>JBBGZY010001399.1:0-680000 GCA_037952925.1 Lithobates clamitans
GCAGATTTCTGCCATGTCTTGTCACGCCAATCCAGCCTGTGTCCTGGAATAAGAGGGAGGTGAAGCCTTTAATCTACATGTAATATATCCCACCCCAATTGTGTTGAGCTGGTTAGTGGGCATGGAAGAAGAGGGGGGAAGGAGTGGGCTGTCATTTACCACTGTGTATACGCCCACATGGGCTGCTCAGATAGGGAGGAAATGCTCAGCATAGAAACTCACTGAAAAGTGAGCATGTGCAGAGCTGCCAACACCACTCTGCAAAATCCCTAGTTGAAGTGGGGACATGGACAGAAGGTGGAGATCATCAGTGCCCCGATTATAATTAAGTGCCAGAAATGCCACTGCCAGCAATCAGTGCCGCCCACCAGTGCCCATCAGTGCTGCCCATCACTGGTGCCCACCAGTGTCACATATCAGTGCCCATAAGTGCGGCATATTCGTGCCTCCTCATCAGTGCCGCCTCATCAGCGCCCATCAGTGAAGGAGAAAAATTACTTATTTACAAAATTAACTGACAGAAACTGAGGAATACTTTTTTTTCGGGGAAAGAAAAACCCCAGGAGTGATTAAATCCCACCAAAAGAAAGCTCTTTTGTGTGAATAAAATGATAAAAATTTTCATCTGGTTACAGTGTAGCATGACCGCGCAATTGTCATTCAAAGTGTGACAGTGCTGAAAGCTGAAAAATGGCCTGGGCAGGAAGGGGGCGTAAGTGCCCAGTATTGAGGTGGTTAAAGGGTAACTCCACTTTTGGGGGGGGGGGGGGGGGGGGGATAGCACAAAGAAAAAATATAGCACACATAATTGCGACACTAATCAAATTAAGTGACCTTTCCTTTTCAATCTTCAGCTCTGTAATTTTTTGAGAATGCATTGCAATATGGCTACCTGGCATTGTTCTGTACACAGAATGTGTACTGACCACTCCCCAGAAACATTTCCTGCTTGTGTGATTGGCTCACCAATTTTCCTAGAAATCTGCCTAAAAAACAAGTCAGATTTCAGGCATCCCCTGCAACAAAAATTTTATTTTTGGAGAGATACTTTCAATAGGAACACTAAAGGGATGCAGACCCAGCAGTTTTCCTCATTAGTGCCCTGCAGCTGCACACCTGACAGTTAATTATGAAACCACTCCCATTAGACCCACTCCGTACAGAGGCACAGACAAACACACAGGATTTCTTCATAACAACAAAAAGGTAGGAATCTGCAACAAAGGTTGTTAAAGTCCTTGCAAAGTACATAGATCACCCAGAGGGGAATGTTTTTATCTCAACAAAAGTGGAGTTACTCTTTAAAGCTTACCAGTACCCATTAACTTCTTGTCATCACCCCCCCCCCCCACCTTCTTACACAAGCAAATCGTTTTAGTTAGTGCTGCGGCCCTTATTCCTCACCTAGGCAAAAATGACGTAGGGATCTTCACAGTAAGGATGGGGAAAGAAGTCTACCCTAAAACTAAAATCCCTGCATCTAACAGACATCCACGATCTAACTCTAACCTATCTAGCCCTGTAAAGAAAAAAAAAAAAAAAAGAAAAGGACTATACATACCTTTTCTGAAGCAGATCCGACCCGATCCCACGCTGAGCTGTCAGCCGCGGTTTCGCTGTGTAGGTGCGAGTAGAGGACACGTCCGACAACAGAAGCCCCATAGCAAGTCTATGGGTGACGTCACTTCCCATTCATTTCACAGCCGCTGTCGGCCGTGTCCTCTGCAGAGCTTCCGCCTCCAGAAGTCAGATCGGCTTAAAAAAAAAAAAAAAAAAAAGTATGTATACTTATTCTTTCCTTACAGGGCTAGATAGGTAAGCGTTAGATTGTGGGTGTCTATAGATGCAGGGATTTTAGTTTTAGGATGGACTTCTACATTTAAGTACAATGTATATAACAAAAAGCGAGTTTTACGTATTAGTTGGGTTTAGTACAAGTTACCTGCAGTATTGGAACCAACTTTATGTATGTAATCTATGTGCCTCGATATTATAACTAGGAAGCAGCCAAATTTCTTTGGGACGTCTCCAAGGAAGTGTTCTATATAACTTATTCTACATACTGGTCCAGGATTGTTCAGTGTCATCTTTATTATAAAGAAACAGGAGTTAACTTGGAGAGAACCCTGTTTGCCAATTTATATAGGCTACTATGACACCATAGTGTAGCTTTTCTTGTTTTAGGTGTTTTTAACCACTTTCCGCCTGGGCTATAGCCGAAAGATGGCTACAGCGTGGGCTCACTTAGCTGGGAGGACATCCATGGTGATTGCGCCACCTTCGGACACAGCTGATCACAGATTGGGATTAAGGGCCAATCACAGCTGTCCTTTACCACGTGATAAGCTGTTTACAATGACAGCTGATCACGATGTCAACGCAAGCTGGTTATTGGCATTCATTTCCTCAAGCTGACAGCGTGGGGAGAGAACAGAGACGATAACCGGCTTATGTGAAATGGACACCCTCAGTGCAGCCACAACAGGGCCCGCCAGTGCAGCCACAACAGGGCCCGCCAGTGCAGCCACAACAGCGCCCGCCAGTGCAGCCACAACAGCGCCCGCCAGTGCAGCCACAACAGCGCCCGCCAGTGCAGCCACAACAGCGCCCGCCAGTGCAGCCACAACAGCGCCCGCCAGTGCAGCCACAACAGCGCCCACCAGTGCAGCCACAACAGCGCCCACCAGTGCAGCCACAACAGGGCCCACCAGTGCAGCCACAACAGGGCCCACCAGTGCAGCCACAACAGGGCCCACCAGTGCAGCCACAACAGGGCCCACCAGTGCAGCCACAACAGGGCCCACCAGTGCAGCCACAACAGGGCCCACCAGTGCAGCCACAACAGGGCCCACCAGTGCAGCCACAACAGGGCCCACCAGTGCAGCCACAACAGGGCCCACCAGTGCAGCCACAACAGGGCCCACCAGTGCAGCCACAACAGGGCCCACCAGTGCAGCCACAACAGGGCCCACCAGTGCAGCCACAACAGCGCCCACCAGTGCAGCCACAACAGCGCCCACCAGTGCAGCCACAACAGCGCCCACCAGTGCAGCCACAACAGCGCCCACCAGTGCAGCCACAACAGCGCCCACCAGTGCAGCCACAACAGCGCCCACCAGTGCAGCCACAACAGCGCCCACCAGTGCAGCCACAACAGCGCCCACCAGTGCAGCCACAACAGAGCCCACCAGTGAAGAAGAAAATTTACCCGCTTGCAAAATTGTATAACAAACTATGAAAAACTTTTTTCTCAAAATTTTTGGTCGTTTTTTTGCTTGATTAGCAAAAAAAAAACCCAGTGGTAATTAAGTACCACCAAACGAAAGCTCTATTTGTGTGGGAAAAACTTATGAAAAATTCATATGGTGTAGCATGACCGCGTAATTGTCATTCAAAAGAGTGACAGCACTGAAAATTGGCCTAGACAGGAGGGGAGTGAAAGTGCCCAGTAGGCAAGTGGTTAACCACTTCAATACCCGGCACTTTCACCCCCTTCCTGCCCAGGCCAATTTTTTACGCAAATACATACGTAAGCTGCAGTCACTTCATGGCACCCCAGCATTATAATAGATAAGCAGAGTGCAGGTGAGCCTGGAGACAAGCCCACCCCTTCCTAAAGGCACAGGGTCACACTGCGCTCATGGGGCACGTGGGAGGCAGGGTTCTGTTAGGACATCCATGGACACCCCCCAGAACTGGACAACTGTGCTGCAGCCATCTTTTGGCTTGAGTGCAGCCGGGAAGGTGTTACCTTAAAGGGTAAGTTCAGCTTCACAAAAGAAAAAAGGCACATTACGCTGCTCCATATGGGTATAACAGCATAGTGTAATAAACCTACCTACCAGCCAGGACTTCCTTTCGGTTTAAAAAAAATAAAGTCCGAGAAACTGCAGTCAGCAATGCCTCTGTCCCGAGTTATTGTAGGGACTGAAGAGCAATTAGTGCCAGCACCCCATAGTCATGCGATTAGTGTAAGGTTGACAACCCGGTGTCAGATGCTCTTAAAAAAAAAAAAAAAACTATTGCATATCCATGAGAAGAAAGATTCAATACACAAAAACTGTTGAGGCATTTCAGCCCTTATGGGCTGAAGTCATAGCAGCCCTTAGTGCCATGGGAGGGAGCGCCATCCTGTTCTTTTGGGATGTACATATGCAGCGTGGTGAACTCCTTCCTCTCACTTCTGAAGAGCTCAGCAGCTAAAGGGTGTCGCTGGGAGAGAAATTGATGGGGAATCTTTCCAATGGGGAAATGAACAAAAACATGTAAGAGGTTTAGGAGCTCTGTCAGTTTGGTTACTATCCTTACAGCAACTCCCCCTTTGCTGACTATTAAGCCCCGGTGTCGTTGGGTAGAAAGTGGGTCGGAAGCGGTCTCAGTTTTTTTACTTCTGCCATCTGTGTTCATGATGGGAAGATTTAGAAGATTTCACCCTACCAGGTAGAAAGACAGCATAGAACTCCAAACAGAGGTTCTAACCCTTTCCAACTATATAAAAAAAACAAAAAAACAAAAAACAAAGGCTTGGCTGGAGTTGGGCTTTAGTTTTTATTGGCAATTGTAACTATGTACTTATGCTACTTAACATCTGGAATTCAAATGTTATCCTACTAATTACATTTCTGATGTGTACTGAAAGGAATTACTCAAACTTCTTCTAGGGCTTACATATATATACGGGGCAACTAATGACTGACGTTCCGTAAATTGCCGCATTAACACTAGTCCTGCAAAGTTCCCACAATCCGGTCAGGTTTAACAACTGCATGAGGCGATTCAAGAATTTTCTGCACAAAAGCCGAAGCCCTATAAAATCCAAACGTTTTCAGATTTCCAGCTGCTTGCCTCCTTATTTGACAAAGTGTCGGTCTACAAAAACATCGCTGAAATCTCAACATATTAAAGCGATTATCAAATCATTGAAAACTGAAGCAATTTTCATAACTTGGCAGACCGCGCTTCTCTTTCTGTAATTTATTTTTTTTTGAAGGGTTTAGAACTTGCTATGACGGAATAACAAATGGAAGTATGTTTACAAGCAGATGGACTTAAGTAGTTGGGAAGTTTCCAGCATTGGAGAAGTTATGAAGTATGTCAATAAAAAGATCATTAAAAGGTGCCTGGATTTGTAAGAGAATAGTTTAAAGGAAACCCGTGCCACCAAACGCTATGGGCTCCGTATCGCATACAAATTTGTTCTATGAAGGAAAAGAAAAGTAGGCTATTGCTGAGATGCTTCTGTAATCTGCCTATCTCTGGCTTTAACACTTTGATTCACTGCCTTGGAACAAATAAAAAGAAAGTTAAAGTCATAACTTTTGATCTGCACACTTGCAGTGGCGTATCTAAGGTATGGCAGCCATGGGCGTGGCAAAAAAGCCGCCCCATGCACAAAATTAAAAAAAAAAAAACAAAAAAACCCCACCTGTCCTCCTGCAGTCGCCTCCCGCACTAATACAGCCCCCGGCGGCGCGGCGCTTGCTGATGGTTGACCTGGGGGGGAGGAGCAACAGGCGCTCGCGCCCCCATGACGGCCGGTGACTGGCCAGACCAGGTCCACGTAGAAGGTAGGGTAACTAGCAGAGGTGGAGCCTAATGCTCCATCTACCCTCCTCTGTGCGGCCGGCATCATCTTCTCCCCGGAGCGCTGTCGGTGACGTCACGTGATGTGAAGAGGAGAAGAGACGAGTCACGAGAGACTAGATGACGTCACTCCCGCATAGGAGAGGGCGGTCACGGCACGACTCCTGAAGAAACAGCGGCCTGTTTCTTCAGTACACATGCGCCAATGACGTCGGCAGCAGCGCATATACTGAATATCTCCTAAACTATGCAAGTTTAGGAGATATTCAAGGTACCTACAGGTAAGCCTTGTTATAGGTTTACCTGTAGGTAAAAGTGGTGTGATTAGGTTTACAACCCATTTTAAATACAGGGGTATGCGCATATAATTCAGAAATGTATACAATATATAACAATTTAATTTTGCCCTAACACACTAGGATTTTTTTCTTTTATAAGTGAATTTAATTTTTACTAACTGTAAATATTATAAGGTAGGTTTCAGTCTCTACTTACTCTCTCTCCTTCTCTGTGAGCTTATCATTGATATTGTCTTTGATTGCAGACCTTGAGCCCTTGTGTAGGATGGGATACCTCAGCGGAACTTGCAAGAAGAAGGAGATCATGGAGACTAGGTGAGCGGTGTAGCCTAATGCAACAGCCACACTTCCATCGTCCTTTGCTGCAATCAAATAATCCAAACATTACAAATCCTTGATGACAAACGTTAAGTGCATCTAAATCCAAGAAAAAAAAACTGCAGATTTATAGGTTATCAGATGTGAAAACGGCATTAGTTCTCTTTTCTAGGATTTTTTTTCCCCCCTGGTGATCCTGGCAAACACATACTTTTCGTCCTACGGTGACATTTACTCACTTTACTGCATCTGTGGACAAGCAGCATTGCAACCCTAGGACGGGAAGTGATCTAGGTCTACAAAACGTCTCCACCTCACTTTATCTCTAACATAAGTGGAGACGTCCTTTAGTCCATGGTGAGAGATGGGAACAATGCTAACCGATAACAATGCAGGAAAAGAAGTAATCAGCTCACAAAATTTTGACAGGACCAATATGTATGAAACTTGCAGTACTCAGATATGACAAAAGTCTTTCAAAAAGTTCATTTAACAGACAAAGGGAAAATCAATAAGAAAATTCTTTTAAAATAAGCAAATCAGAATAGTGAACGGTTTGAGTTTTTAATCAAGCTGCATAGAAGTGATATTTCAGTTTAAGGTTTGTTGGATTATTAAAGCTCTAAAGGACTATAGTGAGAAATCTTTATAGTTCTAGACCTGATCTCACCACACCTGGAATATGTAAGAGGAAAGAACTTCCTGAATGGGAAGGAGCACTATCATTTTCACCATTGTGTGTCATCAAACTAATGTCCTATTAGATAGAGATATAACAATTATTGGCAGGGGTTCCCTGTTACCTGAAACCGTTTATGGATTTCTCTGTGTTGAAAGTGTTGAGAAAGGCTGTCCTGGGGGCTAATAAGTATCTTTAGGTGGTCATTGGTGCTCGTCATCTCAAAAGGAGATTTTAAAATCATTTTTTCCCCCATAGGCAAAACTCTGGGATTGCACTAGGGCCGAAACTACTAAATCGACAACTAATCGATTATGAAATTAAATCGATTACTATTTTCATAATGGATTAATCGTCCAGTAACATAATGGGGTTAAAAAAAACTAAAATTAGCCCTTTAGAGTACATAAAGAGCAAATAATCGCTACTGTAAATATTACTTTCCCTGTTGCACAGTAAAAAAAATGAACCCCTTACAGTAGCGATTATTTGCTCTTTTTGTACTATAAAGGGCTATTTTTTTTTTTTAATCCCATTATGTTACTAAACGTCTTAGACCTGGTTCACACCTATGTTTTTTGGTGCTTTTTGCAGAAACAGTTCATTTCATTTTTATTTGGAACGGGTCAGGGAATTTTTTCAATGCAAAATGTTGCTTTTTGTGGTTCAATATACTTCAATGGAGAAGCTGCAGAAAAGCACGTAATGCGTTTTTTGCAGCAATTTGTGTGTTTTTTTTTTAAATCTGCCCGACAACAAATTGGCCAAAAAAAAAAAAAAGCAAAATCGTGCGCACTGCAGAAACAAGTCAAAAGCAAACTGCATAGGTGTGTACCGAGCCTTATGCTGGCCACACCGATCAATTTTCAGGCGAGAATATTCAGATGAAAAATCTTTGTACATTCGCAGAATGAAAAAGTTTGAAATTTTCACTTGCTTTTAACATTGTTTTAAAATGAATGTAATTTCTGAACGAAAACCACATACACTGTCTGAAAATTCCCTTGACCAAGAAGTTTTCTGTTATTTCTAAATTTTCCCGTCACTGGGGTTGAAAACAAACGTCAATGTGACCCCACCAACGATTGGAAAATCGAACGTACGTTCTTAAAACATTTTTTTTTTTTTTTTTAAGGAAGACATTGTTTTTGTATGGCCAGCATATAATATATTATGGTTCCGTTTAAAAATCTGCAAAAAGTCTAACTTGAATAAAAAAATTTTGATCTGAGTCTGATGATTTTTACCAGATTCAACCTCTAGTAGTATGTATAATTAAAAAAATTTATATTTATATATATATATTTTTATATATATTTTTATATATATATATATATATATATATATATATATATATATATATATATATATATATATATATATATATATATATATATATATATATATATACACACATACACACATACATACTCAAATAGTATATACAGTATATCTCTCCTCTAATAGTATATACAGTATATCTCTTCTGTCTGTTAGTCTCAGAGTGAATTCGAGATTTTGCTCCCTAACCATATAGTTGGTCATTTATATTTACCACTGCATAGAGATTTTTAAGAACAAATTGACTTTTTTTTAAACTTTACATATTAACTTAATTATACAGCACACTTTTTTTAAAGGTTATTAACTGATTAATGCAAACAATCGGCCAAACTAATCGATTATGAAAAGAATCGTTAGATGCAGCCCTGGATTGCACGGCTTGCTAGTATCTACAAATATGTATGGAAACGAATATCAAAATACGAAACAGCATCCAAGTAAAAATGTGAAAGTGCCATGAAAAAACAACAAAACAAACCAACAACTTACAAGTGCTTTATTTTAAAGGATATGTAAACCCAACATTCCCTATTCCTGATATGTGCCTGCTAAGCCATGTACTCAAGTATCCCGTTCTCTTTGTATTGCTTTTTTTATGTTTTATTTTGTGAAATCCCTGGTGTACCCTGCTAGTCCCTCGGCTTTCCTAATAAAAACTGACCACACTCGGCATGAGTAGGGGCATATCTGCCGTGAGGCAAACAAGGCATTCGTCTTGAGTGGCATCTTTTAGGGGGGCGGCGCACCAGGCTACCACACTATAGCTGAATGATAACTACAACATGGTCGTCCAGTTCTGGGAGGGAGTCTATTGTCGCCACCCCCCCAGAACCGTGCACCTGGCGCAATCTGTGACCACTGTGTCCTTCAGACACAGGATCTTTACCACATGATCACCTGTGTCCAATTACAGCTGATCACGATCTAAAAACACACTTGCTAGTATTTGGCATTCCTTTCCTCACGCTGTCACAACATAAAAAGGAGGAGAGAGCCAGTAACCGGAAAGTGTAAATAGGGACATCTGCACCGATTACGAGTGTTCTGATGATCAGTGGCGCTGCCCATCAGTGCCACCTCATCCTCTGCCCTGCTTATCATGTCTCAGGGTACGATGAGGAAGCCACAGCTGTTTACTGTGAACGGCTGCAGCTTCCTCATTAGGTCCTGAGACAAGAACGGTCTATAAGACCCCAGATCCCTCCTCTGCCCTTAAAAGCATGTGATCCCACCAAGATCTGTGTGGTCAAATGCTTCTCATTTTTAAAAATGGCCCTGTTTACATTTGGGTAAACCGGAAGTGATGTAAGGTCATCGCTTCCAGTTCCCTATATCAAGAGACGAACAGATTGATTCTGGTCTTTGACCACGCCGGCTGATCAAAGAGACAAACAATTGAGTGTCCCGGTGAGAGGGGACAGCCTGATGAAGCCACAGACAGAAGGCAGCAGGCATCCTCTCCCGCTGTTTGTAAAAGCAATCCAGCGACTCTTGCTTTTACAAGAGAGCTGACCACTGGCTCAAAAAAAAAAGTAGCGGGATGATGCCTGCAGCTCCCAATATAACCAGCGATGTACCGGTATGACGCTGGTCATCAAGTACCATTCACCTCAAGTTTGTAAATGTTGAACACAGAACCTAATGGGAGTGTTGACTACCAAGTTAAACAAGCTGTTTGCAGGCTCAAGGACTTCTTAAAGCTTGTTGAAAGCCTGCTGAAGCCTGCTAGCAGCTTGTTTAAAGTTACAATCAATACCTCCACTGGGTTCTGTGTTCAAAATTTGCAAACTGGAGCTGAATGGTATTTTAAAAGCTTTAAACAAAGCTTACTGTTCACACTGTGCTTATACAAGCTGAAATAGGCTTTAGGATGTACAGCGAGGGAAAAGCATTGGATCTTCTGCCGATTTTGTAGGTTTGCCCACTGAAAAAGAAATGATCAGTCTATAATTTTAACGGTAGGTTTATTTTAACAGTGAGAGACAGAATAACAAAACAATCCAGAAAAACAAATTTCAAAAGTTATAAACCGATTTGCATTATAATGAGTGAAATAAGTATTTGACCTCTTCGCAAAACATGACTTAGCACTTGGTGGCAAAACCCTTGTTGGCAATCACAGAGGTCAGAAGTTTCTTGTAGTTGGCCACCAGGTTTTCACACATCTCAGGAGGGATTTTGTGCCACTCTTCTTTGCAGATCCTCTCCAAGTCATTAAGTTTTTGAGGCCGATGTTTGGTAACTCGAACCTTCAGCTCTCTCCACATATTTTCTATGGGATTAAGGTCTGGCAAGGCCACTCCAGGACCTTAATATGCTTCTTCATGAGCCACTCCTTTGTTGCCTTGGCCGTATGTTTTGGGTCATTGTCATGCTGGAAGACCCATCCACTACCCATTTAGGGAAGGAGGTTCTCACCCAAGATTTGACGGTACATGGCCCCGTCCATTCTTTTGATGCAGTGAAGTTGTCCTTTCTCCTTAGCAGAGAAACACCCGCAAAGCATAAATTTTCCACCTCCATGTTTGATGGTGGGGATGGTGTTCTTTGGGTCATAGGCAGCATTCCTCCTCCTCCAAACACAGCGATTTGATGCCAAAGAGCTCAATTTTGGTCACATCTGACCACAACACTTTCGCCCAGTTCTCCTCTGAATCATTTAGATGTTCATTAGACTTCAGACGGGTCTGTACATGTGCTTTCTTGAGCAGGGGGACCTTGCGGGCGCTGCAGGATTTCAGTCCTCCATGGCGTAGTGTTTTACCAATTATTTTCTTGGTGACTATGGTCCCAGCTGCCTTGAGATCATTGACAAGATTCTCCCGTGTAGTTCTGGGCTGATTTCTCACCATTCTCATGGTCATTGAAACTCCACGAGGTGAGATCTTGCATGGAGCCCCAGACCGAGAGAGATTGACAGTTTTATGTTTCTTCCATTCGAGAATAATTGCACCAACTGTTGTCACCCTCTCACCAAGCTGCTAGTAGGTCTACAATTTTGTCCCCGACATCCTTGGACAGCTATTTGGTCTTGGACATGGAGAGATTGGAATCTGATTGCTTCTGTGGACAGGGGTCTTTTCTACAGGTAACAAGCTGAGAATAGGAGCACTCCCTTTAAGAGAGTGCTCCTAATCTCAGCTTGTTACCTGTAGAAAAAAGAAACCTGGGAGCCAGAAATATTGCCGACTGATAGGAGATCTAATACTTATTTCACTCATTAAAATGCAAATCAATATAACTTTTTTGAAATGCGTTTTTATGGATATTTTTGTTATTTTGTCTCTCACTGTTAAAAAAAAATAAACCGACCAATAAAATGATACACTAATTTTTGTCAGTGGGGAAACGTACAAAATCAGCAGGGGATCAGATACTTTTTCCCCCCTCAATGTATGGCAGAAAAAAAAAAAAAAAAAAACCCCACTGCTGGGGAAAGTCCCCTGTGCTGATTCTTATTTTTGCTAGACTTGTTCTGAGCATTGGAGACATCAATGACCTCAGCTCATGAAGGGGTTACATAAAAACTTGTGGGATCATAGCCTGCAGAAAAAGCAAAAACTGAAACATATTCTAGGCTCCATTTCACTAGATAGACTCTGCGGGACACTGAGCCACTACGTAAAGAAACAGCCAAGTAATCTCCTGCTATCAATAACAGTGTAGCTAAGCAAGCTGTTCTGGAACACACCGTACAGTAACACATAATGCAATGATAGACCTCACCAAGGGTAGACTCATATATGATGGCAGGAACATGGATTCTATTAGTCAAATCAGCAAACTGTAGCCTGCAACCAGAAGCTGTCCATTGTGCAGAGGATGATAAATGGTTACTTTAAGCCAGGCATTGTAAACTGGTGCTTTTTCGGCTACACAGGGCTCTCAATCTTTGTAACCCCTCGTCCTGTTTAAAGTACATCTATAATCACCTGTTAATTTGCAATCTGTCAACCATCTCTCCAGGCAAACCGCTTGTTTAAAATTTAAAGTTACACTTTTTTATACTTTTGTATCTGAATAGTTCAGGAAATGTTTTGGCCTCTTTCGCAAAGATAGAATGCTACAAGTACAATTTGCAATGTTTAATAAAATTTTAATAACCAAAAGTTATAAACTTTTTCTGGAATTATAGTTGAATTTTGGACAGTTTATGAAAAAAAAAAAAAAAAATGTTGTGGGTATCCATTCCTTACAGTAGAGATTTAACATTGAAAAGTAGCCACAAGACAAAGCTGAGGACACTATACAGCTGATGTGTAATCAATAGGACGCTGGTCCACTCACCCGACCGGAAGGCACGAGTCTCTCTGGTCCATAGGTATCCCGGGCAACCCCATTTAGAACAGCCTGTTAGGTCTCTCACTGCCCAATCCTTGTCATTCCTGGGGCTCGATTCCCGCTGGGAAATCCAAGAAGCGTGGCTGCTGCAGGTCTACTCGCTGTGTCACAAGAGCGCTGTAACATCGTCTTGATAGACCCTCCTGGTTCTTTACTCAAAAATGGTTTACGCTGTCCTCAAAGTGTACAGTGCGCTTGTGCTGACGTGATGAGGTACGTCATCCGTGATGTAACAGGCGTCACTACCGGGGTGTCGTAGCCGACATGTTTCGACTAATCATGTGGTCTTTATCAGGGGATTGATAGATAAAGACCACGTGATTGGTCAAAACATGTCAGCTACGACACCACGGGAATCGAGCCCCAGGAATGACAAGGATTGGGCAGTGAGAGACCTAACAGGTTCTTTTAAACGGGGTAGCCTGGGATACCTATGGACCAGAGAGACTCATGCCTTCTGGTCAGGTGAGTTGCCAGCACCCTATTGATTACACATCAGCTGTAGTGTCCTCAGCTTTGTCTTGTGGCTACTTTTCAACATTCCCAACCCGCAGACTGTTTCACTGAGCAATCTTTGTTCATATAGTTCGGTCTGTGCTAGCAGCGCTGAACTAAGGACTGCCTCTGGCTAACTTATGCCACTGTATCCAGTGATAACTAAGAACTGGTTCATTTTCTTCAAACAGTCCATTCTGTCATCATTGGCCTCCTGGGCTAACTTACTCAGTACCCAAGTCCTTGCTACATTCACTTTCTATTCCCCAGCACCCAACAGGGGGCTTTGATGGTAGACAGTGGGTTGATCTGCACATATCTTTATGGTACGTGTTACCAAGATCTATGTGCCCAATACACTTCCACTCTCTGCCTCATATGCTGACATGCTATATTATCTGTACATACGAAGTGTGCTTACAGTCTGATTTGATTTTCTCAAATAGACAACGTTGTCTTGTTTTAATACTATATTCAGGTGTTGGTGGTGGGAACCCAGTTTTTATATGTGTATTTTTATTTTTTGTGCAATAAATTTTCCTATTTAAGCTGCCTGGTCCGCCTGTGACTTCCTTTTAGGGGGACTCTACTACCCCCCCCCCCCCCCCCATTTCTTTTTGTGCTCAGCGTGAAAGCAGCCTTACAATGTAGCATGGGGGATTGTTTTTATTACAAGATGATCAGAGTTCAGCTGCACGGACACCGCCACTGGTCCCAATCGGCATGTTCCCGAATGCATCCCGCATAGGCAAAGACAACCCTTCCCACAGGTGTAAGGATACGCATGCCCCTGCGACAGAGGCCTATGAATTTGTGGTCCTTTAAATATTTATTATATACAATAGGTTCCATTTTTTCCTTTGAATCGGACACACCTTTAATATTTTTACGTAAAATAGGGACATGCGATATGAATGGACAAGGTTTACCAATAGGGGCTAAAAAGAAAAGTAGTTACCTTGAAAATCTTCAGAATTTGGTAGTTTCACATCACAGATAAAATAATCCTTTTGGTCATGCTGTGAAGACAGCAAAGAGTTAAAACAATGTTGAAAATTACCAGGAAACGAAAATCTTTAGATCTCCATCAAAATGTTACATTTCATTATGTGATTACCCTAGATTGTAAACAATCTTGGAATAAAAATCTACCCATAAACGTTACTAGATGATACAAACCTTCTACAATATCATTTGGAATTACTGACAACTAGAGCGAAAGCATACCAAAACTATCTATTAAATGCTTAACCAATCAGGTAGGCCCTGACAGTACTTATGCTAACTCATAGACCCCCATTCACATATCGTGTAATGGTGTCCCCACGACATGATTTTCTCAGCACGATTCTGCGTGTTGCATATGGCCATGTGTTGGGGCGGTGTATTGGGTAGCACTTTCGCCTAGCAGTAAGAAGGGTCGCTGGTTCGAATCCCAACCACGACACTACCTGCTTGGAGTTCGCATGTTCTCCCTGCGTCTGCGTGGGTTTCCTCCGGGTACTCCGGTTTCCTCCCACACTCCAAAGACATGCTGGTAGGTTAATTGTATCCTGTCTAAATTGTCCCTAGTATGTATGAATGTGAGTTAGGGACCTTAGATTGTAAGCTCCTTGAGGGTAGGGACTGATGTGAATGTAAAGCGCTGCGTAAATTGACAGTGCTATATACCAGAAGTACCTGAAATTAAAAAAAAAATGTGTTACCCAAAATGAAGATACTGCTTTTCAGGTAACCAGCTTCATGTGATTTTTTTAAAGGCGCAGATTGCCGCAGTTGCTGAGCAACAATTGCGGCAGATTTGAATTGCTTCTGGGGGTGCCTTTGAGGGATAATGGCACCCAAAAGCATGTGGTGGTTTCGCAGCCATTGGGAATCGCAGACAGAATCGTGACAATTCAATATCGTGAAGTGTGAAGGCAGCTTAAAGCGGTAATAAAGTTGCAAAAGTTACAATTATTATTTAATTAATATTAAAATTGTAATGTGTGTTTTATTTCATCCCAACAAATGTAACTATGCTAACTAATCGAGCCTTGAGAAACCATAGCCTACAAGTGCAAAATGGTAAGACCTCTTTCTAAACATTCAAAGTGAAACAGAATGAACTTGGGTCTCGTGCACACAGAGCTTAAACAACGCCAGGCATTGAGCTTTTTTTCTTCCGGCCTGTAAAAGCACCTCTACATTGCATCCAGGAAGTATTTCACAGAGCTTCACTTTTTCCACATTTTGTTAGGTTACAGCCTTATTCCAAAATGGATTCAATTATTTTCCTCCAGATTCTACAAACAATACCCCATAATGACAACGTGAAAGAAGTTTGTTTGAAATCTTTGCAAATTTATTTAAAAAAAAAAAAATCTCATGTACATAAATATTCCCAGCCTTTGCTCAATACTTTCTTAAAGCACCTTTGGAACCAATTACAGCCTCGAGTCTTATTGAGTATGATGCTACAAGCTTGGCACACCTATTTTTGGGCAGTTTCTCCCATTCTTCTTTGAAGGACCTCTCGAGCTCCATCAGGTTGGATGGGGAGCGTCAGTGCACAGCCATTTTCAGATCTCTCCAGAAATGTTCAATCAGGTTCAAGTCTGGGCTCTGGCTGGGTCACTCAAGGACATTCACAGAGTTGTTCCATAGCCACACCTTTGTTATCTTGGCTGTGTGCTTAGGGTCGTTGTCCTGTTGGAAGATGAAACTTCGCCCCAGTCTGAGGTCTAGAGCAGGTTTTCATCAAGGATGTCTATACATTGCTGCATTCATCTTTCCCTCGATCCTGACTAGTCTCCCAGTTCCTGCCACTGAAAAACATACCCAACAGCATGATGTTGCCACCACTATGCTTTGCTGTAGGGATGGTATTGGCCAGGTGATGAGAGATGCCTGGTTTCCTACAGACATGACACTTGCCATTCAGGCCAAAGAGTTCAATCTTTGTTTCATCAGACCAGAGAATTTTGTTTCGCATGGTCTGAAAGTCCTTCAGGTGCCTTCTGGCAAACTCCAGGCGGGCTGGCATGTGGCTTTTACTGAGGAGTGGCTTCTGTCTGGCCACTCTACCATACAGGCCTGATTGGTGGAGTACTGCAGAGATGGTTTTTCTTCTGGAAGGTTCTCTCTCCACAGAGAAACGCTGGAGCTCCTCAGTCACCTCCCTAAGGCCCTTCATCTCTGATCACTCAGTTTGGCCGGGCTTCCCACTCTAGGAAGAGTCCTGGTGGTTCCAAACTTCTTCCATTTACAGATGGAGGAGGCCATTGTGCTCATTGGGACCTTCAATGCCGCAGAACTGTTTCTGTACCCTTCCCCAGATCTGTGCCTGAACACAATCCTGCCTCAGAGGTCTACAGACAATTCCTTGGACTTCATGGCTTGGTGCTCTGATATGCACTGTTAACTGTGGGACCTTATATAGACAGGTGTGAGCCTTTCCAAATCATGTTCAATCAACTGAATTTACCACAGGTGGACGCCAATAAAGTTGTAGAAACATCTTAAAGATTATCAGTGGAAACAGGATGCACCTGAGCTCAATTTTGAGTGTCATGGCAGAGGCTGTGAATACTTATGTACATGGGATTTTTTTTCGGTTTTTATTCTTAATAAATTTGCAAAGATTTCAAACAAACCTGTCATGTTGTCATTATGGGGTATTGTTTGTAGAATTTTGAAGAAAATAATAAATTTAATCCATTTTGGAATAAGGCTGTAACAAAATGTGGCAAAAGTGAAGTGCTGTGAAAACTTTCCGGATGCACTGTATGTAAGCCTATAGGGTTTATTTACTAAAACCGGAGAGTGCAAAATCTTGGGCAGCTCTGCATAGAAACCAATTAGCTTCTAGAGTTAATTGTCAAAGCTTAATTGAGCAAGCTGAAGTTAGAAGCCGATTGGCTACCATGCACAGCTGCACCAGATTTTGCACTCTCCAATTTTAGCAAATCAACCACTATGTATCCATGCACACATCAGTGTTTACAGGCGTATTAGAAGAGAAAAATTTACAGGCTGAAATAAAAAAAAAAAAAAAAAGAAGAAGGATGCAAGTGGGCAGCATGTTGCCTTTTTTTTTTTTTTAAATCAGATTGTTTTTATTGAAAACATTTTTTGCAAACATGCAAAGCAAAAAGTCAAGAGGTCATACACGTATACAAAAGTATATAAAGTGAGCATAATTGTAACATCATAATATGCAATAAAGTAATAAAGGACTGCCTTGTAATCATTGCTAATATCTGTATGCTTTTTACACGATTCAGATTGGAATACCAGAAAGTAGGCTTTTGCATAGCTGTGAGAATAATACTGAGGACATGTGTGCCACAATCTCTCCTCTTCCCTTATCACTGTTCCCAAAAAGAACCAGGGAGCAGGAAAAAGGTCCCTTACAACCTCTGAGACAGGGTGTGTACCACAAAAAAAAAAATAAATAAAACCCATGTACCTGAGAACCCATTAGCAAAACAAAAACTCAAATAAACCTCTGCATGCCAAGTTACCCTGAGGATATAATTATAGCTCTTTGTGAAGTAGGGGAGACCATCAAGAGTTAGCAACACGTCTAAGTTAGATTATTTCTCAAATAACGGTATTACTTCAAGTTAAAGAAAGTTTTTCCACCAAGAATGTTCCTTCTTCCATTGGTGGTCAGTGTGAAGAATGTTCCTTCTTACATTGGGGGCCAGTGGGAACAATGTTCCTTCTTACATTGGGGGCCAGTGGGAAGTAAGGCTCTTACATTGGTGACCATAGGAAAGAAAGTGCCTTGCATTGGTGGTCAGTGGGAAGAATGCCTCTTACACTGGTGGCCATAAGGAAGAAAGCCACTTACATTGGTTGTCTGTGGGAAGAATGCCCCTTACATTGGTTGTCTGTGGGAAGAATGCTCCTTATATTGGTCGGTGGATAGTATGTCCCCTTTACAATGGTGGTCAGAATGCCACCTTCCAGGCAGCTAGAAAAAGATAACTGGTGTCATATAGCTGGGTCTGCCAAGTGGCATTGGACCCAGAACCATGCATGCACCATTCCATTGGAGGTCAATCGGCCATAGCTCAAGGATCCCCTAGCAACCTCTGGAAAAACCCTCAGGTTCCACCAAACCCTAGTTAGAATGAGAACGACTGACTTAAGCACTTTTTTGCTTGACACTCACCGCCTCAATTGGATAAATATAGGAGAGCTCAGACAGCAACTGCCGACAACGAATGGTGAGCTGGGCATTGGTCTTTAGGAAAGTTTCTCTGAAAAACAACAAATAAATTAAATCGTGGACAGGGAAAAGACATTGTGTGTTTAAATATGGTGGTGGCAATGAATGGAGTTACCTCTTTGCAGTACATTCTTTTCTTAACTCATTAAGAGACTCGCTCTTTTTCTGCAACTTCTCGCGCTGTACATTAAATTTATGACCTTAAATAAAAAGAAATCCATTTACAATCTTCAAAACAGAACTTTTGAAGGTGGAGCCAATCCTCTCTCAAGTACATGTCCTGAAAAACGATTTGGTAAAAAAATCTTTTAAATGATACAGTGCATGCGGAACGTATTCACAGCACTCCACTTTTTCCACATTTTGCTATGTTACAGCCTTATTTCAAAATGGACTAAATTCATTATTTTCCTCAAAATTCTACAAATACCACCCCATAATGACAATGTGAAAGAAGTTTGTTTGAAATCTTTGCAAGTTTATATTAAAGGAAAAAAAAAAAAATCACATGTACATAAGTATTCAGAGCCCCTTTGGCACCAATTACAGCCTCAAGTCTTTTTTGAGTATGATGCTACAAGCTTGGCACACTTATTTTTTGGGCAGTTTCTCCCATTCTTCTTTGTAGGACCTCTCAAGCTCCATCAGGTTGGATGGGGAGTGTTGGTGCACAGTCATTTTCAGATCTCTCCAGAGATGTTCAATCGGGTTCAAGTCTGGGCTCTGGCTGGGCCACTCAAGCACACTGAGTTGTCCCGTAGCCACTCCTTTGTTATCTTGGCTGTATGCTTAGTGTTGTCCTATTGGGAGATGAACCTTTGCTCCAGTCTGAGGTCCAGAGCGCTCTGGAGCAAGTTTTTATCAAGGATGTCTCTGTACATTGCTGCATTCATCTTTCCCCCAATCCTGGTTAGTCTCCAAGTTTCTGCTGCTAAAAAACATCCCCATAGCATGCTGCTGCCACCATCATGCTTCACTGGGATGGTATTGGCCAGGTAATGAGCGGTGCCTGGTTTCCTCCAGACATGACACTTGCCATTCAGGCCAAAGAGTTCAATCTTTGTTTCATCAGACCACAGAATTTTGTTTCTCATGGCCCGAGTCCTTCAGGTGCCTTCTGGCAAACTTCAGGTGGGCCATTGTGTGCCTTTTACTGAGGAGTGGCTTCCGTCTGGCCACTACCATACAGGCCTGATTGGTGGAGTGCTGCAGAGATGGTTGTTCTTCTGGAAGGTTCTCCTCTCTCCACAGAGAAACGCTGGAGCTCTATCAGAGTGACCATCGGGTTCTTGGTCATCTCCCTGACTAAGGCCCTTCTCCTCGATCGCTCAGTTTGGCTGGGGCGGCCCGCTCTAGGAAGAGTCCTGGTGGTTCCAAACTTCGTCTATTTACGGATGATGGATAATTTAAAAAAAAAAATGTTTTTGAATGTTTTGTCCATTCACGGATGATGGAGGCCACTGTGCTGATTGGGTCCTTCAATGCTGCAGAAATTTTTCTGTACCCTTCCCCAGATCTGTGCCTCCATACAAACCTGTTGGAGGTCTACAGACAAATTGCTAGGACTTCATGGCTTGGTTTGCGCTCTGACATGCGCGGTTAACTGTGGGATCTTATATAGACATGTGTGTGCCTTTCCAAATCATGTCCAATCAACTGAATTTGCCACAGGTGGACTCCAGCCAAGTTGTAGATACAACTCAAGGATGATCAGTGGAAACACGATGCACCGGAGCTAAATTTTGAGTGTCATGGCAAAGGCTGTGAATACTTATGTACATGTGAGTGTTTTTTGTTGTATAATACATTTGCAAAGATTTCAAACAATCTTTCATGTCATTATGGGGTATGGTTTGAAGAATTTTGAGGAAAATAAAGAATTTAATCCATTTTGGATTAGGGCTGTAACAAAATGTGGAAAAAGTGAAGCGCTGCGAATACTTCCCAGATGCACTGTAATAAAGAACACACATCTCATTTAAAGGTGAACACCTCCATCATATAAAAAAAAAAAAAAAAAAAAATTTGTTTCAACACTGAGGGACTTGCATAACTTATTTTTTTTTTTATGGTCCTTTCACACTGGAGCGGTTTGCAAGCACTATTGCGCTAATAATAGCGCCTGCAAACCGACCTGAAAGTGCCGCTGCTGTGTATTTGGTGTGAAAGCCCCGAGTGCTTTCACACTGAAGCGATGCGCTAGCAGGACGGTAAAAAAAAGTCCTGCCAGCAGCATCTTCGGAGCAGTGAAGGAGCGGAGTGTATACCGCTCCTTTACCGCTCCTGCCCATTGAAATCAATGGGACGGCGCGGCTATACCACGCTTTGCGGTGGTTTTAACCCTTTCTCGGCCGCTAGCAGGGGGGTAAAACCACCCCGCTAGCGGCCGCATACCGACGGTAAAGCGCCGCTTACAATAGCGGCACTTTACCGCCGACAACGCCCCAGTGTGAAAGGAGCCTTAGAGACTTGTGTTGCGTTTTGAAGCCCCAGCTTGGTTTGTGTTTTTTTTTTCCCAAATTGTTGCTTGTACAGCCGTAAAGCTCAAAAGTCATATCTTGGATAGCAATGATAGGCTTTTTATAATAGAACAAAAAAAAAAAAAAGAAGAAGTATTTAAAAGAAAGTCAGATGTCTTTGAAAGCAAAAACCACTTCAGTAAAGAGAAAAAAAAATATTCCAACATATGGCATTTGATTCAAATATTCACAAAAAAATGCACTGAATTATCACGCAGGGGGAAATTTACAAGCCATGGTTTAATAAAAACGCAAACACACACAGAACGGAACTGAATATAATGAGTTTCAGCTCATCTAACATTTGTGCAAATAAAAATACGTTGTGAAATGGTCAATACATTTAGCATGGTTAATTAACCACTTACTGGTGTCTGAATCAGCCTTCTGCTCTCCAGTTGTTGGAGAACTAAAGGCGGTGGTATATCAAACAACTGAAAGCCAATAAAGTAAACTAAGGTTTGCAATGGCAAAACAACCAGGAGTAACACATTGCAGAGGTTGGGACCAGGTGGTAAAGTGGACCTGAACTCAAAAAGTAAAGATTTGCAATGGTATAGGCAACATCTGGAATTGTTAATTGCACATAAGTGGTACCCTGAAAAACGTACTTTTTTTAGTCTTGAATACCTCCTGATTTTCTCCTGCTACAGCCTCATTTCTTTACAGTTGCAGTGTAAATCTAAGGCACTTTTCCCTCTGACGGCTTGTCTCACCAGATTTAGAGTGAGATCTAATAACATTACTACAGTGCTGCTGCTCACTGTTCTCCTTGCTGGAGAGGAAGCTGTACCCGAGGACCTGCAGTGCAAGAATCTCCCCGCTTCTGCAGATTTGTTCTTCGTCCACCACTCCTGCTGTTTATTGAATACAATCCCAACCGGTCCCTTAGCAGGGTTGGGGGAAAAGCGCTGACATGAGGAAGCAAAGCCCGGCCACAACTGGTCTCCTCCATACAAAGATTCAACAGAAAGAAAAGCAGACTAAGGACCAATTCACACTGTAATGCAGTATGGCTGGAGCGATTCAGCCACTCTGCTTTTCCAGCTGCGCTAGGGGGCAGCGTGGTGCACGATTAATCGCATTGCACTATTACCTTTTTTTTTTTCTTTCTTCTTTTTTGCAAGCTTTATTTGAAATGTACAAAACATACACTTCATTCTTTGCAATTTTGGGAGCGCGCTGCACTGCCTGACACTGCAGTGTGATTCAGGCTGGTGCACTGCAATAAAATGCAGTGTCTGCAATTTAGCGCAGCGTTAGGCTGTGCTACAGTGTGAACAGGACACATAGGAAACAATTGTTTCCTGCGTGTCCCTGCTGTGATAGACATTTTAGTACGCGATAAAACGTCTGTTACTGCACGCAGTGTGAATTGGACAGTCAAGTCAGTAATGGAGATAATATCAGTTGCAAGGAGACCACAGCCAATACCGGAGACTAGACTTTCTGTTTTGCCATTAGTTATACTTGAGGCTGGGTTCACACCTAATACTGATACCACTCCCAGGAGGTGGTCCTGTGCGCCCTTCATTCAAGGTTTCTGGTCCGATTTCAGCCTGAATTCAGACCTGAAAAACGGACCAAAAGACGCACAGGACTCCTGTGCAAATTCCCAACGCAGTGGGGATATGTAAACCGGCTCCGAAGAGAGAGGGTCAAAATCTCCTGCTATTGCGAATTGGATGTGGGGAACCTACATACAATTAGCAATAGTGTGAACCCAGCCTTAAAAGAGGACCTCCAGTCTCCCCCCAAAAAATTGAAAGTCAGCTGCTACAAATAATGTAGCTGCTGACTTTTAATATAAGGACACTTACCTATCCAGGGATCCAGAGATGTTGGCACCAGGTAAGGTTTACCAAGTGTGCATGCGCGAGTCGTGCGCTACACTTTGTGAATGGTCCCGCAGTCTTCTAGGTCCTGTGCGTCTCACTGAAGGTGAAGGTGGGGAAGGAGGAGGGGCCGAACTTCCTTGTAGATTGCCACAGTGATCTGACCCAGAAGTATTGGGACGCCTGTTTTCCCAGCTCCACACTGCGGCCCATCCCTGAAAATCCTACGTCACTACAGAAAACAGCCGCAATGTAATAAGTTGGAGGGTGGAACCATGATGCACACAGGGGTTACAGATATCTTATTCCAGGAAGTGTTTTGCCAAATGTCAAGGACTTGGATAGACCCTGCGGTGCTGGAACAAAGTGAAGTTTGGACACAGGCCACCAAAGAGGCGAGTATAATGGTTTTTCTCTTTCGGGAACTTGATTTTTTGACCTTACAGGGTTTCTGTAACCACTTCAGCTCCGGAAGGTTTTACCCCCTTCCTGACCAGGCCATTTTTTGCGATACTGCACTGCGTTACTTTGACAATTGCAGTCATGCGACGCTGTACCCAAATAAAACACATCAAATAAATTTAAAAAATAAGCAATATATTGATCGATTTGTGCAAAAGTTATAGCGTCTACAAACTATGGGATATTGATGGACTTTTTATTTTATTTTTCTATTGTTTTTACTGGTAAATGGCATCGATCAGCGATTTTTTAGACAAATCTGACACAAAGTGACTTTTTGGGGACCAGTGACACAAATACAGTGATCAGTGCTTAAAAAATGCACTCACTGTATAAATGACACTGGCAGCAAAGGGGTTAACACCAGGGTGTTTAAAGAGTTAGGTGTGCTCCTAGGGCAGTGGTTCTCAACTTCTGTCCTCAGGGCCCACTAACAGACCAGATTTTAAGTATTACCTTGGGGAGATGCAGACTAGAATACTGCAATCACTGAGCAGCAAATGATATCACCTGTGATGTATTCAAGTTATCTTGCAAACCTGGCCTGTTAGTGGGTCCTGAGGACAGGAGTTGAGAACCACTGCCCTAGGGAGTGCTTTCTAACTGTGGGGGGAATGCTGTGACTCGAGGAAAACAGAGATCGGTGTTTCACAAGGTCTCCATCTTCCTCCCTCACAGAACAGCGGTCTGCCTTGTTTACAGAGGCAGACCGCCGTTCTGCCTCTCTTGTGAACGATTGGCGGGTCCCGAAGGCCACAATGACCAGCTGATTGGCTCCCGCTGAGTCCAATCACAGCGGGAGCGGGGCACCGGCGGCCTGCACGCCCCAGAGCGCAATCCTGTACAGGTACGTGATTTTGCCTCTAAGCACCACCCTGCCACAGTATATGTACGTGAGGCGGTCCTTAAGCGGTTAAAGTGGTTGTAAACGCTTACATAGACCCACTGTACCCAGTAAAGTGACTGGCCTCAGGTGATACACAGGGATGAAACAAATCCTCCTGCATAATAAGCTGTACCTGTTTATCTGCAGTCTTCTCTACAAGTGCCGATTTTATGAGATTGTCTGAGGGTTCAGAAAAAAAAAGGGGCGGAGATCTGCAGTTACAGTCTGCAGAGTTCAGTGAGGAGAGGTCTGAGAGCTGATTGGAAGGAAGGGACAAACTCTCCTCCACACAGGAACAGAGCTGAGGCTGTCAACCAGCTGGAGGTCCCTCCCCTGTCACCATTTTTCTCTTGGTGTCAGGAAAACTTGTCAGAAGAGATTCATGCTGATAGCAGAGGAATGAAGCAACAGACAAAAATGACACTTGGTTCTTTTAAAGTGGTTGTACACTCTGTACAACCACTTTTACCTACAGGTAAGCCAATATTAAGGTTTACCTGTAGGTGCTGAAAACATCTCCTAAACCTCCACGGTTTAGGCGATATTTACAATAAAGCCGCGTGCCGATGTCTATGGCGCATGCACACTTCAGAAAGGGCAGATTGTGCCGTGACTGACGGCTCCCGTGCGCATGCGTGGGACTGACATCACGCAACTCCGGCCAGTCAGAGCCGGAGTTCGCGGACCTAGAAGGAAGAGGGGTGAAGATGGACGCTCCCTGCTAGTGGGGACAACGGTGACATCACGGGATTCGGTTTCAGGTAAGTGACACATAATGGGCTGCTATGCATAGTATGCATAGTAGCCATTATGCTTTACCTTTGCAGGGAAAGAGGAAGTAAAACCCATAAGTGTTTACTTCCTCTTTAATGGAGACAAGTACACACCACAGAGGGATATGCTTTGTTCATATTTCATGTCTGAGGTTTACAACCACTTTAAATACAGTTGCTATTTTTTTAATGGATAGCACTAGTGCCTCATTGAGTGCTTTTACTTTTTTTATTCCAATTTAAATCTTTTATTTTATTTAAAACAACAATATTCCACAATAAACACAGTCAGCAATAATAATGATCACAAAACAATGTCCTGACCAGAGAGTTATAATCAAACAGTTTACTACATATCCTTTTCTTGGTCATCTTAACTTTCCCTCTGGTCCTATATTTAATGTACTCTTCCCTCGAATATGGCTGTATTTGGAAACCCCCCGAAAAATATTCACCAACACCCCCCCTCCCACCCAAAAAATAAAAATATCTTTCCTCCTAATATTAGTAGGAGAGTCGCTTTTACTTTCTGCCCACACTATAGCTTGCTCAGTGCAATTGTTGGGCTCACTGACCAATAGAGAGGTGCAGAAAAGTCAGAAAAGACGGAAAAAAAAACAAACCAAACAATACATTTACTCACATCGAACGTTCAGTGCATTACGCTCCTTATGTAATAGCTCCACCTCCCGGCCCAAAGCTTTCTTTTGCCTCTCCAGTTCATCCTGGAGGACCAGTATCTTCAGACGTAAATACTCGCTTTCTTTTTTCTAAGGGAAGATCAAAGCACTTAGCCTTAGAAGATGGAGACAGTGGACAGATGACTCGACTACTGTTTTTTTTTTTTTTTATTATTATTTTTGTACCGTCCCTTTGCACATTGAAAACTATGAAAACAAAAAAGTTCAAGTTTTAAAAATACTGAAAATTAAATTTCACAAATGACATTAACATGTTAAACTCTTACACGAGATTTTAATGATTGGGTTTACATAGGCTATAAGGCCTCGTTTATACTTGTGGTTGAGGGGTGGTAAAACCCCCCATGGTTGAGGCACATTTTTACTGCCCCTAAACCACACTACACCCCCATTGGGCCCTGTTTGTGGTCGCAGCAGGAATTTTACCACCCGCCATTCAAGTGAAAGGTGCAGCGCTGCACCCGCTGACATTATGCTCACTTGTCCAGTAATTAGGTGGTTAAAACAGGCGGTAAAGGAGGCAACTAAACACTTCCTAACTGCCTGTCTTTTACTGTCTAATCTCTCCATAAAAAGTGCCGGTTGCATACCTTTTGCTTTGTTTACATTCACTCTGACACCAATAAAAGTGATTTAAAAAAATAAATTGTAAAGCGACAGTGTAAAAATAAAAATAAATAGAAAATAAATTTAAAGCAGAGTTCCACCCACAAATGGAACTTCTGCTTTTCGGATTCCTCCCCCCCCTCTGGTGTCACATTTGGCACCTTTCAGGGGGGAGGGGAGAGCAGATACCTGTATAATCCAGGTATTTGCTTCCACTCCCGGGCATAGATAGCCGCAGTATTCGCGGATCCTCCGCGTCCCCCCCCCCCCCCCGGCTGTCTTTTGGGAGACACACAGGTCCCAGAAGACAGCAGGGACCAGTGGGATCGCGCAGTGCGACTTGCGCATGCACAGTAGGGAACCAGGCTGTGAAGCTACAAGGCTTCACTTCCCGATTCCCTTACCGAAGATGGCGGCGCCTCCACCCGAGAGCCCAGAGACAGATCGGCTTCGGGGGAGGACATCGTGGGCGCCCTGGACAGGTAAGTCTAATCGATATTCCAATTGCACACGTTCCTGGTCAAATGGCACACAAATAGTGGGTGCTGCAGCGATTACCAGTTGGGTTCTGGAAGCATCAAACAAATGTACATCTTTGCCAGCACACCATGGATCAGCAAAAAGTTGTCCAAGAAGGTTTTTTAATGGAAAGAAGTTGCATCACAAAAGAGGTGCACCTCTTTTGTGACGTAACTTCTTTCCATTAAAAAACCTTCTTGGACAACTTTTTGCTGATCCATGGTGTGCTGGCGAAGATGTACGTTTGCTGGACAGGTAAGTGTCCATATTTTAAAAGTCAGCAGCTGCAGTATTTGTAAAAAAAAAAAAAAAAAAAAAAAAAAAAAAATTTGAGGAACTCTGCTTTAAAGTGCCCCCGTCCCCCCACACAAAGGCGTCGGTCCCGCACGCCCGCAAACAGCGACCGTCCCACATATTTGAGGCATCACAGCGAACGCCAGATCATGGGCAGCAATTCTAGCACCAGAGCTCCTGTGTAAAGCTAAAGTAGTAACCTGTAAAGGCTTTTAAAGCATCGCCTATGGATAACAAAATTGTCGTTTGTCACCATTGCACGGGTGTGCACAATTTTAAAGCGTGACATGTTTGGCATCCATTTACTCGGCGTAACTGTCTTTTAGATTTTACCAAGAAATTGGATTATGTATTGTGTTTTTTTGTATTAAAATTCAATTTTTTTTTAATTGTGTGTTTGAAAAACTGCTGCTCAAATACTGTGACATTAAAAAAAAAAAATTGCAAAAACCACCATTTTCTAGGGCCTCTAATAATAATAATAATAATAATAATAATAATAATAATAAATATATTTTCTAGCAAAAATACTGATGTAAACAGGGTGCCAGAAAAGGCCTGGTGTTCAATTGGTCATGCAAATATCAAAATTCCCGGATGGGTAGATATCAGTCAGGAGGAGGAGTGTAGACCAGTGGTTGTCAACCACAGTCCTCAAGTACGCGCCAACGGGCCATGTTTTGGGAACTTCCCTTAGATAAAATAGCTCTTATCAATACCACGTCATTGATATTGATTTAAAGTAGCAGTGCAAAGTTAGGGAAAACCTGAAAACATGGCCCGTTTGGGGTACTTGAGGACTTAGGTTGAGAGCCACTGGTGTAGACCACCTTAGGAAATCCCCCACTCATGATGCTGAGCCTCAATAATTGAAAGAACTGAAACCCAATGAAAGGGGCAGTCATGGCCGGGGAGGAAAGTACTAGATGCTGGACATCCTCCAGCCAGGAAACTAGGTGGGATCCATCTGACCTGCTGCAGTTTCTAATGAACATTGTGAGAAAAGCAATTTCAGGACAGGAGTCTGTACAACCGTGTAAGACTGAAGGGAAGGCCGAAGTTCAACTTTATAGTAGAGTTAAGCATTAGCTGCCCAGAAGAATTCTCACCAGGTTGTTCCTCGATGAAGACAGACGTAATTTCTCTTCAATCTCCGTTCCAATTTTTTGAACTGTCACTTGGGTCTGCTTGATTGCACACTGGGCCCGATGAAGCCTGCAGGAGTAAAACCATATAAAATATAACAAGGGAAGTGGACACTCTCCAGCCTATATTGGATTTCACTTTTTTTTCTACTCATTTATTTCATGTTTGCTTCATAACTAGTTCATCTATGCTATGTTGGCAGGGCACCCGGTCACGCAACACTAAAGCAAATCCACGTCAAAACATCTTCCAAAAACACACAATAAAAAGAGACCTTTGATTTGGTTAAAATAATTCTCATCAAAAAAGGTAGGAGACCTTTAGCCTGAAATCTGATCCAGAAAGTGCTATAAAAAAGGTAGCACAAAATGAATTTTTAGATTTGAAGGAACAGTTTATGAAAAAAAATATTACATTATCATACAAACTCAATCCTCCAGCCTTTTGGCTAACAGAATCCATACTAGAACATTTAACCAATCAACAAATAAAAAAAAAAAAGGTCACGTACTGCAAGGGCTGTACAAACCAACCCAGAACACCGGAGCCAGTCAGTCCGAGCCAAGGGCCAGGAAACTGATAACAATAGCAAATGCCACAAACAATTTTGGAAGCGGACATTATCAAACGGACGACTTGGCTTCTGGGATCTGTCCAGTTCCAAAATGAAAAAAACGTGAAGATTAAAAAGAGTATGTAAACCTTAACAATGAACTTCTGTTATTTGCTCCCCTATGATCTGCTATATATACACAGTGGCTGGAAAATGTATTCATACCAATTGAAAATTTTCCACATTTTGTCATGTTATAACCAAAAATGTAAATGTATTGTATTGGGATTTTATGTGATAGACCAACACAAAGTGGCACATCATTGTGAAGTGGAAGGAAAATGATAAATGGTTTTCAATTTTTTTTTACAAATAAATATGTGAAAAGTGTGATGTACATTTGTATTCAGCCCCCTTTACGCTGATACCCCTAAGTAAAATCTAGTTCGAGGGTCTTCAAACTATAGCCCTCCAGTTGTTCAGGTACTAAAATTCCCATCATGCCTAGTCATGTCTGTGAATGTTAGAGTTTTACAATGCCTCATGGGATGTGTAGTTCCGCAACAGCTGGAGGGCCATAGTTTGAGGATCCCTGGTCTAGTGGAACCAATTGCCTTCAGAAGTCACCTAATTAGTAAATAGAGTCCACCTGTGTAATTTAATCTCAGTATAAATACAGCTGTTCTGTGAAGCCCTCAGAAGTTTGTTAGAGAACCTTAGTGAACAAACAGCATCATCAAAGGCAAGGAACACACCAGACAGGTCAGGGATAAAGTTGTGGAGATGTTTAAAGCAGGGTTAGGTTATAAAAAAAATATCCCAAGCTTTGAACATCTCACGAAGCACTGTTCAATCCATCATCCGAAAATGGAAAGAGTATGACACAACTGGAAACCTACCAAGACATGGCCGTCCACCTAAACTGACAGGCCGGGCAAGGAGACCATCAGAGAAGCAGCCAAGAGGCCCATGGTAACTCTGGAGGAGCTGCAGAGATCCACAGCTCAAGTGGGAGGATCTGTCCACAGGACAACTATTAGTCGTGCACTCCACAAATCTGGCCTTTATGAGAAGTTCCGTTTGCAGGCTATGAGAAGCCATGTGGGGGACAAAGCAAACATGTGGAAGAAGGTGCTCTGGTCAGATGAGACCAAAATTGAACTTTTTGGTCTAAAAAGCAAAACGCTATGTGTGGTGGAAAACTAACACTGCACATCACCCTGAACACACCATCCCCACCGTGAAACATGGTGGTGGCAGCATCATGTTGTGGGGATGCTTTTCTTCAGCAGGGACAGGGAAGCTGGTCAGAGTTGATAGGAAGATGGATGGAGCCAAATACAGGGCAATCTAAGAAGAAAACCTGTTAGAGTCTGCAAAAGACTTGAGACTGGGGAGGAGGTTCACCTTCCAGCAGGACAACGACCCGAAACATACAGCCAGAGCTACAATGGAATGGTTTAAGTCAAAGCATATTCATGTGTTAGAATGGCCCAGTCAAAGTCCAGACCTAAATCCAATTGTGAATCTGTGGGAAGACTTGAAAATTGCTGTTTACAGACGCTCTCCATCCAATCTGACAGAGCTTGTGCTATTTTGCAAAGAAGAATGGGCAAAAAAGTCACTCTCTAGATGTGCAAAGCTGGTAGAGACATCCCCAAAAAGACTTGCAGATGTAATTGCAGTGAAAGGAGGTTCTACAAAGTATTGACTCCGGGGGGCTGAATACAAATGTACCCCACACTTTTCACATATTTGTAAGACATTTTGAAAACCATTTATCATTTTCCTTCCACTTCACAACTATGTGCCACTTTGTGTTGGTCCATCACATAAAATCCATTAACATTTTGGTTGTAACATGACAAAATGTGGAAAATGTCAAGGGGTATGAATACTTTTTCAGGGTACTGTATGACTGAAAATATCTTCCTCACAGGGGAGACCTGCACAGATAATCAGGGAACTGATCATCAGTGCAGACCCAGCAGTGATGTCAATCAGACCTGCCTTTCAGTGCCTGCTCATCAGTGGCGCCCATCAGTGCAGCCTATCAGCGCACATCAGTGAAGGAGAAAAATTACTTTGCAAAATTTTTTAACAAGCTAAGAAACTTCGGCCTTTAATTTTTATTAACAAAAAATAAAAACCCAGTGGTGAATAAATGCCACCAAAAGAAAGTTCTATCACAAAAAAAAAAAAAAAAGATAAAAATTTCATATGTGTACAGTGTTGTATGACCGCGCAATTGTCATTCAAAGTGTGACAGCGCTGAAAGCTGAAAACTGGCCTGGGCAGGAAGGGGGTGAAAGTGCCCGGTATTGAAGCGGTTAATTACATTCTTTTCTTTATTGTTAAAAATCCATAAAAAAAAAAAAAAGAAAAAAAAAAGGATTCAAACAGAAACAGAAAGAACAATGTAAATTAAACAGTGGATGATTTGCAGGTATGGTATATTTTTTTACATAGTTATTTTGATCAGGCTTGGATCAAGGTAACTCTGTATGAGGTGTGACAATTTAATTCCCGGAATGCCTGCGGCAAATAACTATGGTGGCGAGTCAAACAGCCATTTGCACTCAAGCGTGTTCTGACAGGTTTCTTACTTGCACTCGCCTGGGTCACAGACCAGTTGTCTCAGTCCTTACAGAGAAGTAGAAGAAATAACAAGTGCGCATAATGTGCTGTTGGCGGAAAATAAGTGACGGGAATCTGGAGCAGCGGATTAACATAAAATTTTGTGTGAAGATTGGCAGAAGTGCGACTGAAACTTTAGCTGTTACTACAGGAATATGGTGAAAATTCTATGAAGAAATCAAGTGTCTTTGAATGGCAAAGGTGGCTTTTAAGGAGCGGCGGATAGAGGTCCTCGATGACGCAAGAACATGGTACTAAAGTCAACCAACATTGTTACTTGGAAAATGCGAAGAGGTTACGTGAATTTGTTCAGAGGAATAGACCAGAACTCTGCCGGACAAGTGGATTCTCCACCACCACCATGCTCCTGCACATGATGCGTTAAGTGTTTGAGTTCTTGGCCCCGAAATCCATTCCGAAAACTTGACCAACCACCTTATACCCCTGACGTAGCACCCTGCGACTTTTGGCGGTTTCCTAAATTAAAAAGTGCTTTTAGTCCCAGGTTCACACTGGTGCGGTGTGGGGAACCACATGTGATTAGGACAGGAATTGCACAGCATTCTTGTTCAAATCACATGAGATTCTTTGCTGTGCATTGGAGCCTATTTTGTATGGCTCAAATCGCATCGCACCCAAAAGATGCATGCACCTTTTTTTTTGCACTGGAATCAGATCGCGATTCAGCCAATTGCACTGTGCTTTGCGAACCGTATTTGGTGTTGTCGTTAGCCCAACATTGACCCCCGCAGCGGTTTGCATGAACAGAGTGCGGTTGTGATGAGGTGCTGGACACGCACAGGAATCGCAGCGAATCCCGCACTGTATCAGTGTGAACCGGGACTAAAAGGACACAGATTTAATGCCATTCCAGAGACCCAGCACGCTGCAACAAAGATACCGTGTAGAGTTCAGGAAAACGAATTCCTCAGTGGCACAGTCACAGAAATGCACGTCACTTCACAAGAGGACTACTCCGAAAGTGAGAAAAGCTGCCAGTATATAGGAAAGCAAACATTTCTTTTTAACACTCCATTCCGGGAATTAAATTGTCACACCTTGTATATACCATATCTGGCTGATACTCCTGGAAGCTGAAAATGACTTCAGTAGATGCCGCTACTCCAGGGATCTCCATTTCCTTGTGGGTCCCAAGCTGAGCAGCCAGCCTTTCAGCACGGTGCACACAGGTGGTCGTTCTTTCAAAACAAGCGCCAATCACAGAAGGTTTTGCATTTACCAAATGAATGTGAAGCATTCTCTGACTGAACAAGGTGGAGGAGAGTGTGGCATTACCACCCCTGCTTCACCTTGTCCAATCAGAGAACACTTTGAATTCACTCGGAAAATGCAAAACATTCTCTGAATGGTGCCTGCCGCAAGTGTAAAACGAAGATCAATCTTGGTCAGTTCAGCAGGAACCAGCCGAGATTGGAACTAGGGTTGCACCGACATTGGTATTGTTGCCCATACTAAGCATTTGCATGCCTATCGGTATTCTTGCAAATGCAGGGATGGCGTCCTCTGCCGAGAGAACACAATGGCTCGGCGGGAAGGATTCCCCATTGACACTTTCTGTCCGAAAAGAAATTCGCTTTGTGTACGGCCTTCTGGACAGCTGTTGCTAGAATAAGTTTCCCCACTGAAAAATGCGCCTCTATTCTTGTTCTGGTGACAGGAATGTTGAATTTTCAAAAGGTTAAATTACATCTTTTTTTTTTTTTTTTTTTTTGACAGTGTCCCCAGATGCTGATGTGACACCAGGAGATTTATCCACACCACGCATTTTGGCTCCAAATTCTCAGAGGTGTCAACCTTTCTGAGCTTTATACCAATTTTCTACAGTGCCCAAACAGACTATATAACCAGATTAATGTTGGCTCTATCATCAACACCGTTGCTGCCTTAGATTTGTGTTGGTGCTAATCTATCTCCTTGGACATATCTACATAAATCTGCCTAACAACATACCGCACTAATTTTCTTGCCTCTGACAATTACACGACTGTTATGCTCCTGAAGAAGTGTTTTCGTACGTGCAACGTGTCGAGCGACTGAATGAATTTTGTGCCTGACCCAGAGTATTCCTCCTTTACTTGGATAGTACTCCGGGAACTCTAATTGTTGTCCGTTTGAATGTATTACTATAACTTGGGACTACAATAAGAAGTGGTGTCAGAGTTTGTGTGTGGGGCTTATAACAACATTTCCTATGAATTTTATATGTTTCTATATGTTACACTTTTTTAATCAACTGCTTACCAAATAAAAACAATTATTTTTAGACGACTTATCCGTGTGCCTAAAAAGTCAATTTTTCTAGCTATTTTTTTCTAGTGCCCGACAGTGTCACCAGGGCAGATCGAGACAGTAAATCGCTCTAATTGGTATACAAATAGTAATACAAAATGACAGGGGGTCTAACCCCTCACCACCCAGAAAACAAAAAAGCAAAAAACAAAAACACAACACCCCAAACACACACACACCCCAAACACCCCACACCCCACCCCACACACCCCACCCCACACACACACACCAAACACCACACACACACCCCAAACACCACACACACACACCCCAAACACCACACACACACACCCCAAACACCACACACACACACCCCAAACACCAAACACAACACACACCCCACACACCAAACACCACACACACACCAAACACCACACACACACACACCAAACACCACACACACACACCAAACACCACACACACACACACACCAAACACCACACACACACCAAACACCACACACAAAAAAAAAAAAAAAAAAAAAACACGCAAAACACAAAAAAAGGATACACTAAAGAATTATGAGCACATTGTGCAGAAAGATTGAGGTGGAGGGTCTTAAGACTGCAGGTGTGATAATAACTGGTTTATTCATCTTGTATCCCCCTTCAAGCTTTACTTGCTAAACAGCGCACAATATTACACAGCGGTGGGTCTCCCAACAAGCTGGAATTCCCTTTAAAACCACCCAGACACTGAAATGATTATGATCCTATTTAACGGTAAACCTAGTCCCCCCCAGATCTATTATCAGAGGCGAGTTTGTTCGCATTTTTCAGTAACGCCGTCTAGACAGAAAAAGAATGACAATTTCAGGTGTGAAAGTGACTCGCAAGAATAGCAAGCTGACAAAAAAGCCAGCCAAGACACCTCGTGCTTTCATCACTACTAAAAAGGTGTAAAAGGATTCGGATAGAACTGAAAGCGGAAAACATTAAACGTTTATGCCCATGAAATGATTACAGCGGGCGAAATTATAAGCGGTTTGTACTCTGAACTGAAAAACTGCGCATATTTGTTAACCAGTAGACACTTGGAAATTTTGAAAAACATCAGTTCATCTGTGTTATGGTGGCCATAAAAACGCTTCAATAAAATGATCAATTTATTTTCTGATCAATCTCTTTCAATCGAAATCTAGGATCTATAGCCAACAACCCATTTGATCAATGTACCATACACAGGGAAGTACCGTATATACTCGAGTATAAGCCGAGGCACCCGATTGCGGTTCAGATCCATCACAACGGGAGGTAAGTACAGTGGTGACCGGCGGGGTGGGGGAGGGGGTCCAATGTTAGGTCACCTCTAGAGAGAAACTGAAAAGTCGACCCCCAAAACAGATTGGCCAAAAATGGTGTTTTCTGCATTTTGATGATCCGAAAACACAGGGAAGTAGATTTTGTACCATGATGATCCGAAAAAACAAAAACAAAACATACGCGATTTTGCCACTCTCACACGATTCTACCGCGATTATGGTGTGGTTTTCATAGGACATGGGACTCAAAATCTACATCAAAAACATTGGTGAGTTATTGATCCGTTCTTGTGCGTGTTTTTTTTAACCGTTTTAAGACTGCCCACCACACATACAGTATCTCACAAAACTGAGTACACCCCTCACATTTTTGTAAATATCTTATTCTATCTTTTTATGTAACACTGAAGAAATGACACTTTGCTACAATGTAAAGTAGTGAGTGTACAGCTTGTATAACAGTGTAAATTTGCTGTCCCCTCAAAATAACTCAACACACAGCCATTAATGTCTAAACCGCAAACAAAATGGTAAAATGGCTAATTTGGGCCCAATTTGGACATTTTCACTTAGGGGTGTACTGACTTTTGTTGCAAGCGGTTTAGACATTAATGGCTGTGTGTTGAGTTATTTTGAGGGGACAGCAAATTTACACTGTTATACAAGCTGTACACTCACTACTTTACATTGTAGCAAAGTGTCATTACTTCAGTGTTGTCACATGAAAAGATATAATAAAATATTTACAAAAATGTGAGGGGTGTACTTACTTTTGTAAGATACTGTATACTGCGGCAGGACGGCGCTCTGCGCCAGATCACGTACCTTGTACGTGATCCGCACGCCAAGTGCGCCCCAGGCACCTTGGCTCTTGTCGGCCGTTGATTGGTCGCTGGCACCCGATGATCAGCTCTGGACTTTTCCGAAGAGACCCGTGTAGGTAAACAAACACAGGACTCTCTTCTGACAGCAGAAATGTGCTGTTTGTTTTCTTTCTGCAAAGCACATTGTTTGGTAAAAGCAGCACACATAGTACATAGTACCACATGTTGGCCACACATTTAACCGCCCTAGATGTTAACCCCTTCCCTACCAGTGTTATTAGTGCAGTGACTGATCAGTGTTAAAAATATGCACTGTCACTGGTTCCCAAAAAAAAGTGTCAGGTGTCCGATTTGTCTGCCACAATATCGCAGTCCCGGTACAAGTCGCTGATTGCAGCCATTACTAGTAAAAAAATAAATAAATAAAAAAATTCCATAAATATAACCTATAGTTTGTAGACGCTATAACTTTTGCGCAAACCAATCAATATACACTTATTGGGATTTTGTTTACCAAAAATATGTAGCAGAATACATTTTGCCCTAAATTAAAGGAAATTTTATTTTTTTTATTTTTTATTGGATTTGTTTTTTAGCAGAAAGTAAAAAATAGTTTTTTTTTTCAAAATTGTTGGTTTTTGTTTATAGAGCAAAAAAAAAAAAAAATACCTGCAGAGGTGATCAAATACCACCAAAAAAGTGCTCTATTTGTGGGGGGGGGGGGAAAGGACATCAAATTGTATTTGTGTACAGCGTCGCACGACCGCGCAGTTGTCACTTAAAGTGACACAGTGCCGTAGCGCAAAAAATGACCTGGTCATGAAAAGGGGGCAAGTGGTTAACTGAGCAAAGAATGCAGCAAGCAGGATTTTTAACACTACAGAGGAAGCACAACGGACCAGTGTGAAGACATACATAGAATTTAAAGGGAGGTGGCAATAATGGGCGACAAATTCATACATATTTAAAGTGTAAGTTCACCTTTGCAGAAAATCTGTAAGGTGAACTTTCACTGGACCCCCTTCCCCATCGACCCCCCCCCCCCCCCCCCCCGGGCTCCGCTGTAGCTGAGGCCGGCGATCACCCCCGCTAGGAAACATCAGGTAGCCGATTCACCGGTCTGGGGATTTGAAATCCCTGTGGCTCTCTTCTCCCCCCACTGACAGGACAGGCTAGGTGGGTTCTGATTGGTCGGTGCCGTCCATGTGATGGCGCCGACCATTTAGAATGCCTCCTATATGTACCTTTACGAGGTACGTTTAGGAGATTAGGCCACGGGGATTTCAAATGGACCAGTAAAGCGGCGACCCGATGTCTCCTAGGGGGTGATCGCTGGCCTCGGGTACATCGGGACGGGAGCTGGGTAGGGGGTTCAGTGTAAGTTCATCTTACTGATTTTTTTGTAAAGGTGAACTTATCCTTTAAATGAATTAAAAAGTTGAATACAATTCTATATAAAACGAATATATATAAAAATTATAAATAAAAAAATAAATATAAATAAAAAATATAAATATATATATATTTTCTTGTGTATTTTTTTCCCTAAACTGGCACTAAAATTTTCATTCGGTGCACCTCTAATCATCTTAACAGATTTTTTGGTGAACTTACACTTTAAGCGCCTTTGACTGACATGCCCAGAAGTAGTATACTATAAAGTGAGTGTCAGGAAAGAGTCAGAATTCCTTATGTCTATATTTTTTTACAGGTCAGTGACTCAAACAGCACTAAGTGCTAGTACACACCAGATGCAGTTCCGTGCGTTTTTTTTCTGCACTAAAATTACATGCACAGTGTTTTCCATGTATTCCAATGGCTCTAGTTCACACCATGCAGTCAGTTCCAGTCAGTTTCTGGTTAGTTTATGCACTGGAAACTGACTGCATTGGTGTGACCTAGAGCCATTGTGCATGCATTTTTAGCGCAGAAAATTTTTTGCCGGCACTCGGTGGGGTGAGTCTTGACATCACCAGACTCCCCGCCCACCTCTACACTCCCCTTGGCCAGGCAGCGTCAGGAGGACGAACATCGTGCTTGTTCAGTGAAAGAGCACAATAGAAACAGAGCACATTCTGGGAAGAACCAGAGCGCGCTCACGTCCCCGCCACTCCTGCGCATGTGCTATACACTGTTCAAAGAAAGGAGGGGAGGGGGGGGGGGATGTAAAACTGGGACTGCTGGTGCATTTTCTTACTGAAAAAAAAAAGATAAGAGGATTGCTGGATTAACGCTTCGTGGCAAGACTGGGCACAAATGACATGACATCCTCTACTGTACCAGGTAGAAATCTTAATTACAATTTATTTTATTTTTTTGGGAGGGTTTACATCCACTTTAGGCCCCTTTCACACATGCGAATTGTTCATTTCATGAGTTCAGTCACGTCAAAACGGATGAAGTTTTCATCGTCCGATACATTTTTTAAAAAACAAAAGAAAAATAGAGCTTTGATCAGTTTCAAAAAACGGATGACAGATGTGGATGTAAATGGATGATCATCCATTTACATCCATTTTTCCAAAGGAATGCATTGATGTCCATTTTTCATCAGTCAACAGATGAATGAAAAATGGACAAACTGACAGCATGTGTGAAAGAGGCCTTAAGTATGACCTTGGGGAGATGCAGACTAGAATACTATCTATTTTATAACTTGGTTGCCCTCACGTTTTTTTGAGTTACGCCCTAGTTTGCAGCTAGGCTGCGATTACATTTGACCTCAGTTACGTTGTTTGTTTTAGCTAGCATACATTTATCCTGTTTTTTTTTTCTGATATCAGCAAAGTGCGCGGATCAGATTCAGCGGATTACTTTTGTTTTTGTTTAGTTGAAACAGTGCTTTGCCAATGCAGACCTCCACCGGTGTATATACTTGCTTCGCGTTCACTTGCCGACTGCTCCATTCACCCAAGGGAGTGAAAGCAAAGCCCATTGTTGCCTACAAATTGATGAACTCACAGCTCACACAGGGATATGGACTCAACTGAGTGCACCAATTCGCTCCTCTATACCCAGAAAGACCAGGCCTTTTTTTTAGGCTCTGGGTGCTAAATGGAGCAGAATGGGATCGAAAGAAAGATCATTGATACTACTTAGGGATGGACAGATTCATGTGAACCTGTTGCTTTGAAGGCCAACCCCATCCTAAAGTGGCACTAAACGAAATCCTTATTTTCCAAAACCAATCAAGTATCAATAAACCCACAACAGTAAAATCAGTCTCTATATGCAGTGAAGCATCCCTGCTATACTCACTGTGGAACCTAAGGGGTTAATCCTCCTCACTGTCTTGTCTGTTCCTCCCCTTCTTCCACTGTCCCCAAACCCTCTCCTGATAGAACAGAGCCTTGGGGGCAAGCTGCACATGCTCAGTTTGGTGTGTATTGCTAGGAGGTTTTTTTTTTCTGGGAGAGTGCATTTGATCAGCACAGGGCCAATCAGCACTGTCCAGACAGACGGTCAGGCATCCTGCATCCTCATAGGACAATCAAGGGAGAATAAAAACTTCTCCTTCAAGCTTTAACCGCAAGGTAGCACAATTCCGCGAATCGCCGTAGCTGTACGACGGCCTGGGAACTCGCATTTGTGAGCACGTGTGCTCCCATTGGCCGGCGGGGGAGCCAATCAGCAGGTCCGGCGGACTTAATGTCCGCCTGCCACCCGCGGTCGTTCCCTGTAGTGACAGAACGGGGATCTACAAACAAGGCAGATCTCCATCAGTTCTGACAGGAGAGATCACAGAGATCCTGTCTTTTTGCTAAGCAGGAAGGGAGATCTGTGCGTTTCCCCCGTGTCATAGTCCCCCACAGTTAGAGAACACCTGCAGGGAACACATTTAACCCTTTGATCGCCACCGTTAACCCCTTCCCTGCCAGTGTCATTAGTACAATAACAGCGCATATTTTTAGCACTGATTACTGTAATAATGTCACTGGTTCCAAAAAAAAGTGTCAAAAATGTCAGTTAGGTGTCCGATCTGTCTGCCGCAATGTCGCAGTCCCATATAAAAAAAAAAAAAACACAAAAAAAAAAAAAAAAAAACACACTGATTGCGGCCATTGAAAAAAGCAATAAAATCTATCCACTATTTTGTAGACGTGATAACTTTTGTGGAAACCACGCAAACGTTTTTTTATACCAAAAAATATGTAGCAGAATACATAGCAGCTGACTGATGAATACATTTCTTTTTTTACATATTTTTTTCTAGATACGTTTTATAGCAGAAAGTAAAAAATGTCTTTCAAAATTGTCGCTCTTTTTTTTGTTTATAGCGCAAAAAATAAAAGCCACGAAGGTGATCAAATACCACCAAAAGAAAGCTCTATTCAAGGGGGGGGACAGACATAAATTGTGTTTGGTTACAATGTTGCACGACTGCGCAATTGTCAGTTAAAACAACGCAGTGCCGCAAAAAACGGCCTGGTCAGGAAGGGGGTAAAACTTTCCAGGGCTAAAGTGATTAACCAGACACTGATCGAAGTCATAAGACTGCTAAATACTGCCGATGCGAAAAGATATTTAGCAGTTTATATTTACTAAAATAATTGTATTTCCATGTTCTGTGTACTGTGGGAGACCAGATATAGTGAATGCAGAGTCCTGGGTTTAGCAACACTTTAATAGCCCTGTAATCTATTTCTTATGGAATTGTAGATAGACATGATCTTCTGAAGCTGAGAGCATTAGAAGTGACTTTGAGTGTCACTTCAGATAGGCAACCCCTCCTCCCACATAAAAGGTTTACATTTTTCGTCATACATGCCGTTTATGATGTGTAAGGTCATCCTTCTCCCCTTGTGTCTTATGATGGGTGGTCCTCAATCATTCAGAGAGCGGGGCTGATATAATGACACCAGCTGGTTACTTGCAGCATTGTTTTATCAGCGCAGGGAGCCAATTTTGACACACACTACCAGTGGGTGGGGTGTGTCTGTGACACCCGGGGTTTACAGGTAATGGGTTAAATGACTAGGTGTCATTCAACCTGGAAGAGTGGGAGCAGCAGCAGACCCTATGAGGGATACATCATCGAAGAGGGTCAAATATCGGAGTCATTTCCTACTTTTTTTTTTCCTGAGAGTATACATGCAAGAACAAATAATTCCTGTGCAGGAGACAGACAGTAAAGTAATAAAGTGATTGCAGAAGAGTTACATACATTTTTAAATGAAGAAGGCTATAGTCCAGCTACATCCTGCTAACGGAGCCAACAATGACTATCTGGGCTCGGGGATCCAGGGCTGAGTATAAGGAGAGGGAATGAGGGGAACCCCATCCACTGGAGGTAGGAGGATCGTAACCAAAATGCAGGTAATGAAAGGAAGGAAGAAAAAAAAAAAAAAAGAAAAAAAGGGGGGGTGGCTGAGAGAGTAGAGAAATGAGGAGAAGAAAAGGAGCAAAGCAGGACTAGGAAGAGGAAAGAGGTTGCTGCAGGTTAGTGAACACATTATGGTGGACAGGAGCACCCAAGCTAGGCGGGGGTGCAGGGTCGGAAGAGCATATGACTACCATGGGGCCCACACTTTGAGGAATTTGGAGTCATGAAGTGATTTGCTAAATTTTTTTTTTAAGGTAATGGCCTAAAGAACTTTAACAGCTAAAGTTGGGTATGTGTTTCCAGTTGCTATAAAATCTCCTTGACTGAATAAGGACTGCTTTAATACTTCTCAGAAAGGTACGGGATACTTTGACCCTAGTATAAAAAAAAATAAATCTGTTGGAGCAACTATCCATGTGGCTCTCTGTCCATTACCTATCCCATTGAGGTCCATTGTTGGAGTTGGTCTTCTGATTGGAAGTCGTGTCCTCTGTGGTCCTACAAGCCTAAATGACCCATTGGGTGTACACTCATTTGGGTTTAATTGCTCCGGTAAGCTTTTTGACTCTCTGGTGGTGGATCACTTATCAAGTTTGGGCACGTTTTCCTTTGTCGCGTCGTTATCCAGTTCAAGTGTCAGTTACTTTTAACCTCGTTTTGGATATCTACAATTTATTGTTTGATTCACCTGTCCAAACACGAAGGACTAACTTATTTTTAAAAGAATCTTTTTTTCCTTCACTTCATTGGACATCTTTCACTCATATTTTGATTGTTACATAATATATACATTTTTTGAGAGATATAGATATATCTATCGATATCTATCTATCTATAGATATCTATCTATATCTATTTTTTTGTTTGAGTTTCTTCCTGGATTATATATATATATATATATATATATATATATATATATATATATATATATATATATATATATATATATATATATATATATATATATATATATACATATACATATATAAATACATATATACATATACACACACACATATATACATATATACATACATATGTATATATGTATATATATATATATATATATATATATATAGCAGCTGCGCTGCTATCAATCTATCCAATCAAGAGCCGGGAACCCGTGGACGGCGAGGACGCGCTGATGGAAATTCGGGGCTCAGGTAAATAAAATGGGGGGGTTAGGGGGCCGGTGACCGCATAGGATGCATTAAGGTGAAAAAGCACGAGCCTTTACAACCCCTTTAAGCCTAGCGCACACGATGAGAAAATCAGACAATCATCTGATGTAACCGAAAGGATATTAACTCATGTGAAAATTCTCGGACAAAAGGCAAACGCACTGTAGCTACATTCTAGTGTCTTCCGGGTCGTTCTTTACTTTTGCACAGTATTTTCTTCGCAATTATTACTGTCCGATTACTGTACACATAATTGAACTTTTTTTCACTTACGGAAATTTTTTTTCAAGCTTGTACCTATGGTTTTTTTTTTTACACACATACATATACACATATATATATATATATTTTTTTTAATTTTTTTTTCAGTTTATTCTGAGATTTATTCTGAACGCTGCACTTACTGTTCACCTATAAAATCTCCTTGACTGAATAAGGACTGCTCTAATATTTCTCAGAAAGGTACAGGATACTTTGACCCTAGTATAAAAAAAAACCCACAAAAAAAAAAAAAAAAAAAAAAAAAAAAAAAAAAAAAAAACACAAAAAACACAAAAAACACAAAACACACAAAAAACACAAAAAATACAAAAAACACAAAAAATACAAAAAACACAAAAAACACAAAAAACACAAAAAACACAAAAAACACAAAAAACACAAAAAAAAAAAACCTTCACCCAAAATCTAAATAAACATTTAGCGAATGATGCGATTGGCAGATCTCCTCAAAACTGGTATGAGAAGAGGTCACCAACGTTTCACCCAAGTTTCAGGGGCACAATCGCCCTTAAATTCTTTTGGCACAATTAGCATAATATTAAAAACAGCCTAGCAGCGGAAAGTAGGAATAGTTAAACCTTCGGCTCTGGAAACCTCCGATATGGTCTTCATACATGACAAGTCAAAACATATGGTTACAGCAGCTCCAGTCAACCATATCAGATTGCAATGAACCATCAAGAAACTGCTTGCTGAATGGAGGGAATCTCTTCCGAGGTCCAGGGGCTTAGAGGAAAGATCTCAGGGTATTAATAATGATTGCCTCAGTGACAGGCATTCAATCAGGAAGGAACGCTGCAAATCTTCCTGTGCTCAGGGAAATGTCAGTTCCCAGTTGCAGAGGCTCGCCTGCGGCAGCTATGCTTAGATGGCAGCGGAAACGGCTTCACTCATGCAGACGCAACACGTACAGGTTCCTGTTCTGCTAAACGTGTGAGACGGAGGGATGTTATTGCAGGGACTGCGGTGAAAAACGCCACACTATGTGCTTAAGAATAACAATTAAATATGCAGTAATGTGTGGCTGGAACAACATTCTAAAACGCTTTCCCCTTATTTCATGATGAGGCTATGGGGAAACAAAGTCCACCGGGAGAGGAGAGCTTGGGTAGGTTTCAATGATCTTGGTTAGAAAAAAAAAAAGCAGGGGAATGTAAAAAAAAAAAAAAAAAAAAAAACTTTTACATTTTTTTCTACAGAATGCAATCAACAAAGCAGAAGTTCAGGTTTGCGTACTCATTACCATACACCAAAGATCTGAGATATATATATATATATATATATATATTTATATTTAAATCATAATGACAACAGACATTTTGGACAATTTCATGCTCCCAACTTTGTGGGAACAGTTTGGGGATGGCCCCTTCCTGTTCCAACATGACTGCGCACCAGTGCACAAAGCAAGGTCCATAAAGACATGGATGAGCGCATTTGGGGTGGAGGCACTTGACTGGCCCGCACAGAGTCCTGACCTCAACCCGATAGAACACCTTTGGGATGAATTAGAGCGGAGACTGCGAGCCAAGCCTTCTCATCCAAAATCAGTGCCTGACCTCACAAATGCGCTTCTGGAAGAAAGTTCAAACATTCCCATAGACGCACTCCTAAACCTTGTGGACAGCCTTCCCAGAAGAGTTGAAGCTGTTATAGCTGCAAAGGGAGGGCCGACTCAATATTGAACCCTACGGACACACACAGGTGAATATAGTTGTGTGCAAAAGTTCTAGATACGTGTGAAGAAATGCTTTCAAAAATATTTGACCTTCATTGTTTTTTTTATTAACTTGCAAAGTGAGAAAACAGAAGAAAAAAACTACATCAAAATCAATATTTGGTGTGACTACCCTTTGGCTTCAAACCAGCATCAATTCTTAAAGCGATACTAAAGGATCAGGATTTTTTTTTTTTTTTTTAACAACAAACATGTCATACTTCCCTCCACTGTGAACGGCACCCGCGTCATTGGATTTGATTGACGGCAGCGGGAGCCAATGGCTGCGCTGCTATCAATCTATCCAATCAAGAGCCGGGAACCCGTGGAGAGAGGGACGGCGAGGACGCGCTGATGGAAATTTGGGGCTCAGGTAAATAAAATGGGGGGGTTAGGGGGCCAGTGACCGCATAGGATGCATTAAGGTGAAAAAGCACAAGCCTTTACAACCCCTTTAAGCCTAGCGCACGCGACGAGAAAATCAGACAAACAATCATCTGATGTAACCAAAAGGATATTAACTCATGTGAAAATTCTTGGAAAAAAGGCAAACGTACTGTAGCTACGTTCTAGTGTCTTCCGGGTCGTTCTTTACTTTTGCACAGTATTTTCTTTGCGACTATTACTGTCCGATTACTGTACACATTGAACAAAAATTTTACGTTTTTTTCACTTACGGAAATTTTTTTTCAAGCTTGTACCTACGTTTTTTCTTTTTTCGTCCAGTCAGAATCGGCTGTCTAAAGCACTATACTAAAGGAACAGATAATTGACCGATCGTTCCTTTTACGAAAATATTTCGGGCGATTTTCTTATCTTAATTGTATTGGCCATTACACGTGTACAAGGTCAGGGATTTTGTAGAATTGGAGTTGGGTATACAATTAACCAATCCAAATATCAAGCAGGTGCTAATGATCAAATTCTTATGTGGGTTGAAACACAGTTATTAACAAAACAGAAGCATCTGTGTAGGAGGCTTAAAACCGGGTGAGAAACAGCCAAACTCTGCTACTAAGGTGGGGGTTGTGAAAGACCGTTTAATGTCACAGGTTGTTACGCACCATGGCAAGACTGAGCTGATGAACAAAAAAAAAACAAGATATACTGCATCAGCAAAGTCTCCCCAAGGCAAGGATTTCAAAGAAGACTGGGGTTTCAAGATGTGCTGTTCAAGCTCTTTTGAAGAAGCACAAAGAAGCGGGCAACACCGAGGACTGTAGATGCAGTGGTCAGCCAAGAAAACTTAATACAGCATGATGGATTAAGAATGCATGAAAGACCCATGCTTATCTCTGTTCCATCAGAAGATGTCCAGCAGTGACATCAGCACAGAACTGGCAGAATCAAGTACAGTGGGAGTCAGGAACATCCATCTACCGTCCAGAGAAGTCTGGCCAGAAGAAGTCTTCACGGAAAAACTATGGCCAAAAACCCACCATACATGGAAACAAGTCGTAGCAACAAAGCTATACACAAAAACACAGGAACCGGGGTGCAGCAAAATGGCAGCGGGCGCTCTGGACTGAGGAGTCAAAATGTGAAATATTTGGCTGTAACAGGAGGCAGTTTGTTCAGTGAAGGGCTGGAGAGCGGTACAACAACGAGCGTCTGCAGGCAACAGTCAAGCATGGTGGAGGTTCAGGGGAGTTGGAGATTTGGTCAGGATCAATAGTGTCCTCAATGCTGAGAAATACAGGCAGATACTTATCCATCCTGCCATACCGTCAGGTGGGGCGTGCAATTGGCCCCAAATTTATTCTGCAGCAGGAAAACAACCCCAAATATATAGCCCATATCATTAAGAACTATCTTCAGCGTAAAGAAGAACAAGGAGTCCTGGAGGTGATAATTTGGCCCCCACAGAGCCCTCATCTCACCATCTTTGAGTCTGTCTGGGATTACATGAAGAGATAGAAGGATTTGAGGCAGCCTACATCCACAGAAGATCTGTGCTTAGTTCTCCAAGATGTTTGGAACAACCTACCTGCCGAGGTCCTCAAAAACTGTGTGCAAGCTTACCTAAAGGAATTGATGCATTTTGAAGGCAAAGGGTGCTCACACCAAATATTTATCTGATATGGATTTCTCTTCTGTTCATTTACTTTCCATTTTGTTAATTGATAAAAAAAACAAACGATTTACACTTCTATTTCTGTATGCATTCTTAAAGTATACCTAAAAGGTAAACTTAGTTTTTTTAGTTTTGGATAGAGGGGAGTCGCTTCTATTGCTGTGCGCGCGCCGCGCCCCCCCCCCCCCCCCCCCGTTAGGGATCATCACTCTCTACTTGTCCTGTTTATAGCGTCATTGAAAGGGAAAGTAGTAGAAAATCTAAAATTTTGGGTTGTCCCCAGAAAAAGTAATAGATGGTAAATCTTCCAATGGGGACACCAGTTCTAGTGACCTAGGGGTCCCCAAGGAATTTCCCCTAATTTGCAGGGATTTCCTCTCATTTCCTGTTTGGCTATGGGACAGGAAGTGAAGGCAAATCTCCCCAATGGGGCAAAGATGGAAAACAAACCCTACAGGGGTTACTTACAACCCTTACTTGCTCTATCCAAAAATGAATAATAAAGTTTTGCCTATAGTTCTACTTTAACAGCTTGCCGACCGCCGCACACAGATGTACCTCTGCAGATTGGCGTACCTGTACGTCCCTTTAACCTCCCTGGCGGTATGATTATTTCGGATTTTAGGTGCTGAAAGCGGTACAATTATTTTGCATGGAAATTTGGCGTTTTATATTGTAGGTCTGTAAATCTTAACAATAACGCACTTAAATCTGTCCAAACAAGAGTCTAGTAGATATCCCGGGTATGATAAAGTTTGAAACACAAAAACATAAATTATAATATAATAAATAAAAATAATTAAAAAAAAAAAAAATAGTAATAAAATAAATTTCCCCACAATTCACTATCGCTCAATTCTGCAAGTGTTCTAATTTACTATCGCTGTTTTCTAGCTGGTCTAAAGCCACTTTTGACGTAAAGGGACACTTTTTGGTTGCTATGGACAATCTCCAGTTTCCAGGCAGAAAGAACAGTGTATATCACATAAAACTGCATGCAGGGCATGGGCCAAAGCACTGGGGACAAAGGGATGTGAAATCATTTCATACAGTACTGTAATCTGTAAGATTACAGTACTGTATGTTTTATGATTTTCACTTTTTTTTTTAATTTGCCGCCAGGCTCCGCCCCCGTGCGTCGCAACGCTCGCAGGGAACGGAGCCTGGCAAGGAGAGGCTTCGGAGGAGGACGGAGCCCTTGGACACTGCGGGGGACATTGCAGGATCCCGGGGACAAGGTAAGTAAGGAGGCACCAGGATCCTGCGATGCAATCCCGAGTGTGGCTCGGGGTTGCCGCCAATGGTCCTGAATTTTAACCCCGAGCCACACTCGGGAAAAGCGCCAGGGAGGCTACATATGCCGCCTGTCGGGCGCGTGCCCACGGATCCCAGGAACTCCATGTGGTCGGCGATTGCGGTGTGGAGAGGCAGAACGGGGAGATGCCTACGTAAACAAGGCATTTCCCCGTTCTGCCTAGTGACATGACAGAGATCACCACTCCTTGTCAGCGGGAGCAGTGATCTGTCATGTCAGTGGTAGCCCATACAAACCCCCCCCCCGTTAGAATCACTCCCTAGGACACACTTAACCCCTTGAGCGCCCCTAGTGTTTAACCCCTACCCTGCCATTGTCAATTACACAATAATCAGTGCATTTCTATAGCACTAATCGCTGTATAAATGACAATGTTCCCAAAATGGTGTCAAAAGTGTCCGCCATAATGTCGCAGTCACGATAAAAACCGTAGATCGCTGCCATTACTAACAACATTTTTTTTTTTTAGATGCTATAAATCTGGTCCCTATATTGAAGGCACTATAACTTTTGCGCAAACCAATCAATTTACGCTTTTACTGCCAAAAATATGTAGAATACATATCGGCCTAAACTGAGAAAAAAATAATTTTATATATATTTTTTGGGGATATTTATTATAGCAAAAACGATGTTTTTTCAAAATTGTCACTCTTGTTTATAGCGCAAAAAATAAAAAAAACGCAGAGGTGATCAAATACCACCAAAAGAAAGCTCTATTTGTGGGGGGGGAAAAAAGGACGTAAATTTTGCGTGGGTGCAACGTCGCACGACCGCCAGTTAAAGCGACGCATTGCCGTTTTACAAAAAGTGCTCTGGTCAGGAAGGGGGTAAATCCTTTCCGGGGCTTAAGTGGTTAATTTACAGCATTGTTTTCACACCTGCCTAAAACTTTTGCACAGTAGTGTATGTGTATATATAATTTTGTGACAGGCCGAGATCCTGCTACAGTGAACAGTGGTTGCTTTATAAAGGCCTCCTGGGGTAGAATTTAATTTAAAAAATTAAAAATAAAATTGAACAGATATGGCTTAAAGTTCAGAGACAATTAAAAATTAAATATATAAAATATACTATACTACCCCCCCCCCCCCCCCCCCAAGTATCTCAGCAAGTGGGGTGGCCAAGCTGCAAAAGATGGATGCCAGGAGGTAAGATTACAGTCACTCAGCAGTCTAAATGACCCCCAAGTGACACAGTCTGGCGTGCACCCTGTTTAACTCGCATCAAACTCACTATATTTCATTCACATCGCAAGTGACGATGACTTAAACATGACATATTTACAGTGAAATAGACTGCACACTTCAAACAAGCAGTCCCTTCCCTGTAATCTGCCATTGTCTCTAGACATGTAAAACATAAATAATGTCAAGAAAAAAAAAAAAAAAGAAAAAAAAAAAAAAAAGTGAGCCAAGAAATGAGATTTTTGGGTAACGGTCTACAAATTAGCGCATTAAGTGCTCTCTATTTATCTTTTACAATCCCTTTGAAGGAATGCGGAGAAAGCGATAAGATTGGCACTGGATTCCTAGACTAAAGCTTTCAATACCGCCCCCTCTACTTAAAGTCTAAGTGTTTGGAGAGGCCGGGGATTTGTCTTGTCAAATGTATCAGGCAGGAGTTTAAATTTAATACAGATCATGTTCTGAGTGACAGCCTGTATGAGGCGCTCTTAGGGGCCACTTAAAAAAAAAGAAAGAAATAACAGGGGGTCTGGATTATGCAATGATTGCTCACTTATAATCATGTGACCAAGCTTTTGCCATTTTTCATATGGTGATCTTCTCTTTAGGGCTTTGCACTGGTGGAGGTAGTAAACGTACACCCGTGTTCCTATCGTAGGTTAGAGAGCATAGCCAATCGATTCTCCAAAAGTAAAAGCTATTATTTACAAGGGTTGGTCTGTCTTCCTATATATTTTGCTATGATAAATGATCCGAGGCTCTTGTGTAATCTCTCAGATGACTGATGTAGGTGTGTATTTCCCCCCTCGTTTTCTTGGGTATCTGGAAATGTTACAACTGTACTATGTATATGCAAATTGCTTTCCGTGTTATCAGACGCAACCACTGCAGACATATTCAGCATGCGACCCAAGACCGTTCAGCTGAGCGTTTAGTAGTACTGCACTGCCACCTTGTGGCGATATTAGCATGTCACAGCTAGATTGGTAAACGGCCAATTGTTTAGCCATTTCCATTGGACTGTACTTGCAGTCATATTATTACCCCCTCCCAGCATACTCCTTTTGCTCCAGGATATGCTTAACCACTTCAATACCGGGGCACTTATACACCTTCCTGCCCAGGCCAATTTTCAGCTTTCAGCGCTGTCGCACTTTGAATGACAATTGCGCGGTCATGCTACACTGTACCCAAACAAAATTTTTTATCATTTTGTTCCCACAAATAGAGCTTTATTTTGGTGGTATTTGATCACCTCTTGGATTTCTATTTTCTGCTAAACAAATAAAAAAAAAAAAATATTTTTGTTTCCGTTGCAAAACTTTGTAAATAAGTAAGTTTTCTCCTTCACTGATAGGGCGGCACTGATGGGCATCAGTGTTAATTTAGTCGAATAAAACATTTTAGTCGACTAAAACACGACTAAAACTAAAAGCCATTTTAGTCAAAAGTGACTAAAACTAAATGCAATTACTGAAATGTACTGGAGATTTAGTCGACTAAATACGACTAAAACAATTGCAGAAGACTAAAATGGGACTAAAACTAAAATGCCATTTTAGTCCTAAGACTAAAATTAACACTGGCACCAATGAGGTGGCACTGATATGCGGCACCGATGAGTACACATAGGTGGCACAGCTGGGCACTGATAGGTGGCACGGATGAGCACTAATGGATGGTACTAATGGATGCCAATCAGTGCCAAATAATAATGCCTGCCAATCAGTGATGCCCCTTGTGGGCACTGATTGGCATTCCTGTCGGTCTAGGGTGGCATGCCTGGCGGGGGGGGCTGCGCTGATAATCAGCACAGACCCACCCTCCCCGTCAGAGAAGCAGCCGATCGGCTTTCCCCTACTCGTGAGGAAAAGCCGATCAACAGCTCTTCCTGTTTACATCGTGATTGGACACGGCTGATCACGTGGTAAAGAGTCTCTATCAGAGACTCTTTACCTAGATCGGCGTTGCGGTGTGTCAGACTGACACACCGCTACAACGATCGCCGCAATGCGTGCCCCGGGAGCGCGCAGCGGCTTGATATTCTGGCAATGTCATATGACCGGCGGTCAGGATATCGAAACCACTCTGCCGACATGATATTGCTATATGGCGGGTGGCAAGTGGTTAACCAACCTTGTGTTGGGTTCCAAGTATCTGTAGGTCTTTTTTTTTGCTGCCAAAAGGAGGAATGCTTCCTGTTTTCTTAACCAATTGAGCTCTGGAAGATTTTACCCCCTTCGCAATATGGCCACTATCAGTCCGTCCCCACATGCCAGGGTGCTAGGGGTAACCTTAGACTCTGAACTGTCCTTTCTGGTCCACATCCAATCCCTGTCCAATCATGCCGCCTCAACCTCTAACATTTCTAGAATACTCCCCTTTTTAACCCAGGTGGGATCTCCCATCCTCATATGAAGTCCTCGGCTTCCCGGCGGTATAGGGGGCACGCTCCACCGGAGGAGCACGCACCCGCTGAATCACTCGAGAGCAGATCCGCGTGCCGGTGGCCACGATGTCCACCGGGCACCCGCGATTGCTGGTGACAGAGCAGGAACGTGGATCTGTGTGTGTAAACACACAGATCCACGTCCTGTCAAGGGAGAGGAGACATATCGTGTGTTCCTAGTATATAGGAACACCGATCGATCTCCTCCCCTAGTCAGTCCCACCCCGCGCCCCCCCAGTTAGAATCACTCCCTAAGTAACGCATTTAACCCCCTTGATCGCCCCCTAGTGTTAGTTTCTTCCCTGCCAGTGACATTTAAACAGTAATCAGTGCATATTTATAGCACTGCTCGCTGTATAAATGTCAATGGTCACAAAATGGTGTCAGCCGCAATGTTAGAGTCACGATAAAAATTGCAGATCGTCGTCATTACTAGTAAAGAAATAAATATGCCATAAATCTATCCCCAATTTTGTAGGCACTATTTGTGCAAACCAATCAATATACGCTTACTGTGATTTTTTTTTTTACCAAAAATATGTAGAAGTAGGTTTAAACTGAGGAAACAATTTGTTTAAAAAAAAAATGGGATTACAGCAAAAAGTAAAAAATAGTGTAAATTTTGAAAACAAAAACAAAATTTTTTTGTTTATAGCTCAGAAAATAAAAAACGCAGAGGTGATCAAATACCACCAAAAGAAAGCTCTAATTGTGAAGAAAAATTAGAAAAATTTAATTTCGGTATAGTGTTGCATGACCACGCAATTTTCACTCAAAATGATACGGCGCTGAAAGCTGAAAATTGGCCTGGGCAGGAAGGGGGTGAAAATGCCCAGTATTGAAGTGGTTAAATGACACCACAAAACTTCTAATTCACTCCCTGGTCATCTCTCGCCTCAATTACTGCAACTCCCTCCTCATTGGATTACCTTTACATAGTCTATCCTCCCTTCAGTCCATAATGAATGCTGCTGCCAGACTCATCCACCTTACCAACCATTCAGTGTCCTCCACCCCTCTCTGCCAATCCCTCCACTGACCCCCACTCACCCAACAAATAAAATTCAAAGTACAATAATAATTTACAAAGCCATCCACAAGACTCCGAAGACCTCCTGCTCTCTAGCGCCCTTGTCACCTCCTCCCATGCTCGCCTCCAGGATTTCTCCAGAGCTTCTTCCATCCTTTGGAACTCCCTACCCCAATATGTCAGACTGTCCCCTAATCGATCCATCTTTAGACGATCCCTGAAAACCCTTCTCTTTAAAGAAGCCTACCCTGCTTCTAACTAATACACTGTTTTACTTTTTCCATCAACTCATCCCCCACAGCTATTACCTTTTGTATCAATTGACCCTCCCTCTTAAATTGTAAGCTCTAACAAGCAGGGCCCTCTAATTCCTCCTGTATTGATTTGTATTGTAACTGTAATGTCTGCCTTGGCGCTATATAAATCCTGTATAATAACAAGTTAGTGTGTCTACAAACTATGGAATATATACTGAATTTTTTTTTTGTTATACTACGAACGGCGGCGATCAGCAACTTATAATGGGACTGATGTGCGGCGGGCAATCTGTCACCGGGAGGAACTGACCAACTACCACTGACATCTATAGTGATCAGTGCTAATGCTATACACTGTCACTGTACTAATGACACTAACTAGGAAGGCGTTAACATCTATAGTGCGACCAAGGGTGCCTAACAATGTGTAATATCTGTATTATAGAGCTGCACGACTAATCGTTAAAAAAAAAATAAATCAAACTCAATTCAACCCCCTCACAATCTTAATCTGGCATTTCCCCGATTCTATGTAACAAGTGCAGATCCGTTCTCTGCTCAGAGCTGTTAAAAAAGCACAGCAAATGTTTTTCAACATTGCTCAGCGCTGAGAGAACTGTAACTATAAACATTGCATCTTTTAGATCAAAAGGGATGAACTTCGGTCTGCAAATGGTCAGTTTAAAGCACAGCTCCACTCAAAAGTGAAACTTCTCCTTATCCGTCGCCCCCCTCCCCCTTGGTCTTGCCCATGATTGTGAGGTTTGAACAGATGAAAGTTCTGTGGACAGGTCTCTTTTATACACATAACGAGTTGTCGTTAGGAGCAACTTCTTAAATTGAGAGGATGAATCTGTGTACCACATGAGCACATACTGTAGCCAGTCTGTGGGAACCAAAATTATTGTTGGTTGGTAGGGGATCAAATACTTATTTTATTCACTGAACTGAAACTCAATTTATAACATTTGTATGGTGTTTTTTATCTGGATTTTTGGTTGATATTCTGTCTCTATCATTTAAAATACACCTATGATAAAAATGGTAGACCCTTCAATTCTTTGATAGTGGGCAAACTTACAAAATCTGCAGGGGATAAAATAATTATTTTCCTTTATTAGACAAGATGGGAAGGCAGGTGGCGACGGCATGCTCTCCACCTCATCCAATCAGAGAACACTTTTAAGAAAACAAAAGAAAAGGGATCCCACGCTGAGCGGGTAAACTCCTCTTCACTAAGCAGCAGGGCAGCCGCTCGGCACAGGACACAGAAACTAGCTGTGATTGCTGTAGTAGCTGTGCACAGGTATGGCACATACAGCCCGTCCCCGGGTTACGAACAAGTTAGGGGACTGTAGGTTTGTTCTTAAAATGAAATTTGTTTGTGTTGGAAGGCAACATGGTCTAATGTCATATTTCTGGAGTTTCTACATATCCGTTTCCTATTCCCAAAGATCAGCCATGCTGATACTTGCAGTTCCATGGGCTTTAAAGGGTAAAGGTTTGAGTTTCTTTCTGGTTGACACAACTAAGCATTGGCTTTCCTGGGGGCAGTCTGGAATGTCTTTTCTCAGCTCTTGGCTCCGTATCGTTGGTTGCTATAACGCAAACTTGAAAGGGACCATAGCTGACAAGATGACGAATGTCCTGCTACAGAAAATCAAGAGATCAAAAAGGCATTGAAGATGGACGTGGACAATGCTGCCCCTAGAGGCCAAAACAGCAGGACAGACAGTAATATAATCTGTTAAGGAGGACTGCCCCATAAAATACTGATTCGTCAAAAGTCTAGATGGGATGGCACTGGGATTGGGTTTGGATGGTGTAGGATCGAGGTATAAAAGACTGAATGAGTGAGAAAGCTACCTCTCTGTCTCTACCCTTATCGCTCTTGGCTTGTGCCTGGGCTGCATGGCTCTAGCCACCATTTTGAGCCACATTGCTCTCCCTTTATCATCTGAGTCAAGCCTGACGATACAAAGCCTCGAGGAAAGCATTGTGATAAGTATCTTTGATATTCTTGTATTATGTGTTCTGTTGGTATATGTTTGTAATATCTTTTAGTACTTTCATGTTAGCGTTTCATATTTTCTTGGGAAACAAATAAGACTTTGTATTATTAAGCAGTGTGTTTGGCTTCATAGCTAACCTTGTATTATTGGGATACCAACAGTAACATGATCAGAGTTTTTAATAGAATAGCTAACTACAGGAATGGACAAATTAATATATAGATGCAGAAGATAGAGGAAGTCCGTAACCACCCTTGAATAATATTGTTTTGCACCAATTACTTCAGTTTGTAAGTCGGAACTGTAGCTTTTTAAGTGCAACTCCAACCTGTGGAGTAATGTGGGATGTTCCGGGCACTTCTCTGTGTGCAGTTGTGTTATTTGGGGCTCTTGTGGATGCTCGGCGGTATCCAGGACCAGTGTGGAGCGCAAGCGGCCGGCAGCGACGTCACACCACCTCCGTTCGGAAGTAGGAGTGTCGTTCGTAACTCGGGGATTGCCTGTACATACTTACATTGGTCCATGCATGAAAAAATTGCCATACCTAAAAACTTTAGCTTTAACCTCTCAAGCCTCACAGCAAGCGAGGTTAAAAGGGTCCAACAAGTTCAACCCATTCTAATTTCATTACTGTTGATCCAGAAGCCACCTGAGTAAAATCCTCGGGAAGCAGCTGCCGGTTTAACCTCAGGGTAAGGGAAAGAAAATCTGTAGTGACTCTGTCCGTGGAAGACAGATTAGTTCCAAGGTCACTCCAGAGATGAATCTACTAATTATAGCCAAGATGCCACATCTAATAAGAAAGAGATCCGGTCCAATATAACATTCACTTATACCATTTGGGAATCGCCATCTCCTCCGGTGAACTCCATGTGATCACTCGTACAATGAAGAGCCTATTTCTGTGCTGGGGACAATGTCCATTTTCTTTTACATATAACTTTCGCCGGTATACAGACAGCTCACACTCACTCTATGACCAGTCTGGGCTGAAAGCCGACTAACTTACCAGCTTGCAGACTGCATGGGTGCAGTTTTTTTTTTTTTTTTTTTTTTTAGCAGAAGGGGGATTTTGTGTCCAAATACCACGCCACAAATGTTTGGCTGGTGGTACGGTTCTATTGACTAATGTGTGAGTTTGACAGGTGGTGCCACCTGTGAAATGCAACATACCAGGTTAGATTTGCTGTGTCTGCCAAGCATTGTGGCTTTGGTATGAACCCCTCCAGTTGCCTTGGTGGATTTTAGGTGGGGATAAAAAAGGGGATTTGGTGGAATAAAAATGCAAAATCAACCTTTTTTTTGCCACCCCTTTGCTGTTCATATAAACAAGGCCTAAAAAGGAGTTCACGCAGCAACCTGAAGAAATTAAAGTGAATAAAAAATAAACAGCTCTATTCACACAATGGAGTTTATTTACTAAAAATTGTACAGTGCAAAATCTGGTGCAGCTGTGCATGTTAGCCAATCAGCTTCTAATATCGGCTTGTCCAATTAACAACTTCAGCTCCAGAAGATTTACCCCCCTTCATGACCAGGCCATTTTTTGCGATATAGCACTGTTACTGTAACTGACAATTGCGCGGTCGCGCGACACTACCCAAATAAAATGTATGTCCTTTTGTTCCACAAATAGAGCTTTCTTTTGGTGGTATTTGATCACCTCTGCGTTTTTGATTTTTTGCGCTATATACACGAAAAGACCAACAATTTTGGAGAACAAAAAAAAAAAACATTTTTTACTTTGCTATAAAACATGTCTAATAAAAAAAATTAAACATCAAAATGTATTCATAAATTTAGGCCAATATGTATTCTGCTACATACTTTTGGTAAAAAAAAAAAAAAAAAAAAACCACACACAAAACAAAACCATAATATCCCAATAAGCGTATATTAAATTAGTTTGCGCAAAAAGTTATAGCATCTACAAACAATGGGATATTTTTATTTATTTTATACTAGTAATGGCGGCGATCAGCGCCTTTAGCAGGACTGCGATATTGCGGCGGGTATTCTGAAACTTTTGATGGTTTTTGGGGACCAGCGACGTTAATACTCAGATCAGTGCTAAAAAATATGCACTGTCACTATAGTAATGACACTAGCTGGGAAGGGGTGTGGCGATCAAAGGGTTAACTCTGTGCCTAGCCAGTGTTTTACTATACTGTGTGAGGTGCTTTTATTAGAGGAAGAGATTACATGTATTCCCCGCTTTGCAGGGACACAAATGTCATCTCTTCCCTCCTGTCAGAACAACAATCTGTCTTGTTCACATTGGCAGACCGCCGTTCTGTCTCTCTGCAGGATGATCAGGGGGTTCTGGTGGACAGAGTCCGCAGTATGCACCGATTGGCTCCCACTGTGTGTAAGCACAGCGGGAGTGAGCCGCTGGCGGCCATGTGTGCCCTCTACCAGGAAATGTCGGATATATCTATATAATCGATAGAGATAGATATATTACACACACAGACACACACACACACACACACACACACGTGATCCGGTGCAGAGGCGTCGTCCTGTAAGCCGTAAAACTGCTATAGGGCGGACCTGAAGTGGTTAAGCTTTGACTGGTTTCTATGCAGAGCTGCACCAGGTTTAGCACTCTCCAGTTTTAGTAAATTGCCCTCAAAGAATTCCAGATGCTTCTTTTTACTTGTCTGAGCTGATGGCTCCATCTTCTGGAGCCATTATCCTGTCTTATTGGATTATTGAATATACCTTTTTCTTTCAGAAAACACCATTTCTCGACAATCAGCATAACACTACACACCTACAGATTTTGAAAGAGCCCATACCTGAGCAGGGAGAACACTCCATAGGAGTTGCGCACAGCATTCTGCTCCACCTGAAGATGGCTATTCCTGCGGGATTCCGTACTACTCTGCAGAAGAAAGAAATAGTAACTGGGTCAGCTGACTAAAATGAGCTCACTATATAAAAAAAAAAAAGGAGATTTTGCCTGATTGTGTACATAAAAAAATCATTTAACAAAGTCTCTAGGAGTGAACCTCAGGCGTTGCCCCACTACACTCCATGAAGTAAGGGTCATGCTTAAAAATGTAAAAATCTACTTTTAGCACAGAGGAGCGAAAACCGAAAGATGAGCCTGACCATTGTAAGTACCTTTACTCTGGTAATTTTTCTAGAAAGGCATGGAGTGGCGACAGGTTCTCATTCACCACTTCTATACCGGGCACTTTTACCCCCTTCCTACCCTGGACAGTTTTCAGCTTTCAGCTCTGTTGCATTTTGAATGACAATTGTCATGCAACACTATACCCAAACTAAAAATTGTTTACTGGCTCCTTCCTTTTCCGAATGCACACAATCAGTAATCACTGACTCTGTCCATTCATACCTGAGCAGAGTAAACTGTGTTTACAATGTTTCAGGTTAAGGAATGAAGAGGAGCCGTTGTCTCCTTCTCATTCACCTTCAGTGCAGCTGAGGCTGCTGAGAAAGGGACTGGGGAATCTCCGTCCTTAGGGAAGATATCAGGGTTCTGTTTAGACCCCTGAAATCTCACCAAAGCCCCCCCCCCCCCCCCCAACAGGGCCGATAAAAAAACAAAAAAACAAAAAAACAAAAAAAGGAAAAAAAATTGAAATAAATATTTAAAAAAAAAAAAAAAAAAAAAATTAAACCACCGACATCATCCACTCACTATAAGTTAGCATTTTACTAAATGAAAATGATTACTTCAGTTTGTTTTGATTACCTGTGATTGGCCAGAGCTAATCATATGGTACAAATAGTCTGATTGGTCCTGTCATACCGTATGATCACACCTACCAATCACAGCTAGCAACACAATTGCACACAATGGATGGCATGAAAGGAAGCCATCCATTTTTTACAACTGCCATGTGACCTGTTGTGATTGGTCACAGTGGCCACATGGTACCGGCAGCAAGCTGGTATACCGATCAGTCATTGGTTGTGTCCGGTGGATGCAGCCGGAGACAGATCGCGCCGTTGCCAGGCCCATGGCTGCAATCTGGGAGGATGTCATATGATGTCCACCCGGACTGACGAAAGGCACGCCCAGCCTATAACAAAATGATGGCTGGAAGTAGTTAAAGAGACCTTACTTTAACTAAATAGCTCCAAATCCCTTGAAACCTAGTTCTAAAAAATAAATAAATAAAAAAAATGATTGTTAGCACCGGTACTTGAAGTGTTAGAGTATATGTCAACACATACCTTTACTTATATAAAATGTGAGTGCTTGCATGAGCACCCCCTTGGACGGAAACATCTGGACAGTTGCGAGACATTGGGCATTGCACTGTGGAATGTGGGCAGGGGGCCAAGCCTATACTACATAACCAGGAAGCAGATACCGTGCTATCGCATTATACAAGGGTAGATATAGACATGCGTATAAACCTCCCTTGCCTCTGAAGCCCAAACGGGTTTCTGATCATGCTCCAGAGGCTACTGACGCAATGCGACGTCTCCTCACCACCTGTTTTAACTCAATTTTTCCAACAAACCCGCCACAACTGCGTGCACTGCACGCGGCTGCAGGGCATTTGCGGCACTTAGGATTTGCTGCCAGCAGTATCTGCATCAGCAGTCAAAAACTTTTCATTCTGACAGCTGATGCAAATACTGCTGGCCAGGAATCCTAAGCCAGCAATCAGTTTCCCTGCACACTTGCACAGGGAAGCCTTACTTTGAGTCCACTCAAGGTTCTCGTTTTTAACGGAAGCCCTGATGAAGGGGGGAGTACCTTTGACCACCGAAACACGTTGACTGTCTTAACGCAAAATCAATAAATTAATTTGGACTCTTATCTTTTGGTCTGGTGCTCCTTCCATATATGCACAATGATCACTACAAGTCGGGTGAACTTTGCTGGGGGAGCAAAGCATCGCACCCGCAGGATGTAAAGACCCCCATCCGCTGCCTATTGCAGCTTTTGGGGGGTTGGAGTAGGCAGCTCAACCACACATTTTTGCCCGCCCCCCCCCCCCCCCCCCCACCACAAGCCAAAATGAAGCCTTAGAGGAGGGGTCTTCAAACTATGGCACTCCAGTTGTTCAGGAACTACAATTCCCATCATGCCTAGTCATGTCTGCGAATGTCAGAGTTTTACAATGCCTCATGGGATGTGTAGTTCTGCAACAGCTGGAGGGCCGTAGTTTGAGGATCCCCACCTTAGAGTATGGGCCCACCGCTTAGGTTGTCAGCTTTCAACAAATAAACAAGCCACACGATAAGCTGCAGGGAGGGTCATCTTTTTGATCAGTCTGAGTTGACCTAGAGATTTTCACCAAAATAAGATAACCAGTAAAGAACAATGCTGCCCACAGAACACTTACCTTGCTTTCAAAGGAGGCTCCATAGTAACCATCATTCAGGCCAAAAATTATTTCATTGGGGTTGCATGCGCGAATCTAGAGGAAATAAAAGTAAGTGGAATGAGTACTTTGTAGACCGATATAAAACCCAATAACTAACGAAATATTACATTTTTTTTAAAGTGCAAAACAAAAAAAAGTAAACAACTTGAGGCCGGCTTCACATCTATGCTTTGCAGCAGCGAGAAGCATACACCAATAGTTCTGTATATACAACTGGGCAAGGGTTTGGACTTTTTTTCTGGTCTCAAAATAAACTGGAAAACGTCTCAGATACTCTCTATTGGTGGTTTTCCACCATCTAGTGGCCAGGCCAATCTATCTGTGCAGAGAGTCAATAAGATTAAATATTTAGGAGTTTCCGTGACTAAAGCTGGCTGCACATTATACAGTTTTCTTAGTAAATTTCCTTTAGAATCAACTTTAACTATGTAGTGCAAGGGTCTGCCTGATTGCATACAAATTGAAAGCGATTAGGTGTGACCTCATATTATATGATTTTGGGTAATTAAAAAAAAAAATAAAATAAAAAATAAATAAATTGTACAGGAAAATTGTATGGCCAGCCTAAGTGACCCGCTGATATCTCTTAATATAGAAGTTATTCGCAATGATTAAATACAAAACACAAGTATGGGCCCGCCTGCCCCTGGGAGTAATGGGATGCATACAATAAAAATGGTACTCCTTCCTAAGATATTGTATTTGTTATGGCACTCCCCAGTTTACTTAGCCATTAAAGATATAGAAGCTATACTTATGCCATTTGTATGGGGGAACCACTAGGCATAAACTACCTTGGTGCATACTTAAAAGCCCTACAGACCTTGGAGGTGCAGCTCTCCCAGATTTCAATTTAGATTACATTGCAGCCCAATTGTCCCAACTATTTCACAGACAAAACAGATATACAGCCATTGGGGAGATTTCCCTCCACTTCCTGTCCCATAGCCAAAACAGGAAGCGAGAGGAAATCACTGCAAATCGAGGGAACCCCCATGTCACCAGAATTAGTGTCTCTATTGGAAGATTACCCCTCTATTACTTTCCTGGGAACAACCCAAAATTTGTTTTTTTTTTTTTACTTTCAATGATCATGGTAAACAGGCCAAATAAAGGGTGAATCTCCCTAACGGGGTGGTACAGACAGCAATAAAGACTGAATTTTTTTTTTTTTAGTTTTGGATAGGAGTTTTGCCTTTAGCTATCATTTAAACCACTTACGGACCGCCCGCCATCTTTATACATCGGCATGTTGAAGAAGAGGGATATCGTTGTTATGGCAGCAGCTAGCTGCCATAACATCTCTGCGGCGGATTCGCCATAAAATCGGTGGCGGGAGAGGCCCCCCTCCCTCCGGTGCCCTCCGCTGTTTACAGCAGCCTCCGGTAGCAGCGGAGCCGATCGGGTCCTCTTCCGTGTTGGGTTTGGAGCTGAGTGAGGGGAAGATGGCCCCCACCCGTCTCCATACCATTGCAGGGCAGAAGCGACGTCAAAACATCACTTCCCCCCATACCTCTTAAAGCAACAAGGTTTTTTTTTTGTTTTTTTTTTATTGCATTTGTAAATATGGGATCTGAGGTCTTTTTGACCCCAGATCTCACATTTAAAAAGGTCCTGTCATGCTCTTTTTCTATTACAAGGAATGTGTACATTCCTTGTAATAGGACTAAAAGTGACAATTTTTGAAATAAAAATAAACAGTGTAAAAATAAAAAGGTAAAATAAGAAAAAAAAAACTTTTTTTAAAACGTGCCCCGTCCCGCCAAGCTCGCGTTCAGAATCGAACGCATATGTGAGTAGCGCCCGCATATGAAAACGGTGTTCAAACCAGACATGTGAGGTATCGCCGCAATCGTTAGAGCGAGAGCAATAATTCTAGCCGTAGACCTCCAGCTCAAAACATGCAACCTGTAGAATTTTTTATAAACATCGCCTATGGAGATTTTTAAGGGTAAAAGTTTGTCACCATTCCACAAATGGGCGCAACTTTGAAGTGTGGCATGTTGGGTATCAATTTACTCGGTGTAACATTAGCTTTCACAATATTAAAAAAAATTGGGCTTACTTTACTGTTGTCTTATTTAATTCAAAAAAAGCGTATTTTTTTTTTTTCAAAAAAAAAAGTGCGCTTATAAGACCACTGCGCAAATACGGTGTGACAGAAAGTAGTGCAACGACCGCCATTTTAATCTGTAGGGTGTTATAAAAAAAAAAATAAGAAAAAAATTTTAACTTAAAAGAAGAAGTTTGAAAAATAGGCTCAGGCTGAAGGGGTTAACGCTTTGTTTTGTGCATCAAACTGAATACGCTTTTCACTAATGCATTGTTGGCCCCATCTATTTTTTGGGGTGATCCAATACTAACCAACTATACAAGAACATGCTTGTTTACGACACAAATTCCAGGAAAAGGCACAGCCCACAATGGATTTAAAGTGATTGTAAAGTCTCGTTTTTTTTTCCCAATAAAAGATAACAAACATGTTATACTTACCTGCTTTGTGCAGTTGGTTTTGTGCAGAGCAGCCTGGATCATCCACTTCTCGGGTCCCTCTTGTCAAATGCCCCCACAGCAAGTAGATTGCTATGGGGGGCACCTGAGCCGAGTCACAGCTCCCTCGATTGGCTGACTTTGACAGCCGCGGGAGCCAATGGCACTGCTGCTTTGTCTCAGCCAATCAGGAGGAGAGTCTCGGATGGCTAAGACACTCGTGGACATCGCTGGACAGAGATGGGGCTCAGGTAGGTAATTAGGGGGGTGCTGGGGAAGCTGCTACACACAGAAGGTTTTATATCTCAATGCATAGAATGCATTAAGATTAAAAACATTCTGCCTTTACAACTCCTTTAAAAGGTTGTCAAGAGATGGACTTATTGAACATTCCTCCTGATATTCTCAGCCACGAGACTTTTTTTTTTATTTGTTTTTTTTTTTTTAAAAACACGCTACCAGATAAAATAATGATTCATAAAAATAAAGAGAGAAATAGAAAAGAAAAGATTTCACGCTTAAGTGACATTTATCTTTGGGAATTGATAATAAATAACGATCAATGAGTGAATGCAGTTATATGTCAGTAAAGTCTAGGGGAGTATATATAGATTTTCCTACCTGCGAACCCAAATATTTAAGCCCATCGAGGTTCACTTTCCATTCAATAAGGAGCCGGTAATCGTCATTTCTTCCACCCCATATCCGAACCACAAAACAGGACACAGATGTGTCCAGCTTATCGGGCATCAAGCCAAAATCAAGACTTCTCCACGTCGGATTCTGTAGTGGAATACAGAGAAAAAAAAAAAAAACATAAATAGAACATTCACATGACTGTAAAGACACAAGCTATTGATATTACAGTTCTTTAGAAGTTACTGAACAAGCTGAACTATATTCTGAAACAAAATAAAGGGCCCATTTACACCAGCAGCTGCGTTAGAACGCAGTCACTGGGGTGCTGTAGGATGACAGTGATGCTCATGCACAATACACCGTTGAGTTTTGTTTTGCCTTTTTAAAACAAACTTTATTGAAATGTCACATATTTCACTGGGTTCTTTTGGCTGCAGCATGATGGGAAGTGGTGGGGTGTATGTCATACACAGCGGTGTGAACTGGCCAGGTGGGGGACGAAGTATTTTGCCTTGTCTTGCACAGGAGACAGGGGCTGCACTGGAATAGCTGCCCCATGCAGTCCTACTGCACCTGGTATGAACAGGCCTTAAAGAATGCATCTTTCCTACCTCATACTTGTGCTATGCTCCATAATCCTTCCCCGTGCATCTGGGAATGGAGTACTTGATTTATTGCAGCTTAGGAGACCTGACAAAGTCACGGCGGTTGCGTAACGTGTAAGGGGGGGGCAGGAGCCGGTGACGTATAGAGAGCAGATGAAATCTCGGAGGAAGGCAATAGCAGTCGAATAGAATTTTTTTTATGCACAGCTCTGTTTACTCAGAGGGACAGTGGGCAAGACAGCGCTACATTAGAATCTACGCATTCACAAGCTGCAGCCTCTTATATTTATTGGTGATGCACCAAAATTTTGGCGGCCGAAAATGGTGTTATCGGCATTTTGTCGATAGGAGAAAAAAAGGTTTGGACAATGGCGCCGAAAACGCACACCATTTTACTGTGTTTATGGTGTGTTTTTAAGGGGTCACGTTACAAAAAAAAACAAAAAAAAACACACATGAAAAACATAACACTGGTGCGTTGCTGATGCATTCTTGCCACATTTTCAATGCATTTCAACAGGGAGGTTTGTTTTAGGTGCGTTTTTTTTTTTTTACTGCCAAAATGCAGCAAAAGCAAGATTTTGAACACAACAGAAGTGCAATGGACCAGTGTGAAGACATACATAGAATCTAAAAGGGATACATTTTTCTTGGAGGTTTTTTTTTGCGCTAAAAAAGGTGCCGATAACGGCTGATAAATTCACAATATTCGTTAAAAAGTCAAAATTATATATATTCTTTTCCTCTGGATTTGTGACACTATACAATCACATGGAGGAGACACGGGATTCCAAAAAAATCAATATATCACGATTCTTTCCCTTAAAAGGGAGAGGTGCTTTTTGACTGAAATTATAGTAGGTCAAATAATTGAAGTCAGCTACTTTATGGCAGTGAAGAATGCTTCACGAGGTGTTTAGAAATTACAAAAGAGAGTGTAGAAACACATTTACTGACAATTTGGACACTTATGGCACTTTAATAATAAAGACAATTACTACATTGATTCCTTTAATGAGATCACTATCACTAATTTACTTTTCTATTTGGGACTTGGCACAATATTGGACTTTCTTTTGTTGATTTTTCTAATTACACTATATTGTCAAAAGTATTGGGATTCCTGCCTTTACATGAATTTTAATGACATCCCAGTCTTAGTCCGCAGGGTTCAATATTGAGTTGGCCCTCCCCTTTGCAGCTATAACAGCTTCAACTCTTCTGGGAAAGCTGTCCACAAGGTTTAGGAGTCTGTCTATGGGAAGGTTTGACCATTCTTCCAGAAGCACCTTTGTGAGGTCAGGCATTGATGTTGGATAAGAAAACCTGGCTCGCAGTCTACACTCTAATGCATCCCCAAAGGTGTTCTATTGGGTTGAGGTCAGGACTCACAAATGTAGACTACATAGTGCTCCTACTGAAGAAGCTCGAGAGCGATACGCGTATCGGAGAGAGGAGTCGAGCCCGTGATCCATGTGGAGTGGTGAGCGAGCAGACGTCGGATTTATACAGGAGTTTATGTGCCAATATTGTAAGTGTATTTTTATGGGGCAATTTTAATAAACTTTTAAAAAAAGGGAGCACTATGTAGTCTGCATTTGTGATTACATGTGGCCGATGAACTTAAAGTGGAGTTGCACCCAAAAGTGGAACTTCCACTTATAGGCATCCTCCCCCCCCTCTGGTGTCACGTATGGGGGGGAGATTTACGACAGGGCCCCCTTGCACACTTTCGGGAGATGGACCACGGCCCGATCTTCTGGAAGTTCGGCCCCCCCGCCTCCTTCCCCTTCTGCCAGGCCAATTGGAAAGAGCAGCGTGCTTCACGCATGCAAAGTAAGGAACCAGCAACGAATCTGAAAGGCTTCACTGCCTGGTTCACTTATCAGGAATGGCGGCGCAGCACCTGGGAGTGGATCCAAAAAACGACTTGGGTACCGACATAGCGGGCGCCCTGGACAGGTAAGTGCCCTAATATTAAAAGTTAGCAGATGCAGTTTTTGTAGCTGCTGACTTTTACTTTTTTTTTGGCTGGACCTCCTCTCTAAAGAGAAGTGACACTGAGCTGAATCCCAGGAGTGGAGGAAGGAGATTGTGGTGGAGTTTATCACTGGAGTGAATATAATCAGTGCTCATTACACTCATCCTTGAAGTAAGCAGATTTTTCATCTGGTGGCGGCGTGCACTTTTGGGTGTTAACAGTTTGAGGATGGAAGAACGCAGTGGTGGAATAGACACATTTTGTGGACTTGTTTATATGGATTTATGAGAATTTTTTCTTAAATTTTTTTTTTTGACCATTAAAGCGGTTGTATAGTCATTTTTTTTACTTTTACCTACAGGTAAGCCTATAAAAAGGCTTACCTGTAGGTAAAAAAAATATCTCCTAAACCTTTACGTTTAGGAGATATTCCCCTTGCTATGAGCCGCTGACTGCAGCGGCGCATGCGCACAGGGGATTCTCCGCTGAAGGCCGGCAACTGCCGGACCTTGCCGAGCATGCGCGGGAGTGACGATATTGCGGTTTCAGCCACTCACAGCGCTGGAACCGCGATACCCGGAAGACACGCCGAGGCAACATGACAGCTCCCTCGGCGTGGACAAGGTAAGATACCGATGCCTCGTTCTAAGGTAAGTATTTCATAATGAGCTAGTATGCGGTGCAAATCTATAAAGATTTAAGGTAGCGCTGCACTATGTGGGTTAATTTATGCACTGTTTGGTGAAATCACTGGGAGTGTACAGCAGCAAATGAACATTGTCCAGTTCTGGGCACCAGTCCTCAGGAAGGATGTACTGGAAATGGAGCGAGTACAAAGAAGGGCAATGAAGCTAATAAAGGATCTGGAGGATATTAGTTACGAGGAAAGGTTGCGAGCACTGAACTCTCTGGAGAAGAGACGCTTGAGAGGGGATATGATTTCAATATACAAATACCATACTGGTGACCCCACAATAGGGATAAAGCTTTTTCGTAGAAGGGAGTTTAAGACACGTGGCCACTCATTAAAATAAGAAAAGAGGTTTAACCTTAAACTACGTAGAGGGTTCTTTACTTTACTGTAAGAGCGGCAAGGATGTGGAATTCCCTTCCACAGGCGGTGGTCTCAGCGGGGAGCATCGATAGTGTCGAGAAACTATTAGATAAGCACCTGAATGACCACAACATACAGGGATATACAATGTAATACTGACATATAATCACACATAGGTTGGACTTGATGGACTTGCGTCTTTTTTCGACCTCACCTACCATGTAACTATGCAACACATTTAATAATATTTTGGGTTTGTTTATTTTTTGGTAAAATATCTTTGTAGCACTGCATATAACATTTTACAAGTAGGGATGATTGGAATATAAAACACGTCTTACCAAAGAGTCTTTAACAACTTCACTCTTGTAAAATTCTGGAAGAAACAAACATTTGGTCAGAAAGGAACACAGTGTATAATGTTTACATGTGCAGCTGTGGTGAAAACGATCATGACGCCACGGAACAATTCTGGCCATGCTACCAGAGTGCCCCCCCACACCCCCTTTACCAGCTCCTCTACACAACTACCACCAATGACTGGTTTTAGATGATGCAAGCTCTGGAGGATGGTCATACTGACTTCCACTACTCAGAAAGTTGCTGACCCAATACAAAAATCAGGAGTTGAGAACAATAATGGTAAAGCCCAACTCCAAGATTATAAAAAAAAATCCCACTATTGCAGTGATGCAACTACCCATCAGCCGCCCCCCCCCCCACACACACACACACACACACACACACACACACAAATTGAAGTGTTAATAACCCTCATCAGGATTTTGTTTAAGCTTAAGCTCTGGAAGGTTTTCCCCTCTTCCTGACCAGGCCATTTTTTGCTATTCGCCACTGCGTTACTTTAACTAGTAATTGCGCAATCATGTAACACTGTAACCAAGTGGATGTTATATACCATATTTAATTGGTGTAAAACACTCACTTTTCCCCTCCTGAAAATAGAGGGCTAATCATGGTGGGGCGAGCGCCGCTAGATTACACATAGCTGGGGTCTCTCGTTTACTCGGCGCTCAGTCACACACAGTCAGTCCCACCTCGTGGATTGCTCATAGGATAGACGTCACATTTTCCAGCATTGGACCGGTGTTCTGGCGATCATAGGAGCCGTGCAGGAGGCGGGACTGTGTGTAACTGAGCGCTGAGTAAACAGGAGATCCCTCTGTGTAATCCGGCAATGTCGAGGCTGCTGATAGGCACTAACCAGGCGGCATCGATGGGCAACAGACGCTGCAGATGGGCACTGATCAGGCTGCATTAATGGGCATTGACCCTTATTTTGCTTCAAAGTTCTTTACTTAAAATTTTTTTTCCCTGAAACTTGCCTCTTAAAATTAAGGTAAAAACAAGGAAAAGGGGCGCCACTGAATATGTATCAAATAAAATTTATTATTAAAAATAACATCCACTCACATGTGAGACTGAAGAGTAGATCTCAGGTACATCTTGTGACACACAATGGAGGGAAGGACTACAAATGTCAGCAAGTCCAATAGCACTGGCATCACTCTGATGGGCTAAAGATGAGCTGCGCTGAGTCAAAAGTAGTTTATGGGCACACCACGGACAGGAGAGCAGAAGAGCCGTCTGGGGTAGTGTGGGTTCCAAGAGTAGAGGATATGAGGGCGTCCAGCCTGTTGCTGTTTGTGTAAAGCGAAAGTCCCAGCAAGTCGTCCGGCATCCGTGTTGGTATGGAAAGCACGGCCGTGTGATCGGAGCCAGAACGAGGCTAGGATCGCAAACACTGCGGCGTCACAGCCCGGCGCCGCAGTGTTTGCGATCCTAGCCTCGTTCTGGCTCCGATCACAAACAGCAACAGGCTGGACGCCCTCATATCCTCTACTCTTGGAACCCACACTACCCCAGACGGCTCTTCTGCTCTCCTGTCCGTGGTGTGCCCATAAACTACTTTTGACTCAGCGCAGCTCATCTTTAGCCCATCAGAGTGATGCCAGTGCTATTGGACTTGCTGACATTTGTAGTCCTTCCCTCCATTGTGTGTCACAAGATGTACCTGAGATCTACTCTTCAGTCTCACATGTGAGTGGATGTTATTTTTAATAATAAATTTTATTTGATACATATTCAGTGGCGCCCCTTTTCCCTGTTTTTATCTTAGCACATTGGATCTGGCTTTGGTTCCTTTCGGTGGCTGCCTTGAATGACTCTTTTTATACCTACATATATAGTTTATATATATGTTTGTATGGACCCTGCCTTTGTACGTATAGGCAACAGTATATAAGGTATATGGTATTGCGCCTTCTTCTACTTGCTTAAAATTAAGGTGCACATTATACGCCTGTGCGTGTTATAGGCTGATAAATACGGTCATTTGTTTTCACAGAAATAGAGCTTTTTGGTAGTATTATTATTCACAATTTACATAGTGCCAACAGTTTACGCAGCGCTTTACAATGTAGAGGGGGACAGCACAATTACAGTACAATACAGAAGGTACAGGAGGGCCCTGCTCGTAAAGCTTACATTCTAAAAGGGAGGGAGTGGTGGTACAAAAGGTAATAGATGCGGGGAATGATTGATGGGGTTGTTAGGTGGGTGTGGGATAGGCTTCCCTGAATAAGTGAGTTTTCAAGGATCTCCTAAAGGTGGACAGGTTAGGGGCTGATCGGATATACCGGGGCAGGGAATTCCAGAGGATGGGAGAGGCTCTGGAGAAGTCCTGAAGACGAGCATGGGAGGAGGTAACAAGGGAGCTAGAGAGCATGAGATCCCGGGAGGAGCAGAGGGGACGATTTGGGCGATACCTGCAGAGGAGATTGGTGATGTAGCTGGGGGCGATTTTGTGGATGGCCTTGTATGTTGTGGTTAGCATTTTGAATTTTATACGGTGGGGTAGGGGAAGCCAGTGAAGGGATTGGCAGAGAGGGGCAGCAGTCATTTAAACACCACTACTCCACTTCTTTCCTTATTCTCAATCAATGAGACATGTCATAAAATAAAACAGAAAGACCATAGTGCTCTCTGCATCCAAACAGAGAGAGAAGCAGAGAGCACTATGGTCTTTCCATTGTATTCTATGACATGTCTCATTGATGATCGAGAATAAGGAAAGAAGTGGAGTAGGGTTCTTCAGGGACGGAACCAGGAAGAGTGTTGCAGTATTATCTTGAGTGAAGCTCACTAAAGGCCATGACGACTCTGTAGTGGGGTCAGATATTGGAGGTGAGCAGGCACTTTATTTGGATCGCTGGATTCAGCTTAAAGGCACTTTTTCTGTATTGCCTTCGGCCTTGTTTTACTATTTGTCCGAGGAGTCTGCCAATAAGTTTGCACGAATATATGCATAAGTGTATATGTTGGTGATTGCGCTGACTATATTGTATTACACTGCCTTTTCTGAAAGTCTACATTTATTAGCGACTTCCTGACATCTTTTTTCTTTTCCTTTGATTGAGCCAGATATAGAATCTAGTACAGACAAGGAGTGGACTGCTGCACGTATATCCCAGTTAGGCAGCTCAGGAAAGAATCTTGAGCAGTTTTCACTTGCATACCTCTGTAAATGTTTGACTCATTGCACAAGTGCAGCGTGAAGTATGTGTCCAATAGACGGTAGCCATTCTTGCTGACAATGTTTCTTGCCGCAATACTCCGCAGGTGACGAAGACGTCTCTGGAAACATCAAAAGATCAGCAAATTAGTTAATGAAAAAATTATAAAGCTTAATATATAGTAGAGAAGCCCTGGGAGGGTATATCAAGCATTACAACACAATCTACCAGCAACCCAGATAAAGGTTTATATATTTTAAAAACAGTTACGAGTATCTTTAGGTTAATTGGATCCTGTCTAAATTGTCCCTAGTATGTATGAATGTGAGTTAGGGACCTTAGAGTGTAAGCTCCTTGAGGGTAGGGACTGAGGTGAATGTACAATGTATATGTAAAGAGCTGCGTAAATTGACGGCGCTATACAAGTAACTGAAATAAATAATAAATCTTTAGGGCAATTACGAACCAGAATGAGTGAGCACATCATGGGGCAGCCTATATTAATGACAAAATGTCTATCAAATGTCTCTAAGTATTTTAAATATGCCCATGCAGGGCAATGTGGACTCATTTAGGTTTTGTGGTCTGGAAAGGGTTAAAGTATCTCCCCCAGAGGTGGCGACATCCACCGAAAACTCTTGGTAAGAGATCTGGTTGATTTTTAACCTCCACAGCAGATTTTCCACAGGCTTGAACCATAAATATGATGTGGATCTTTTCTTAAAATAGCAGTCACGTTTAGCTGTCTTTTACATTTTTCTCCAGCTTTCTACAAAGTGGTGTTTGAGACCTGTACATGGATTCTTCATAGACTTGGAATTTATAAATTAAAAAAAAGAGGAACCAGGGTGGGGGAAAAAAAAAAAAAAAAAAGATTTTTTTTTTTTTTTTTAATCTGATTTTTTTAATGTATTTCACTAAAATACTTTTGGAGTAAGGATTTATCCAAAGATAGTTTTCTATTTAAGATGCATTAACCTCCCTGGCGGTATGATGATGTCAAATTTTTGATGCTGAAAGCAGTACAATTGTTTGGATGGAAATTTGGCGTTTTATATTGTAGGCCTGTAATTCTTAGGAATAACTCACTAAAATCTGACCAAACGAGAGTCTAGTAGACATCCCGGGTATGATAAGGTTTGAAACAAAATCTAAAGGGCGTGTGCCAGGATCTTGTCTTGCATACGAACGGTACACAATTGTCGTGCAACAAACACGAACTACGAGGAATTTCAGCTCTTGAGCGCTACCCTCTGGGCCCCTTCAGCTAATTTCGTGTTTGGTGAGCATAGATTCTGAGTATGCGTGTTTGTACTTTCGACCTATGTGACGGATTTGAGTATTGACCATAAGAAAATCTGGCGTCAAAGCGTTGTCCACCGAAAATTTTTACTAGCCTGTCATCCAACATTTGTTGGCCGAAAGTTGGACAATTGTCAAAAGGAGCGTACCAACGGTAAGATTTTAGGACAACAGTCTGTCAACAGACAATCCCCGGCCAACAATCGTACCGTGTGTACGAGGCTTTAGAGAAGACTCCACAAGAGCAAATACAGAGGGTTCACCACAAGGTGCAAACCATTTATAAGCCTGAAGAATAAAGTCAGAATAGACTTTGCTTATAAAAAAAAAAAAAAAATTTAAAAAAGCCAGACCAGTTCTGGAAAAGCATTCTTTGGACGGATGAAACTAAGATTAATCTGTACCAGAATCATGAGAAGAAAAAAAAAAAAGGGTGGAGAAAGCTTGGAACAGCTCATGATCCAAAGCACACAACGTCATCTGTGGTCACATGCTGGAGCTTGCAGTGTGATGGCATGGGCATGCATGGCTTCCAGTAGCACTAGGTCATTGGTGTTTATTGATGAAGTGACAGAAGACAGAAGCAGCCGGATGAATTCTGCAGTGTTTAAAGAGGAGTTCTAGTCAAAAAAAAAACAAAAAAAAAAAAAACAAAAAAGGCAGCAGCTACAAATACTGCAGCTGCTGACTTTTAATTAGACACTTACCTGTCCCTGGGTCCAGCGATGCGGGGGATCAAAGCCCCGCTCGTCTCCCCCTCCGTTCAGTGGCACCGGCATTGCAACTGTGGGCGCCAGGCTATGGCTTCACAGCCTGGCACCCACCTCGCATGCGTGATCGGCGCCGCGCGCTGTGATTGGCCGCTCAATCACCTGGGACCTGTAATGGGTCCCAGATGATTGACAGGAGGGAGGGAGGGAGCAGAGCCGAGCCCTTCCTGTGCCGAGGGGGAAGTGATGTCACAAGCCCAGGCACTGGAAGAGGCAGGCTACGAGGGACCCCCTAGCAATAGACATTTAGAGGTAAGTAAAAAAAGAAAAAAAAAAAATATAGCCAAATTTTTTTTGTATTTTTTTAGGATTTTTCATGCACTTTAACTGCAATTGAATAAATACTGTGGTATTCACCTATACTCTAGTTCAGAACTTCATTCATGTCGTGTGCCTTGGTGACCGAAAGCTTTTGCCAAAAGGCTAACCACATGATCCCTCATAAAACATACAGGCATGCGGTCATGTGACCTTAAAAGCAGCCTATTCCACAAGACCGGTGAGTGTTGTAGGGTTTGTACTTCCATGGTTTGTTAGGGTGGGATCAGGATTGGTGAGAGGTGAGAGGTGAGCCATTTTTATTATAGGTCTGTTTTTTGTTACTGATGCTACAACTGAATTCCAGGCTAACCATTAACATGTGTTTTACAGAAAGATACTGATAAGATAGAACAAGTCCAGAGACGGGTAACAAAAATGGTGAAAGGTCGGGGGTGGGGGATAAAATATATTGAGAGCAACTTCAGGAACTTAAAAGAAAAGTGTTAATAAACCCAGGAGCCTGCATTCACTATATCTGGTGTCCTACAGTCCAACATGGAAATGCAATTATTGCCAAAATATGTTTTCTCATCGGGAGTATATAGCAGTCTTTTGACTTCTATCAGTGTCTGGTTAAAGTGATTGTAAAGTCTCTTTTTTCTTTTTTTTTTTTTAAAAAACAACAAACATGTTACACTTCGTGCCGGTTCACACTACAGAGACTTGGGATCCGAATTGTAAGTCCTGAAGTCGCCCCCAAGTTGCTGGACATAAGAAAATGCCATAGAAGTAAATGAAAGCCGTCTTAATTTACACTACTGAAGTTGCTTCAACTTCAGAAAAGGTTCCTGTACTACTTCTAGGCAACTTCTAGGCAACTTGTACCCATAGAATTCAACAGAAGTTGCCTCCAAGTTGGATCTCCATCGATATTGAAGCGACTTTACAGGAAAAAGAAAAATTTTACCCAGGTACTTCCCACTTTTACCCAGGCTACCCCCTCCCTCCCACAGAGCTAATTATTCTGTGATTGGCCACAGCCAAAGTCACCTGTCCCGGAGGCAACTTTAAGTCGCGTTGTAATTTGCGCACCGCTTGTCCGATCCCATTATCCAGACAGATGGAAAACGGGGTCACCCATCCATCTGGATTTCATGGATTGGATAGCAGTGGGTGTCAGCAGACATGTCACCGCTGACATCCGCCGCTCTATAGGAGTGAATGGAAGGTCGATGGACCGCTCGGTTTCTTTTTTCTGCTGTCACATTTCGATGATTCTGTGTGTGTAATACAAGCTGCTTCTGTTAAAATTCCAGAATTGACATGAGCTCATCTTGTGACCCAAGCACCAGTCTAAAAGACCTGTCCCCCCCCCCCCCCTTTTCCAATATTGACAGAAGCCTGGCTGATGATGTAGTAAGCAATGGGGGTCATTTAAATGGCCCCCGTTCACACCTGAGCGTTTCGTAGCCTGAAGAAAAATGCCTGAACCTCACAAAAGTACACAAACTTTTTTGTTTTTCTGCTTTTTACATTGGTGACCTTTTGATCTGTACAAAAACGCGCAACTTTCTGCCTGAAAACGAAACACTGATGAGGTCATCGGCTGCATAGACACTAAATATCTTCTAAACAGTGCAAGTTTAGGAGATAGTCACAGCACCTACAGGTAAGCCTTATTATAGTGGTGTAAGAGTTTACAACCAGTTTAACCACTTCAGCCCCGGAAGCATTTATCCCCTTAAAGTGGAGTTCCACCCACTTTTACAGCTCTTCAGCATCCCTCACTAAACTGTGCGCTGTAAACAAATTGGATCTTTTTTATTTTTTTTTTCTCAGCACCTACTGTATATCTGCTGTATTCATTTTTCACTTCCTCCTTCCTGGCCGCGGCCCATCGCATCATTTCCTGTTTGCAATGCCTTCTGGGAAGGGGCGGCAACTTCCTCTGACATCGCCGTTGCTATGGAAACCTGACCTGAAACCTATTACACTGCTTGTGCTGCACTGAGCATGTGCGAGATCTGCAAGGATGAGATCCAGGAAGAAATCCAGTCTGGCTTCAGATGCCCACACTTAAGATGGCCACGGCCTGCTGTAAGTTTAGAAAATAACAAACTACTGCTATAAACTAACAAAACAGACCTTTGTTTACAGACTAACTTTACTAGAATACCTTAAGCTTGTGTATTATAGGGGTATTTTTATTTAAAAAGTATAATTTCGGCCGGAACACCACTTTAATGACCAGGCAATTTTTAGCAATATGGCACTGCTTCGCTTTAAATGATAATTGCATGGTTGTGCGACATTGGACCCAAATAAAATTGATGTCTTCCCCCCCCCCCAAATAGAACTTTCTTTTGGTGGTATTTGATCAACGCTGCACTTTTTATTTTTTGCACTGTAAACAAAAAAAAAGACAATTTGGGGGAAAAAAAAAAAAAAAGTTTACTTTCTGCTATAAGGGCCCTTTCACACTGGGGTGGGGGCGGCGTCAGTGGTAAAGCACCGCTATTGTAAGCGGCGCTTTACCGTCGATATTCAGCCGCTAGCGGGGCGGTTTTGACCCCCTGCTAGCGGCCGAGAAAAGGTTAAAAACCACCACAAAGCGCCTCTGCAGAGGTGCTTTGCCAGCGGTATAGCCACGCTGTCCCATTGATTTCAATGGGCAGGAGCAGTGAAGGAGCAGTATATGCTCCGCTCCTTCACCGCTCCGAAGATGCTGCTAGCAGGACATTTTTTTACCATCCTGCCAGCGCACCGCTGCAGTGTGAAAGCCCTCGGGGCTTTCACACTGGAGACAAAGCAGCGGCACTATTATTATAATATGCAGGCGCTATTATTAGCGCAATAGCGTCTGCAAACCGCCCCAGTGTGAAAGGGCCCTAATACATATCTAAAAATATATACAGTATATGAAAAACAAAATGTATTCATCAGTTTAGGCGAAAATGTATTCTGCGACATTTAAAAATAAAAAAATTACGCAATATGCGTATATTGATTGGTTTGCACAAAAGTTATGGTGTCTACAAAATAGTGGATTTATTGACTTTTTTTAAAATTGTTTTTACTGGTAAGGGCCCTTTCGCACTGGGGCGGCGGTAAAGCGTCGCTATTGTTAGTATTTCAATGGGCAGGAGCGGTGAAGGAGCGGTATATACTCCGCTCCTTCACCGCTCCGAAGATGCTGTTAGGACTTTTTTTTTCCCGTCCTGCTAGCGCACCGCTCCAGTGTGCACACTGGAGACAAAGCAGCAGACTTTCGGGTCGGTTTGCAGGCGCTATTATTAGCGCAATAGCGCCTGCAAACTGCCCCAGTGTGAAAGGGTCCTAATGGCGGCGATCTGCGAATTTTAGCAGGACTGCAACATTGCGGCGGACAAATCTGACCCCAAGTGACACTTTTTGGGGACCAGTGACATTATTGCATTGATCAGTGCTAAAAAAAAAAAATAAAAAAAAAAAAAAAATGCACTGATCACTGTATAAAAATGACACTGGCAGGGAAGGGGGCGATCAAGTGGAGAATCAGATAACTATACCTTCTTTAAGGCCCCGTTCACACCTGACAGAGTTTTAAAGGCAGAAAGTTGCGCGATTTTGTACAGGTCAAAAGGTCACCAATGTAAAAAGGATAAAAACCACTCAAATCTGCCTAAAAAAAAAAAAAAAAAAAAAAAAAAAAAGAAGTTCCAGAACTTGGTTGAGCTTCAGGCATTTTGCAGCGGAAATGTGTCAGGGCTAGGCTAAGCCCTTCCTTCTCTGAGCTGGCCGCTCAGGTGTCAGCTAATTGCCAGCTATTATCTCTCCACAGTTACTCACCTGTTGATGATATCCTGCTCGTCAGTCCTCCCTACTTAAGCCGTCCAGTCCAGAGGAGCTCTGCCTTCGCCTTGGTCAACATCACAGAAACGAATGCGATCCTGTTCAAGACTTGCTTTGCCGACATCCCTTCTGGCTCCAGATCCTGCTTGCTGTAACACTACATTGATCCCTGACTTCTGGCTTGGCTGACTATCCGTTCCGGTTACTGAGCTTTGGCTATGTTTTGACTACGTTTGTTCTTTTATTATTAAACAAGTGTGATTTAACTGTACTTCTGTCTCGGCCTGATTTCATGGTTTGAACCATCTCCATAGAGAATAACAGATTTTTTTCCCCCCTCCAGTGTTTTGTAGCTTCAGGCTTCAAGCTACAAAACGCTCAGGTGTGAATAGGGCCTAATAGATTGCCTAGACCTGGGTGTGTTCTGTGTGGGGGATGGGCTTACTGGGACAACACAGAGATCCTAGTGATCAGGAACAGCAGATCTCAGTGTTGTCCTCTGTCAGAACGGGGATCCGCCTTGTATCCGCTAACTGTATCTCATGCAGGGATCGGCATACAGGTAAGTCAGTTTGCGCCGCCCTGCCACAGTATATGTGCGATGGGCGGTCCGGAAGTGGATAATTGAACAAGCTGAAGTCAGAAGCCGATTAGCTACCACGCACAGCTGCACCAGATTTTTTTCACTGCAAATCTACCCCAGATTAGCAGTAATTTCATTGTTAGGTAAAAGGTCCCCTTTAACTCTCTCCCAAGAGCACTGAGGCAGGGCGCTGTGATGTTTCCAGGAAGCCATGTAAAAACACACTACAAAACCTCTCACCCGCCATCCTTTGCCTACAATGCATAGAGAAGCACACAGATCCAGTGATAACATGGGGGTGGGGGGGCGACTATGGAAGGAAAGGGGGAAACCTGTTATGGCAAAATATACACAAATTAAAAACTTCAGCTTTACTAATGTATCCATTATTTTCAGTATGTGTAATCAGAAAAGCAGTACATCCCTAAAAACACATGCCAGGAATGAAGGTATGCAGAACACATCCTAAAGCAAGCAATGATCACATGCCCTGCGTTATCGGACTAGCCCTCCCCAGGGGTTTCCCACACAGATGCATCACATACTTGAAGTTAATCGGGAGCATGTGATCTGCGTTAGTTTCATGTGATGTGATACTGAACAAAGTCTAGGATTGTTAAACGTTCCCCTCTTAAAGGAAGCAACAAGGCGTAGACTAACCAGATTTTCAGCAAGGAGATACTAAGAACATAATCTGGCTCCGAATTCCGGAGCCCACTCTGCTTCAAGTAGTGAACAAGACTCAAGGACATATTTTTCGTTACAGCCCCCGGAGTGTTACAACCCCCAATTCCAAAAAGTTGTCCCAACTTTTTTTTCCCCCCAAACCTACATAAAAACAGAATGCAAGGATTTGCAAATCATATAATCCCTTATTTTATTCACAATAGAGAACATATCAAATGTTTAACTGTTTCCGGACCGCCCATAAACTGCGGCAGGGCAACCCGGCTGCATGAAACAGTGTACCTATACGTTGTTTGCTTCTTCTGGGGCGCACACGTGCCGCCGGAGACCCGCTTCTGCTGCGATTGGAACCCTGAACACACCGTCAACACTATGAAACATTGTGGTGGCAGCATCATGTTGTGGGGATGCATTTCTTTAGCAGGGACAGGGAAACTGGTGGGAAAATGGATGGAGCCAAATTACAGGGCAATCTTAGAAGAAAACCTGTTAGAGTCTGCAAAATCCAAAGATGCACCGAATTTTGCTTCGCAAAGGATTCACAAATGTCAAACAATACTGAATACAGATTCCTACTCAGCAGACGTTGTTGACTCTTTGCCTTACAACAAGAGAAGTCAAATCAGGATTCTATGGTCTCCGTGACCGGATAAAAAAAACACAGACCAGATCTCCTGTCCTCTCCATCCGGGATAACACTGATAGAGTCTCTCAATTGGCAGGGCAGACCAAAATGGGGGAAAAAAAACACCCACACTCATAGCGTTAAAACGTTTTTTTTTTTAAAGCCTTCAAGCAAAGTGACATCCATGGAAAAGTAAAAATATCCCTTGCCCGATAGACACGTGTAGCGGTAAGCAATAAAATTGGTCTAGGGGTTGGCGTACGTTCCACCTAGGACTCAGCTACTCGGACTAGGACTCAGCTACTCGGACTAGGACTCAGCTACTCGGACTAGGACTCAGCTACTCGGACTAGGACTCAGCTACTCGGACTAGGACTCAGCTACTCGGACTAGGACTCAGCTACTCGGACTAGGACTCAGCTACTCGGACTAGGACTCAGCTACTCGGACTAGGACTCAGCTACTCGGACTAGGACTCAGCTACTCGGACTAGGACTCAGCTACTCAGTGAGTAGCTGAGTCCTAGCTGGAATGTACACCGACCCCTAGACCAATTTTATTTCTTACCACCACATGTGGCTATCGGGCAAGGGATATTTTTACATTTCCATAGATGTCACTCTGCTTGAAGGCTTTTAAGTAAAACATTTTAACGCTATGGAGTTTTTTCTTCATTTTGGTCCACCCTGCCAATTGAGAGACCCTATCCGTGTTTTCCTGAACTGCCTGACGGGAGATCTGGTCGGTGTTTTATATCCAGTCACAAGCCCGATTTGACTTCTCTTGTGGTAAGGCAAAGAGTCAACGATGTCTGGCGAGTAGGGATCTGTATTCAGTATTTTTTGCCATTTGTGTATCCTTTGGGAAGGAACATTTAGTACATCTTTGAATATTGCGGGCTATATGCATACCTGTAAGAATTGTCTACATAGGATTACAGATTTTATATCATCTATTACATGGACTATAACTTATATATTTCTTCAATTTTGTCACAGTAATGGTTTTTGAATACATATATTTTTTTATGGTCTGTTTGCACGTTGTCACTTTAATACTCATTTGCATTTGTAATTTGTTGTATACACAGTAGCAAGCGCTGTTAATCACGGAGCTTCTCTCCAGTGCACTATTTATCACATTATAACCCACCAGGGTTATAATAGGATAAATAGTGCACAGCTGCTTTTTTTTTTTTTTTACACATTGATTTGTAGATAAATAGTTGTGGAGCAGGTGTGTGTATATATATATATATATATATATATATATATATATATATATATATATATATATATATATACACACATATATACACACACACACACACACACATATATATATATATATATACATATACATACACACACATACACATACACATACACACACACACACACACACACACACACACATATACACACACACAGGCATATAACCTTTATATTCAAGCAAAGGACTTGAGACTGGGGCGGGGGTTCACCTTCCAGCAGGACAACGACCCTAAATATACAGCCAGAGCTACAATGGAATGTTTTAGATCAAAGCATATTCATGTGTTAGAATGGCCCAGTCAAAGTCCAGACCTAAATCCAGCTGAGAATCTGTGGCAGTACTTGAAAATTGCTTCACAGACACTCTCCATCCAATCTGACAGAGCTTGTACTATTTTGCAAAGAAGAATGGGCAAAAATGTCACTCTAGATGTGCAAAAAAGACTTGCAGCTGTAATTGCAGAGAAAAGGAGGTTCTACAAAGTATTTACTCAGGGGGGCTGAATACAAATGTACACCACACTTTTCACATATTTGTAAAAAAAAAAAAAAAAAAAAAAAAAAATGTAAAACCATCTATCATTTTCCTTCCATCTCACAATGATGTGCCACTTTGTGTTGGTCCATCACATAGAATCCCAATAAAATACATTTTTGGTTGTAACATGACAAAATGTGAAAAATTTCAAGGGGTATGAATACTTTTCAAGGCACTGTAAGCCCCTTGCACACAAGGGGCATCTAGCCCCTGTACATCCAATCCCGGTGTTTTAGTATGCCCGGGAGACATTGGAGCGGGGTCCAGCTCTGCTGCCTGTCAAAGTTTATGTCACGCGTGATACTCACGAGTGGTACTCGTATTTAGGGCCTTATTCAGGAACAAACGCCTGGAACATCATTCAGTGCATTCTTTCCTGAACGCATAGGGTCCTACACGCGACCACCACTCGGTGCTGCCATGTCCAGCCACAGCATATTTCATTCTGCCATGACAGGTTGCAGGCAACAGGGCTGGATACGGCTCCTGTACCACCCAGGTGCTCTAAAAACACTGGGATTGCATGTACAGGGGCTTAGATGTCGGTGTGCAAAGGGGCCTTATTGGTAGCACTAAGAAAGCAAAGCAGACTATACGAGGGGTCTTCAAAAAAAGTTTATACACAAAAAAAAAAAAAAAAAGTGAAAACATTTTGAAGAAGAACTCTTGTACTAAAAATATAAACTAAGCACAAAGGAACACAACAGAAGAACTACGGCAATGAGACCACAATCTGCCGTTTAACCCCTTCATGCCGACCGTACGCAAATTTGCGTTCATGGCGTGAAGGGGTTATACTGGGATGATGCCTGCAGCTGTACCCATTTTTTAGAGCGGGCGGTCGGCTCTTTAGGGATAACAATCGATGCGGCTAAAAGCCGCTCAGCTGTTATACTAAAGGAGCGGGAGGGGGAACTCCCTCCCCCCCTCCCACCGGGAGACCAGAGCCACCAACCGGCGTGTCCGCCGGCTAGGCTGAGACCCGAACAAAGCCGGATCGGGTCTCCGTAGTAAAATCCCGGAAGCGACGTCACAATGTCACTTCCGGATTACTCGGCTGCCAATGGCACCAATTTAAAATCAATGACCGTAATCGCCAATTTTGGTGATCTCAATACTTTAAAGTGCAAAGGAGGGATCGATCCCTCCATAAAGAGTACCTGTCACCACCTATTACTGTCACAAGGGATGTTTACATTCCTTGTGAGAGCAGTAAAAGTGATCAGATTTTTTTTTTTTTTTAAAGGGTAAGAAATAAATGGGGGGAAAAAAAAATAAAAAAAATTTTAGTTTCCCCGTCCCTGCATGCGTGTGCAAGGAAAATGCAAACGTAAATTGCGCCCACAAATGTAAACGATGGTCAAATCACATATGTAAGGTATCGCCGCGATCGGAGAGAGAGATCAATAATTATAGCAAAAGGCCCCCTCTCTAACTCTAACCTGATAACTTGCTTTTTTTTTTTTAAAGCGTCACCTATGGAGATTTTTTTTAGGTACCGTAGTTTGTCACCATTCCACATGTGTGCGCAATTTCAAAAGCATGACGTGTTGGGTATCTATTTACTCGGCGTAACATAATCTTTCACATTATACAAAAAAAATAAATAAATAAAATTAGGCTAACTTTACTTTTTATTTTTTTAATTCATGAAAGTGTCTTTTTTGCACGAAAAAAAATGCATTTGAAAGACAGCTGCCGTGTGACATAAAATTCTGCAATGATCACCATTTTATTCTCTAGGGTCTCTGCTAAAATTTATAAATATTTAATGTTTGGGGTTCTAAGTAATTCCCTAGCAAAAAATAGCGATTTTAACTTGTCAGAAATAGGCTTTAGGTGTGGCAGAGTTAATAGACCGACTCTATGCAAGAAGAACTTGTCAGAAAATTGGCACATGCTGCAAGCTGACTATTACTTTCCACACACAAACAATGGTCCGAGACACAGGACTATTAGAGGTAAGGAAACACCAGTAATGGGTTTCAAAATTCACAACAATGTAAAGAAATCCCTTTAGACTGAGAAGAGGATATAGGTTTCCAACAAAGCTAATTACTTTTATAAATGCAGTAGCAAGTTTGTTTTCTGTAGCATGAAGCCATGACAGTCCTCTCAACACCGAGCTTTCTGCACTGAAACACACCAGGGGCAAAAACATGACCACCCAGACCTACAACTTATCCCTAATCCTGACATATAACCCTTTCGCGCTAACTTCAACTTACCGTATATACTCGAGTATAAGTCGAATTTTTCAGCACATTTTTTTGTGCTGAAAGTGCCCCCCTCGACTTATACTCGAGCCAAGCACTTTTCTGCAGCAAAAAATTTCATTTTCCGAACCGACTTTGGGGCTCCGTATCTCAGGGCCACTTGGTGCTAGAAACCCTAAATTTGGTATGCAAACCCAGTGGACCTAGTACTACAACATATCCAAAGCGGAAGTTCCTAGCACTAAGTGGCCCCGAGATACGGGGCCCCAAAATCGGTTCGGAAAATGTCATTCTCTGCTGCAGAAAAGTGCTTGACATTTTCTGAACCGATTTTGGGGCCCCATATCTCAGGGCCACTTGGCGCTAGGAACCCCAAATTTGGTGTGCAAACCCAGTGGAACTGGTACCATAACATATCCAAAGTTGGGGTTCCTAGCACCAAGTGGCCCTGAGATACGGGGCCCCAAAACTGGTTCGGAAAATGTCATTTTCTGCTGCAGAAAAATGCTTGACATTTTCTGAACTGATATTTTGGGCCCTGTATCTCGGGGCCACTTAGTGCTAAAAACCCCAGCTTTGGAAATTTTATGGTGCTAGTTCCACTGGGTTTGCACACCAAATTTGGGGTTCTTAGTACTAAGTGGCCCCGAGATACGGGGCCCCAAATTCGGTAAACTGTGTCTATCTGCAGCAATGTCATTTCGGGACCCTTTGGGTTCAGAGACCCCAAATTTTGGCTGCAGCTAGGGGGCATCTAGGAACCCTTAACTACCGAGTTTGAAGTTCAGGGGACCTATGGCTGCAAATGGGCACAGTGAGGCATGCAAATGGGCACAGTGATGCTGCAAATGGGCATTGTTGACCCTCTTTTCCACTTACAGTAGCTGTGCATTTCTCACCCTCGTCTTATACTCGGGTCAATAAATTTTTCCCATTTTTTTGTGGTAAATTAGGGCCTCGACTTATACTCGGAACGACTTATACTCGAGTATATACGGTACTTCCAAACACTTAAAGGTGTATTTAAATTTAAAAAAAAAAAAAGAAGAAAGAAGAAAGAAGAAGAAAGAAGAAAGAAGGAAGAAGAAAGAAGGAAGAAGAAAGAAGGAAGAAGAAAGAAGAAAGAAGGAAGAAGAAAGAAGGAAGAAGAAAGAAGAAAGAAGGAAGAAGGAAGAAGAAAGAAGAAAGAAGAAAGAAGGAAGAAGGAAGAAGGAAGAAGGAAGAAGGAAGAAGGAAGAAGGAAGAAGGAAGAAGGAAGAAGGAAGAAGGAAGAAGGAAGAAGGAAGAAGGAAGAAGGAAGAAGGAAGAAGGAAGAAGGAAGAAGGAAGAAGAAGGAAGAAAGAAGAAAGAAGAAGAAAGAAGAAGAAAAACCATAGGCTACACTTACACCTGCCATTAAGGCTGATGTGAAATTGTAGCGGCAGTTTCTTCTGCGACTTTCAGCGGCCACCAGCCCCTTTCACTATGACAGGTTGCTGGTGGCCGCAGTCATTCGCCACTCTCTGCGTATCCAGCAATTACCGGTGGTGATCACTGCTAGACAACACTTTGAGTGCATCTAGCAGCAATCACCGCAGGTAATCTCTGGTTGTGCAGAGAGCTGTAAAGTAGCTGAAGCCGCCGGCGACCAGTCATTGTAGTGAATGGGGCCGGAGGCTGCACCTAGCCACAGCAGGAATGTCCGATTCCTGCCACTACTAATCACAATGGCTCTAATCACCGGTGTGAATGAACCCCAAGTGCCGGTTCACACTGGGGCGACTTGTCAGGTGACCTAGCTGCATGACAAGTAGCGTCCCGTTCTGTACAATGGAACCGTTCTAATCGGAGCAATGCAAGTTGCTCCGACTTAGAAAAAGGTTCCTGTATGACTTTGGGGGCGACTTGCATTGACTTCTATACACAAGTCGTTTTGCAAGTCGCCGCTCCTGTCGTGTCCAGGTCGCCTGAGGCAGTCGTGCTGCAAGACGTGCTGCCTCAGTGTGAACCGACACTAAGGGTCAAGCTCTATGAGAGGCTGACAACTGCTGCAGCTGGATGGTGCACCTAGCAATACTTACATTTAGGGCAGTATACGTCCAGGGGCACATTATGGCCACTAGATGGAGCCGAGTATGACAGGAAATATACAGGCCCCCTGTATCACCTGAAATACCCGTTTGATCCTGCCTGGTTGTGCCCTCCCCCTGTAATCTGACCACAGTATATCATGGCTGCTGAGCCCTGACACTGGTCAGTTTATGTGCCTCCTTCGCCTGAAGCTCTCCTCTCTCCCCCGACCTCCCCCCCCACTCCTCCTCCCTGCCTGTCAGCTCCATCCACTCCACAATCCTCCCTTCCTGCTAGTAAAATAGTGTATTTGTCCCTGCAATCCACTCCTTTGGATAATAACATGTGCCCCACTGTATGTCCTTTATTAACCACTCAAGGGACTAGAAGATTTTCCCCCTTAATGACAAGGCCAATTTTTGCAATACGGCACTGCGTCGCTTTAACTGATAAACAGACACTGTGCCCAAAACAAAATTGACCCCCCCCCCCAAAAAAAAAATGCTTTTTTGGTGGTATTTGATCACCTCTGCGGTTTTTATTTTTTGCGCTATAAACAAAAATAAAGGGGGGAGCGACAATTTTAGTCAGCCACCAATTGTGCAAGTTCTGCCAAAAAAAAAAAAAAGATGAGAGGCCTGTAATTGTCATCATAGGTATACCTCAACTATGAGAGACAAAATGTGGAAACAAATCCAGACAATCACATTGTCTGATATTTGAAAGAATTTATTTGCAAATTATGGTGAAAAATAAGTATTTGGTCACCTACAAACAAGATTTCTGGCTCTCACAGACCTGTATCTTCTTCTTTAAGAGGCTCCTCTGTCCTCCACTCATTACCTGTATTAATGGCACCCGTTTGAACTTGTTATCAGTATAAAAGACACCTGTCCACAACCTCAAACAGTCACACTCCAAACTCCACTATGGTGAAGACCAAAGAGCTGTCGAAGGACACCAGAAACAAAATTGTAGACCTGCACCAGGCTGGGAAGACTGAATCTGCAATAGGCAAGCAGCTTGGTGTGAAGAAAGCAACTGTGGGAGCAATAATTAGAAAATGGAAGACATACAAGACCACTGATAATCTCCCTTCATCTGGGGCTCCACGCAAGATCTCACCCCGTGGGGTCAAAATGATCACAAGAACGGTGAGCAAAAATCTCAGAACCACACGGGGGGACCTAGTGAATGACCTGCAGAGAGCTGGGACCAACGTAACAAAGGCTACCATCAGTAACACACTACGCCGCCAGGGACTCAGATCCTGCAGTGCCAGACGTGTCCCCCTGCTTAAGCCAGTACAAGTCTGGGCCCGTCTGAGGTTTGCTAGAGAGCATTTGGATGATACATAAGAGGATTGGGAGAATGTCATATGGTCAGATGAAACCAAAGTAGAACTGTTTAGTAGAAACACAACTCGTCGTGTTTGGAGGACAGAGAATGCCGAGTTGCAACCAAAGAACACCATACCCACTGTGAAGCATGGGGGTGGCAACATCATGCTTTGGGGCTGTTTCTCTGCAAAGGGAACAGGACGACTGATCCGTGTACATGAAAGAATGAATGGGGCCATGTATCGTGAGATTTTGAGTGCAAACCTCCTCCCATCAGCAAGGGCATTGAAGATGAAACGTGGCTGGGTCTTTCAGCATGACAATGATTCCAAACACACCGCCCGGGCAACGAAGGAGTGGCTTCGTAAGAAGCATTTCAAGGTCCTGGAGTGGCCTAGCCAGTCTCCAGATCTCAACCCCATAGAAAAACCTTTGGAGGGAGTTGAAAGTCCGTGTTGCCCAGCGACAGCCCCAAAACATCACTGCTCTAGAGGAGATCTGCATGGAGGATTGGGCCAACATACCAGCAACAGTGTGTGACAACCTTGTGAAGACTTACAGAAAACGTTTGACCTCTGTCATTGCCAACAAAGGATACATAACAATATATATATATATATATATATATATATATATATATATATATATATATATATATATATATATATATATATATATATATATATATATATATATATATATACACATACACACACATACACACACACATACAAGTTGACACAAAGGGGTTTAAATGGCTATTAAAGGTAACCATTCTCACCTGTGATCTGTTTGCTTGTAATTAGTGTGTGTGTATAAAAGGTCAATGAGTTTCTGGACTCCTGACAGACCCTTGCATCTTTCATCCAGTGCTGCACTGACGTTTCTGGATTCTGAGTCATGGGGAAAGCAAAAGCATTGTCAAAGGATCTGCGAGAAAAAATAGTTGAACTGTATAAAACAGGAAATAGATATAAAAAGTTATCCAAGAAATTGAGAATGCCAATCAGCAGTGTTCAAACTCTAAGAAGTGGAAAATGAGGGGTTCTGTTGAAACCAAACCACGGTCAGGTAGACCAACTAAAATTTCAGCCACAACTGCCAGGAAAATTGTTTGGGATGCAAAGAAAAACTCATAAATAACTTCAGGTGAAATACAGGACTCTCTGAAAACATGTGGTGTGGCTGTTTCAAGATGCACAATAAGGAGGCACTTGAAGAAAGATGGGCTGCATGGTCGAGCCGCCAGAAGAAAGACATTACTACTCAAATTCCACAAAGTATCCCGCCTACAATACGCCAAACAGTACAGAGACAAGCCTCAAACCTTCTGGCACAAAGTCATTTGGAGTGATGAGAACAAAATTGAGCTTTTTGGCCACAATCAAACACTGCATTTGGAGAGGAGTCAACAGAGCCTATGATGAAAGGTTCACCATTCCTACTGTGAAACACGGAGGTGGATCACTGATGTTTTGGGGATGTGTGAGATACAAAGGCACAGGAAATTTGGTCAAAATTGATGGAAAGATGACAGCAGTATGTTATCAAAAAATACTGGAGGAACATTTGCATTCATCAGCCAGGAAGCAGCTCATGGGACGTACTTTGACATTCCAATATGACAATGATCCAAAACACAAGGCCAAGTCGACCTGTCATTGGCTACAGCAGAATAAAGTGAAGGTTCTGGAGTGGCCATCTCAGTCTCCTGACCTCAATATCATTGAGCCACTCTGGGGAGATCTCAAAACGTGCAGTTCATGCAAGACAGCCCAAGAATTTACAGGAACTGGAGGGTTTTTGCCGAGAGGAATAAGCAGCTTTACCATCTGAGAAGATAAAGAGCCTCATCCACAAATACCACAAAAGACTTCAAGCTGTCATTGATTTTAAAGGGGGCAATACACGGTATTAAGAACTGGGGTATGTAAACTTTTGGTCAGGGCCAGTTGGGTAGTTTCTGTGCTCATTATGATTTTAAAGAGTAAACACAGTTGACTGATAATAAATGGCTTGAGCTAAACACTAAACATGAGTGAAAGAAAACTTTGTGTTATCATTCATATTCTTAAAAATGGCCAACAAATCATAAATTCTGCCAGGGTATGTAAACTTATGAGCACAACTGTATATATACACACACACTTCCCCTCCAAGTAAGAGAAGTCAATTGAATGGAACAAACCAACTAACCACCACTGAAAACCTCATAGCAACAGAAGCTATTTGTGAAATAAAATTGCATAACTGAACGGGAGACAGAGGCATGATGTAACCTCAAACATCTATAAAACGAAACATCCAGACGTTTAAAAACAAAATGAAAGGACAGCAATAACCAAAACTCTTTTTTTTCTAGTTTGAGATGGAGAAAGCATAGAACCCCTGTCAGGTTTTACTGCTATCCTGGGCTCCTTTGGAGAGATTTCTCCTCAGTTCCGGTCTTGGGGACACCGTTTCTAGCAGACAGGACATGAGGGGAAATGTACAATAGAGCCAAAGACATAGGAGGAAGCTGACAGAGGTTCTAGGCTGCCTCTACCCGACCTCACAAAAGAATTTGTACTTCTATCTGTGTTGCTGTGAATCTCCCTCAATTTCTGGTAAAACTGTCACCAGAAGAGGAAGCGAGGGGAAATTTCTATAATGGAGCCCTGGAAAGCAGTAGAATCTGCCAGGGGTTCTAGTCCTTCCCCACTCCATTCTTTAAAGAAAAAAAAAAGGGTTGCAGTTGGTAAGGGGGGGGGGGGGGGGATTTTTGCTGCACCACGATGCAATGCATTGTGGTTAGCTCATGCATGCCGTGCAGCTTAAGTGGGTGGTAAACACGCAGCTCAAATGCCTATTTTTACTGCAACCAAACTACAAGTGTAAACTCGGTCTCAGGCTAGATTTAGACATGCGTCTAAACGTGCTCCTCCTCTGAAAAGCAATCCCCTTTCAGATGTGGTGCCCTCTTCACTACCTCTTTTAAAAGGAGTTGCAAAGGCAGAAAGTGCATTCTATGCATTAAGATAAAAATGCCTTCTGTGTGCGGCAGCCCCCCTAATACTTACCCGAGGTCCCTCTTTGTCCAGCGATGTACACAAGTGTCTCGGCCGCCGGAGATTCTCCATCCTGATTGGCTGAGGCACAGCTGGGGTGCCATTGGCTGCCGCTGCTGTCAAAATCAGCTAGCCAATCAGGGGAGAGAGTGGGAGGGGCCAGGGTGGGGCTGTCTGAATGGACACTCGGGAGGTGTGACTCAGCTCAGGTGCCTCCATAGCAAGCTGCTAGCTGTGGGGGCACTGAACAAAGGGGAGGAGCCAGGAGCACAGAAGAGGGACCCAAGGAGGAGGAGGAGGATCGGGGCTGCTTTGTGCAAATCCACTGCAACAGGGCAGGTAAGTATAAGATGTTTAGGAGGTGCACCAAATATAATTTGGTGCCGAAAATTGAAACCAAAAATGACAGTTTTAAAAAAATATTTTTATATAGAATTGTATTATATTCCACTTTTTAATTATTATCATCAATTAAAATTAATATGAATTTATTGTTCGCTATTATTGGCACATTTACATTTGCAAGAAAAGCTCAAGAAAAATGCAGTCTGCAGTCTCTTACCATCTCTTGTATCATGTCTGCAATCTCAAACTTATTAGCAAAATTTCAATTCAGTGCACCTCCTGCAGACATGATACACGAAATAGTCAGAGGCTGCAGACATGATACAAGAAATAGTCAGAGGCTGCAGACATGATGATACAAGAAATAGAGGCTGCAGACATGATGATACAAGAAATAGAGGCTGCAGACATCATGATACAAGAAATAGAGGCTGCAGACATCATGATACAAGAAATAGAGGCTGCAGACATCATGATACAAGAAATAGAGGCTGCAGACATCATGATACAAGAAATAGAGGCTGCAGACATCATGATACAAGAAATAGAGGCTGCAGACATCATGATACAAGAAATAGAGGCTGCAGACATCATGATACAAGAAATAGAGGCTGCAGACATGATGATACAAGAAATAGAGGCTGCAGACATGATGATACAAGAAATAGAGGCTGCAGACATGATACAAGAAATATTCAGAGGCTGCAGACATTATACAAGAAATAGTCAGAGGCTGCAGACATGATACAAGAAATAGTCAGGGGCTGCAGACATGATACAAGAGATCAATGCAGCCTTGCCAGTGCTCAGATCACACAGAGCGGCGATCTCCCACTGTGTCACGGAGCTGGATTTGAAATTCCCGTGCCGGGCGGCCGCAGTAACAAAGTCTCATCTCCTATGATAGACGTCACACTGATTCAATTTCCCGGCATGGGATCAGTGTGCCGCCTATCACAGGAGGCGGGATTTTGTTACAGCGCCCCATGACACAGGGAGATTGTCGCTCTGCGTGACAAGGAGAGGAGGAGGAGGAGAGGAGGAGGAAAGGGAGGGAGAAGGAAGGGGAGGACGGGGGTGCGCCAGGATGACATCCCTGCAATGTGCGGCACCCGGGTCAGACCGCCCCCTTTTCTGTGTCATTATCGGCACCTTTTTTTCTTTCGGCCGAATGAAAAAAAAAAAAAAAACATTCTCGGCCGATATGTTGCGGCGGCCGAAATTTCTGTGCACCTCTAAACAGGTTTGTTATTTTTATAGGGGAAATAAAAGAAAAAAAAAAAAACTAGACTTTACAATCACTAACCCCATTTTTGCACTGCATGCAATTGCGGGGCATTTGTGGCGATTCCCCATTCACTTGAATGGGTCGTTTTTGTCAAGCATGCTGCCTGCCGATTGCATGAAGTCACCGCATCTGCAGCATGTAAACACCCCCATTCACTGCCACTGCAGCTTAAAGAGTAACTGCACTTTTGTTGAGAAAAAAAAAAAAACACTCCCCTCTGGGTGATCTACGTACATTACAAGGATTTTATCAAACTTTGTTGCAGATTTCTACCTTTTGTTATTGTGAAGAAATCCCTGTGTGTTTGTCTGTGTCCACGTGATCAGCGAATCTAATGGGAGTGGCTTCAGATGAGGGGCATGATGGGGCAGTGACATCACAAGGGGACGGGCCTCCGGATGATGTCATCGGGTGGCCACGCCCCAAGGCTATATAAGTAATGGCACACGGTGGACCCAGTATTACAGTGGGGAGAACACCAGAGGGAGAAAGGAGACCTGGCAGAGGGAGAAGACAGCAGAGAGAAGAGAATCGGCAGAGGAAGAAGAAATCGGAAGAGAAGAGATGTCGGAGCTGCTTTAAAAAAATTACTCTCTCAAAAACCTGTGTGCCGTTTTTATATTTGACACTTTTATAGGTGAATGGGTAGGGGTACAATGTATGGGGATCCCACTGTACCCCATACTCATTCACATAGGGTGCGGGGCCAGGATCTGGGGGCCCCCTTGTTAGAGGGGGCTTCCAGATTCCGATAAGCCCCCCACCCACAGACCCCGTCAACCACCGGCCAGAGTTGACGGAAAGAGGCCCTTGTCCCCATCAACATGGGGACAAAGTGCTTTGGGGCGGGAGGGGGGGGGGGGCACAGGGCACCCTTGTTGAAGGCATGTGGCCTGGTATGATTCAGGAGGAGGCGTTCGCACGTCCCCACCCCTTTCCTAACCTGCCAGGCTGCGTGCTTGGATAAGGGTCTGGTATGGATTTGGGGGGTGGGGCCCCACGCCGCTTTTTTTTTTTTGGCGTGGGGGGTTACCCTTAAAATCCATACCAGACTGGTATGGTCTTGAAGGGGGAGCCCTAAGCGTTTTTTTTTTGTTTTGTTTTTTTTAATTTGGCATGAAGTTTCCCCTACAGATTCATACCAGACTCAAAGGGCCTGGTATTGTCAGGATCAAAGTCAGATCGCATTCATGAAAGTCGAACTTCAAGTCACATGGCAAAGTCGGATCCACAGTCGTATGACTGTCGTGTGGTACCAGTGTGAACTCAGCTTTAGATGTGATTTCCTATTGGGAGTATCTCAATAAAAATTGCATTTTTGTTGCAGTGGATATTTGTCCTGTTCTCCAAGCATGTAGGCAACTACATGTTTGTATAACAAATACATCTCATTTTCAATCAGGCTTCAGCAGTCAAACATGTTACTGAAACACATGAGTTTTGGGGTTTCTCCCTACAACTCTTACTTTTTATATGGACATTTTTTTCCTACACAAGAGTGGAGTGACTCTTTGGGGGGGGGGGGGGGGGTGTACTAAAAAAATACAGCTAAACCAGTGGCGGCTGGCTCTCAATTTTTTGGGGGGCGCAAACACACACTGAAAAATTCAGAAAAAAAATGCCGCCACTGTGCCCACAAATGCTGCCACTGTGCCATCAATAGTTAACACTGCTGTGACCCCCCCCCGCCCGCTATCTGACCGGCACTTACCTGATCTCAGTGGGGCAGCGGGTGACGGCAGCCAGCTGTGTCCTCCATGCGTCTCCTCCCCTCCTCCTGGCGTCCAATCACAGCGTCTGTCGTTTCAGCCACTCAGGTGACGGGTAACACACCCGCGCTTCCCGATTGGCGGAGAGGCGGTTCAGTGTTAGAACAGCTGTCCTAACACCTGGGTGAACTGCGAGCGCAATTCTCTGTGCTCGTAGGGCACCTATGGCTCTAATCAGGTGCTTTAAAAATACACCCTCACTTCTGTAATTCAGGTGTCCAATAGGGGTCGGATGCCTGAATAGGGGGTGGCGGCTGCCATATAGGGGGGTGTCTGGAGAGAGAGGGGGCGGCGCCCGTAATGGACGCACCGCCACTGAGCTCAACCATGATTTTAACAGACACCGCAATCCCCCCCCCCACACCAACCACACTAATCTAAACAAAGTGTTGGAGATGCGCTTGCACTGCACGCAAAGCAGGTCTAATACAGCTTTTTGCGTTTAAATGCATGTCCTTGTATAATGCTTAAAGTACAAGCCAGCGTCTGAAAGCAATGGCGATATACACAGGCCATAGGAGTGACCAGTAAGCATCAGGACGACGGATGACAGGGGATCTTAAAAAAAAAACTGTAATAGTTCAAAAGGCACTTTTTATGTCTTTATACGCAAGAGGCCGATATTACATCATTGTATTCTGAGCTCAATATTCCCAATAAAACATTAAAAAAGCTGGAGCGCTGGCAGAGCAGAGCACAGGCAGCTGGGAGAAGTCATCCATTATTCATTGTGTAGCTTGTAATGCTAGCATCGCTGATAATAGGTACAAGAGAGAGATGTGCAGTCAGCAGCATGGTGCCCCAGATAGATCTAGTAACAGCAACAGAAGCACGTCGTAGTCCATGGCTTTCACCCACGCTGCCGGGGAATGAGGCAGCAGAACTACCTGTAGTAAACACTGACCATACAAACAGTACCAGTCATTGCCTGAATCATGTCATCAGCCAGCCCCACCAGATGAACCCGTCTGCAGCATCACAACAACACACAGCTGTGATACCCAACACAAAGCACAGCGATTGTTATCACAGAGACCGATTCAGATAAGAGGCCTGCAAGAAGAACCGATTCTTCCCCAGCAGAGCTCTCTATAATGGATTACTGCAAATCTTAAATTAAAACTCAGTAATGGCAAGTTAGGCCTCATGCACACGAGACGCCGGTGCAAACTCTGCTGAACACGTGTTTTTAAAAGCTGAAACCGGCGTTTAGAAACACCCGTTTTGCCGCGTTTGCGTCTAGAAGCGTCTGCAGAGCAGAGAGTGACATTTTGCGACCCAACTTTGGGGCCCCGTATCTCGGGGGCCACATGGTGCTAGGAACCTCACCACCAGCACAACAGATTTGGGGTTCCTAGCACCAAGTGGCCCTGAGATATGGGGCCCCAAAGTTGGGTCGCAAAATGTCAAGCACTTTTCTGCAGCAGAGAATGACGTTTTGTGACCCGAATTTGGGACCCCATATCTTGGGGTCACTTTATGCTAGGAACCCCAGTTCCACTGTGTTTGCATACCAAATTTGGGGTTCCTAGCACCAAGTGGCCCCGAGATGTGGGGCCCCAAAGTCGGGTTGTAAAAAACACTTATAAAACGCAAAACACGGCTAAACGCGGAAACGGCGTTTAGCCGCGTTTGGCATCTGAAACATGGAAAACGTTTGCGTCTGAACCCATTTTTTTGCTTCTGTAAAAACGAGGTTAAACGCAACTACCTAAAAACGCCAAAAAAACGAGACTGTGTACATGGACATAACATTGAATGGGTTCAGGGGCAGTTGAAAAAAAAAGTGTCCAACTGCCTCTGAACACGAGTTTAACAGCGTCTCGTGTGCATGAGGCCTTAAAGTGATTGTAAATGCAAAAAAAAAAATAAAAAAACAGGTTTATACTTACTTGCTCTGTGCAATCCTCTGCCACTCCTGGCTCGTACTTTTCTCGGTGTGCTTCTTATGGTGGCAAACCTTTGGGCTCAATCCCGAGCCATGCTACCCGTGTCTACTATAGACACAGACAGCGAGGCTCCGCCCCACCCCCAGTTCTCTAGGGACTATATATCCCATGGTATCTTGCTGCCTACAAGCAGCGATTGGTGTGCTGACTTCACCTGCTGAACCTCCTCCTCTCAGCTCCTCTGTAGTCCAGAAGGCAGGCTCTGAAATGTGTGGCACAGCAGTGCTACTCACAGGACATAGTGGTTACAGGTCACAGAATTCAAGGAAATAAAATGTGGGACTCTTCACAAAGTAAGTTTACAAACTTTAAAGTAAAAAATCCAGGTATAGATTTTTTTTTACAGTTAAATTGGCCCAGCTTGGATCAATGTAACTATGCACATAGAACACCTGGCCCATCCCCCCTTAGAAGCTGGAAACCAATGCAGTAGACACTCCTACTGCAGTGTCCTCCACTCGCTTCTGAGTTCATTTCCAAGTGGCTGCCCTGCTGCATTCGGAACACGGGAGATCAGCCACTCGGCATTGGGGACCATGAATGCACAGCATTCTCTGATTGGACAAGGTGGAGAAGTGGGGCAGTAACGTTGCGCTATCCACCTCATCCAATGAGAGAACGCTTTGCATTCATTTAGAAGATGCAATTCTCGGAAAGGCACTGGTGCCGATTGGGCAACTTCCTGAGTTCAGAATGCAGGTCAGCCGCTCAGCACGGGACCCAGGAGCAAGTGGATATCACCGGTGTAGCGGTCTCCACATGGCTCGCAGCAAGGGGTCCAGTGCGTCCCCGTTCTCCGTTTCAGGGATGAATCAGCCCTAAAACTGAGCCAAAGACGCACAGTCCCTGTTCCCGTGCAAGCCGCAACAGAGATATGGTATGTGATCTGGCTCCATAGAGAGCCGGTCACAATCTCCTGTCATGTGAATTGGATGCGGGTGAAACCTACATCCAATTTGCATAGGCGTGAACCCAGCCTTAGTGAATTCCAGCTTCCAGGGGAATTAGCCAGATACATAGTGTTAATTTTGACTTCAAATTTCAATTTAGTTTTAGTTATAGTCTTGACTAAAATGCCATTTTAGTCATCTGAATTGTTTGAGTCGTATTTTAGTCTATTAAAATAGCATTAATTTAGTCAGCGACAACATTTGTCGACGAAATTAACACCTGTACATAGTTACATTAGTTTAAGCTGGAACAATGCAGCCATTTATAAATAATCCACACCTGAATTTCTTTGAGATGTTTCAGATTATTAGGAGTAGGCTAGAAATAATTAAAATACAATGCAGAAATATAATGATTTTACATTTTGACCATAGATACACTTTAAAAGGAATAGCCTCTTACTAAAAAAAACTCTGCACATCCAAACCTGTAACTCCCAGCTATCCGCTTAGACCCCGCAGTACCAGTCATCAAATAAAATGATACCCTGGCATGCAGCCATGGTAATCAATAGAGATGACCTATCTCAGCCCTCAAAAATTTCCACTCATCTGCTCTCATTTGGCGAGTGGAAATTGGCTTAAGGCGAGCGTGGAGCTGCGTGGAAGGGTGGGTGGGGGGGTTGGCGCCGCTGGCAGGCGGGGTTGAAAGGGAAACGATTCTCCTCCCAGCGATCAGCCAGGAAACTGGGGAAGGAAGGGGAAGAGAAGAGCCGGCCTCATCACACCGAGGGGAACTCCTCTGACACAGCTTGTATCTAAAACACTGGCCAGTCATAGTCCCAGCCTTCTGTACCAGCTCTTATGATAGACAGCACACTGGTCCAATGCCAGGAAACTGAAGTAGTGTGACGTCTATCATAGGAGCCGATTCCATGAGGTGGGACTTTGTTTAACAGCGGCCAGCGCTTCAGATCCAACCTGTGTCACAGCGGGAGATCCTCTCTCTGATCCGGCCAGCTCTTCTCCCTGTGCAGAGATAGGCTGCACTCATGGGCACTCATGAGGCTGCACTGATAAAGCTGTTGTTGCTGGTAATATTTATTTTTGTATCTTAATTCTGCATAAAACATTTACCAATGTAATTTCATGAGATCATTTTTGAGGGTGTTATTAGGGGTGGAATTAGCGGCGGGGGCAGGGTAGGGGTTGGGTGGGGCAACTGGTGGCGAGCAACTCTTAAGGCCTGGCTAGTAGCTCAGGACTTTAAATGTTGAGCCCTGACCTATCTAATCTTTGTTTTTGAATTGGCAACAAAAGAGATCTTAGTTGCTACATTTTCAAATATACGTGGAAGGTGCACACTTTAAAACAGAAAGTGGATTATACAGGTCCTCTTCGGTGACTAGCAGGACTGCCAAGGATTTTGTACACACTGTGCAAGGTTTAAAGCTGATCATGCAGTACAATGCCAGGTCCACTATAATTGTCCAGGCCCCCCCCCCCCTCCCTTTAAAAATCTGAAGTTGTAGAATGTGCCTCTAAAAAATAAAGTTAGATTGCTGGGCAGGACCTCGCCATCCTTTCTAGAAGATTCCCAGGGAATGCAGAGCAGGTGAACTCTTCTAAAAAAAGACACTCCAGATTTACTGTGCCTTGCTGTGCCATTAAAGTCCGTCCAGGGGCTCTCTGTTGAACCCCTTCCCCCTTTTTTTCTCATGACTTTAAAAAGACACTCCCAGGGGCGGACTGATAACTCATGGGGCCCCCAGGTAATAGGAAATTATGGGGCCCCCAGGCAATCAGAGATTATGGGGCCACACAGTATACACACACACACACAGTATACAAATCACACAGTATACACAGACAGATGTAAAAAAACAGATTTATACATACTGTCCCTGGTTTTACTGAGGCCGGCAACTCTGATGGGGCCCCCTAGTGGCCCAGGGCCCTCGGGCAGTGCCCGAGTCGCTCAATGGTCAGTCCGCCCCTGGACACTCCAGTCGATTGCAAGAGCAACTTCTCACAAGGTGTGGGCTGTTCTATATTCCACCCCCCCCCCCCCCCCCCCCGGGTCTCACTGAAAGGATTGAAGTCATAATCGCCACAGGCAGAAGACAGCAATAAGGCAAGTAGAAATTTAAAGCGATATTAGAGTGGAGCTCCACCCAAAAAAGGGGACACTCTGCTCGTCTGCCCCCCACACCCCTCTGCTGACACATTTGGCACCTTGAAGGGGGGGGGGGGCGGGTACCTGGTTTTGACAGGTACCTGCTCCCACGAGCCCCCGCCCCCCCCTGCAGCCAGCCCAGTCACAAAGCGCTGAATGCTTGACTGCCAGTTCCCCTAGTCAGCACCCGAGAGCCAGATCAAGAACTGGCTTTGGTGATGACACTGCTGGATCCCCGGGGACAGGTAAGTGCCCTAATAGTAAAAGTCAGCAGCTACAGTATTTGTAGCTGGCGATTTTTATTTATTTATTTATTTGGGGGGGGGGGGGGGGCACTCCCCTAAGCTTATTTTTTTTAAAACAAAACACTGTCAGACAGGGTTTTTGATAACAGAAGAGACCTCAACGAGCTCTTCTGTCATAAATGCTTGCCCCTTCCTGTCAGCTGTAATGTACACTGAGCCACGGATGCGCAGCTCAGAGTCCATTTACAACACTCACTCGGTGCCGAGGCGATGAGACTCCCGTGACTCCTGTGAGGGAATGAGGTCATCGCAGCCTGGCCATTCAAGTGGCCATAGAGCACAAACCTGGAAGATTGGGAGACGATGGAAGCACTGACATTGCAGCACTGGTGGTTATCGTACGATTCAAACTAGCACATTATGATATAAAAAACAACAAAACAAACAAAAAAAAAAACACTTTCTTCTTATTTTAATGATTGCATTCTCAATGAATACACTCCCACCTGAAAATACAACATGGCATGCGAACACTCCATGCACCTATAGGCACAGGCAGCTCAGAAGTCCAGGGGTGCGAGCCACTCTGCAGCTTCTCCTCCTACAAAAGCGATTGGAAGTAATTTCTGAGACAGCACTGGGCGCTGGTAATAGAAAAATCACACGTACCATACAGTAGTATTGCAGATAATGTGAAAATTGCAGCATTGTCGATGATGCAAGTGGGTCAGTTATGTGACCTGTGTGCAACTCCCAGATCAGAATTCCAGAGAAACAGCATTGAGTAAGAGGCTTATGGAAGATAATATTGTTGGCGATTATTGAAGCATTTAGTTAATAAAAAAAAAAAATACTCTGCAGATTTACATGGTGGATATGAATAAAAGGGTATAAAGTGATACCAAGGCTCGGTTCACATATGAGCTGCTCACAGCAGGGGTCCGGTGCGTCCTCGTTCATCATCAGGTCCGATTTCAGCCTGAATTTTGGGCTGAAATGGACCAAAAGACAGCGTTTTTCTGCAAAATGCACCAGACCTGTTACGGAGATATGTAAACCGGCTCCATAGAGAGACGGTCAAAATCTCCTGCTATTGCGAATTGGATGCAGTAGATCCTGCATCCAATTCTCAATGTTGTGAATCCAGCCGAAAAGGCTTTTTAATTTGTTCCATTTACCTGCTCTGTGCAACGATATAGCACAGAAAGGTTCCTCCTCTTAACAGTCCCCGTCAGCTCCTCCCTCCTTCGGGTAGCTCCTGTAGCAAGCCAGGCGGCTAAAGAGGCGCTCGTCCTTTGGTGCGACTCCGCCATCTCACATATTTAGCAATGCTACCCTTATGGAACGGTATATCTACAGACACAGGGGATGCCCGGGCAGGTTTGAAAGGCTATGGTCACAACGTTGGCTGGACACACCTGGACTGTCTCGACTTCTACAGTGTCCCTCGGGGTGATTAGGATATAAATCTGATGCATGTATGAAGGGACCTATGTTCACGAGGGGGCAATGTGAAAGTGTATGTTATGTCTTGATCGGTAGCTACAGCAACGTTAACCTGAATATGTAACTGTCAATATTCAAAAGTTATGGCTTGTGCATTGGAAGTTATTTAATAGGTTCAATAAAAACTTTATTTTTTTTTTTAAATCAAAAGAGGCACTCGTGCGTGCACGCTCCCATCGGTCTAGAGCCAGGATGTGTGTCTACAGATGCACACAGCGCCATGAGCCATACCCCCCCACTCTCTCGTCACAAGAGTTTGACTGACCGCAGCAGAAGTCTATGGCTCCACTATCCTCAGTTTCTCTTGTGAAAGCAGAAAATGAGGCAAGTGGGGCTGGAGACAGTTCTAGAGCAGAGACATGGAGCCAAGGAGTTTTTTTTTTTTTTTTTTTTTTTTAAGGAACACAGAGTGGGGTTAGTTTTTTTTTTTTTTTAATGCACAGGATGCAAAAAGATAAAAGATTTGCCTTTAGAACTGCTTTAACTACAGGAACATAGACCAGTGTTTCTCAACTCCAGTCCCAAAGGCGCCCCAACAGGTCATGTTTTCAGGATTTCCATTATTTTGCACAGGTGATTTGATCAGTTTCACTTCCTTAGTAATTACAACAGCCGTTTCATCTGAGGGAAATCCTGAAAACATGACCTGTTGGGGCGCCTTGAGGACTGGAGTTGAGAAACACTGACATAGACTATATGTGATATAAAGTTTTAGTGAAGAAATAAAAAAAATAAAAAAAAAAGTGTCAAAAAATAAAGTTACAGCCAAGCACATGATGAACCCCCTCCCCCATGTACATGCACTTATGAATGTAGACATAGCTGTTGGGGGCACTTGCATTAAAAAACCATCACTTGCTGTAGAGCAGGGGGGGGTCTAAAATGGGTGGCCCTCCAGCCGCTGCAGAACTACAATTCACATGAGGCATTGCAAGGCTGACAGTTACAAGCATAACTCCCACAGGCAGAGGCATGATGGGACTTGTAGTTCCGCAACAGCTGGAGGACCGCCAGTTTGAGACCCCTGCTGTAGAGGCCTTGAAAGTGGAAAATATGGGGTACTGAATTTTGTTGTTTTGCAATTTTAATGCTCGACATGTTGGGTATCTATTGACTCAGCGCAACATCAACTTTGATATTTTATCAGAAACATTGGGTAATATATGTGGTGTTTTTGTGCCCTAAAATTAACTTTATTGTACTTTTTTTTTTTTACTGAAAATTTGTGCATGATAAACCCTTGTGCGACTATCATGTGACTATCGTGCGACATAAAAATGTGGAACTATTACTATATTGTCCATGTCCTAGGTGTCCTACCTGTGGCCCTTTGGTATAGGATGCCTCAAGTCTAAAATCGTTGTTTTAGAACGTTCAAAAAGAAATAAAATTTAAAAAACACGCAACATGCGGACGTGGTCCCGTGACCACGTCCGCTAGTGACGAAACGACGTAGGGAGGAGCTACGTCCTGACGTCACCGCTGTACGTCCAGTCCCAGAAGCTACGGGCTAATCTGAAGCCGACCGGCTTTCCCATCTGTTTGCTGTTAACATTTCGCCGTTTTGTAAGTGTTCATTTGGCCTTTTTTAAATTATAATAAATGAAAAAAAGATTTACGCTATGTGGAGCATTTTGTGTTTTTTTTTCTGGCAAACACATCACTTTGCTGCAATTCATGGTGAGGATCCGTACGGACGCTGTGGTATCCATTGCCTGCCTGTGGGATCCCTGGCTGGGGTTACAGCCATCTGCTTAGCGTGGTCCCCTGTAATAAAGGGACCAACGCTCTCTGGTAAGCGGCAGTCATTTCTTAAAGGTGGAGGTCCCATCAATGCACTTTTTCACTTCAACGAGAATTTAGACCACTCGTCACTTTGGGATTTGTCTCTTTGTATGGACTTCCTTATGTACTAACTATTTTGCAATTTTTCTTCACCCTGCTGTGCATTTTTTTTGTATGGACAAGTTCTCAACAGTACTTTATATGTCCGCACGTTTGTTTCATTGGTGTATTCAATATCACTTTGTTTTTTTATATATCAATATTATGTGTGGCACCTAATTTTGAATTTTTCACCACTTCATACTAGCGCAACTATATATTTATTACACATATACATATACACACATTATAAAGTCTATACATGCCCTGCCTACACCTCCAATGACTACTAGTGATGACTTTCCTTCAGTAATACAAGGAGAATGGTCCATAGTAGACCCGGATGGAAAGCTTCTTCTGCTACAATGTAATTCTTCTGAAGATAGAAGTATTCTGTTGCGGAGCGGTCACAGGACACTCCCGATGGGTACAGAAACTCGGCATATTGTGATAATTCCTCCACACAGGTGACCTCATGGTGACAACCCGCTCACTTATTGCTGTCAGTGTAGTCACAGTATTGATCAGGAGGTGGTAGCAGATCACGGTGTGGAGATGTAGGGAGAACCCCCAATACAACACACTGACATATACAGAGCTGAGAGGAAGGAGAGGAGATCATGTAGTATGGAAGGGGAAATGGTCAGGAAGGTCTTATGTCATCAGGATATGAAGAGGAATCAACAACATAGAGGAAGAATCACCGACTCAGCAAACCTCTGCAAATCTAACATGACTGTCATAGGAGGTCTAGTGATAAGAGGAGGAAACTGTATGACTGGGAATAGGGACATCACCCCATCATACCCGCAACACCCAGGGACAGAGGGGGGGGATACTGCCTGCGATGCCCAGAGATGGAGGGGGCCCACTGCACAGAGGCATGTTACCCACAATGCCCGGAGATGGGGGCACGTTACCCACAATGCCCGGAGGTATGTTACACACTGTCCTGAGATGGGGGGGCACTATGTGGAGACAGGGGGGCACGTTACCCACAATACCCAGAGACGGGGAGGGCACGTTACACACAATGCCCTGAGGCACATTACCCACAATGCCCAGATATGGTGGACAATGAAGATAGGGGGGCACGTTACCCACAATGCCCAGAGAAGGAGGGAGCACATTACCCACAATGCCCAGAGACGGGCAGAGCACATTACCCACAATGCCCAGAGACGGGCACGTTACCCACAATGCCCAGAGACGGGCACGTTACCCACAATGCCCAGAGACGGGCACGTTACCCACAATGCCCAGAGACGGGCACGTTACCCACAATGCCCAGAGACGGGCACGTTACCCACAATGCCCAGAGACGGGGGGGCACGTTACACACAATTGAATCAATTGAGTATCAACACATAGTGGTATTGTGGATACAAAGGGAGTAACATGTGCCACGTCCTGACGTAATTGTTAAATTGCTACCAACTACATAGCTCTCTTCTGTAAACAGAATAATTGCTATCCTATTCTTGTATTACCTGTTTATACCATATTGAGCCATGTATGGAGTGTATAACTGTATTTTTATGAACTGATTTCTGTCCTTGTATCTTTTCTTGCTTTTAACATTTTTGTATATCAAATAAATTTCAATTTTTAAATTTTACAATATTGGATATCGTGCCTATAAAGTCCAACCCCCCCAGATACTTTTCTATTTAACAATTACGTTACCCACAATGCCCAGTGACGGGGGACACATCACCCATAATGCAATGAGGTACGTTACCCACAATGCCCAGAGATGGGGGGCACAGTGTGAAGATGGGGGGCACATTACCCGCAATGCCCAGAGACGGGGGGCACGTTACCCGCAATGCCCAGAGACGGGGGGGCACGTTACCCGCAATGCCCAGAGACGGGGGGGGGCACGTTACCCGCAATGCCCAGAGACGGGGGGGGGCACGTTACCCGCAATGCCCAGAGACGGGGGGGGCACGTTACCCGCAATGCCCAGAGACGGGGGGGGCACGTTACCCGCAATGCCCAGAGACGGGGGGGGCACGTTACCCGCAATGCCCAGAGACGGGGGGGGCACGTTACCCGCAATGCCCAGAGACGGGGGGCACGTTACCCGCAATGCCCAGAGACGGGGGGCACGTTACCCGCAATGCCCAGAGACGGGGGGCACGCTACCCGCAATGCCCAGAGACGGGGGGCACGTTACCCGCAATGACAAGAGACGGGGGGGGGAAGGTTACCCGCAATGCCCAGAGACGGGGGGGCACGTTACCCGCAATGCCCAGAGACGGGGGGGCACGTTACCCGCAATGCCCAGAGACGGGGGGGGCACGTTACCCGCAATGCCCAGAGACGGGGGGGCACGTTACCCGCAATGCCCAGAGACGGGGGGGCACGTTACCCGCAATGCCCAGAGACGGGGGGGCACGTTACCCGCAATGCCCAGAGACGGGGGGGCACGTTACCCGCAATGCCCAGAGACGGGGGGGCACGTTACCCGCAATGCCCAGAGACGGGGGGGCACGTTACCCGCAATGCCCAGAGACGGGGGGGCACGTTACCCGCAATGCCCAGAGACGGGGGGGCACGTTACCCGCAATGCCCAGAGACGGGGGGGCACGTTACCCGCAATGCCCAGAGACGGGGGGGCACGTTACCCGCAATGCCCAGAGACGGGGGGGCACGTTACCCGCAATGCCCAGAGACGGGGGGGGGCACGTTACCCGCAATGCCCAGAGACGGGGGGGGCACGTTACCCGCAATGCCCAGAGACGGGGGGGGCACGTTACCCGCAATGCCCAGAGACGGGGGGGGGCACGTTACCCGCAATGCCCAGAGACGGGGGGGGCACGTTACCCGCAATGCCCAGAGACGGGGGGGGCACGTTACCCGCAATGCCCAGAGACGGGGGGCACTGTGTGAAGATAGGGGGGCACATTACTCACAATGCCCAGAGATAGGGGTGCACATTACCCACACTGCCCTGTACAGTCAGTACCCAGTGGGGGGAGGTGGGGGGGGGTCTCACCTGCTGTGTGTGGAGCTCTACATGCAGAGATCGGGATACAGCTGCAGGCCCGGCCACCATCCCGACCCCGGGGGGCATGGACCCCGGAGCCAGCACCGGCATAGCATCCCTGGCGCTGCCCCTCACCGAGCCCGGTACACTCATGGCGGATAGAGCAGCTCTTCCTTCTCCTTCTCCTCTCACGGACTGGACTCCGCTTCCTTCCGGGTCCGCTGCGCTCCCGCGCACGTGACGCGGGGCTCAGACCAGGCGCGCGCACACCCCGGACTCCTCAGCACCTTCGGAGCGCGCCCCCGCTCACAGGAGCCCAGATAGCCCCGCCTCAAGCTGGTCCTGGCTGTCACCTCGCCTCCAAAGAAACTCAATGCTGGGATCCTTATGGCTCAGCCCCGCCTTCACTCATCGGAGAGGCGTGTCCACAACACGCAGGCAAATGGCAAAGCCTTGCCACCGCCCACTGGCGTGTTTTTCTGGGCTGCCCTTCTGCTTATGATTGGCTAGAGTCGTTGTCACTCTGTCTTTGGAGCCTGACGCCGAAATTGTATTGGTTTTCAGAGCCCACAATTAAGGGCAATGGGGCGTGGCTTGAAACTTTCTATTTACCTCAGCCCAGCGTACGCGAACGCGACACATAGGCCCCGCCTCCTGCCGTGTAATTGGCTGGTAGTTCACACGGTCACTAAGGGCGGGCTTACGATTGACAGACACTGAGCCCCGCCCGCTGCTGCTGCCTAGCACCTTTCTGATTGGCTTGTTACCTCCTTCCCCTCCCTGTGTCACTAATAGAATATATACAGTTCTCTGCAGAGGTTTAAGACCCCCCTTTGACACTGAGGCGGTTTCCAGCGCTAGAAATCGCCTCTAAATAGAGCCTGAAAACCGGTGCGATTGCAGGACGTTCCGAAAAGTCCCGCAAGCAGCATCTTTGGGGCGGGTTGGGAGTGTCGTATACATACCAACTGTCCCGAATTTCCCGGGACGTTTCCGGGATTTAGACTATTTTCCCGATTTTATTGTTTCCCGGGAAATGTCCAGAGAAATCCGGTTTTTCAAGATTTTCCGCCGCTAGAGGTCCGCGGCCGGCAGAGACATTGTCTCCGCCGGCCGCCATTTTTAAGAAGACCAGGAACACGTCTGGGCGGCTAGACGGAGCTCCTGTGCCGCCCCGCCCCCCCCCCACCCCTCCTACCGCCACGCTTCGCTCTGACCACCCCCCGCCCCACTCCGCCAACCGCTGCAGGTCTGTTATGGAAAGGGGCGGGGGTTCTACTAGGTCACCTGATGTAAGGGGGGGGGCTTCGCTGGGGACACCTGATGTAAGGGGGGGGGGGCTTCGCTGGGGACACCTGATGTAAGTGAACCAATAACTCACGGTGGAGCTGCTGGTTTAAAGCGGGCTGTTGCCGTCACCTTTGTTACCTCAATTTCACCAGAACCGGGTCTAGGGTCCCGTTGAGTTTAATCCCAGGCAGAGTAGACACCGGACACTTGAGTATCTTTTCCAATGCTTTAATAAAGAGTAACTGAAGGAAGAGGTAGAAGAAGAGTTGCAGGGAAGTTCAAATACCTTTTCTTGATGTAGTATTATGAATTGGAATCTTGTAGATGAATGTACTCTCCTTTTAGAGTTGAATCTTCGCCCGCCCGGATAGGTTTCTCTCACTAACCCTAGGAACCGGCACATAGCACGGACAAAAGTCTCTGCCACAGACTTGAATGGAATAGAGACTCGTACGATCCTCTGCCACAGGATGTAATGGTTTACGATGGATAGCAAACACAGCACTCGAACCTTTAAGCCGACCCGGCAGTACTTCCGGTAGGATTACTTCAGGATGCGTCCTCCAACTGAGTCACCAGGCCCCTCTCCAGACCAGCACTCTGAATGATCCTTCCATGATGGGTCCTCCCCTGGGATCTTTTCAGTTGTCCAGCTTCTTCCCGTAGGACAGACAGCCCAGGAACATTCCCTCGCCGCTGTGGTAGGCCCCAGACAGGCTTCTGGGCCCACCCACACGCTGCAGCAAGGTGGTCCTCCCGGTCGGAGGACCACGCGGTAGTACTTCTAGCACATACCCATCGGCCAGGAGGGCCAGCAGGTGGAACGAAACAGACCCTAAACATGGCGTCTGTCCCATAAATACCGTCTCCCAGAATGCAACTCGGAGGACCAACTCCACCGAGTTATCTCCAGGACAGAAGAGCACCCATACGCTTCAGCGCGTTGCCTTTCCAACACCGACCCAACGACACCCACAGGCACAGTGTGAAACTACATGCAACACAGCCAAACTGGAACAGAGGCTAAATCTAGCTATGTATAAAACAGATAACCCACTAAATTTACCTATAAGCGGTAGATGAAAATCTACCAGCGATACATAAGAGGGGGCTCCGCTGAGGACATCTGGTGTAAGGGGGCATCGCTGGGGACATCTGATGTAAGGGGGGGCCCGCTGGGGACACCTGATGTAAGGGGGGGCTCCGCTGGGGACACCTAATGTAAGGGGGACTCCGTTGGGGACACCTGATGTAAGGGGGGGCTCCGCTGGGGACACCTGATGTAAGGGGGGCTCCACTGGGGACACCTGATGTAAGGGGGGGCTCCGCTGGGGACACCTGATGTAAGGGGGCACTGCTGGGGACATCTGATGTAAGGGGGGCTCCGCTGGGGACATCTGATGTAGGGGGGGCTCCGCTGGGGACACCTGATGTAAGAGGGGGCTCCGCTGGGGAAACCTGATGTAAGGGGGGCACCGCTGGGGACATCTGATGTAAGGGGGGGCTCCGCTGGGAACACCTGATGTAAGGGGGGCTCCGCTGGTGACACCTGATTTAAGGGGGGGCTCCGCTGGGGACACCTGATGTAAGGGGGGGCTCCGCTAGGGACACCTGATGTAAGGGGGGCACGGCTGGGGACATCTGATGTAACGGGGGGCTCCGCTGGGGACACTGGATGTAAGGGGGGCTCCGCTGGGGACATCTGATGTAAGGGGGGCTCCACTGGGGACACCTGATGTAAGGGGGGCACCGCTGGGGACACAGGATAGAAGAGCACCCATACGTTTCAGCGCGTTGCCTTTCCAACACCGACCCAACGACACCCACAGGCACAGTGTGAAACTACATGCAACACAGCCAAACTGGAACAGAGGCTAAATCTAGCTATGTATAAAACAGATAACCCACTAAATTTACCTATAAGCGGTAGATGAAAATCTACCAGCGATACATAAGAGGGGGCTCCGCTGAGGACATCTGGTGTAAGGGGGGGCACCGCTGGGGACATCTAATGTAAGGGGGGGCCCCGCTGGGGACACCTGATGTAAGGGGGGGCTCCGCTGGGGACACCTAATGTAAGGGGGCTCCGTTGGGGACACCTGATGTAAGGGGGGGCTCCGCTGGGGACACCTGATGTAAGGGGGGCTCTGCTGGGGACACCTGATGTAAGGGGGGGCTCCGCTGGGGACACCTGATGTAAGGGGGGCACTGCTGGGGACATCTGATGTAAGGGGGGCTCCGCTGGGGACATCTGATGTAAGGGGGGCTCCGCTGGTGACACCTGATGTAAGGGGGGGCTCCGCTGGGGACACCTGATGTAAGGGGGGCACCGCTGGGGACATCTGATGTAAGGGGGGGCTCCGCTGGGAACACCTGATGTAAGGGGGGGCTCCGCTGGGGACATCTGATGTAAGGGGGGCACCGCTGGGGACATCTGATGTAAGGGGGGCACCGCTGGGGACACCTGATGTAAGGGGGGCTCCGCTGGTGACACCTGATTTAAGGGGGGGCTCCGCTGGGGACATCTGATGTAAGGGGGGCTCCGCTGGGGACACCTGATGTAAGGGGGGCACGGCTGGGGACATCTGATGTAAAGGGGGGCTTCGCTGGGGACACTGGATGTAAGGGGGGCTCCGCTGGGGACACCTGATGTAATGGGGGGCTCCGCTGGGGACATCTGATGTAAGGGGGGCTCCGCTGGTGACACCTGATTTAAGGGGGGCTCCGCTGGGGACACCTGATGTAAGGGGGGCTCCGCTGGGGTCACCTGATGTAAGGGGGGCTCCACTGGGGACACCTGATGTAAGGGGGGCTCCGCTGGGGACATCTGATGTAAGGGGGGGCCCCTGCTGGGGACATCTGATGCAAGAGGGGGCTCCGCTGGGGACATCTGATGTAAGGGGGGCTCTATTGGGGTCACCTAATGCAAGGACGGACTCTGCTGGAACACCTGATGCAAGGACGGACGGCTGGTGGCAGGCGACGTGGCAGGTGACACGCTCAGGGATCCCACTGATTCGGCATTATGGTGAGTTGAATTATTTCATTTTATATTACAATGTAATAATAGAAATAATGCACTTCAATCATCCTGACACCATAACAATCATGGTGCCGGGATGACCGAAGTGCTAACACCAGGTGTTTGGAGTATCTTTATCTGCTGATTGTTAAACTTTCTGGAATACACATATTTCCATTGTTGTGTAGGATCTGGGGCTGCTGTCCCTCCATCCCTCTTCCCCCTTACCCTCTCCGTCCCTTATTCATCTCAGACTCTAACCACACCCCCTTTGAGCCACGCCCATTTAAGACACACCCACTATTTTGCGTAAACCACTGCAATTTTTCGCCGCGGCACGCTTTTTACTTTCCCCCTGTGCCACACCTACAAATGCATGCCTCGCCCCCTAATTAGAATAAGACTCCGCCTAAAGCCAAAAAAGTGTCCCTAAAAAATTTTTTACAATGTTGGCAACTATGCATGTACACCGCCCCTCTACTGCCCCTGCCCATTGGAATGAATGTAAAGCGCTTCGGAAGCGCCGCAATACGGGAGTTTTCAACCACTTAAGGTCCTAAAGCCTCTTTCTGAGATTTGGTGTTTACAGGTTAAAATCATTTTTTTTTTTGTGCTAGAAAACAAACATTATATATACATTTTTTCAAACACCCTAGAGAATAAAATGGTGATCGTTGCAATACTTTCTGGCACACCGTATTTGCGTAGCGGTCTTACAACCTCACTTTTTTTGGAAAAAATACACTTTTTTGAATTAATAAATAACAGTAAAGCTAGTCCAATTTTTTTATATTGTGAAAGATGATGTTACACCAAGTAAATTGATACCCAACATGTCACGCTTCAAAATTACATAGCCCCCCACAGCTCTTGACCCCTTTACATTACACAGCCCCATGCACCTCTGGACCCCTGTACACTACACAGCCCCCTGCACCCCTTTACATAACACAGCCCCCCGTTGCTCTGGACTGCTTTATATTGCAAAGTATCTTGCAACTCTGGACCCCTTTACATTACACAGCCCCCTACACCTTTGAACTCCTTTACATTACACAGCCCTCTGCACCTCTGGACTCCTTTACATTACACAGCCCCCCGCAGCTCTGAACCCTTTTACATTACACAGCCCCCTGCATCTCTGGACCCCTTTACAATACACAGCCCCCTGCACCTCTGGACCCCTTTACATTACACAGCCCCCTGCACCTCTTTACATTACATAGCCCCCCGCTGCTCTGGACTGCTTTATATTACAAAGTATCTTGCAACTCTGGACCCCTTTACATTACACAGCCCCCTACACCTTTGAACTCCTTTACATTACATAGCCCCCTGCACCTCTGGACCCCCCCCCCCGTAGCTCGGAACCCTTTTACATTACACAGCACCCTGCAACTCTGGGCCCCTTTACATTACACAGTCCCCTGCAGCTCTGAACCCTTTTACATTACACAGCCCCCTGCACCTCTGGACCCCTGTACACTACACAGCCCCCTGCACCCCTTTACATTACACAGCCCCCCGCTGCTCTGAACCCCTTTATATTACAAAGCATCTTGCAAATCTGGACCCCTTTACATTACACAGCCCCCTACACCTTTGGACTCCTTTACAATGTACAGCCCCCTGCACCTCTGGACCCCTTTACATTACACAGCCCCCTGCACCCCTTTACATTATACAGCCCCCACTACTCTGGACCCCATTATATTACACAGCACCCTTCAACTCTGGACCCCTTTACATTACACAGTCTCCCACAGCTCTGAACCCTTTTATATTACACAGCCCTCTGCACCTCTGGACCCCTTTACATTACACAGCACCCTACACCTCTGGACCCCTTTACATTACACAGCCCCTGGCAGCTCTGAACCCTTTTACATTACACAGCACCCTGCACCACTGGACCCCTTTACATTACACAGGTCCCAGCACCTCTGGACTCCTTTACATTACACAGCCCCCCGCAGCTCTGGACCCTTTTACATTACACAGCACCATGCACCTCTGGACCCCTTTACATTACACAGGTCCCAGCACCTCTGGACTCCTTTACATTACACAACCCCCTGCACCTCTGGACCCCTTTACATTACACAGCCCCCCCGCATCTCTAAACCCTTTTACATTACACAGCACCCTGCACCCCGGGACCCCTTTACATTACACAGCACCCTACAACTCTGGACCCCTTTACATTACACAGCACCGGCACCTCTGGACCCTTTTACATTACACAGCACCCTGCACCTCTGGACCCCTTTACATTACACAGCCCCCTGCACCTCTGGACTCCCTTACATTACACAGACCCCTGCCCCCCTTTACATTACACAGCCCCCCACTGCTCTGGACCCCTTTACATTACACAGCACCCTGCAACTCTTGACCCCTTTTTATTACACACCCCCCCCCCCCCGCTGCTCTGAACCCTTTTACATTACACAGCACCCTGCACCTCTTGACCCCTTTACATTACACAGCCCCATGCACCTCTGGACCCCTGTACACTACACAGCCCCCTGCACCCTTTTACATAACACAGCCCCCTGTTGCTCTGGACTGCTTTATATTGCAAAGTATCTTGCAACTCTGGACCCCTTTACATTACACAGCCCCCTACACCTTTGAACTCCTTTACATTACACAGCCCTCTGCACCTCTGGACTCCTTTACATTACACAGCCCCCCGCAGCTCTGAACCCTTTTACATTACACAGCCCCCTGCATCTCTGGACCCCTTTACAATACACAGCCCCCTGCACCTCTGGACCCCTTTACATTACACAGCCCCCTGCACCTCTTTACATTACATAGCCCCCCGCTGCTCTGGACTGCTTTATATTACAAAGTATCTTGCAACTCTGGACCCCTTTACATTACACAGCCCCCTACACCTTTGAACTCCTTTACATTACATAGCCCCCTGCACCTCTGGACCCCCCCCCCGTAGCTCGGAACCCTTTTACATTACACAGCACCCTGCAACTCTGGGCCCCTTTACATTACACAGTCCCCTGCAGCTCTGAACCCTTTTACATTACACAGCCCCCTGCACCTCTGGACCCCTGTACACTACACAGCCCCCTGCACCCCTTTACATTACACAGCCCCCCGCTGCTCTGAACCCCTTTATATTACAAAGCATCTTGCAAATCTGGACCCCTTTACATTACACAGCCCCCTACACCTTTGGACTCCTTTACAATGTACAGCCCCCTGCACCTCTGGACCCCTTTACATTACACAGCCCCCTGCACCCCTTTACATTATACAGCCCCCACTACTCTGGACCCCTTTATATTACACAGCACCCTTCAACTCTGGACCCCTTTACATTACACAGTCTCCCACAGCTCTGAACCCTTTTATATTACACAGCCCTCTGCACCTCTGGACCCCTTTACATTACACAGCACCCTACACCTCTGGACCCCTTTACATTACACAGCCCCTGGCAGCTCTGAACCCTTTTACATTACACAGCACCCTGCACCACTGGACCCCTTTACATTACACAGGTCCCAGCACCTCTGGACTCCTTTACATTACACAGCCCCCCGCAGCTCTGGACCCTTTTACATTACACAGCACCATGCACCTCTGGACCCCTTTACATTACACAGGTCCCAGCACCTCTGGACTCCTTTACATTACACAACCCCCTGCACCTCTGGACCCCTTTACATTACACAGCCCCCCCGCATCTCTAAACCCTTTTACATTACACAGCACCCTGCACCCCGGGACCCCTTTACATTACACAGCACCCTACAACTCTGGACCCCTTTACATTACACAGCACCGGCACCTCTGGACCCTTTTACATTACACAGCACCCTGCACCTCTGGACCCCTTTACATTACACAGCCCCCTGCACCTCTGGACTCCCTTACATTACACAGACCCCTGCCCCCCTTTACATTACACAGCCCCCCACTGCTCTGGACCCCTTTACATTACACAGCACCCTGCAACTCTTGACCCCTTTTTATTACACACCCCCCCCCCCGCTGCTCTGAACCCTTTTACATTACACAGCACCCTGCACCTCTGGACTCCTTTACATTACACAGCACCCTGCACCTCTGGACCCCTTTACATTACACAGCCCCCTGCACCTCTGGACCCCTTTACATTACACAGCACCTGCACATCTGGACCCTTTTACATTACACAGCACCCTGCACCTCTGGACCCCTTTACATTACACAGCTCCCCACAGCTCTGGACCTTTTTACATTACACAGCACCCTGCACTTCTGGATCCCTTTATATTACATAGCACCCTGCAACTCTGGACCCTTTTATATTACACAGCACCCTCACCTCTGGACCCTTTTACATTACACAGCACCCTTTACCTCAGGATCCCTTTATATTACATAGCACCCTGCAATTCTGGACCCCTTTATATTACACAGCACCCTAACCTCTGGACCCTTTTACATTACACAGCACCCTGTACCTCTGGACCCTTGTACATTACACAGCCCCCTGCACCCCTTTACATTACACAGCCCCCTGTTGCTCTGGACCCCTTTATATTACAAAACATCCTGCAATTCTGGACCCTTTTACATTACACAGCCTCCTACACATCTGGACTCCTTTACATTACACAGCCCACTGTACCTCTGGACTCCTTTACATTACACATCACCCTGCACCTCTGGACCCCTTTACATTACACCACCCCCCGCAGCTCTGAACCCTTTTACATTACACAGCACCCTGCACCTCTGGACCCCTTTACATTATGCAGCTCCCTGTACCTCTGGACTCCTTTACATTACACAGCGCCCTGCACCTCTGGACCCCTTTACATTACACAGGTCCCTGTACCTCTGGACTCTTTTACATTACACAGCCCCCTGAACCTCTGGACCCCTTTACATCACACAGCCCCCCGCAGCTCTGGACCCCTTTACATTACACAGAACCCTGCAACTCTGGACCTCTTTACATTACACAGCACCCGCAACCCTGGACCAGCTCCCTGCTCCCCTTTACATTACACAACCCACCACTGCTCTGGACCCCTTTATATTACACAGCACCCTGTAACTCAGGGCCCCTTTATATTACACAGCACCCTCACCTCTGGACCCTTTTACATTACACAGCACCCTGCACCTCTGGACCCCTGTACATTACACAGCCCCTGCACCCCTTTACATTACACAGCCCCCCGCTGCTCTGGACACTTTATATTACAAAGCATCTTGCAACTCTGGACCCCTTTACATTACACAGCCCCCTACACCTCTGGACCTCTTTACATTACACAGCCCCCTGCATCCCTTTACATTACACAACCCCCCGCTGCTCTGGACCCCTTTATATTACACAGCACCCTGCACCTCTGAACCCCTTTACATTACACAGCACCCAGCACCTCTGGACTCCTTTACATTACACAGCCCTTCGCAGCTCTGGACTCCTTTACATTGCACAGCCCCTCGCAGGTCTGGACCCTTTTACATTACACAGCACCTGGCACCTCTGGACCTCTTTACATTACACAGGTCCCTGCACCTCTGGACTCCTTTACATTACACAGCCCCCTGCACCTCTGGATCCCTTTACATTACACAGCCCCCCACAGCTCTGAACCCTTTTACATTACACAGCACCCTGCACCTCTGGACCCCTTTACATTACACAGCACCCTGCACCTCTGGACTCCTTTACATTACACAGCACCCGCACCTCTGGCTCTTAACAATACACAGCACACTGGACCTCTGGACCCCTTTACATTACACAGCCCCTGCAGCTCTGAACCCTTTTACATTACACAACCCCCTGCACCTCTGGACCCCTTTACATTACACAGCCCCCTGCTACCCTTTACATTACACAGACCCCCCACTGCTCTGAACCCCTTTATATTGCAAAGCATCCCGCAACTCTGGACCCCTTTACATTACACAGCCCCCACTACTCTGGGCCCCTTTATATTACACAGCACCCTCATCTCTGGACCATTTTATATTACACAGCACACTGCACTTCTGGACCCCTGTACATTAAACAGCCCCCTGCACCCCTTTACATTACACAGCCCCTGCTGCTCTGGACCCCTTTATATTACAAAGCATCCTGCAACTCTGGAGTCCTTTACATTACACAGCCCCCTACACCTCTGGACTCCTTTACATTACACAGCCCCCTACACCTTTGGACCCCTTTACATTACATAGCCCCCTGCACCCCTTTACATTACACAGCCACCCGCTGCTCTGGACCCCTTTATATTACACAGCACCCTGCACCTCTGGACTCCTCTACATTACACAGCACCCTGCACCTCTGGACCCCTTTACATTACACAGCACCCAGCGTCTCTGGACCCCTTTACATTACACAGCCCCCCGCAGCTCTGGACCCCTTTACATTACACAGAACCCTGCAACTCTGGACCTCTTTACATTACACAGCACCCGCAACCCTGGACCAGCTCCCTGCTCCCCTTTACATTACACAACCCACCACTGCTCTGGACCCCTTTATATTACACAGCACCCTGTAACTCAGGGCCCCTTTATATTACACAGCACCCTCACCTCTGGACCCTTTTACATTACACAGCACCCTGCACCTCTGGACCCCTGTACATTACACAGCCCCTGCACCCCTTTACATTACACAGCCCCCCGCTGCTCTGGACACTTTATATTACAAAGCATCTTGCAACTCTGGACCCCTTTACATTACACAGCCCCCTACACCTCTGGACCTCTTTACATTACACAGCCCCCTGCATCCCTTTACATTACACAACCCCCCGCTGCTCTGGACCCCTTTATATTACACAGCACCCTGCACCTCTGAACCCCTTTACATTACACAGCACCCAGCACCTCTGGACTCCTTTACATTACACAGCCCTTCGCAGCTCTGGACTCCTTTACATTGCACAGCCCCTCGCAGGTCTGGACCCTTTTACATTACACAGCACCTGGCACCTCTGGACCTCTTTACATTACACAGGTCCCTGCACCTCTGGACTCCTTTACATTACACAGCCCCCTGCACCTCTGGATCCCTTTACATTACACAGCCCCCCACAGCTCTGAACCCTTTTACATTACACAGCACCCTGCACCTCTGGACCCCTTTACATTACACAGCACCCTGCACCTCTGGACTCCTTTACATTACACAGCACCCGCACCTCTGGCTCTTAACAATACACAGCACACTGGACCTCTGGACCCCTTTACATTACACAGCCCCTGCAGCTCTGAACCCTTTTACATTACACAACCCCCTGCACCTCTGGACCCCTTTACATTACACAGCCCCCTGCTACCCTTTACATTACACAGACCCCCCACTGCTCTGAACCCCTTTATATTGCAAAGCATCCCGCAACTCTGGACCCCTTTACATTACACAGCCCCCACTACTCTGGGCCCCTTTATATTACACAGCACCCTCATCTCTGGACCATTTTATATTACACAGCACACTGCACTTCTGGACCCCTGTACATTAAACAGCCCCCTGCACCCCTTTACATTACACAGCCCCTGCTGCTCTGGACCCCTTTATATTACAAAGCATCCTGCAACTCTGGAGTCCTTTACATTACACAGCCTCCTACACCTCTGGACTCCTTTACATTACACAGCCCCCTACACCTTTGGACCCCTTTACATTACATAGCCCCCTGCACCCCTTTACATTACACAGCCACCCGCTGCTCTGGACCCCTTTATATTACACAGCACCCTGCACCTCTGGACTCCTCTACATTACACAGCACCCTGCACCTCTGGACCCCTTTACATTACACAGCACCCAGCGTCTCTGGACCCCTTTACATTACACAGCCCCCTGCAGCTTTGGGCCCTTTTACATTACACAGCACCCTGCACCTCTGGACCCCTTTACATTACACAGGTCCCTGAACCTCTGGACTCTTTTATATTACACAGCCCCCTGCACCTCTGGACCCCTTTACATTACACAGCCCCCTGCACCCCTTTACATTACACAGACCCCTGCTGCTCTGGACCCCTTTATATTACACAGCCCCCTGCACCTCTGGACTCCTTTACATTACACAGCACCCTGCACCTCTGGACCCCTTTACATTACACAGCACCCTGCACCTCTGGACCCCTTTACATTACACAGCCCCCCGCAGCTCTTTAACCCTTTTACATTACACAGCACCCTGCACCTCTGGACCCTTTTACAATAAACAGGTCCCAGCACCTCTGTACTCCTTTACATTACACAGCCCCTTGCACCTCTGGACCCCTTTACATTACACAGCCCCCTTCACCCTTTACATAACACAGCCCCCTTCTGCTCTGGACCCCTTTATATTACACAGCCCCCTGCACCTCTGGACTCCTTTACAGTACACAGGTCCCAGCACCTCTGGACCCTTTTACATTACACAGCACCCTGCACCTCTGGACCCCTTTACATTACACAGCTCCCCGCAGCTCTGGACCCTTTTACATTACACAGCACCCTGCACCTCTGGATCCCTTTATATTACATAGCACCCTGCAACTCTGGACCCCTTTACATTACACAGCACCCTAACCTCTGGACCCTTTTACATTACACAGCACCCTGCACCTCTGGACCCTTGTACATTACACAGCCCCCTGCACCCCTTTACATTACATAGCCCCCTGCTGCTCTGGATCCCTTTATATTACAAAACATCCTGCAATTTTGGACCCCTTTACATTACACAGCCTCCTACACATCTGGACTCCTTTACATTACACAGCCCCCTGTACCTATTGACTCCTTTACATTACACAGCACCCTGCACCTCTGGACCCCTTTATATTACACAGCTTCTGCACCTCTGGACTCCTTTACATTACACAGCACCCTGCACCTCTGGACCCTTTTACATTACACAGCACCCTACACCTCTGGACCCCTTTACATTACACAGGTCCCAGCACCTCTGGACTCCTTTACATTACACAGCCCCCTGCACCTCTGGACCCCTTTACATTACACAGCACCCGCACATCTGGACCCTTTTACATTACACAGCCCCCTGCACCTCTGGACCCCTTTACATTACACAGCTCCCCGCAGCTCTGGACCCTTTTACATTACACAGCACCCTGCACCTCTGGATCCCTTTATATTACACAGCACCCTGCAACTCTGGACCTCTGTACATTACACAGCACCCGCGCCTCTGGACCCCTTTACATTACACATCCCCCCGCTGTGCTGGACCCCTGCACATTACACAGCCCCCCTCCCAGCTCTGGACCCCTGCACATTACATAGCCCTCCCCCCACAGCTCTGGACCCCCTGCATATTACACAGACCCCCCCACAGCTCTGGACCCCCTGCATGTTACACATACCCCCCCCACAGCTCTGGACCCCCTGCATGTTACACAGCCCCCCCCCACAGCTCTGGACCCCCTGCATGTTACACAGACACCCCCAAGCTCTGCCCCTTCCTACCTTAATCATGCAGAGGGAAAGACACAGCAGCGCTGAGCAGAGGGCGGGAACTGCTGGAGTTAATTTTTTATATTAACAAGTTAATGATTGGTTGCTAGGACCACCTAGCAACCAATCACCTGCTGGTTTACTTAAAAAGTTAACTCCAGCAGTTCCTGCACATTAGGAATGAGGTTGATGTTTGGGTCAAACATGAGTACGGCTCGAACATCGGGTGTTCACCGAAGAACGAACATTATGGGGCGTTTGCGGGAACTTTGAGCGCCCGTGGAACGCCCCATAATGAACTGCGAGATCGCAGTGCATTGCTGTATGATGATTGGCCAAAGCATGCACCTGACCTGCATGCTTTGGCCAATCCCAGCGCCCTCTGCTAAGAGAGCCATGATTGGACAAAGACAGAGTGCCTTTGGCCAATCATGGCTCAGGGGGACGAAGTCCACGCCCCACACTATATAAGGCTGCCTGCATGGCGGCCCTGTGTAGTGTTGTTCACGTGGACGGAGACATATATTTATTTATTTTAATCTAAATCAAGCTATGTGTATGCGCTAAAGGCTATAAATACGTGAACAAAGAATATAATAAATCTATACAATATTAAAAATTATTATAAATTATAAACAGTGTCACACCCCTGTGAAGAAAGTGACTATAATCCACAATTGAATATATGAAAAATGGTAACATGCACCATGCAAAAAAATGTGAGAAAAAAAAAAATCCTTTAAATGATTAAAAAAAAATTATATAAGTGCTACTTGATAAATAAAGTGTCCGAAACCAATTCATACAAATGAATATATCTCAGTCCAAGCCATTCACAAGAGTATATAAATCAAAGTGCACAATAGTGTCCAAACAAATAGCAGGCAATCCTCATGCTGGTTTTTTTTGAAAAAGTGCTAAATATTCCTCATGCTCTTCTTATGAGATGTGCACATTAAGGCATGCTGCAGTGCTCTCCAGTGACCCCCAGTGGATAATGCGGTCACCTTAGAGCGTGTGACACAGTAGCTAAACAGTGTCAAAACACGCATTAGAGCCACTCCAGGGCTCACACAGGGTATGCTGGTGATGATTTGTATCTCGCTCAAATGGTGACATATATTTGAAAGAAAGGAGACTCATAGCATAATACCGCCAGGAATTTATTTGAAAAGCCCTAAAAACAATCCCTCCAGGAGGGTACTCACAATGCTTGGGTGCGTCAGTGCACCATCCTATCCAAAACATGCAATACAGATACAGGGGATCAGATCCCCCAGATGAAGGCACGTATACCCTGTGCCGAAGACGCGTAAGTGAAGGGGCAGGACGGAGCTTTCTACACACAGACAGGCAGAGGATTGAACACCGCACGCCACAGGATTCATCTGTATTGCATGTTTTGGATAGGATGGTGCACTGACGCACCCAAGCATTGTGAGTACCCTCCTGGAGGGATTGTTTTTAGGGCTTTTCAAATAAATTCCTGGCGGTATTATGCTATGAGTCTCCTTTCTTTCATATATGTCACCATTTGAGCGAGATACAGATCATCACCAGCATACCCTGTGTGAGCCCTGGAGTGGCTCTAATGCGTGTTTTGACACTGTTTAGCTACTGTGTCACACGCTCTAAGGTGAGCGCATTATCCATTGGGGGTCACTGGAGAGCACTGCAGCATGCCTTAATGTGCACATCTCATAAGAAGAGCACTATATATTTAGCACTTTTTCAAAAAAAACAGCATGAGGATTGCCTGCTATTTGTTTGGACACTATTGTGCACTTTGATTTATATACTCTTATGAATGGCTTGGACTGAGATATATTCATTTGTATGAATTGGTTTCGGACACTTTATTTATCAAGTAGCACTTATATAATTTTTTTTGATCATTTAAAGGATTTTTTTTTTTTTCTCACATTTTTATGCATGGTGCATGTTACCATTTTTCATATATTCAATTGTGGATTATAGTCACTTTCTTCACAGGGGTGTGACACTGTTTATAATTTATAATAATTTTTAATATTGTATAGATTTATTATATTCTTTGTTCACGTATTTATAGCCTTTAGCGCATACACATATATTTATTTATTTTTGGCATATACACGGTATGGAACGTGGTTAGTGTGTGCAGCTCAATTAGGTTCATTTATTCACACTGAAGGCATTAACCCATTTGTGGCTCACAAGATTTTAGCACTATTTTTGATTTAGATTAAGCAGGCAGGTTATTCAGTTAGTGGCAGTGTATTTGATATATATATATATATATATATATATATATATATATATATATATATATATATATATATATACACACAGTCAGTCTAGTGTGTGTATATATATATATATATATATATATATATATATATATATATATATATATATATACATACATACATATATATATATATATATATATATATATATATATATATATATATATATATATACTCTGCATTCAGTCAGTGTAGCCTATCTCTACATTCTGCAGTGCATTCCGTGGTGTACTATTTCTAATCTACTTCAGGCAGTATATTTGATAGATATATATATATATATATATATATATATATATATATAGTCAGTCTAGTGTATATATATATATATATATATATATATATATATATATATATATATATATATATATATATATATATATATATATATATATATATATATATATACTCTGCATCAAGTCAGTGTAGCCTAGATCTACAGTCTACAGTGCATTCCGTGGTGTACCATTTCTGATCTACTTCAGGCAGTGTATTTGATATATACAGTCGGTCTAGTATATATATATATACTCTGCATCCAGTCAGTGTAACCTAGATCTATAGTCTACATGGTGTACTATTTCTAATCTACCTCTACCTAATCTACTGTCTGTGTTTAATATATATATATATATATATACAGTCTAATATATATATATATATATATATATATATATATATATATATATATATATATATATATATACTCTGCAGCATCCAGTGTAGCCTATATCTACAGTGCATTCCGTGGTGTACTGTTTCTACTACTTTTCTGGTGGTGTACACAGTACACAATACAGTGCAGCTGTAGTACAGTTGCTACTGCTTTTCTGGTGGTGTACACAGTATACAATACAGTGTAGTGCTGTGTTGCAAAACAAAATCCCCATCATGTCCGGAAGGCCACCAAGGAGTGGAAGACGCTCACAGGCTACTAAAAGAGGGCAAGCAGGCTCTGTGTCTACAGTCAACAGTGCTGGTCATGGACATGGTGCATCCTCTGCAGGTGGCCATGGGGCACGCTTGTCCTTTTTCTGCTGCTGGGGGAGGGGCAGAAAAATTGGACCTTTGGTGGTGGCCACAACACTGTAACCCCTCATTGATACTCTTGTTGGGCGAACGGGCCCTGCTGTGAAATATTAGATCAAAAATTGTAATTACATGCCCCTGTTAAACAGGGACAGAAAAATTGGGCCGTGGGCAGTGGTGGTGGTGCCCTAAACCAAAAATATTGTTGGAAGCTAGCATCATCAAGATTTAGGAGGAATAGGATAGTCACTCAGTATAGGCAGTCTTCAAAGGATCCCACATCCATAGAAAAATCAATCAGTTATATCAGCATCAGGTGCTTGATAGCTGCTGCTGATCCAAGACTGATTAATTTTTATGAATGTGAGCCTATCAACGGAGTCTGTGGACAGGCACACTCTATCATCCATTACAAACTCTCCAGCAGCACTGAATGTGTGTTCAGAAAGAACGCTGGATGCAGGACAGGCCAGTAGCTAAATTGCATGTTGTCAGAAACCATGAACCAGACTGAGACAGAAGTACAGAAAAATCACACTTGTTTATTATAAAAAATAAAAAGGTAAATAGAGTAAGCATAGTCAAAGAATAGCCAGAGTCCAGTAATCGGATCGGGTAGTCAGTCAAGCCAGAGTTCAGTAACCAGATCGGGTAATCAGCCAAGCCAGAGTTCAGTAACCAGATCGAGTAATCAGCCAGGCCAGAAGTCAGGGATCCAAGTAGAGGAACAGCAAGCAGAATAAGGAGCCAGAAGGGATGTCAGCAAAGCCAGTCTTTAACAGGAACGCAGGAGATTGTTTCTTGTGAAGTGACCAAGGCAAAGGCAGGAATAAAGTGAGCTGGAGATCTTTACACACACACATTACACATATTCATAAAAGGGGGTAGAGTCTACCAGCTGAAAAGGCAGCAGTTGCAGTTCTAGCAATTTGGCCAAGCTAGCATTCAGACGCTGAGCATGTGGATGGCTGGGACCGAATTTCTTTTTACGGTTTAGCAACTGGGGTAGAGAAATTTGCCTGCTAAAAACAGAGGGTGGTGTACTGCTAGCAGATTGGCTGCAAGTACTTGGGAAACCTATTGTTATACCTTCATTCCTCTCAGTGCAGGTTTTTGAGAGGACTGGAAGTATAGTAGGGTTGGAGATCCCAGATGAGGAGCAAGGAGAAGTCCGCCTTTTTCTTTGATGTGGGTCTTTCAAGTGCTGTTGCCAAAGGACTTGTTGCCTTATGAGTTTATGTGAAATCTCCATTAATAGCTGTAAAATATTGTAATTAGGAATATATTTAATTTAGCTTGTATCTGTGTAAGGCAGAACATATTATCTTAACAGAAATCTCTGGTAGACCAGACAAGTCAGTGCCTAGGCTTGTGTATACAAACAATGGGATCCAAACCTCATTGTTTTACACATGCTCACATCAAAGGATCGCATGCTGGGATATGCAATGAAGGAAGGCCAACCCGTAATCAATACTTAACTTCCCAGGAAAATTCAACTTAATCTCCTGCTCAGAATATTCACAAGGATTTGCATTAAAGGGGGCTGACTTATGCAAAGTATAGGGATTGGAGATGTAGCCAGTCCTTAACCAGGAATAGGGAAGTACACCAATCAGAGCCACGCTATGCCAACCAATGAGGCATCAGCCTGTAATGATATACACAGACTAGATGGGAGGGAAACACACACTTTTATGGGAGAGCAGCCATCAGAATGGAACCTTGGTGCAAAGGGTAATTATGGGAAAGGTCTGCATTTTACTTGTAACTAAATATGTTTTTAGATTAATGTTTTAAGGAATATACTCTGTATTCCTTCATGTAATTCTCTTAGTTTAATCTAATATTTTATTCCTTGGTGTAGACTATAGATAGATGGTTGTGTATTAGATAGACTTTCAACTACTCACCAATAAATGTTGTTGTGTTAAAGCTTTCACTCATGGTCAAAGAACTCTCATTTAACCCAAATCATATCTGAGAGATATTAAATCTCAAATATAGTATACGGGAAACAGACTGCACGGGAGGTCGTCATATATCTGGTCAAGCATGTGGTGCCCTAGCGGCTGCTGTTGTGGCCACGCTTGATCCGCTTCAGACATAGGTTGCAAACAGCAACGGTGTGATCCGCTGCACACGTGTCCAAAAAGGCCCACACCAAGGAACTTCTCAAAATCAGTGAGGAGTCAGAAGCGCCCTGCACCTGCGGAGCTCTGCGGGGTGATGCAATAGGGTGGCTGCCCTTAAGCTGCCCCCTAGAGGACATCCTACCTTGTTGGAGTTGTGCCTCCTCCTCCTCTCTTCTATCAGGCACACAAGTCGAGTCAGTGACCTCATCATCCCCTCCCTCCTCATCACTGGAGCAAACTTGGCACTATGCTGCAGCTGGGGGAACATGACTGCCAGTTTCTTGTCCTTCTTGGGCACCCCCTCTCTTTAGGCTCACGTTATTCCCTTCCTCAACCTGGGAATCAACATCGGAGCCTTCAAATCGCAGCATGTACCCGAAACTGTGGTCGAATAGTTCGGGGGACTCCTCCGTGCATCATGGTGGGGCTACGGAAGGAGTGACTGTGGACAAGGAGCCGGTGGAATAGGCCGCTTTGGCAGCCGCCTAGGAAGGCAAACTACTCTGAGCCTGGGTGACAGAGGATGAGGAGGATGAGGACGGCTTTGTTATCCACTACACCAACTCTTCTGCATGTTCTGGCTCAATGACACGGCCAGCAACAGAGAAATAGGACAAGCGTGCCCCACGGCCACCTACAGAGGATACACCATGTCCACAACCAGTACTGTTGACTGTAGACACAGAGCCTGCTTGCCCTGTGAGCATCTGCTTCTCCTTGGTGGCCTTCCGGACATGATGTATATTTTGTTTTGCAACACCACACTACACTGTATTGTGTACTGTGTACAACACCAGAAAAGTAGTAGGAACTGCATTACGGCAGCACTGTATTGTGTACTGTGTACACCACCAGAAAAGTAGTAGCAACTGTACTATGGCTGCACTGTATTGTAATTACAATTTTTGATCCAATATTTCACAGCAGGGCCCGTTCCTGCGCCCAACAAGAGTATCTGTGAGGAGTTACAGTGTTGTGGCACCACAACCACTACCCAAGGCCCAATTTTTCTGCCCCTGTTTAACAGGTGCATGTAATTACAATTTTTGATATAATATTTCACAGCAGGGCCCGTTCCTGCACCCACCAAGAGTAACTGTGAGGGCTCAGTGTTGTGGCAACACCACCACCAAAGGCCAAATTTTTCTGCCCCTGTTTAACAATGGCATGTAATTACAATTCTTGATCTAATATTTCACTGCAGGGCCCGTTCCTGCGTCCACCAAGAGTAACTGTGAGGGGTTACAGTGTTGTGGCACCACCACCCAAGGCCAAATTTTTCTGCCCCTGTTTAACACGGACATGTAATTACAATTTTTGAAATAATAATATGATCTAATATTTCACAGCAGGGCCTGTTCCTGCGCCCAACAAGAGTAACTGTGAGGGGGTTACAGTGTTCTGGCACCACCAACACCTAAGGCCCAATTTTCTGCAGAGTATATAGGCCAGGCCGTATAGTATATATACTTCTGTTCAAAGTATATAGTGCCTGGGGCCCCCCCCCACGCCATTTTTTTTTTTAAATTTGGGTGTGGGGTTCCCCTTAATATCCATACCAGACCCAAAGAGCCTTGTAATGGGCTAGGGGATGGGGGACGGACCCATGTCGTTTTTATCAATGATTTTCATCTATATTCCCTGGACCCGACAATACCTTACAGCCGCAAGCAGTTTTAAATGGCTTTTTTTCCTTTAGAAATGTAATTTTGCTGTGGTACTGTTCTAAACACAGGAAAACTGCACCACTTTACAGGCATACTATAGACACCCCCAGGCATGATATTTAAAGGAATATTTCATTTTTATTGTTTCACTTTAAGCATTAATAAAATCACTGCTCCTGAAAAAGCAGCTGTTTTTAAAACTTTTTTTGCATTGATCCAGGTCCCCAAATACTTTTTAGGGCAAAAACTTGCATATAAGCCTTTAAAATTAGCACTTTTGATTTTTCACGTTCGTGTCCCATAGACTTTAACTGTGTTTGTGTGTTTTTTGCATTCACGGATGTTCTGGTGCGAACCGAACCGGGGGGTGTTTGGCTCATCCCTACTGCCCATGCAGCAATTTAGAAATTGGATGAAAGGTTTAGCACTGGGAAACACTTTTTGGAAGGTGTTAAGTGCATTTTATATACAACTATATAGATTGGACCAAAATGAGGGACAAATGAGGAGGAAAGAGGGACATTGTTTCAAATCAGGGACAGTCCCTCGAAATCAGGGACAGTTGAAAGCTATGCCATCGCCCACTGCATGGCTACAGTCTCTGGCAGCTTGCTGTAGCATTACATTCTCTGAATATCATGTTTAGCCCTTTGGTGACATCAGAATCCGCACTTCAGGCCTCTTATATAATATCATGAAACCTGACTACCAATGTTCTAACTCTTCCACTCTAAAAATAAAATTGGCTTTGGCTACGCGTTAAATCCGTCATACAAACAATATCCAGTAGATGGCAGCACAATGCAGTAACATGCAGATGAAAAAAGTCATTTTTAGCGTTCTATGTACTTCTATTGTATTGATGGCCAGTAATATTCACCATCTGAATTTGCCCTTGTTTACTATTTCACAGTTTAGTATAAGTATACTTGCTGGTTACAAGCATGTTATAGCTTCTCATATAGATTCTTGTAATCTTTTGACAATATTATGTTCTGTAGATGATGATATATTTAAAGTCTTTGCAATTTTACATTGAGGAACATTATTCTGAAATTCGACAACCTAAATTGTGAAAAGCAAAAAAGTGAAACAAAAATAATGATTAAATGCCAAAATGAAACATAAATATAACTGTCCTTAGTAGATAACATATATAGATGTCACACCCCTCGTGTAAGAAAGGAAGTGAAGAAGTGTGTATCACTTTAAAAGAAGTCCTCTTCATGATGATGATATCTCGTACCGCGACAAATAGTGTAACCTCCACCACCTAAACTGCACGTTTACCAGCTTGCAAGCACTTTGACCAGGGCCGTTTTTAAGGCAGGGCAAAAGGGGCAGCTGCCCTGGGCCCTGTCGTTGTTGTGGGGCCCAAAGCAGCTGCCTCATACTTGCCAACTATCCTGGTTTAAATTCTCTCGTCCCGTGCTGTGTCCCAATATCTCAGTGTGAAATGCTGCTACTAATGCTGCCCTTTTGTTGTGTACAGATGATACCTGCAGACCCTGTGTTTACATGTAAATTACCAGCATTCAAATGTAAATAACGGCGGCATTCATATGTAAATAGCGGCGGCCGGCGGCATTCATATGTATATCATGACCCCCTGAGGTCATATCCACAGTAATCTCTAGCAGCCAATCAACAAGCAGAAATCATGTGCTGTAACCTCTAGCAACTAATCAGTGAGCCATAATGTGTGCTGTAACGTCTAGCAACCAGTCAGTGAGTGGTAATGATACACTGTAACCTCTGGCAACCAATCGCAATAGCTGCCTGATCTGATTCAGTAAACTGATTTTGAGTCTAGCTGCTATTTATTGTATGTCTCAGAGCAGGTGGAGAGCAAAACTACATGGGGGCCCCAAGAAAAGTTTTGCCCAGGGTCCAATCAATATTAAAGACGGCCCTGACTTTGACACTTGCGATTAATACCCAGCCGGGGCCTTTATCCTCAAAAACGTGGGAATCAGGTGACAGCTCACATCAAATGAGATATAGCACCCTGATGTTTAGGCAGGGTTGCTCCTAAATTTACCTGCCAGGTATAGCTACCTTGGCTAATTGTTGGGGATCAATTGATTTCAGTTTGTCTGTAATTGCTGCACTTCTCTCTTTTGCCGCTAGGTGGTAAGGTACCTGGTGGCATTAGATAAGACAAGGGAAAAGCAAAGACAGATTAGGAGTATATGGGGTATCTCAGCCAATGGTCAGGGATTTTCTTGGGTTCCTTGGCCTGCTGGGAGAACCTATATATTTGGGTGGAGTCAGGTGATCGGGGTTCTGTGCCACCTGGATGGCTGTCTGGGTGGACATGTGTTGTATTGCCCGGGCTGCTAGGCCGGAGATTGGGCCTATCCTGGGGATATATGGTTGCTGGGCTGTCTGAGGGCCTATCCAGAAGCAAGAGAGAGTAGCATAGGGTTGGGATTGAGGCTTGCAGCCCAACCAGAAGTGACAGTTCTGCCGGCCGGAGAACCTGATATGGTCGGAGGTAGAGGGGAAAGCTGTAGCCACTAAGGGACCATCCACCTTATTACCAGGGACCACAGTGAGTAGCTGAAGCAAGTACCGGAGCAGCATTCTCACCAACCAGGGGCGGTGAAGAATTAGGAAACTTTAGTGGGTATCAAGCCAGGGACCCAGCCAGCGGAGGTGACCCTTGCAAAGCAGCCTTGTGTGTCAAGCCAGAGGCCGAGCAGGCTAGTGGGGTTAAGGTTGAGAAGTATCTGGAGTGCCAAGCTAGGGACCAAGCAGAGAAGCGGGGGTGACGATTGAGGAAGATACTACAGTGAAGATTGGAAGATCTCAAGGGATTCAGTAGCAGTGAATCATCTAGTCTAGTGAGAGAGACTGGGAGCTCAGTGGGCTGAAAAACTACAAGTAGTGATTGTATTGGAAGTGAAGAAACTGTTACACTTTGTGTTAGGAACTGTTCAAGACTGTTGCCATAGGAGACAGCATTCCTACACATGCAGATGTGGCGTCTTCCTGCATGGCTGTCTACCTGTAGAAGTCACGGAGTCTGCCAATTACCATTGCAACTACTTAAGGGTGTCCTGGCCCTAACCCTCTCTCCCAAAGTTCTGTTAAGAAAAATAAAATCTCTTTGCATTCAAGAAGTGTCTGGTGCCCAATTAATATACCTTATACTACACCCACTGTGCCTTGCAACCCACAGAAGGAAGTCAGCAGTTCTTTGCTCTAAGGGTTCTCATTAGACTAGAGGAGGCTCGGGACCTTGCTACAGAGACATTTCAAGACAGAGCACGGCAGACCAGGTGATCGAGACCTTCCACGAGACTCAAAGGAACTAGGATCCTCCTTCAAATGGTATACCCAAAGGGTACCCCAGAAAGAGAAATGCTCACCATAGCCTAAAACCAAAAACAACTTGATTATAAAAACAGTAGTGCACTTTCATAGAAGAGCATAGTAGAGCTTGAATTCAAAAAGCCAGCTGGCTTGTATAAAACGCCCATCCTTCCGGGGTCGTAAACAACGCGGTGAGGACAGCACGTCCTTTGAATTCAAGCTCTTTTATGCGTCTTTGATGTAAGTGCATGACTGTTTTTTTAGAATAAAGTCATATTTGGTTTTATACTAGACATGTGCAAAACCAAAAAATTTGTTTAGTTTCGGATAGATTCGTATATTACTAATTTTTATTTGTTAAGGAATTATTTTCGTTTGGTTTTGGAATTCGTTTAGTTTTCGTTAAAATTTAAGTTATTGATTTTCGAACGAATTCCAACTTTTCAGAAGGATTAAAATTCGGATTGGTCAAAAAACGATCAACCGATTCGAACTCTGTGTGAAGAAATAGCTGGTTGTTAAGCAGCAGGCCGGGAAGCCGGCCGCCCGCGTCCTTAACAACCATGAGTCAGCATCTGTCAGCGGGGCTTCCCCACTGACAGATGAATATAAAGACAAAGAATGCCGGTGTCTTGCCGAGAAAGTTCCCTCGGCGGATAAGTTCCCCCCCTGTACTGTGCAGGCGCAGCACCTGCGCAATACGAACTACTGTCAGCCGCCGGAGATAGCCGAAGTTCAAACGCTTCAATCAGCTGTACACGGCGCCTGCGCCCTAGGTCCAGGTTCCTTCCGGACGGACTTTCGACGGAGTTCCGACGAAACGGACTTGCCTACACACGATCACACCAAATTCCGACTGATTCATAAGTGATGACGTACGACCGGACTAAAATAAGGAAGTTGATAGCCAGTAGCCAATAGCTGCCCTTGCATCGTTTTTCGTCAGTCGGACTAGCATACAGACTAGTGGATTTTTCGACCGGACTCGAGTCCGGCGGAAAGATTTGAAACATGTTCTATTTCCTTTTTCTGTCACTTTTTAAATAGCTTTTTTTTTCTTTTTTTTTTCCTCTGGTTCCTTCAGCCTATCAATTAAGGGGGGTGGTTAATTGCTCACAGGTGCCTATTTAACTGGGTGTAGAGCTCAGTCTGAGCGTGCTCAGTCTTTGGCTGTGGAACTTGGTATAAGTGGGAGTTAAAAAACTAGAGTTATAGAGTGAATAAGTCTTGCTTGTTGATTGCTGGGTTTGCTGGGGTGCATTTTTGGGGCTTTTCCTTTTAGTTTTTCATTTGCCCTTTTCTGTCACTTTTTAAATAGCTTTTTTTTCTTTTTTTTTTTTTTCTCTGGTTCCTTCAGCCTATCAATTAAGGGGGGTGGTTAATTGCTCACAGGTGTCTATTTAACTGGGTGTAGAGCTCAGTCTGAGCGTGCTCAGTCTTTGGCTGTGGAACTTTGTGTAAGTGGAACTTGGTATAAGTGGGAGTTAAAAAACTAGAGTTATAGAGTGAATAAGTCTTGCTTGTTGATTGCTGGGTTTGCTGGGGTGCATTTTTGGGGCTTTTCCTTTTAGTTTTTCATTTGCCTTTTTCTGTCACTTTTTAAATAGCTTTTTTTTTTTTTTTCCTCTGGTTCCTTCAGCCTATCAATTAAGGGGGGTGGTTAATTGCTCACAGGTGCCTATTTAACTGGGTGTAGAGCTCAGTCTGAGCGTGCTCAGTCTTTGGCTGTGGAACTTTGTGTAAGTGGAACTTGGTATAAGTGGGAGTTAAAAAACTAGAGTTACAGAGTGAATAAGTCTTGCTTGTTGATTGCTGGGTTTGCTGGGGTGCATTTTTGGGGCTTTTCCTTTTAGTTTTTCATTTGCTTTTTTCTGTCACTTTTTAAATAGCTTTTTTTTTCCCTCTGGTTCCTTCAGCCTATCAATTAAGGGGGGTGGTTAATTGCTCACAGGTGCCTATTTAACTGGGCGTAGAGCTCAGTCTGAGCGTGCTCAGTCTTTGGCTGTGGAACTTTGTGTAAGTGGAACTTGGTATAAGTGGGAGTTAAAAAACTAGAGTTATAGAGTGAATAAGTCTTGCTTGTTGATTGCTGGGTTTGCTGGGGTGCATTTTTGGGGCTTTTCCTTTTACTTTTTCATTTGCCTTTTTCTGTCACTTTTTAAATAGCTTTTTTTTTCTTTTTTTTTTTTTTTCCTCTGGTTCCTTCAGCCTATCAATTAAGGGGGGTGGTTAATTGCTCACAGGTGCCTATTTAACTGGGTGTAGAGCTCAGTCTGAGCCTGCTCAGTCTTTGGCTGTGGAACTTTGTGTAAGTGGAACTTGGTATAAGTGGGAGTTAAAAAACTAGAGTTATAGAGCGAATAAGTCTTGCTTGTTGATTGCTGGGTTTGCTGGGGTGCATTTTTGGGGCTTTTCCTTTTAGTTTTTCATTTGCCTTTTTCTGTCACTTTTTAAATAGCTTTTTTTTTTTTTTTTTCCTCTGGTTCCTTCAGCCTATCAATTAAAGGGGGTGGTTAATTGCTCACAGGTGCCTATTTAACTGGGTGTAGAGCTCAGTCTGAGCGTGCTCAGTCTTTGGCTGTGGAACTTTGTGTAAGTGGAACTTGGTATAAGTGGGAGTTAAAAAAACTAGAGTTATAGAGTGAATAAGTCTTGCTTGTTGATTGCTGGGTTTGCTGGGGTGCATTTTTGGGGCTTTTCCTTTTAGTTTTTCATTTGCCTTTTTCTGTCACTTTTTAAATAGCTTTTTTTTTTTTCCCTCTGGTTCCTTCAGCCTATCAATTAAGGGGGGTGGTTAACTGGGTATAGAGCTCAGTCTGAGCGTGCTCAGTCTTTGGCTGTGGAACTTTGTGTAAGTGGAACTTGGTATAAGTGGGAGTTAAAAAACTAGAGTTATAGAGTGAATAAGTCTTGCTTGTTGATTGCTGGGGTGCATTTTTGGGGCTTTTCCTTTTAGTTTTTCATTTGCCTTTTTCTGTCACTTTTTAAATAGCTTTTTTTTTCCCTCTGGTTCCTTCAGCCTATCAATTAAGGGGGGTGGTTAATTGCTCACAGGTGCCTATTTAACTGGGTGTAGAGCTCAGTCTGAGCGTGCTCAGTCTTTGGCTGTGGAACTTTGTGTAAGTGGAACTTGGTATAAGTGGGAGTTAAAAAACTAGAGTTATAGAGTGAATAAGTCTTGCTTGTTGATTGCTGGGTTTGCTGGGGTGCATTTTTGGGGCTTTTCCTTTTAGTTTTTCATTTGCCTTTTTCTGTCACTTTTTAAATAGCTTTTTTTTTTTTTTTTCCTCTGGTTCCTTCAGCCTATCAATTAAGGGGGGTGGTTAATTGCTCACAGGTGCCTATTTAACTGGGTGTAGAGCTCAGTCTGAGCGTGCTCAGTCTTTGGCTGTGGAACTTTGTGTAAGTTGAACTTGGTATAAGTGGGAGTTAAAAAACTAGAGTTTAAAACAGGAGGTTATAACAGGGGTCATAGTACCTGTGTAGTGTGAGTATCTGAGTGTTGTCTGAGTAGTGTGTGTGGATCGTTAGTACTTGTGTATTGTGTACTGTATACTTGAGTATTGCGAGTGCATGTAGGTCTGCGACTGTTCTGCGATTGCACGTAGGTCTGTGAGTACCTGTGTATTGTCTTGTTGTGTACCTGTGTATTGTCTTGAGTATTAGTGCCAGGAAGCTAGCTGTTAGGTAATTTGGACAGGGTAAAATCCCCAAATCCTCACTAAATTCAATAGGTACGATGCCCGGCGGGTGTGGAGAGGCGACTCTTTGTACATCTTGCCTCATGTATGCGTTCCTTGATCATCCGATCGAGGGTGAATACTGCTGTGCAAAATGTAAGCACATTGTTTCCCTGGAAGCCCAGGTTCTGAATCTGGGGAAGCAACTGTCAGCACTGAGAAGTCCCTCCATACTAAAGGTGAGCCAGGAACGTACACGGCAGGTGCCGGCAGGGGCCAGCACAGAGGCGGGTGGAGACAAAGAGGCGCAGGCACTAGCAAAGAGTAGATGGGTGACAGTCAGGAGGGGTAGAGGGGGAAGTGCCAGAGAGGCCGATCCAGGACTGGAGCATCCCAATAAGTACGCTCCATTGAGTGTCATTGGTGAAACCAGTCAGGGACCAGCACTGCTGGAGATGAGGGACTCTTCTAACTGCCAGGGGAAGAACTCCTTCAGTGAGAGTGGGGGGGCAGCAAAGGGAAAGGAAAGACAGATTCTGGTGGTAGGGGACTCAATTCTTAGAAGGACAGAGAGGGCAATCTGTAACCAAGACCTGAAGCACTGAACAGTATGTTGTCTACCGGGCGCTCGGGTTCGGCACATCACGGATCTTGTGGACAGATTACTGGGAGGGGCTGGGGAAGACCCGGCTGTCATGGTGCACGTTGGCACCAATGACAAAGTCAGAGGCAGATGGAGTGTCCTAAAGAACGATTTTAGGGACTTAGGTGCTAAATTGAGGAAAAGGACCTCCAAGGTAGTATTCTCAGGAATACTACCGGTACATCGAGCCACACCAGAAAGGCAGAGGGAGATTAGGGAAGTAAACAAGTGGCTGAAGAGCTGGTGTAGTAAGGAGGGGTTTGGGTTCCTGGAGGACTGGGCCGACTTCTCAGTCGGTAATCGGTACTATAGAAGGGACGGACTGCACCTAAATGAGGAGGGTGCAGATCTGCTGGGAATGAAGATGGCCAAAAAGTTAGAGGGGTTTTTAAACTAGGCGATGGGGGGGGAGGGTCCAGAGACAGTGATAGCCAGCGCGGATGATATTCCAGAGGGTAGTGTTGGGGGCATTAGTGGTAGGTTAACCAATGCACAAAAACACAAGGTGAGTATAGTAGCAAGTCCTAGTTGCAATTTTGAAACACCCAATACGAGGACAATATGCGACCGGTCTAAACTATGTGGCATGTTCACCAATGCCAGGAGCATGGCAGACAAGATGGGTGAACTAGAGATACTGTTGTACAAGGAGGATTTGGATTTTGTGGGAATTTCAGAGACCTGGTTCAACAGCTCTCATGATTGGCTGGCAAACATTCAAGGGTATACCCTATACCGCAAGGATAGAGAGGGTAAAAAAGGGGGAGGGGTATGCCTATATATCAAGAATAATGTACAAGCGAATGTGAGAGATGACATCACTGAGGGAGCTAGAGAGGAGGTGGAATCCTTATGGGTAGAGCTCCAAAGGGATGAAGCTAAGGGGAAAATAATACTGGGAGTATGCTATAGGCCCCCTAATCTGATGGAGGAAGTGGAGACGGATCTCCTATCACAAATTGGATTAGCAGCAAGGATGGGAAGTGTTATCATAATGGGGGGTTTTAATTATCCAGACATAGACTGGGCGGAGGGAACCGCGCATTCATTTAAGGCTCGCCAGTTCCTTAATGTCTTGCAGGACAATTTTATGGGTCAGGTGGTAGACGCACCAACTAGAAATAAAACATTACTGGATCTACTGATTACCAACAATACAGACCTGATCACAGATGTGGAAATACGGGGCAATTTAGGTAACAGCGATCACAGGTCAATTAGTTTCAGTATAAATCACACAAATAGGAAACATAAACGGAATACAAAGACACTGAATTTCAAAAGAGCCAACTTCCCTAAACTACAAACCTTGCTAAAAGGCATAAATTGGGATAAAATATTAGGAACAAAGAATACGGAGGAGAGATGGGTTTGCTTTAAGAGCATATTAAATAAGGGCATTAGCCAATGTATCCCATTGGGTAATAAATTTAAAAGAGCGAACAAAAATCCTGGATGGCTTAACTCCAATGTAAAAATGCATATAAAAGCAAAGGAGAAGGCCTTCAAAAAATACAAGGTTGAGGGATCATCCTCAGCATTCAGACTTTATAAAGAATGCAATAAGAAATGTAAGGGTGCAATTAGGACGGCTAAGATAGAACATGAAAGACACATAGCGGAGGAGAGCAAAAAAAATCCCAAGAAATTCTTTAAGTATGTAAACAGTAAAAAAGGGAGGACAGACCATATTGGCCCCATAAAGAACGAGGAAGGACATCTGGTTACAAAGGATGGGGAGATGGCAAAGGTATTGAATGTATTCTTCTCCTCAGTCTTCACGAGTGAATCGGGGGGCTTCAGTAACCAAAACTGCAGTGTTTATCCTCATGACACAACACAGGAAGCACCTCCATGGTTAACAGAGGACGGAATTAAAATTAGACTTGAGAAACTTAATATTAATAAATCACCGGGACCAGATGGCTTGCATCCGAGGGTACTTAGGGAACTCAGTCAGGTGATTGCCAGACCGTTGTTCCTAATTTTTACAGACAGTCTATTGACTGGAATGGTACCAGCTGATTGGAGAAAAGCCAATGTAGCACCAATATTTAAAAAGGGCCCAAAAAACATCCCTGGGAATTACAGACCAGTTAGCCTAACATCAATAGTATGTAAAATCTTGGAGGGGATGATAAGGGACTATATACAAGATTTTAGTAATAAGAACGATATCATTAGCAGTAATCAGCATGGATTCATGAAGAATCGTTCTTGCCAAACCAATCTATTAACCTTCTATGAGGAGGTGAGTTGCCATCTAGATAAAGGAAGGCCCGTAGATGTGGTGTATCTGGATTTTGCAAAAGCATTTGACACAGTTCCCCATAAAAGTTTACTGTACAAAATAGGGTCCGTTGGCATGGACCATAGGGTGAGTTCCTGGATTGAAAACTGGCTACAAGGGCGTGTTCAGAGGGTGGTGATAAATGGGGAGTACTCAGAATGGTCAGGGGTGGGTAGTGGGGTTCCCCAGGGTTCTGTGCTGGGACCAATCCGATTTAATTTGTTTATAAACGATCTGGAGGATGGGATAAACAGTTCAATCTCTGTATTTGCAGACGATACTAAGCTAAGCAGGGCAATAACTTCTCCGCAGGATGTGGTAACCTTGCAAAAAGACCTGAACAAATTAATGGGGTGGGCGACTACATGGCAAATGAGGTTCAATGTAGAAAAATGTAAAATAATGCATTTGGGTGGCAAAAATATGAATGCAATCTATACACTGGGGGGAGAACCTCTGGGGGAATCTAGGATGGAAAAGGACCTGGGGGTCCTAGTAGATGATAGGCTCAGCAATGGCATGCAATGCCAAGCTGCTGCTTATAAGGCAAACAGAATATTGGCATGTATTAAAAGGGGGATCAACTCCAGAGATAAAACGATAATTCTCCCGCTCTACAAGACTCTGGTCCGGCGCACCTGGAGTATGCTGTCCAGTTCTGGGCACCAGTCCTCAGGAAGGATGTACTGGAAATGGAGCGAGTACAAAGAAGGGCAACAAAGCTAATAAAGGGTCTGGAGGATCTTAGTTATGAGGAAAGGTTGCGAGCACTGAACTTATTCTCTCTGGAGAAGAGACGCTTGAGAGAGGATATGATTTCAATTTACAAATACTGTACTGGTGACCCCACAATAGGGATAAAACTTTTTCGCAGAAGAGAGTTTAATAAGACTCGGGGCCACTCATTACAATTAGAAGAAAAGAGGTTTAACCTTAAACTACGTAGAGGGTTCTTTACGGTAAGAGCGGTAAGGATGTGGAATTCCCTTCCACAGGCGGTGGTCTCAGCGGGGAGCATTGATAGCTTCAAGAAACTATTAGATAATCACCTGAATGACCGCAGCATACAGGGATATGTAATGTAATACTGACACATAATCACACACATAGGTTGGACTTGATGGACGTGTGTCTTTTTTCAACCTCACCTACTATGTAACTATGTAACTATGTAACTATTTCTAAAGTCTGTCTGATTTTTCGACAGCAAAGATCCAATGAAGCCCACACATGATCGAATTGTCTGGCGGATTCGTTCCATCGGGCCTTTGCTGTCGAAAAGTCCGGTCGTGTGTACACGGCATTATTCATGCAAAATGTCATCCGGAGCACCATAGGCGTACGCACAGGGTGTGCCAGGGCACACCCTAATCATGCTGTGCTGCACAGATTCCCCCTGCTGTTTGGCTGCAGAAGAAGGGACTGGGGAATTTCTGTCTTAAAAGTGAGATATCAGGGGTCTGTTTAGACCTCTGATATCAAACCAAAGCCCCCCCAATGGAGCTCCTAAAAAAATGTATAATAATAATAATAATAATAATGATAATATATTATTAAATAAAATTGTAAAAAAAAAGTTATGATTAAAAAAAATATAAATAAAAAATATAAATTATATATATATATATATTTTTTTCTTTTTATAAAAATAATAATAATAAAAAAAATATATATATATATATATATATATATATACATATACACACACACACACACACACACGTTTGAGCTTTTGGATGCCATGGTCTGTGCACGCCTATGCAGAGCACCCAAAAAGGCTCTGGAAAATGAAGAGCTGATCAGGCTGGTTCGGGATTGTCCAGAGATCCTAATTATAAGGACCAAGCTAAGTGGGACCATGCATGGCTGGAGATCTGCCGAATTTACCATGCAGAATGGGATACTTTATCCGCAACAGATCGCTCTGAAAAAAGTATGTTTTATTTTGTCAATTTTTTTTTATTATTATTTTTTTTTTTTATGGTTTTCTGTTTGTGTGCATGGTAAACTGCGTATCCTTCTACCTGCATGTGAAGGCAAAAAAAAAAAAATAGATCAAGGTTTGATCTAGGTCAGTGACAGGTTCAGGGTCAAAGTTCTTGGTTAAAGGTAATTACCAGTATATTTTGAGTATTTTTTTTCTTATTTTTTAGTTTGAAATCACTATCATTGTTTTAGTTAAGATAAAATATATATATATATATATATATATATATATATATATATATATATATATATATATATAATGTGATATCCTAACTATATTAATAAATAAAAAAGGAAAAAGGGCCCTACTGTTTCTTGTTCTTACTACAGGTACCAACAACTACTAATAAAAATATTTGTAGTATTGTGATCATCATGAGCAGGAGAGGAGAATGTATTTATTGTTTTACTTTGTCGCTATGTGGAATCAAGAAATATGCTGCTCAATTTAATTCTCTGATAGTGTACTATTTTTTTTTTCTTACATCCTTTATTTTACATTTTAACCACTTGCCTACTGGGCACTTTTACCCTTTTCCTGCCCAGGCCAATTTTCAGCTGTCAGCGCTGTCACAATTTAAATGACAATTGCGTGGTCATGCTACACCAGGGGTAGGCAACCTTTGGGACACCAATCAGTCAAAGGTTTTATCATCCAAGTCCTTTTCCCCACACACCATTCCAACCCCAAGAAACCCAATCCACAAGGCCTTCCAACAGCACTCACCAACATTATATATGGAATCAGACCCCAAAGCTTACCATTAGCTGTAAATGTTTTTGTTCATTTTTTGAGGAAATATGTAAACCCAACATATCATATGCCTGACCATGTAGTTGCATGACAAAGTATCCTGCTGTAAAATTTGGGTCAGCTGCAGGAGCACGGTACTATAAAAAAAAGTTAACAGGTTTTTATAATTTGTTTTATATGTATACACAAATTTGTTGCCTTTCTTGTTTGGGGGAGGGTAATTTCATAGATAATGCCAGACAATTGGCAAATAAAAATCTTTTTAAGTTTTATTATGGCTTGAAGAAAGTTTTCCTGGGGGGTTATTTGGTGTTCAATATTCGTAATGCTTTTTATAACAAAAATACATGTTGAATTTTTGTGTTTTTCTTTAAGGTATTTTGTTTACTATATGGAATACAATGGGGGTATTTACGAAACAATCAAACTCAAAATCAAACAATCAACTCAAAATCAAGATGATTGAAGTTAGAAGATGATTGGCTACCATCCATAGCTGAACCAAAATCTGGGTGCTCCAACTTTACTAATTCTCCTCCTATATTACTGCCAAGGGTGCAATAGAAGATACTGTTAATGCCCTGTACACACGATCGGACATTCCAACAACAAAATCCATGGATTTTTTCCGACGGATGTTGGCTCAAACTTGTCTTGCATACACACGGTCACACAAATCTTGTCAGAAATTCCGAACGTCAAGAACGCGGTGACTTACAACACGTACGATGAGCCGAGAAAAATGAAGTTCAATAGCCAGTGCGGCTCTTCTGCTTGATTCCGAGCATGCATGGAATTTTGTGCGTTGGAATTTTGTACACACGATCGGAATTTCCGACAACGGATTTTGTTGTTGGAAAATTTGAGATCCGGATCTCGAATTTTGTCTGACGGAACTTCCAATGGAAAATGTCAGATGGAGCCTACACGCGGTCGGAATTTCTGACAACAAGCTCCCATCGAACATTTTCTGGCAGAAAATCCGACCGTGTGTACGGGGCATAAGTGCGAATGTCGCAAAGCATATACAAAATAGTTATGTCATTCATAGGTTACCTAGTTTGATTAATAATCTTTCAATGGGGGAAAATACCCCTTCGGAAGGACGTGTTCTGTCGCTCTAGATCAGGGGTCTCCAAACTATGGCCCTCCAGTTCAAGAACTACAATTCCCATCATGCCTAGTCATGTCTGTGAATGTCAGAGGTTGTAACTGAAGAATTTGTCCTTATGAGCATGGAGGTCATCAAACATGATGGATGGATCCAGTACCTATACCTTTTCCTCCTCTTCCTCCTTCTCTGCTCCTCCTCTTCTTCTTCTTCCAATAACACTGCCAAACCAGCCATAATGACAGTTGACATTACATAGGGCACCATCACATCAGAGCCCCCCAATCACACAGACCCCTCTTCACATCAGATCCCTACCTTTCACTCCAGCAGCACAGAAGAGGGCGGGAGGGTTTGAGGAGGTGTAATTCCATCTTCTCCTGAATGCTGCAGGAGGCCCTGCATACCACCTGCCCTGGTTCAAAGTCATTCAATGCCATAGTGCATGAGCTGACTGCCATCGCAACAAATAAAACTATGCACCCTGGTCCTAGAGAGTATGACTATGAGAGTAAGCTCACACACACACAGTGGCGTCTCCAGCTTTCATATTTAGGGGGGGCACATGGGGGGACAGGGACAAAAGTAGGGGGGCAATTTATATATATATATATATCCTGGGGCCCTTTACTACGATCCCACAACGGCCCTCTCACATGTTCTGCAGTGAGCTCCCTTCCTACTGTATTGGGCCCCCCCAGGGTGGCAGAAAACAAGAGATATATGTCACCAGCATACTAAGAAAATATAAGGGTCCAAAGCAGTGGGAGAACTATCAGGGTTGCAAAGGTTGTATTGCCACCGGGCCCTGGTGTTCTGCCACTGTGGGGTTCACCAGCCTCCTCTTGCTGTCCTGCCCCTGCTATTGACAGCGCTGGTCTGGCATCTCTTGGAATTTACAGGCTGGTTCTCCTGTCCTAAGGATGAGAGAAATCAGTCTGTTTTATCAGCAACTGAGAGTCCTGGTTTAGTCCTTCCTGCAACTCGCTCTTCTCCCTGCCAATGAGGATGCAGGGGAAGGAGCAGATCCTGCGGCCGTGGTTGTGTGAGCGCTCGCATTATGCAGTGTCAGCGAGCAAAGGGAGGGGGGAGGAATCACCCGCAGGAGCTGACTGGGGACGCTCTCCCTCTTAGACACATTGCCTTTTTTGTAAAAAAAAAAAAATTTATTGGGGGGGGCACATGGTGGGGCACAGCATAATGTTGGGGGGGGGGGTCAGGGCCCCCTCTGCCCCCCCCCTAGGGTCACCATTGCACACACATTGGACATGTGCAAAAGGCTATATGTGATTTTGGTTCAGGGGCATGTGTTAAGGATGCATGGACATGTACCAAAATGTCCTTTGACACATCAAGGACCTCATTACAGTGTGTACCTACAGTAGGTGTCAACAGGGGTTTTATGATCAATCACTGGCTGTAGGCAGCCACTATCTCTCCAGTTGCTTGCAGCCAGTGTGGTTGATCTAGGAACTGGTACCGACAATTCAGCCAGTTCTTTCTACCATAGAACGGCTAGAGGTCTCTATAGCCTTGTTACACATAAAGGCCCCATCCACACAGCGATTTGAAATTGCAGGCAGAATCAGCACAATTCTGCTTGCAACTCCAAATTCTGCTACAATCGCAGGCAAAGTGCACAACACGGGCTTAGGTGCCATTCACTCTTAATTGCACCACAAACGTGGTGCGATTTTACTGCAATTGTCACGTGTAAAAACGTGACTGGCTCAGGACCAAAATTTGAGCAACCCATTCAAGTGAATAGGCTGCTCTATGCACGACGTGTGGAGACACGCGTGACTTGTTCTACAAAAATCATGAGGGCACGTGCATTTCCGATACTTGAGATGTAAACGGGGCCAAAATGCTGCAGCACAAAAAGGTATTAGCACCTATTACAGCATTTGCTACTAGGAGACTTGCAGATTAACATTTACAGAACGTTAGTTGCAGTCATTGAAACAGTTAACTGTTGTTATTTGCTCATAGGTATGCATGTAATAGAAATAAAGCTGCGCTATAACAATGACATGAAAATCATATACAGTGATATGAGTGGAAAATAAAAAAAGTTCATAAGTGAAAATGATTGTATGAATGAGAATGATTATATGAATCACTATAACATTAGCATGAAAATCATATACAGTGATGTGAGTGAAAAATAAAAATAAATAAAAATTGTAAAAAAGTCCGTGGGTGAGGATAATTGATTGAAAAAAACACCATATGAATAGAGTCAGTTCATAAATCACCAGAAGGTAAACCAGGGCTGTCTAGTATACACCAAAGAACCAGTGCACCTCCACCACACAGATTGTAAGCTTACCAGAAAGCAAGCTTTAAAAAGCCTGTGACTATAACCCAGCCAAGGTCCTTTATCCAGAGCAGCAACTACAGCACCTCCAGGTAGTTCAAATAGACAGACCACAGCAAGCTTCAAGGTGAGCAATCACAAATACCCAGGCCACAGATGTGCCAGTCAGTTACCCAAAATGAAGAGGAACTCATAGTGTAAAATCATAACAGTATTCAGTTTAATAGATAAAAAATGCATTTACATAGTTTTAAACATTTTCCTCAGGATTAATATACAGGGCTCTGGGAAATTAGAGAATACAAATCACACACTGATTGGTTTAAACCAGAAGGTTGAACTAGATGGACCTGTGTCTTTTTTCAAGCTTACAAACTATGCAGCTGTAGCCAGGTGCCACCTTACTTTGCCTGTATTATCATGGGACATTCTGTAACCGCATCTGCAGTGAGCCCGTTTCCCTCTAGTGTTCAGCCTGGACACTTTCTTTATCTTCTAAATGGAGAGCAAGCAGAGAACAAGGGACCGTGGGACATGTGGTCTGAGGAGCCAGGAGTTGCTATGGTCCCAGCCAGCTGGGAGAGAGAAGACTGCTGGGTAAGGACATAAATAGCCTGGCCCAGAGAGGGGTCTAACTTGGGACCACAGCCTTCAGCTGAGAGCAGGGACCTGCGGTGTGGAGAGTCTCCAGCTAGTGAGCAGATCCGCCTTTACTAGCTTCCTGCCGGCCTGGTAACTGTTGGAGGGCTCACAATCATCATCACCGGTACAGACCCAGCTGAACCCATGTCACCAGGTACCCTTCACTGGTTGCAGATTCCTCAAAAGCCTGTTCTGGGACATCCCATTCCCATGAGCTGCGGCATCATCAGGATTGGTGAGCAGGCAGAAGCCACCTTTAACCCATCTCTTCACATGAAAGCTTCCAAAGGAAAAACTTTGCAAATGTTATGCTTTGTTGTTCCCCATTGCACAGCAACCCCCCCTTGTTGAGTTAGCTGAAGACTCTGAACCTCTACACTACAAGGACTCCTCCACTTTACTTTTCTTCTCCCCTTCCCACCTTAAAGGGCTCAAATTGTGTTAATGGTGCCCCACACACACACACACTTTCTGGGCCTGTAGCACCAGGATTTTAAGGGAGCAGGCTGACAGAAAAAAGGTAATTCTCTTCCCTTAAATGCCAGGGGTCACAAGTTCTTTCAGGACCTACTGTTTGATTTATTGTGATCTCTTTACATTGCATATTTGTATACTTAAGACCAACTATTATTACAGAAAATGTATCTGCTTTAACAATTCTTGTTTTTACCTGCCTTAAACAATGTTAAGTAAAATATTAATTTACTTTGCTACAGTCTGGCGACTACTGGCATTATCACAGTGACACCAAACCCAGGGTGTCGGGTGGCTTGCAAGGTCAGGGCATCCTTTGGTTGGTCATCTTCTGGTAGCCCTCACAGGGGTGGCGCTACACAATTACATGCAATATGTAAGATTGTGACTTTATTCCAATGATGGGCCTTTTTCTTCCACTCTTCAGTGTACCCACAGGCCCCATTTTCTCTAAAATGAGAGAAAGGTGCCACAATACAAGCTATATAACGGGAACTCACCATAGCACTATGTGCCTGGCAAGCACATTTTTCTTCTCAAACCCTTTGGACCGCCTGTACAATTGCACATAAGGGGTGTACAACATGAAATCTGACTACCCCCCCCCCCACACACACACACACACACACACACACACAAACACACACACACACACACGGGAAGCCGAGGCGTTGCATGCAACCACCCATAGACCTGAATGCCTGTACAGGTATACGCCAATACTCCTGTAAACCTGCATATAGCGTAGACTTCATCTGACTAGAGCGTATGATGCCTGAGGTGTCCCTGCTTGGTTTGCAATCATTCATAAATACAAAGAGCGGACTCTTTGGAGTTTATTCTATATAAAAGATAATACTGGAGAAACCCAACAAGCCAATCAAGGCCACTGAAAAATTAGTTTCATCTAATCTCCACAAATTTACATTTTTTTTTTACCACACGGGGCAGGTAGTGGCAACAAGGCAATGGCAGGTTAAACATTTAGATTTTATGTATTCAATTATCATGATCCAAAAAACTCGGCAGTGTGTCTTTATAGGAGTTAAGCTGACCATGCATGGATTGAAAGTCAACTGGCTCAGCAGGAACCAGACAAATCTCAATCCATGTATGGCCAGACCTGTGAGAAGTCACTATCGTTAGGCTTCTCATGAATGGCCCTGCTGGAAAAATGTCAGTTTGATCAGACCTAACCGGTGTGTTCTGATGGCAGGCGGTTCTCCCCATTGTCGGAATACAATGACAATGCCGGCCGGAATCTTGCATTCACACCAAATGTGTTGTTGGGGGAATTCATTCAGGTTCTTCTGGTCAACTAGCTGGCTGAATGAAAACAATAAACACCTTGAACCATGTATGGGCAGCCTTCCAGGATCTTTTCACACTATGTGGGGGAAAAAAAAAAAAAAAAAAGTGGCAGGAACTCTGTGGGTCCTGTGCAGCGCGATTTTAGCCAATTCATTTTGATCAGGCTGAAATCACACGCGCTACTTTTGGAAATTGCACTGCAAGCAGGTTGCATGGTACTTTTGTTACCATGGGATCCATTGCAGGCAAATGTACTATGTTTGCGAACTGTGGGGCGTCATTACCTTTGCACTGTCATCAGCTGCAGATCGCAAGGGCAGCATGGGAAACCATCATGGAATGTGGATTTCTCGCACGGCATTGTAGTGAGAACAGGCCATTAGGGTTAGTTAAGATGCAGGGAAGTGGTACTCAACTCCTGTCCTCAGGACTCAACAGGCCAGATTTTAAAAGGTTTACCTTGGGGGAGATGCAGACTAGAATACTGCAATCACAGAGCAGCAAATGATATCACCTGTGATGTATTTCAGTTATCCTGCAAACCTGGCCTGTTAGTGGGTCGAGGGCAGGAGTTGAGAACCACTGATGTAGGGTATACCTGGCAAAGTGAAGTTTCTCGCTTATCCAGGTCAGAAGAGTCTTAAAACACAACTGGACTTTCTGTAATTACATTTTGTAGCTTGTCCAAGACACCATTTCAGGTCTACAACCATTAACACTAGGGATGCACCGATACCAACCATTTGTGTGAGTATCGGTACTCGCCCTAATGCTCCCAAAATCAATACTAAAGCGCCAACTAGAGGGCAGTTTAAAACCGGTTAGAACTCACAGTACATAGAGCCTGCATGCACAGGCCGCTGGAGGAGCTGTAGAGACAGTATTGTGCCGCCCCCCCCTGAAGCTGACATCATTTCTGCAGCCCTCTGACCACCCCCAGCAGCACCGATTTGCTACAATCGGTGAACTGGGACACCTATGTAGATTTTGTATGTGGCCAGATGTATTGTGAGTTCTAACTTTTTTAAGCTGCCCACTAGAGGGCACATTTTTTTTTACACAGTGGGGGAAAAAAATAGCATAGAATTCTTTGCACTAATTTTGTTGTATTGACAAAAATAAATAGAAAAAAAACACACCCAACGGTCTAGAAGACAGTCCATATATGTTTATTTACATAGCATTTACTGGTACAAAAATACAGTGATATACGAGAGCAAACCATTCTGAACAGAGTACAAATACAATCATTAATATAGCTCAAGGCACATTAAATAATTAAGATGAAATTAGATTAAGATCACACTGTATCCTATTCAGAAAGCAAAAAAAAAAAAAAAAAAATCCATGTAAACACTTCTACAAAAATATCACCAATTTTCGATTAACCTTGTGTAATCCATTACTGATATATACACATTGTCAGTCCATTAATAAAATATCCAGTCTTGTTATTACAGCCATGCCGTAAAAAAAAGAAAAAAAAAAAAAAAAAATTGCACTTTTCCCAGAATTCCCCCCCCTCCCACCCAATATTTACATATTAACACTGAGATTAAAAGGTTCAGTCAGTAACTGAAAGACATTCATACTGCTGAATGGTGGGCAGGGGAGACTATAAATAAAAAAGTTATGGTCTAAGTTACCTAATTGCATTGGTTGTGCTTCAATCATATTGGGAGTTACGACTCCATGTGCTTAGAAGGGGTCTGCCACATGCTGATAAAGAAGAAAACTAGCACATAGAATTTGACATTTGCCAAGAGAGATTGGGTTAGAGATTCTAGGGTCACCACTAAACAAAGCTGACATATGTATACATTTGTTTTACCCATCAAGAGTTTGAAATTCTGTTCGGCCAATCTACCACCACCTGGGTCTACCACCCCAATTGGGCAGACACTGTTTTACATTAAGGCTCCTTCACATTTCTCAGTTTTTTCACCAGACCCATGTGCATTGCTTTAAGGCAACTCATTCATTTTCAAGGTGTGGTACATTCCATGTGCTGCACTGCAGGCGACTATTGTGCAGTTTTGTTAGTGTGCCATTCTGAAGTGGCGTGACACCACACTACAAGAGTGCCATATGTTATGGTAATGCATAGTAAACACACATGTTTAACTATGACACAATAGGAATTTTAATGCTCCATTCACAGCAATGCATTTTTATATGCTTTTTTTGCAGAAACGCAGGGCATTATTCTTAACATAGGTTCCTATGGAACAGGTTCACATCAATGCATTTTTTTGGAACGGGTCGAGAAAAAAAATAAAAAATAAAAAAGCAAAGCTGTGCTTTGGTTTGATAGCCTTCAATGAAGAAGCTGCAGAAAAGCATGTAGTGCATTTTTACTGTGATTTGCAGTTTTAATCTGCCCAACAACAATTGTAATAAAAAACAAAAAACCCACACAGCAAAAAGCACTGCAGAAACAAAACGAACTGCATAGGTGTGAATGGAGCCTTAATAGTCAAGAAGTTTTGCAGAGCAAGAAAAGCTTAACGTGCATGGAAACCAAGGACCTACATCTCTATAAAGACTACACTGTGTATTTACAAGGCAGCCAATAGAAACATGCAAAGCTCTGAAATGAAATAATTTTATGGAAAATAAGTCTTGGGACATTTTGTAACTTTGCTGTGCAGCCTATTACTCCATTAGTTGCCATGTTTATAAATAAACAAATGATCCCCTATGGCAGTGATGGCGAACCTTGGCACCCCAGATGTTTTGGAACTACATTTCCTATGATGCTCATCTACATCTTCTAAATCAAAAAGGTGCACCAACCCCAAGTGGTGGTGGGGTGGTAGTAGGTCACCTCTAAGAGGGGAGGAGTACCATTGGGTTTTTCACTTTAGTTAAAAACGGCTGTAAAAAAAAATAAAAATAAATAAAAAATAAAAAAAAAACCAAACCCAAGCTTGTAATTTAGTCTTTTGGGGCCCTTGAGTTAGTAAGCCCATTTCCACTGAACACCTTTGCTTAAAAAGCAGGGAAACTACAAGCCCAATCACCAAGTCAAAGATTTGAAGGGATTGACACATTACTCATTCTTCCTACTGAGCTCTATTTGGTATATAGTTATGAAAACCCTTTAAGCAACCCTCAAACCTACAATAGCCACTACTTAATGGCCAAAACTTAGTTACAATCCTTGTAAAAAAAAAAAAAAAAAAAAAAAAAAGTAAAAAACAAAAACGAAAAAAACAAACAAAAAGTGTAATTTCTAGATTGCCTGTTCAAGAACATTTGCTAACACAGCCTAAAATATGATGCCTACAGTTAGGATGACCATTTGCTTTGGAAAGGAAAAGTTCACTATGTTTATTGTAGCGTCCTGCAAGTTAAGGCTTGCCATGGTGACTACTAAAGTCAGGTAATGCTACGCCAAAACTTTAAGGAAACTTTGTAATACCATTTTTTGGTTTTATGAACAGGTTTCTTTAACGTGCCTTCTGCGGGGAAGTCTCAGCACAATTTAAAAAACACCTTACTCTTGGTTGCTTTCAAGTCAGGTAAATTAGTCTATACCTTTTCATTACAAAGGGGTTCAGACCTCCTTAGGTTTGTAGATATGCAGCAGCAAGGAAGTTGGGATTAAAATGGCATACAAACCATGACGGGGCCATTAAAAAAGGAAAAGGGTACACAAATACAGAGTCTGACATTGCTTTGTTGCCCGGCTCAAAATTGATACATCAACCCAGAAGCACACTCCTAACAGAGTTGGGAGAAATACCAGAACAATCTGATCTGTGCACTTTTGCCTGGTCATGGGTGCAAGGCATTTAAGTGCTTAAACAGCTTGTTCCCAGGTCAGCAGCCTTTGGTGGTTATTTACCAAATACACTTTGCACTACAAGTGCACTCGGAAGTGCAGTCTCTGTAAATCTGAGGGGAAGATCTGCTGATTTTATCATCCAATCATGTGCAAGCTAAAATGCATTTTTTTTCCTTGCATGCCCCCCTCGGATCTACAGAGACTGCACTTCCAGGTGCAAAGTGGATTTGCCTTAAGTAAATAACCCCCTTTGTGTATTTGGTCTCTGAAAAAAACCATTAGGGAGAAAACTTGGGGGTTTGGGCTAGTACCAAGCAAACCATTCAACTTTGACCAATACAAAACACTCAACCCCCATCAGCAGCGTTCCCCGTCCCAACTGTTCTGCAGAAAAAACCCCCAAGGATGCATCAGATCTGGTGTCATTTGGTTTCAAGACAGTTACTTTGATCACACATTTGCCAGACCCTGCGGAGACAGCCATTTTTTGCTTTACAGCAAAATACCACCCATGGATTCTCCAAGAACCAGCTACATCCATGATTTGCCAAGTCCTTTGTTCCTCATAAGCATCTTAATACTTTGTAAAACCGATTGCCTCTACAAATAGTCCAATTTTAGACTTGATTATTCTTAACTATGTATATCTAACAGGTGCTCTCTGAAAGCCTTTAGAAGGGCCATCATACTTTGCACACAAACCAACCATTAAAAAATAAATGCCACGTTTGAGCTTCAGAATAAGACTGTAGAATTCATTAAAGCCACATAACCATGCTAAAAAGTCTTCTCTACCGCCACTCCAAAAAAATTCCAGCATTTGTAAAAAAATATATCTTCTCAGGATTCCAACATTAGGCACATCTTATACACAATACTGAATAAAGTCATAACTTCACTGTAATGGATAACGTGTGAGGATTGCAAGGAGATTTTAGCATCTTATTACAAAGACAGCAAACGTCTTGATGCCATTACTATAGATGGTCTATCAGCACCTAATAACTGGAGCCAAAAGGCCTTGTCCAGCTAGAGCATCAGTGAGCCAGTGGGTGGGAAGCCACTCCTTTCTGTGCATCTCAGGGTTTTGGTATAGAGATCCTCCTGGCAGTATTCCCTGCTCCATCCATAATAATTGTAGGAGCCCCAGCTTCCCTAGTTTTATTCTCCACACATACTTAAAAATAATGGTGACTGAATCTTGAAACTGCCAAGTAGGAATGCAGAAAGCCTATTGCCAAAATCCCAGAAAAATGTGCAAAGCCAGTAGGCATGTCAACCCATTAGCATCAATTCATAATACATTTTTCAGTGGACAGACCCAGCAAGTACATTACATTCATCAGTTCAACATGAACACCATTCCACATTTAAAGCACCAAGCAAAGACAAACCTGTGCCAAACTTGATCACGTTAAAGTGCCACAATGTCTACCTATGAGTATGACATACAATCTGAATTTAACCAAAAATGAAAATATTTTGGTAGGAACAGCCAGTATGTACAATGGTTAAGTGCCAACATAAGTAGAACTATAAAATGTAGTCATATAGAGCTTTGTGGGTAAAGTCTTAAAACGACAATCAGGCCTTGTGGAATGATGTAGAGCAACCTGGGATAAGCTTCCCAATAAGAGGACATCTTCCCCAAGAAGCACAATCTTATTGTAGTCAATGATTGACAAAGCTTCAATTGATTTCCAAAACCTCCGACTCTGGGAGGCCAAACTTGGTCTTGTATTTGTCAAAGAGCTTCTCTAGGGAAGTCAGGTACATGCTGTGATAGAGGTCCACATCCTTCTGGCTGGGCTGTTCCATTTTGGGGACGGTAATGGGTTCTCCAACTGAAAAGGAAAGAAATTGTTAGTCACCTAATAAACTTTAAAAACGGAAATACTAAAATTGTGAGCAAAGTGATTGTCTTCAGTTAGGGAAATGGTCATTGGCAACCTTTCCTCCTGAAGATCCCAACCATTTGTGATGCTCAATACGCCAAATACACATAGCACTATTCTCCCCTCCCCCCCCCCAACCATGGGGCCACAATTCCTCCACCCCCCACTAATGTTGGAAACTTTTCTACTCCCGATGGCCAGTCTGGCCCCCCTAAAATCTGAAGGGCAGTAGACAGACCCTTTGTTTAGAAAGTTTGGAGACCCCTGATCTAGACAGGTGATCTCTGCTGCAAGATCACATTGCTAGTTGCAGCGGCCAGAACTAGCGAAACTTTGTAGCAGTATTTCCCCCAGGAAAGTATTTTAGCACTTATACCCTATAGATCATTTAAGCAGTTCGCATTTGAGTAAGTCTACTCATTTCCATGAACTTACCAACAGTGGTGATTGGGTTGGAATATGGAACCAGCCCCCAGCTCTCGGCAGAAAAGAAGCCACAACCATGGAAGACACATGGGGCAAATCCAATATATTTCTGGAACTTCCGTTGCACCCAGCGGCCCCAGGACCCTTCTTCAAACACCACCTGCTTATAAGCCTCATTCTCCCCAAATGAGTAGACTGGCACCAGATCAGCACTGTAAATAGGCAAGAACTAGCATAAGAATTGTACAATTACTTATACCTGAAAATCAGATATCAAAATATCAAATATGAACCAGGATAAGAAACCTCTAAGAAGAGGATTTGCTAAATTGATCTGAAGTCATTTTTTTCAGGTTAGAACTATCAAGTTCATTGGTGTGCATGTCCCCATTGGGAAAATTAGTTGGGGACGTTCGGTGGAACACACACACTGCAAAAATTGATTTCTGTTAACTCTATGCATGTGCTTATGGCATTTAGTATATCAATTCCTTTTTTGGGCCTCATTTTTCTCTACATTTACATAGAGATTAAATGGTTAGGCAAATGTGTCAGGGGCAATTTTAATGTTTCCTTTCTAGCCTAAAGAGAATGGAGCTTCGTGTATGATGTGTAAGATTTGTTATATTTGCCCCTTCAGCGAGTCTTTTCTGAGGAAGGCTCTAGGCCTCGCTAGGACATAAGAGGCCCTTGAAGTTTGACAGTTGCTACTTGGCCGTGTTTCATAGTTGCAATACATGCCATTTCCTTCGTGTGCGTAACCACATCATGTAACATATTTCAGGAAGGTAAGTTTGGAGTTTGTGCTGGACATTATGACTACTCAGGACCTGGAAGATTGCATGCAAGCAGGTTAAAGGGCAGCAACTGAGACTTCAGAGAGCCCCTCAAAACGCAGTTTCAGTGTCATGGCCCTAGAACTACACTGCTCAGTGCTCATTTAAATAATACATTTTTTGTTGCAGGAGCCTGTAAAGCATCGCACCAGCGATCAGCAGATCGCCGATTGCATGCAAGTCTCCTGCAGACCCGTCAGTGTATCTGCTTGCTCGTACGAGGAAGCCGATACACACTGACAGCAAGAGTCAATGAACTACCACAGTGCCATAGTAGTTTGAGAAATATATACCGACAGCTGCCAAGGCTGTCAGGACTTGTAGTTTTGCATTCACAGAACACTGAATGAACTGAGTGGAGCCCAGTACGGCCACTTTTTAAAATTGTGACAGCTAGTCGGGGGGAGAAGATCCCCTGTCAAAGTGCAGGACCAGGGGCCGGTCCTTTCAAATATGGGTGTAACATGTTATGAAAGCTGAACTTATCTTTTAAGATCTTTTAGTGGAATGGCAGCCAAAATTTTTTTAAAGCGCATCAAACCCAAAAAGTTAATATTTTGCAGCTTATATATATGTCTTCAGGTGTGGTACTGCATTTTTAAGCTTTGGTTTTCTTTATTTTAGGCAGGTGTTCTATTTCAGGATGACAACTCTTACTTGCTTGTGCTGTTTCTATGAATGAGCACGGATGTCATCCCAAGACAGGAAGTACATTAGGATTGTAGAAGATTTCCCACTCTCCTTTAACAGAGGGCTGTGTTCTGTAGTCCTAATCTACTTCCTGATAAGGTTCCTCAGAACTGCACAGTAGAGCATGGATTTTAACTATTTTCACACTTGTAAAAAAACAAACAAACAAAAACACACCAGTGGTATATTTAACAGCCATAAAAAAGGAGAATATAGAAGTTTATTGTACATAGACTGCACACTATTAATGGAGGAGTAAGTGAGGATCTTGCCTATTAATAAAGTAATAGACAGCGTGTACGTTTTCTTCTTACCCGTGCTGCAATGCAATCCTCACAAATCCTTTCCTCTGCTTTAGAGTCACTACATTTTTCCCCGGCCGACATTCTAGAGATTCTGCAGCACCACCGACAACTATCACCACAGCATTTCCGGTTCCGTTTTTGGAGAGGATGTAGTCTATAGTGTCACGGTCCACTGGGCAAATTCCTGGTGGAAAAGCAAAGCAATTCAAGTTTTATATAGGCGTTTGTTAAGATGCCAGTATTTCACATATGTTATTATACATGATTTATAGTGCCAACAGTTTACGCAGTGTTTTAATATGGGTAAATGACATTACTTTTGCCAGTGCTTTGGTTCCAGCCTCATCTCCAAGCATATGGTCAGTACATGAATAGAGGACATTTTTCTGAGCATGATGGATTTGGTAATAAGGTATGTCATAAAGGTGTAATAAGATATAATTACTAAAAAAAGGCAAGTCTACCAATATTTTGATTCTGGTTACAAAGGTCTACTTCACGACCTTGAACTATGCAGTAACAGATCAAAGCTAGAGTGGCTGGCAAGACTCCAAAGGTAAAATACTCTGGGAAAACACTGGAGCAGAGCCACAGCCGAAGGTCCATTGTGGACAATTGAAACTTATTTTCAACTCCTGTTCAAACAGGACATAAGACCTGGATCCGAACCTCTACATAACAGCTTAATCTAGAGACTGAAGTTAGGCATTACCTCCAGACATCAGATAGTCCCTTAGCACAGGCATTCGGAAGTTCCCGGCTAGCGTGGCAAGGTATGGCTTTATCCCAGGGAACTTCTTGGACACACCAGTGGCCTCCGTGCCAAAGTTACAAAATGCACCCAGACACATGATACCATGAGGGTGATAGCCGAAGATGTAGTTGCGGCTGGGAAGCAGATTGTGCGTTTTTACAAGCTGGAAAAGAAAAAATAAATAAATCAACCAAGATAATACAAGCTGGACTTGTAACTCTGCTACATGAGGGGGGTGGTACATTTATGGGTGGCCCTGGTGCATGATTAAAACTGGCATTACTCAATTTGTGTATGCAACATTCATCAAGTATGGATATGCTTTGATACCCATAAGCCATTTCTTGACCAACTGTACAGTGTTAAATATAATTACCTCCGACAGCCTCTTTCACATGTTAAAATTACGACTAAAAAAAAAAAAAAAAAAAAAAAAAAAACAACACACACAGCAAAAAGCAGAGCCTTATAAGTATTCCTGGAAAGGTGACAGATCTAATAGTGCCCTACAACCAAAACCTTAACAGGCAACACCTAGATAAGGACACATGTGAATCAGTCATGGCCAAGTGAAAAAAGCCTCTATAAAAAAATGGGACTATTCAGCATCTGTCAGCCAGTGACAAAGTTCAACACCATAAAAAGAAAAAAAAAAAAAAAAAAAAAAAAAAAACACTTGATAAGATAATTGCTCAACTTGGGAATTTCCTGCTTGTCCCGAAAAAGTGCCACTGCCATTACACTCCATGTAATATCATGGCATCCAATATACAAATAGAGATCGTAACGGACTACTTGATCCAAAATTTAGAAACGTGCATGATCTACTAGGGCTAAAAAACACTTTACTGTAGTGTGTTGCAGTGAATCCCACATTAGGCTAGTACAGTACCAGCACATGCTTTGCATCTCACCACCATGCATAGTGTTGTTGAAAATGGTTCACATGCATTTTATGCGTGTATTGGTGCATTGCGAGCCCATTCATTTGAATAGACTGCCTTAATGCAACATGTTTAATGCTGAAACACACACTCACACAAAAATTATGGGGTTGGAAAAAACAAACTCACCTAGGTGGATCCCCCGCCACTTCTAAACCTGAGAACTGAGCGATCAAAGCCATGATTGCTCAGTTCTGCCTTCAATGAGCCAGAAACTGTCGAGTCACCAGCTCTTTGCTCTACCCCTGCAGCACTCATGGAAGCACAAGGCTGTGCAAGGGGCAGGAGCGTTGTGGCTCAGGCTCTCCTGAGAGGCTGAGCCAGCTGCCAGTCCAGTCATCTGTGTGGATTCAGGACTTTAAAATTAGGGATCTTTCCAGAGACTGGAACAGCTCCGACAGTGAAAACGGGTCACAGAAGTAGAAAACGTACTGCATTCCTGTAATCCATAGAAGAGCTTTTGCCATATTTTAATGCAATGCACCAGCATGCCAAGGTCTGAATGAGCCTTGAACCCATCTACCCCAAACAAGTGTCATCTGCACCCAGCTTTCTATTTCAATATCTGAAACCGCAGTAACAAAAGCACCACCTTCATTTCTGCATGTGCTTTTTAACAGATTCACCTGCCCACTTTGTCCCTTCCATCCCAATTTGCCTGAGACATAGCTGGTGTTCTGGGTATTTGAAACATCCTAGAACATTCCCTCAGCCTTCCCACAATACAGTTCTTTGACAGTAACAAGACTAGTGCAGTCATGTGGTGATGGGTTCATGATCCTTAAAATGTTCGACTCATGCCACAGAACTTGCATGGGAATGCATGGCTTAGTGGTAGCTCAGGGCAGCGCTAATGTCAATTCTGTGGTAGAATCCCCCCCCCCTTCACGAATGAGCGGTCACACTGCAAAATAGCCCTTTTCTCACAATGTAGAGTACACATGTGGTGCAAGGTTGTGTTTGTGTTGGCTGCTGCATACTATGCTAGGACATGTGTTGAATGACCACCAGGTTGAACATTTCAAAAAAGATTCACGGGGGCGTGGCTAACCGCCGAGCAGCATGGAAGCCTGACTTCACAGCTCCTGCACCGATCGGAGACATCAACCTTAAAAATCACTCCACCAGACCACAAAATGCACTCCTCTCACCCCCACACAGCGGGGACCCAGATCGGAACTTCCAGAAAACGGAAAGAATACCGACAACCGAAAAAACTGACAGATTTCTACTCAGTCACACAGGCAGAACGAATCCAAGATGGCGCCCGCGGCGCCTCACAGCCCTCAGAGACACAGCTTTCTGCAGACTCCTATACAGATCTGCCTGACGAAAATGACCCCTCAATCCTACCTCAGGAATACTCCTCAAGCTCCCAGCCACCATCAGGATCATCCTCCACTTCAAACAGCCCAGCTAAATCGCGGATGCGACTGGATAACGCTGCACAGGCTCAGGAGGTAAGGCCTGCACTAGATCAGCTACTCGCCCAGACACCACTATCCTCCCCTATAGCGGCCTTCCCCACATCTAATCAACCTGTAATTGATACAATGCTGAAGGAGATGCTGATCTCACTCCATAGCTCCCTCCACAATGACATATCCTCCATGTTCACTGCCTTTAAATCAGAAATGGTACACACTGGCAATAAGATAGGCCAAATTGAAAAACAGATGGCTGTTATGACTGAAACGGTTAACGATTTGGTAGATGCCCACGACCATACCCGCGATGAACACCACTGGGTTAGAGCCAAAATGGCGGACCTCGAGGACCGTTCGAGACGCAACAATGTTAAAATTAGAGGCATACCTGAAAACATCCTCCCAGCTGACCTGAATACATACGCGAGGACACTCATCTCCACACTCCTCCCTGACTTACCACCGATCGAAACCATAGTCGATCGAATTCATCGACTGCCAAAGCCGCCACACCTACCCGCAGAAGTACCCAGAGACACCTTGATGAGAATACATTTCTATCACGCAAAAGATATGCTACTGGCACAATCCAGACGGTTGGGACAACTTCCAGCCCCATACTCCAAGCTGCAACTCTTTCCTGATATCTCCCAATTTACCCGCCAACAACGTCGTCAGCTGCAGACCATTACAAAACCACTTCACAACCACAAAATTCCGTTTCAATGGGGATTTCCAACCAAGCTAGTAGTCACCAAAAATGGGGCTAGGCATAACATCCACACAGTGGAAGAAGGCATAAAGCTGCTCCGGACCTGGGGCATCATCCCCGAAGTAGATCAGCCAACCCAACCATCCCGTCCTGGAAACTCCCATGCCCACGCAAAAGGAGCGCATACCAACTTCAACACCTAAACACCAGGTAGTGATGCTCTTAACTCATCATTAGCACTCCGATCCGGTGCCTGCTCGTTACAGATAGTTCACGAACTTTACCCTCACACTGACCAGCAGTCCTCTAGATTACTGCTGCCTCTTCCTCCTCCGCCCTTCCTGACCTACTAACTTTTCCTTTATCTCCTTTTTGTCTGTGACCCGTTCCCTCCCGGAGAGCCTCAGCTCCTCAGAACTCGATCAACTTCAACCTGACATCCAGTCTAATCGACCACATCAACGACCACCAAGGACCACACAGCTACTACGCCGACAACGCAAAGAACTGTAAGTACTGACGAAATATACACATCCTCCACATTAATACATAATGCCTAAATTCTTATCACTAAATGTGAAGGGCCTAAACCACCCCTCCAAGAGGGCTTCTCTGTGGCGCACCGCCCACGATGCCCACTGTGAGGTCCTCTGTGTTCAGGAAACTCACTTTAAAGCCTCAGCGGAACCCCTCTGCACCAACAAAAATTTTTCACACATATTTAAATCATCCGGTCCGGAAAAGAAAAGAGGGGTCATGATAGCTATCAAGAACTCTTGCTCCTTCACTCTCCACAACAGTCTTATAGACACGGAAGGCAGATATCTAGCTTTAGATTGCACTCTGGACGCCACCAGATACACCATCGTCACAATCTACGCTCCCAACCAGAAACAAATCCAATTTCTCACCAAACTGATGAAAAAAATTCACCGCTTCAAACAAGGCCACCTAATAATATGCGGAGACTTCAACATAGTACCAGACAACGCAGTAGACTCCTCCACTGATTCGCACAGACTACCTTCCCCGATGGGAACACTCATCAGATCTAACGACCTATATGACATATGGAGATGTCACCACACCACAGAAAGAGACTACTCTTACTTCTCACCCCGGCATAATTCTTACTCGAGAATAGACTACTTCCTAGTAGACAAATGGACACTACCCAAAATCTCCTCATCAACGATTGACACTATCACGTGGTCCGATCACGCACCAGTCACTATCACCCTAGAAGATTCCCCAACAATCTCCCGAACTCGGCTCTGGAGAGCGAATGCTGCAATCCTCAACTCACCTACCCACGTGATGCACATCAAGACCTGCCTAGAAGAATACTTCACCTCCAACTCAGGCTCTGTACAAGACAACTCCATTCTCTGGAATGCCCATAAAGCATTCATAAGAGGGATTCTTATACAAATTGGAGCCAGAGAGAGAAGGATGAGATCACAGCGTCTAAATTCACTGACTTCTAACATCAAAATTCTAGAAACCCAAAACCAAGCTTCCCCTAACCCAACATTCAAAAAACAGTTAGACACACTCAGACAAGAATTAAGAGCCCACCTCTTACAAACCTTTGAGAAAGCACATACATACTTTAGAGCGAAACACTACTCCACTGGCAATAAGGCCGGAAAAACCATGGCTAATAGACTAAAAGGTCACTACTCAAAAACAAAAATAACGCACCTATACCATCCAGCTACCAAACAAAAACTCACTGACCCACAATCCATTGCTGACGCATTCAGCCACTATTATAACACGCTTTACAACCTGAAAGATGATATCTCACTTCAACAGCCTTCCCTACACGACATTGAATCTTTCCTACGGGAAATCAAACTTCCTAAACTGACTACAGACCAATTATCCGCACTGAACACCCCCTTCACAGACTCAGAAATATGTACCATAATTACAACCTTACCCCCTAACAAATCACCGGGACCTGACGGCCTTACAGGCGAATACTACAAAAAATTCAGTACAATTCTAGCACCATATATGTCTTTAGTATTCAACGACGCTGCCTCATCCTCCTCTCTCCCTCCTGAAATGCTCAATGCTCTGATCGTCACTATACCGAAGCCAGGTAAGGAACCCACCCACGCACAAAACTTCAGACCCATCTCTCTGCTTAACCTAGACACAAAGATTTACGCTAAACTAATAGCCAATAGATTGTTCAACTTAATGCCACTACTGATCCATAAAGATCAATCAGGCTTCACTAAGGGCAGACAGACATCCGATGCAACTCGCAGGATTGTCAACATCATTCATAATGCCGAGTTGACCCGAACGCCTTCTCTGCTCCTGTCTCTGGACGCAGAGAAGGCGTTCGATAGAGTACACTGGAAGTACCTACAGGCCACCTTAAACAAATTTGGATTTCAGGGTCCTATATTGTCCGCCATAATGGCACTCTACTCTGCACCATCTGCTCGGGTATATACGTCAGAAATGCTTTCCAAACCATTTTCCATCACAAACGGCACCCGTCAAGGATGCCCGCTATCACCAATTATTTTCAACCTCATAATGGAACCCTTAGCAGAACACATCCGACAATCTTGTAACATAACAGGTTTTAAGATAGGTGATATTGAACACAAAATCAATTTATTTGCGGATGACGTTATATTAATGATCACTAACCCTCGCTCCTCCCTGGCTTCGGTACAAATGCTGTTAAACAAATTTAGCGCTGTTTCGTATTATAAGGTCAACGAACACAAATCCTTCATACTAGGTCTAGGTCTAGATGCAGTAGCCAGCAACATCCTGATGTCCGAATATCCTTACCCTTGGGCCGACCATGGAATAAAATATCTAGGAATAACTCTAACGAAATCCACAAAAGGTCTATTTACTCATAACTATGTAGAAGCTAGGCAAATGCTCATTACGGAAACATCAAAAATTTCTAAATTCGAACTCACTTGGTCAGGACGCCTAGCAGCGTTCAAAATGATAGCCCTTCCTAAACTCCTCTACATTTTTCGCACACTACCTATCCCTCTCCCAACAACATACCTCAACTCCCTCCAATCTATCCTAAACCAATTTATCTGGCAAGGAAAGAAGGCTAGATGCAGTCACTCTAAACTCATAAAACACAGATCTAAAGGAGGTATGGGACATATTGATATAAAAGATTATTATCTAGCCTCCATAATATCTCAACTTAAAGACTGGTTTCAACCTACACCAACCACTCTATGGAGCGCCATAGAAAACAACGAAACACCGGGCCCCAACCTCACCGATTGGCTATTCAGTACCCCTGTAAACAACCACTCCTTACTACAGTACTCTCCTCCTATCCAAGCCACCATCAAAGCTTGGAGAATCCTACACCACACTAGATGGTCACACCTCCCGACCAAACCCCTTCTAATTCCTATCAATACCTTAAAACACCTGACCCCAGACCTGCTCTTCCCACAATGGCTCTCTGATAAGATTAAATACACGCAAGACCTCCGCAACATCACGTCCACAAAATCCTACCCACAGGTCCAAAAAGAATACAGCGCACCCACTAAAGACTTCTTAACATACTATAGATTAAAAAAATGCCTCACAACATACCCATCCCTAGAAGGAGCATTGCCCATAAAACTATGGGAATTCTTCTTCTCTGACAATACCAAACCCAAAGGAGTCTCCCTCATTTATTTACTTCTACAAGAAAAAAACACTTTTTTCAAATCCAAACCACTCCTGGATTGGGAGACAGACCTAAACTTACAATTCACTGACTACCAATGGCTAACAGCAATCAACTCAGTATATAAGGCAACTTCCTGTACATCCTTATGGGAAGTGACACAGAAAACATTAATGAGATGGTACCTAACCCCTCATAGACTTGCCAAGTTTAATATTCACGCTTCACATGACTGCTGGCGTGGCTGCGGCCAAACTGGCACCCTCCTCCACATCCTCTGGACATGCCCTCACTTACAACAATTATGGCTGGGGGTACAAAACATGCTACGAGAAGTTCTACATCTTCCCATCACTCTCACTCCACAGTTAGCAATCCTCAACCTCAACATTGATGAGCTACCCACACATCTTAGACAGGTGACCGTACACATCCTCCTAGCAACTAAGCTCCTTCTAACAAGAAACTGGAAATCAAACATCATTCCCCCAATAGCAGAAGTAGTTAAAGTAGTTCAAACACACTACACATATGAAACACTTCTATCACGAGGATCACAGCACCACTCTAAAACACTAGACCTTTGGAACCCTTGGTACAAATGGCACGCCTCAAACAATAACAGGTAACAATCTTACCTTGATAGATATTTCATCGTTACTGCTCTCCTCCTCCCTACCCCCCCCTCCTTCCCCCCTCCTCCCCCTACTCCACCTGTCCCCAGTCCCCCTTCCCCTCCTCCTCCCCCCTATCCCCTTCTCCCCCCTTTTACCCCTCCCACAGGTTATCACCTTTAGAATTTCATAAGAACACCTTTGTTATATGCTGTTAGTTAAATACTGAGTTACCTTGAACTATACTCTCTCAATACCTACAGTTACATGTGTGGATATCCAGCTCTTGCTATCATCTGTACAGCATGTCTTAATACTTACAACTGTATACCCGTGTACCTTATGATGCATACCATGTAACCTGTGATTAAGAGAAACTTTTCAATAAAAAACTATTGGAAAAAAAAAAAAAAAAAAGATTCACAATGAATGCAAAAAAAAAAAAAAAAAAACAGTAAAATGTCTATAGATTAGAAATCAATTCATTGAACCTTGGTTACTTCACCAGGCTGGTAGACCCAGGATGTGCTGAAGTTCTTTTGAGATGGAGCATGTAGAAGGAAGATTTAACTCCCATAGCTCCCCATTTTCCCCACTTTTGAAAGCAAATCCCCATGTTCTTCTTTCCTACTCTTTTCTAGGACCGCTATAAAAAAGTGTTACTTGTTGCACTACACTAAACATTCATCCAAGCTCTAAAAACCAGTATTAGAGAAAAAAAAAAAAAAAAAAAAAAAGCCCTTGCGGGTTTAAACAGCTTTTTTCCAAATGAACGCTCCATGGTCACATGGTCAACATAACTTTGGACATGGTAGGGATGTGTCCTTCACCTACATTGTTCTCAAGAGGTTCTAACCTCAAAGAAAAGTTGGGTAGGTATGCCACCATACAATCTGCAATGGATGCCAGTATTATCTGTTGGAGGAGCTCAGTGGAGTTGATGCCATGTACCTTTACCAAAGGCCAAAAGATGATCAAGTACAATATCAAGCAAGGATTTCTAATTTACACACCACACCTGAATCCTAATCTAGGAGCCAAAAGCCAAAGCAATTTAAGGAAGCTGTTTATACTTCATTCTTTATCATTTGGATTAAAAAGGTCATTATCACTCCTTGCAGAAAACAAGTTCTCACCCTGTAAGAACAAATGTACAAAGTACAAACTGACACTGAGCCATGCATTAAATCTATACACACAAAGCACTAAAGGATAATGATCAACTACAGTACATCACCAACATGACCTGATGATTCACATCTTATGTTGCAAATGAAAAACCTCCACCTTTATCGCTATTCTCCATATGACCACTTTATAGTGCTACTGAGCCACTAAACTGTCCAATCAGTGTCCTGCGAGTACAAACTGATGCATGCGGGGGGGGTGATAAGAGCTGGCATAGTAAAGATTGGCGCTTCCAACATCACAAGTCATCAACTTACCCGTATTGGGAAGTAGTCTCGAAAGTACCTCCAGACTGCCCAATTCCTGACCCATGTGGATCGTCTGCCACCTGTGCAATGAAAGGGTAATTTTATTTTAGCTGCAGAATACACAGGAAATGCGAAAATATGCAGTTTTCTACAATTAAGTGTACGCCAGACATTTCCTAAATTAACCCCCAGACCTAACATTTCCCCTAATAAACCCCTCACCTCATCTCCCCAACTAAGCCTAGGTTCAGACTGCTTCAGTGCAGGATTTGCAGCGATTCCTGTGCATTTCCAGCACTGCATCCCAATTGCACTCCATTCATGTGGACTGCTGCGGGTGTCAATGTCAAGTTAACTACACCCCCAAAAAAAAAACAGTTCGATTGGCAGAAGTGGATTGCATGGAATGTGTGAACACCCATGCGGTCAGATTCCAGTGCAGAAAAACAAAAAACAATAAAAACAAAAAAAAAAAAAAACGCATGCATCTTTTCATGCGGGTGCAGTGCTAGTTGATCCATTCTAAAATCCATGGCCTCAAGAATCGTATGCTATTTGAACAGGAATGCGGTGCGATGTGTCCGAATCACATGCAGTTCCCTGCACACCAGGCTAAAAACTATTATAAAGTTTATTGTATTTTTTACCTTATTCTTGGGGGGGGGGGGGGCAGGGGGGGGGATAAATTGCTCATTACTCCTTGTTACTTCCCCAGGTTTGGAAAATTCTTGCAGGGGTAGCTACTAGACGCTCATCTCCTACTGATATAGGCACCCCCCCCCCCCCCCCCCCCCAGAACCAAAGTCTCCTAAAAGCATTCTACCTACAGAGTATAGACAGGCTCTTGGGAGTCGAGGCAACACTTTTCTGCTGGGGAAGAAATCCATACAAATGTATTGTGGAGATATGTACTGATGTGCAATAACCTGGTCCTAAGGTGCATCTCCCTCGCTGGCTGAGATGCTGCAGAAACAGAGCTAAACCTCACTGGTATGGTCATAAAGGAAGCAATGCTGCAGAAGCAGGTGAGTGTTCTCCGACCAACCTTTTGCTAAGGAGTTGGAAAATACTGCTGAGCTAAAAGTTATATATGAACTTCGAGGGCAAATACACGTGTTTAGCGCTTACTTTTTTTAAAACTTTATTTACCAGCTAAACATTTAATACAGGCTACAGTCAAGATCAGTGTGCAAATCATGCCAGGCTTCCTATTAGGAAAGCCCAGAATGGTCTGGGCTCTGAGTGAGCGTAGGGGGTTGTATCCACCCTCAGATTTATTAAGCTGGATGTGTAATCTGATTTTGCTGATCAGCAAGTGCATTTCAATGCACGGTCTAGTGTGACAAATTTGCTAATGCATTGTACATTTTTTGGCAAAATTATCTATTGTATACATTTGTAAAGACAAGGTAATTAAGCAAGCCAAAATTTTTTTTACTGAGCAATTGAGTCCCATCTTTCACTTGGAGAAAAGATCTTACCTTTGTTGGGGGTGTGCCAGTCAAACACCAGCCAGGAGACATACAGGGCAGCAATCAGCCAACAGTCAGTGCAGAAAATGTAGATCAGGATCACGGTACATGCAACCCCTGGAAGATGCAGAACCAAAAAAAAAAAGTTAGGATACAAAAAGGCTGCAAATGGTGAAAGCCAGGGGACCATACTAAAAACTGCTATCCACTATTTGTATTCTGCCAGCTGCACACAAGGAAACCATCTTTTCCTTAAGGCTCCATTCACACCATGGTGTTCTGTTTTGTGGGTGGATTTGCTGCAATGAGGAAATGCTGCAAATCGTGGGATGCCCTTGCGATCCCCAGTACTTTGAATGGCACCCAAATTGGAGCAATTTTGCAGCAATGTCGCCTGACAAATCGCTGTAAAATTGCACAGAATCATGGGACGCCTGTCCCCTGCAAAACGAAATGCCATGGTGTGAATGGAGCCTTAGGTCATATAAACAGAGTAACATAATGCAGACCTCAATCCTACAAGACCATTCCTGCCGTACATACATATCCCTACTGTCCATTTGGTTGCAAGTTTCCATTTACAAGCATACCATTAGAAGGCTACAGAAGACTTGATGGTAGCTTTCAACAGTACACCTTTTTATAAAAAACACAAGTTACAGAGAGAGTACCTTGCGGCTAACTTTTAAAAAAAGGGAAAAAATGCTTACCCAGGATGAGGAAGCTGATGACCCATTGCAAGACTGAGATGATCTGAAGATGTCTTTCCACCCGAGACTTTGATAACCAAGGAATGGACGGCAAGTCCTGAACAGCTGAGAAGAGGCTGGAGCCAGTCCCTAGAAGATGAAGCCACAATTAAGTACACGCAATGTTTTAAGAGGTGCAGTTTTACACTTTAAAAATCCTAAAAAAAAAAAAAATCAAGACATCAAAAAAATCATCAACATCAAGTCACCTTCTCATGGAGGACCCAAGTGGTGAGAATATTTTGCAGACATTCCCTACTGTGCAGTGTATGGTGTGATAACTGCTTTAAGGACATTAGAGTGTAAAACTCCTCCAGGCCCGGGGACCAGTATTGGTGGTTCATTGTCCTTCAAGGCCAGGGACCAACATGTTGTTCAGTGTTGTCCACTTTGTGTCATGCATGTGTCAGTAGAATTAAAATAAAAGGGGAAGAGTAAATAAAAAAAAAAATACTCCTTCTCTAGCGATTGCTCAACCTGCAGCAGCTGTTGACCTGTTCAATGGAATTCGCAGAAGCAATTACAATCAGGATGGTGTTAGACGGGGACATGGCTCAGCCATTAAACCAGTGGGAATATTTAACAAGGAATAAACAAGTCCCAAACTTCACACATTGGACTCTGCCTTCTTCAAGCCTCCCTGATCAGCTTAAGTCCTACATAGTTCCGGCGCCACCATTTCACTGCCATACAGAAATGGTCTACTGTTGCTGCATGTTGTGACACGTTAGGAGCTTTTTTGTATTCACAAAAAAGTCCCCCCCCCCCCAAAAAAAAAAAAAAAACACACCACTGCCTTCAAGAGAGTTCTAGGAACTTGAGAGAACATGCTATCAACACAGACTATTAAATAAGGACATCCGTCATGTTTTAAAGTTGTACAACTCAGAAATCAGACAATCCCCAAGTTGTCTGCACAATGGAGGGGATTTTATCAAGCATTCAACACCAAAAACTGGACGACAACAGCTGTGGGAGAGGAGCCCAATTTATGTTGGATTGGAGCATGGCTCATAAATTGATCCATCTAATACCCAATATTAGGAGGATTTCATTGTGTGTCAGGTTTAGGGGGTACAGTACTATTTTCAGCCAAGGAAGCTGCCATCTTGGCCTCTGATCTTCAACTGCCATGTTGCGAAATATGTGATCAGTTGTGACACCAGCCATTTGATGGTTTGCTTGTGCTCTCAAACAATGTAACCAGTCACTGAAACCATTAAATTGATGGTTTAGTTCCACTTAAAAGTAACCCACTCATGAGCACTATGAAGACACCATTTACCAGAGGATGAGGGCCAATAGGACCAGGATCTCCATTGTTCTCCACATAACAGCAGGAAAGTGTACCCTTTAACACCATAGGTTTCTGCAAGTACATTGTACATCCTTTGCAGACACCAATTACAGAGAAAAATCCTTTGGTAAAGTTTGGTGCAGCAAACATGGGGCCCCCAGTTAAAGGTTGGACATTCCTGGTGCAAACTTTTCGAAAGATTGCCAAATGCAAACATGACCTTTATTATTAGCTTCACAAATATCACTCAAGCGTCTCAAACTGGCTTTCGGTGCCAGGAAGAAAAACGTTATATAGTGTACAGCCGCAGGCATGTAAATAAGTAGTGCTCATTAACCCCCTGTGTATGGGCACAGCTATAGTATTTCTGCAATCAGCACTAAATGGTGTGAAGTATTGCCAGAAAAAAAAATTGGCCTCTAAAGATGGATCAATTGCACAAGTATGCACCTTGAAAAGGGGGACATACAGGATAAGAGCACTTATTCCTTAGAGCCCAATTGAACTTTTAAATTATGTTTAAATTACGTAAATACGTTCCAGGTGCAGCAAACAAAAGGTGTGCAAAGTTTTACAGTTCTTTAAAAATCAGCCACAACCCAAGTAGAAAAGCCCGCTCCCTGCCATTATGCTACAGGACCCTTGCTCTGGGGAAGCAGGGACCTCTATGCAGAGATCAGACACCCCCCCACCCGCCCGCGGTCACCAAGGAACTGAGCTTTGTGTAATACTCTGGCTGTGGCAACTTTAGAAAGAAAACCAATAAGTCAGATACTGAACAGCTTTTGTTTTGATTGACTTGAAATGCCTTTAGCAGATTTAAACTGATGGTTGAATTGCCTTTAAGAGCTTAGTCACATGGAAGCAGAAAGCTGTACACCATGGAAAAAATGAACATACCCCATTCCCTGCATCCTGGATACAGACTTTACTTCCAGGACCACTCATCCTAGCCTGTACTAAACGCTCAGACGTAGGCAGCCTACAGCTACAGCCCATTGTGGCTGTACAGTGGGCACAAAGATATTCTCCCTTCATGCAATAGTAAAAAAATTAAAGTTACACCAAAGCACATAAACACCACCCCCCCCCCCCAAAAAAAAAGGCCCCACACATACACACAAGGCCTGAAAACATCAACCACGATACACGTTACATATCGCCTCGCACATCAGGATGAGAGCAATAATTCTTGCACCAGACCTTCGTAATGCTAAACTGATGGCCTATAGGGAACGTCTAAAGTATTGCCTATTCAAAATATAGGGAATCGACCTATAGGTTGGACTTGATAGACTTGTCTTTTTTCAACCTCACCTACTACATATATCATTTACTTGGTGCAATGTCGTCGACTTTTTTAGTTGAAATGTAAAAAAAATAATTGTAATTTAGTGCTTTGGATTACAAGCATTCTTCCAGAACAAGTTATGCTGCGCAATACAAGGTTTTACTGCATATTGTACAGAATTGCACTGAAGAAAAAAAACCCCACACATTTAGGTACATTGGAGTCTCCACACATTGCATGCATTTTTATGTGAGTAGATCTCATAGCGACTAGTTCTGCCATCGGTTGATCTCAGGGTTGTACACATTTTGCTTTATTGCCACAGCAAAAGTCAACCAGCATGTTGCATTTGGCAGGTGGTATAGAGACGAACACCAACAAATTTACAAGTAAGTGGCTGTGCCGCAGAGGAGGCATCAATACGCGCTGACAGTATTGACTATCAGTACGCATCGAGAACACTGGAAACATTGGGCGCTATACATCTGCCTCAATGTAATTTGCAGCAGAATCCCCGGTGACACCCAAAATTTTCTCATGGACCATCAGTGGTCCATTGAAGGCCTCTTGAGCCCCTCCCTAGCGAAAGAGCCTTGACTGATGGGGGCATGGCTAGTTACATAAGGGAAACAATTGGTGGGGACAGGTGGGATGGGACTGGGCTCAGGAAAGCGTGTGCCCCAGGGAATTCTGGGTCTTTCGGAAGAGCTGCCCACCCTCCCACTCCTTTTTCCTATGGTATGTCACAGCTTGCTGCGGTTTTCTTTACCTTGCCAGCAGGTAAAGTTGCTGTAAAGGGCTATGCCCTTGAATGGAAAATTGGAAGTAGGCTGTCTGTCCAGCACTTATGGTAAGGACAGGCCCCACTTCCCTCGTTTGGTTGCTCACAGTACTACTGACTGGCACGGGTTAAATATGTTTAAATATTATGTGTTGGAATTTAATAAAGCTGTGGCCTTGCCCTTTCCAACCTAATGCTTGTAAGTGTCTTATTAATGGGGTGAAGGGCAAGGGTGGTGGGGGATTTAATGCCTTGGTGTTATGTTATTTGGGACCTAAGCCCATTGCGCCTCAGCAGTCATGACTACGGCCAATCTACAAGAACTAAGTGAGGGACTTTGTCGGTTTGGTCAGTTCAAAGCTTAAACAGCTGTCCGTCTTCTACAGCCAACTTTACTTTTCCTGCTTACTTCAGAAGGAACTAGACGCAGACATTATATAAACAATCCCAATATAAATGAAATTTACTGAGCACAAATATATCCCCATCATATCCCCTGAGGTTGAGGTAAGAAAGCAAAATGAAAAACTCATGGTCACTCCTTGACTATAGCTGAGCAGGCCCAAACCAGGGAAACACACACCAAATTGTAATGGGGGCTTTTCTGCTTAAACAGAAGTGATGGCGTCAACCTGCAGCATATAGACCAATGTTATACTTTATTAATTTTTTTTATACATACACACAAGATATATATCTATCTTTCATAGATTAGGGAAGGGTTTGAACCCCCATCAGGTAATTTCTGCTGTATGTGTTCTGCCATGGAGAGTTCCTTTCATAGCCTATTCTGAAGACACAAAAGGAAGTGAGGAAAGCAGGAAGTGAGGAAAGCAGGAAGTGAGGAAAGCAGGAAGTGAGGAAAGCAGGAAGTGAGGAAAGCAGGAAGTGAGGAAAGCAGGAAGTGAGGAAAGCAGGAAGTGAGGAAAGCAGGGCTCATGTCTCCCCCAAATAAAAATAAAAAAACCACAACCCAACTCTACAAATTTTGTAGCTGCCTACTTAATATAAGGACACTTGCCTGTCCCAGCTCTAGTAGATTCTTCAATCGGCTTTGGGTGCAAGCGCCGGCATCTTCACCAAGGGAAACAGGCAGTGAAGCCTTGTGACCTCACAGCCGACTTCCAACTGTGCATGCGTGAGCTGCGCTGCGCTCTGTGTTTGGTCCTGCAGGCTTATGGGACCTGTGATGTGTCCTAGAGGGCTGTGGGGGGTAGAGATAGAGGGCCCCCCTCCGAAAGTGGGTACCTCAAAATCAGGTACACCCCCCCAAAAAAAAAAGTGCCATATGTAAAGGCGGGAGAGCGAACCTTTTGGGTGAAGTTCTGCTTTAAAAGTTGTCACCAGAGCATTTGTTCCCATTGAGGGATTTTCCTCCGTCGCTTCCCCTTAAGACAGCCCTAAACACTCCTTTAGACAGGCGCTGGGGCCTGTCGTTCATGAATGGGCTGTGTGCTTATGCAATTTGGCTCAGGCTGGGTTCACACATCTGCAAAGCGGGAACCAGTGCGATTCCTGTGCGGGTTCCTGCATCACAATGCACTCTGCAAACCACTGCGGGTGTCCATAGAAAGATAATGACACCCCCCCAGATCGGTTTGCAGAAACTGTATGGCTGAATTTGCATCTCACAGACATCGCATGAGATCTGCACAGCAATGCGAATCACATGGAATATCTGTTCGCACCAGTGTGAATCCAGCCTCAGTGTCCAGTGAGCTCTGGAGGGGCAGAGCACAGAGCGCCGACTGACCACCTCTGCTCTGTGCTCCAAGTGTACCTGAGAACTGAGCGATCAGCGGTCTTTAATCACTATCAGTGTAGAGGCGGCAGGGACAGCTGCAGCTCGGATCAATGCTGCAATATAAAGGTTTTCTTCAATTCCCGCACTTCTCATAAGGAAAGGTGGTATGTGATCAGTTTGTTATGTAGCTATTTCGGCACCTCTGCATTCAGTCTAAAAATGCAAGTTGCCTGGCCGTGGTCAATTCAATTACTCTTTCAAGTCACTGACTTGCAGTAAGCATGCTGTCAGAGTAAGAATACCATAAGTACTGGACCAGCATGACAGCCAAGCTACGAGCATTTTTAGATTACTAATGGCCGTGTGCTTTGGTGTGCAGTGTGAACATGCCTTGTAATGTATTGCTTGCTCCCCCCCTCCCCCAAATGTAGTCCTATGTGCTGCAGTGCATTGTGATGCGTTACAAAACACATTACAGAAAAATGCAAAAGGTATTTTTTTGTTCTTTAAATGCACATCAATGCATCGTGTTGTCAACCATGGACATTAGGAAAATTGCTTTGTTCTTGCATTTAGAAGAACTACTGGTGTGAATGAGCCCTAATAGACTGCACATTGTGCGCCATCTTTCCCCGCAGTAATCCCTTAACTAGGCTCATAAATAGGAAACGCACAGCACCTCCGCTGTTTATTTCATGAGGTCTCATTAGCTGAAGAACAACGTATAAATATTTATAAGCTGGGATACTTTTACTAAACGTGTCACGCTACCCGAGCCGGACGACTGCTGTAGATATCAGAGATGGTAAACCGGCTCACCGTTTATCCGAGTCTAGCAGAAAACAGGATTTTTGTTAAGACTGTTAATACTACAACACCCCCGCCCCCCCCTTTCACCATTTTTCAGCCCAGCATCTGGGTTTTGGGGCGTTTTGCACAAATTTTATAGACCAGATTGGACTACTAAGGCATTATGGGAGACCAGATTTTCGTTCCCTGGTTTAGACCTGCAACCCGCGAAGCATCAACAAAGTCCAAATGCAATATTTCCCATGCACACAAGAAACCGGCTATTCAATCGTGCTGGAATGACCCCAGGCTGGAAATCATGGATGATCAAAGTGAAGGAATGTCATAAGCACACCAAGGATTCCTCAAAGGGGTCCAAAGCTTTATTTCTGTGGTCAAATAAGCCAGTGGCGGCTGGTGCTCCATTTTAGGGGGGCCCAAACCAACCACCTAACACCACCCCCCCAGTCAGACGATTTTACCCCCTAACCCCACCATCCCCGTTCGCTCTTCCGTCCGCCCACCAGGCCTGCACTTACCCCCATTTAGGTCATGGGTGGCAACTGATCCTTCCTGAGTCTCCTCCTCGGCAGCTTCCTTCTCAGCAGCCAATATGGTCGCTTCTCCTCTGGGCCAATCGGGTCTCAAGACCCACTTCCCGATTGGCCGGGAGGAGAAACAGGAAGACAATAGCCAATAGTAATTAGCCATCGTCACAACTGGGTGGGCTCCGGGCGCAGTACTCTTTTTGACCCAATTATGATTGTGCACTGCTTCACTTCCCAAACCAAGGTGATCGTGGAAACCCTTTAGTGTGCAAAGGCAACCCAGAACCCCATTCCCTTACTTTAGCAAATGGCTGATCAATGCTCCAAATATGAATGGAACAAAAGGAGGCAAGCCAAGTAAAAAGACTTGGGAGCACCCATGTTGGAGATCTATGATCACATCATCCTGGCATAGGCGCTCTGCACTTATGGAATTGGCAGAATGCCAAGAATGGACAATCGAATGCTCCTATGTGCCAACAGACTGTCCTTCAGCACCTTCACCTCCAATGCAGAGCTATGAACCCTGGTCATAGTCTTCATCAGTCTTGACTTCAGGACCTTAGACTGCTGGAGCATGAGGAGAAGATGCTGCAGGCACCAGGACAGTGCGGAGGATCAGGCAAGTAAATCTTTTCCCATGACCCGTAGGCCTAAATGAGAAGATAGCCCTTGTAGTGCAGTACGACTGCATGGGAGACTTTATTGGTCCTTGAGTTCAGCTCTAAAAATTCCTGAAATCTACACCCTTGCCATACTATATAAAGTATAAAAAATAAAATATCTAATAAGCACTCAAACAAACATCAGGACTCCACAACAACGATATACATCATTTCTCCCCCCCCCCCCCCCCCCCCCAGCAAAAAAATAAAAAACAACAACCTGACAGGTGTTCTAACCCTTCCCTACTCTATCCAAACCTAAAAAACAATGCTTTGGCTTGAGACACATTTTATACATTAAGCAAAATTCTCTGGTAAGTGAAGGATTCAGTAATCACTCACTTATTGTGGCAGTGGGATAAATATTCCTGTGGACAATCACCTATTCTGTCCCCGGTGACATCCACCACTGCTCACTGTATCTTGGCATGAAGGAGGACAGTCACAAAGCAACAAGGCTTTGAAAGGGAAATAAAAAAACAAAACAAAAAAAAACTGCAAGGCTACTGAAGGTTCAGCGCTCCCTGTATGGACTTTATATGAACTTTGCTTTTGTGATGTGCATTTAAAATTGAACTGAAATAGAAAAAAAAAAAAAATTCAATTTTTATGTAAACACTAGGAAAAGTCATCGTATTGCACATTCCCTTTGCAAGCTAATGAACTTTCAGAAGGAATGCATGCTCCATCCTCATCCAGAAAGGACCATTCATTACAGTGTTTGGCTGGTTACAGATGAGATATGGCCTGTCCTCCCAATTAGTGACCGGGACCCCTGGACCCAGAGACGTTCTGTCCCCTTGCCTCCATCCAGCGGGGATCAATCAAGATATTGGTGGAGTGAGGTAGGGGAAATTCCAATCACTAAAAACTCATAAGTTTTAAAAGTTACCAATTTAAAAGCTGTGCTCAATCTTTCTCTAAGGACGGTGATAATTAAAATACCAGGTGATTATGCCTTTATGGGCTTTATTTAGGAGCCTCCTTTTATATATAAAAAAAAATAAATCCTACTGTCTCCCAAATGGTCTCCTACAAGGTCACGGTCAGATACCCTTGGTGGAGACTATACCAGGCATACAAGCCAACATGCATGATCCATCACATGGAGGTCCAGGATTGGTCCACTTTTGTCACCATCAGGAAGCTGGATTAGTTGGTTTAGAGAAGCCTTGTTCAACCTTATTACCCTACAACCCCCCCCCTCCAAAATAATTTTCAGGAGTTGGAGAACTTACTAAAACTAATTCAATGAGGGGGGGACAAGAGGAAAAATGTCCCTCTTATTGGTGGCAATTAGAAAGAATGCAACCCTTACGGATAGCTAAAAAGATTGGTGGGGGGGGGGGGGTCATGCTGCTGGCACCATCATATGGCAGAGCCATAAGTCACAGCGCAAGGAACTCCTAGCTATCGCTCAAGGAACCCTGGTTGAGAAAGGCTGGTTAAGAGGCAAGACATGCAACCAATGTTGAATTTGGACAGGAATTTAAAAAAAAGAGGGAAGATGAAGGACAAAATGGCAGTTACAAAGCCAACTGTCATACATTTAAGGTTTAGATCAGCTATTCTCAACCAGTGTTCCATGGTTGCTAGGAGGGTCTTAAAACTGTGGCCCATTGACCTCCCATACGACGGCACCTGGGCTGTGGCCCATTGACCCCCCCCCATACGACGGCACCTGGGCTGTGGCCCATTGACCCCCCCATACGACGGCACCTGGGCTGTGGCCCATTGACCCCCCCCCATACGACGGCACCTGGGCTGTGGCCCATTGACCCCCCCCCCATACGACGGCACCTGGGCTGTGGCCCATTGACCCCCCCCCCCATACGACGGCACCTGGGCTGTGGCCCATTGACCCCCCCCCATACGACGGCACCTGGGCTGTGGCCCATTGACCCCCCCCCCATACGACGGCACCTGGGCTGTGGCCCATTGACCCCCCCCCCATACGACGGCACCTGGGCTGTGGCCCATTGACCCCCCCCCATACGACGGCACCTGGGCTGTGGCCCATTGACCCCCCCCATACGACGGCACCTGGGCTGTGGCCCATTGACCCCCCCCCCATACGACGGCACCTGGGCTGTGGCCCATTGACCCCCCCCCCATACGACGGCACCTGGGCTCCCCCATACGACGGCACCTGGGCTGTGGCCCATTGACCCCCCCCATACGACGGCACCTGGGCTGTGGCCCATTGACCTCCCAGTACGACGTCACCTGGGCTGTGGCCCATTGAGCCCCCCCCGTATGACGGCACCTGGGCTGTGGCCCATTGACCCCCCCCGTACGACGGCACCTGGGCTGTGGCCCATTGACCCCCCCCGTACGACGGCACCTGGGCTGTGGCCCATTGACCCCCCCGTACAACGGCACCTGGGCTGTGGCCCATTGACCCCCCCGTACGACGGCACCTGGGCTGTGGCCCATTGACCCCCCCCATATGACGGCACCTGGGCTGTGGCCCATTGACCCCCCCCGTACGACGGCACCTGGGCTGTGGCCCATTGACCCCCCCCGTACGACGCCACCTGAATAGTTCCATGTCCGATACCACCTGGCAAAGCCAGCTGCAGGATGCCACCAATGGAAATTATAGCTGTCTGTAAGGGTAGCATTTTGACCACCACCAATAGAAGCATTCTTCCACACTAAACACCAGTTAGTTTTAGCAGGTGTTCCCCTACACAGCCTTAAAGAGGACCTCCCCCTATTTTATAAAACCAACAGTAATATGTAAAGGGGAAACTCTTGCCCACGTGACTTCATTTGTACCAGTTTTTAACATGCCTCGGTGTTGCTTGGGATCCTGTTCCATTTTGAAAAGTTGACCTCATACTGCATGAGAAACTCATCTTGTGCATGTGCCTTACGACACTACATGCACCTGTTGCCATAACACCCCCCCCCCCCCAAGATATTAGGGAGCATTTTCTTTTAAATCAATATATGAATGAAATGCAACATGCACTTCAATACACGCATGCACAGGATGACCATATGGAAAAATCTCGCAGTTTAGGTACAAGAGTTCCCTAAAAGCAATGGTGAGGTTGCCTTCCCAGAGGACCCTGGCCACACAGACTCCCTCTGGGAAGGAAAGGTCACCACTGTCTTCAGGGAAACCAGAAAGTGGAAACAAAAAAAAAAAAAAAAAAAAAAAAAAGAACCCCACACTCATGTCTAGGGGGGGGGGGGGGGGGTAAAGGAAAAGGCTGGTTTACTTACCTGAACACCTGCTCCAGCGATCTCCTCTTTGGAGCTGTGGGCGATCGCTCAGTGTCATTACATACAATGCAGGGCTAATAACCGTGCGCTGTACGGAGGAGGCAAGGGTGCAACCGTGGCCTGGAGCACCTTAGAGAGGAGGCTTTGTGGAACCAATGACACCGATGGAGTGCAACATAAGGGAAGAATTACACTTGCCATTTCAATGAGCTCCCTTAATGCAATGCATGTTAAACACTCATGTATTATAAAACCCAATAGAAACGGGCCCCTAATGCCACGAGTCATTGACCTGAAAGGATTATACTATTAGTTTTCAAACCCGGCAACTAGCATTCTTATAAAAGGGATCAGCAATAGCCAACTTCTGATCGCCTTCCCGACTTCCTCAACAAATGCAGATCAGAATTAGCACAAAGACATCGGGAACTGAATTCAACCTATTAAAGCAGGTAGTCTGACTACTACTACTACTAATAATAAAAAAAAAAAATAATAAAAAAAAGGGTTAAAAAAAAATAAATAAGGGAGGCCTACAAGTTGCCCATTACCTGCACCACACTATCAGGTCTCTGCTGCCCCTGACTTTATCTGACAAGCCTTGCTGGTACTTGTAGTGCAACACAGACCTTTACCTGCAATTGTTCAGCAACTACTAACAATTGCATATAAAATGCCTGTAAACCACACACCATGCATCTGATCCCTTCCCCGTCACCCAGCACCCTCTCCAATGGAAAAGTCCGCTTACCAGCGACTGAACGCAGACTGAACCAATAGCAACGTTGCCGTAGAATCTGGAGGCAGATAATGGAAAGCTCCAGTGCAGGCTTAAAAATTCTCTTTAGCAAATCCAATGACATCATCATGCAAGAGGGAAAAAAAATAAAATAAAAAAAATAAATAAATAGAATGAGACTATAGCTCACCCCCCTCCACCTGCATACTGGTTATGCAATAGAAACGCAGATCATTAGAGTATTACAAGGCTTGAGCTCTGTGGCTTAATTGCTAATTAGGAATTGAAAGAGGAATGCAGTTAACCTGTTCACTGCCAAACCAATGACATAGTGCAAGCCATGGATTCATGCAGGGAGATTAGGGAGGTGATGAGAGGCCCCCTGCTAAAGGCTCTTACCTCTCAGCATCCCAGAGTAAGCAGCTATGATGGTCTTCATGGTGGATGAGCTCAGCTGTCACTATCCTCTCCCCTGTACTGTGCAGCACTGAGCCCAGAGAACAGCACAGCCTTATATATAGACAGGGGAGCACAGCGACATCTACAGGCCGCTCTGGGAAGAACTGAGAGCACAGGCCAGCTTGGCAAAGATCCAGTCTTTGTATTATTCATTCAATGCACATTGACACTAATACATTCATATTTCATTATACTTAGTACCTTTTAAACATGTTATAGTCATTAGGCTACATTTTAAAAAAGTCTCGGCTTTAATACATTTTTGTAAAGTTTTCACATAAAAAAATAAAAACAAATAAAAACTTTTAAAAACACATCAACAATGTATATACATGTATCCATATATACACTGATATTTAAAGCAGTATTAACCCCAAAAGCGAGCATTTATTTTATTGCATCTTATTGATTCTTCAATGTGGTGGCTGCACAGTTTTTTTGTCTTTTCTTCTTTCTTTCTTTCTTTCTTTCTTTCTTTCTTTCTTTCTTTCTTTCTTTCTTTCTTTCTCTTCTTTCTTTCTTTCTTTCTTTCTTTCTTTCTTTCTCTCTCTCTCTCTCTCTCTCTCTCTCTCTCTCTCTCTCTCTCTCTCTCTCTCTCTCTCTTTTCTCTCTCTCTCTTCTTTTCCCCTCTTCTTTCTTTCTTTCTTTCTTTCTTTCTTTCTTTCTTTCTTTCTTCTTTCTTTCTTTCTTTCTTTCTTTCTTTCTTTCTTTCTTTCTTTCTTTCCCATTGACCCCCCCCATACGACGGCACCTGGGCTGTGGCCCATTGACCCCCCCCCCATACGACGGCACCTGGGCTGTGGCCCATTGACCCCCCCCCATACGACGGCACCTGGGCTGTGGCCCATTGACCCCCCCCATACGACGGCACCTGGGCTGTGGCCCATTGACCCCCCCATACGACGGCACCTGGGCTGTGGCCCATTGACCCCCCCATACGACGGCACCTGAATAGTTCCATGTCCATGTTCTTTCTTTCTTTCTTCTTTCTTTCTTTTTTCTTCTTTCTTTCTTTCTTTCTTTCTTTCTTTCTTTCTTTCTTTCTTTCTTTCTTTCTTTCTTTCTTTCTTTCTTTCTTTCTCTCCCCATTGACCCCCCCCCATACGACGGCACCTGGGCTGTGGCCCATTGACCCCCCCCCATACGACGGCACCTGGGCTGTGGCCCATTGACCCCCCCCATATGACGGCACCTGGGCTGTGGCCCATTGACCCCCCCATACGACGGCACCTGGGCTGTGGCCCATTGACCCCCCCCATACGACGGCACCTGGGCTGTGGCCCATTGACCCCCCCCCCATACGACGGCACCTGGGCTGTGGCCCATTGACCCCCCCATACAACGGCACCTGGGCTGTGGCCCATTGACCCCCCCCATACGACGGCACCTGAATAGTTCCATGTCCATGTTCTTTCTTTCTTTCTTTCCTTTCTTTCTTTTTTCTTTCTTTCTTTCTTTCTTTCTTTCTTTCTTTCTTTCTTTCTTTCTTTCTTTTCTTTCTTTCTTTCTCTCCAATTGACCCCCCCCCATACGACGGCACCTGGGCTGTGGCCCATTGACCCCCCCCCCCCATACGACGGCACCTGGGCTGTGGCCCATTGACCCCCCCCATAACGACGGCACCTGGGCTGTGGCCCATTGACCCCCCCCATACGACGGCACCTGGGCTGTGGCCCATTGACCCCCCCCATACGACGGCACCTGGGCTGTGGCCCATTGACCCCCCCCATACGACGGCACCTGGGCTGTGGCCCATTGACCCCCCCCCCCATACGACGGCACCTGGGCTGTGGCCCATTGACCCCCCCCATACGACGGCACCTGGGCTGTGGCCCATTGACCCCCATACGACGGCACCTGGGCTGTGGCCCATTGACCCCCCCATACGACGGCACCTGAATAGTTCCATGTCCATGTTCTTTCTTTCTTTCTTTCTTTCTTTCTTTCTTTCTTTCTTTCTTTCTTTTCTTTCTTTCTTTCTTTCTCTTTCTCTCTCTCTCTCCCTCTCTCCCTCTCTCTCTCTCTCTCTCTCTCTCTCTCTCTCTCTCTCTCTCTCTCATTCTCTTGTCTCTTTCTTTTTTTGCTTTATTTATTTGTGTAAAACCTTTATCTCTATAGGAGACAAAAAAAAGATGTTTGCTGTAACTACCTGTGTAACTGCAGTAAGAGGTGGAGTTTATCTTCAATGTGTTAGTGTATCATCTAAATCTGCTAGTGTAGTTGTCTCCAAACTATTGCACAGAAGTGAGATGCAGCCCTTTCCTTGCCTACTCTTCCACTGACACCAATGATGGGACACTATTCCTCCCACTGAAACCAAGATGGAAAATTGTTTACTGCCACTGATACTGGGTCATTTTTTACTCCCACCTGTACACAATCTGGCTCCCTAAAGCCTAAAGGACAGTAAACTGGCCCTTTGTTTAGAAAGTTTGAAGTACATCTAACACCCCCCCCCCCCCCAGACTGACAATGCTGCTGTCTGCTGCACCCCCTTTTCCCCCTCATCCAGAGTAGAGGCACTAAAATAGATGCAAGAAAGATTATAAAAAAAGAAAACAAATGCAGCCAGCACATCTAATAATTGGTAAGCTGCAATATATTACATTTTTGGTTTTTGGTTTTGGGTTTAATACCACTTTAAGGGCCTGTTCACATTTTAGTAACATGTGGAAATGCACATTAACCCCTTCCCGCCGACCGTACGCACATATGCGTACTCGGCTTTCCGGGGTTATACCGGGATGATGCCCGCAGCTGCAGGCATCATCCCGGTACCGTTGTTTTCAGCGGGCGATCGGCTACCCGTATATAACAACCGATGCGGCTAAAAGCCGCTCGGTTGTTATACCGGAGGAGAGGGAGGGGACATCCCCCCCTCCCGCCGCTGTTACCGGGCCTCCCGTGCAATCGGGAGTCCCGGTGTCGGTTCGGCTGCCTTCGGCGGCTGGGGGCGGACTGGAACGAAGCTGCGAGCGGCTTCGTTCCAGCCTTCTTGTTGAAAACGCGGAAGCGACGTCATGACGTCACTTCCCGTTTACTCGGCTGCCAATGGCGCCGAATTTAAAAAAGTACACAGTATTCAGAATCGCCGTTTTCGGCGATCTGAATACTTTGAAGTGTAAAGGAGGGATGGGGGGTCTTTTAGACCCCCGATCCCTCCATAAAGAGTACCTGTCACCACCTATTACTGTCACAAGGATGTTTACATTGCTTGTGACAGCAATAAAAGTAAAAAAAAAAAATAAATTTTAAAACACAATTTATAAAAGTACAAAATAAATAAAATAAATAAAAAAAAAAAAAAAAATTTTTAAAGTGCCCCTGTCCCCGCGAGCTCGCGCAGCGAAGAAACGCATACGGAAGTCGCGCCCGCATATGTAAACGGTGTTCAAACCACACATGTGAGGTATCGCCGCGATCGTCAGAGCGAGAGCAATAATTCTAGCCCTAGACCTCCTCTGTAGCTCAAACCTGATAACCGTAAAAAATTTTTAAAGCGTCGCCTATGGAAATTCATAGGTACCGTAGTTCGTCGCCATTCCACGAGTGCGTGCAATTATAAAGGGTGACATGTTTGGTATCTATTTACTCGGCGTAACATCATCTTTCACATTATACAAAAAATTGGGGTAACTTTACTGTTTGGATTTTTTAAAATTCATGAAAGTGTCACTTTTCCAAAAATTTGCGTTTAAAACACCGCTGCACAAATACCGTGTGCTAAAAAATATTGCAACAATCTCCATTTTATTCTCTAGATTCTCTTCTAAAAATATATATATAATGTTTGGGGGTTCTAAGTAATTTTCTAGCAAAAAATACGGATTTTAACTTGTAAACACCAAATTTCAAAAATAGGCTTAGTCATGAAAGGGTTAAATTAAGTGCATTCGGAATGGCCCCCCAAGGCACATGCTGATGTGAACATGTGGCAAGACATTAACATTCATTGCGGTGTGCTGCCAAAAAATGGACATGCACCATTTTCTGGCATCGTTTTGCAAGGCAGGTCCATTCGCAGAATTAATGACAATGGGGGTTATTTACTAAAGGAAAATCCACTTTGCACTGCAAGTGCACTTGGAAGTAAAGTCGCTGTAGATCCGAGGGGGACATGCAAGGAAAATAAAAAACAGCATTTTAGCTTGCACATGTTTGGATGATAAAATCAGCAGAGCTTCCCCTCATTTCAGATCTACCCCTCAGATTTAGAGCGACTGCACTTCCAAGTGCACTTTCAGTGCAAAGTGGATTTGCCTTTCGTAAATAACCCCCAATGCATCCCACCAGCACATTTAACACGTTACCGCAATGAGAGTGTGAACATGTGAACAGGACCTAAAAGATACTCCTCTTATTTATAATTTATGTCATATTTAAGTCATATTGCCTCTTTACATGCACTGCTGTCTGCTTTGCGGAGCTACACAGTGGGTGTGCTTTACTGCTCCTTCTCACTCTGGGGTTGATTTATTAAGGGCAAATAGATTGTGCACTTTGCAAAGTGTAGTTGCTCCAGAGCTTAGTAAATGTAAAACTCTGCTGACTTTGATCATCCAATCATGTGTAAGCAAAAATGCATTTTTTTTTTATTTTCCTTGCTCTTGATTGGGTATTCTTTGCAAAGTGAAGCTTTACATCCTTTACTAAGCTCTGGAGCAACTGCACTTTGCGAAGTGCACAGTCTATTTGCCTTTAGTAAATCAACCCCAGTAGGTGTGCTTTACTGCTCCTTCTCATTCTGGGGTTGATTTACTAAAGGCAAATAGACTGTGCACTTCGCAATGTACAGTTGCTCTCTGCAAGGGCAGTTGCTCCAGAGCTTAGTAAATGAACAGAAGCTCTGCGGACTTCCATCATCCAATCACGTGCAAGCAAAAATGCTGTTTCTTTTATTTTCCTTGCACGTGATTGGGTACTCTTTGCGAAGTAAAGCTTTACCTCATTTACTAAGCCCTGGGGCAACTGCACTTCTAGAGTGCAATTGCACTTTGCATTGTCTTCAATCTATTTTGCCTTTAGTAAATCGATTCCTTAGTGTAAGATTTGTCCACCACAATGTCGCAGTCCTGCTAAAAAGCGCTGATCGCCGCCATTACTAGTAAAAATAACAATAAAAATGCCATAAAAATATGCCATAGTTTGTAGACTCGATAACTTTTACGCAAACCAATCAATATACGCTTATTGGGGTTTTTTTTATGTAGCAAAACACATATTGGCCTAAATTGATCAAGAAATTTGTTTTTTGTTTTTTTTTTATTGGATGTATTTTATAGCAGAAAGTAAAAAATATAGTTTTTTTTTTTTTCAAAATTGTCGGTCTTTTTTTGTTTCTAGTGCAAAAAAAAAAACAAAACAAAAACGCAGAGGTGATCAAATACCACCAAAATAAAGCTCTATTTGTGGGGAAAAAAAAACAACATCTTTGGGTACAGCATCGCATGACCGCGCAACTGTCAGTTAAAGTTAGGCAGTGCTGAATCACAAAAAAATGGCCTGGTCATTAAGGGGGTAAAAGCTTCCGGGGCTGAAGTGGTTAAAAAAATACATGTAGTTATGTTTTAATGATATAGCTACCTAGACTAGAGTTCCCCTTTAACTTCGCTAAGATACTCATAAACACTGTAGGGGTAAAAAATAGAGGCAGTCATTTAACTTACCAGCCCTTTTTTTTTTTGGATTGTATAGGAAATGTGAGGTTCCTGTAATGCCGTGTACACACGACTGGACTTTTCGACTGAACGAATCCGTCAGACAATTCGATCGTGTGTGGGCTTCATCGGACCTTTTCCTGTTGAAAAATCTGTCGGACTTTAGAAATAGAACATGTTTCAAATCTTTCCGAGGGACTCGAGTCCGATCGAAAAATCAGTTTGTCTGTATGCTAGTCCGACGGACAAAAAAGGACGCTAGGGCAGCTATTGGCTACTGGCTATGAACTTCCTTATTCTAGTCCGGTTGTACGTCATCACGTTCGAAACGATCGGACTTTGGTGTGTAGGCAAGTCCGTTTCATTGGAACTCCATCGAAAAGTCCTCCGGGGTTCAGTCCGACAAAAAGTCCGGTCGTATGTACACGGCGTTAGCCTTTCACTGTGACATTGTCCCAAAACTGGGGTGAGAAAAAAAAAAATTGTGACCAGAGTCACCAAGGTCAGATGGACTGACAGACATCCAAATGATACAGACAGGCGTTTGTCCTTCATTGGATTTCACTGTCTGTCATCACCGTTGGCCACAGATGCCCCCTGGCACAGCACCCACCTTGGCCGCAATTTTTGTCTGCATTCAGAGAATGGCAAAACAGGATCCCACTCAGCTGGAACAAAGGTGCCACTTGTCATTGTATTAAAATAAATACACATCTATAGAAGTGGTTGAGAAAGGAGGGCACAAGTAACTTGATGGCGACATAATTAGCCGCAATATTCCTCCCGGTGTGTGCCAAGAACAATCGTGTGCCAAAAAGTTTTGTTTTTTTTTGTATATTCTACAACAGCACTTAGAAAGTGATGAAACAAAAAAGGGGGAGAAGAATAATGTCCTTTGTTATCATTTCTCGGTCTCAGGACACAGTCAGTGTACATGCACAACATATTTTTCAATACAGTGTAATTCCCTTTGTAAAAACTAAAAGGTCACTCCACCCAACATATTACTACATGCGTGGATATATGATGCTGGGCTGCTCTCTCTGTCACTTCAGCTGCAATATATCTTCACTATGAAGTCTCACTCCCAGTATAGAGATAGCCCCATCTTCCTTAAAGTGCATCCAAAACTTTTTTTTTTTTTCTTGTTTTGAATGGAGTGCGTTTGGGTTAAAAACACCTATCAAGTTGAAACAGTGGATTTATGTGTTTTTGTGCTGACTAGTTGAATCAAGTGCCTGGGAAATGTTGTAAAGAATTGTTCAAATACATATACTGTATACAGTATATTGGGGATTCAGGTGACTTTGAATGTGGCATGATTGTTGAGTATTTCAAAAACTGCTGATCTACTGGGATTTTCACACACAACCATCTCTCGGGTTTACAGAGAATGGTCTGAAAAAGAGAAAATATCCAGTGAGCGGCAGTTGTGTGGAGGAAAATGCCTTATTGATGTCAGAGGTCAGAGGAGAATGGACAGACTGGTTAGAGATGACAGAAAGGCAACAGTAACTCAAATAACCAATCATTACAACCAAGGTATGCAGAATACCATCTCTGAACACACAAGACATCAAACCTTGAAGCAGATGGGCTACAACAGCAGAAGACCACACCGGGTGCTACTCCTGTCAGCTAAGAACAGGAAGCTACAATTTGCACAGGCTCACCATAATTGGACAATAGAAGATTGGAAAAACATTGCCTGTTGTGATGAGTTTTGGTTTCAGCTGTGACATTCCACATGTATCAACGGTTCAGGTTGGTGGTGGTGGTGTAATGGTGTGGGGGATATTTTCTTGGCATACTTTGGGCCCCTTAGTACCAATTGAGTATTGTTTAAACATAATGACCTACCTGAGTATTGTTAATGAACATGTCCATCAAATATATATGTAGCACCCTCTACCTAAAGGTAGGTGCTAGAATAGTATTTTCTAGTTCAGGGCCCAGGTGCAGGTAAATTTAGCCAGGCCTGTGCTTTAGGTTAGGCCTGGTTGTTTTGATTTGGGACTGGGAGTGTTCAGTGTAGAGGTGGGTGTGGTCACCTGTGCTCTGATCCAGAGATGCCTCTCCTGCTTTCAGAAAGATAGTTCTGGAATGGGGGTTGGACCTGAAGTCTGAGTGGCAGGCAGCTCATGTGAGGAGCCCTGACCAATTATCTTTCGGTATTGGCAGGGGGCAGGCCTCCCGTATAAGCTGGGGTCACGTGCTGCCAGGGAGGAGTCTGTAGTAAAGGAAAGACAGCATGGAGTAGCGAGTTGCTGTTCTGGGCGTCCCCACGCGGGGATGCGCCGAGCGCGGAGGAGGGATGGAGGAACCGCAGAGAGGGAGTCTAAGATAAAGATCTTCGTCTTTAACAAAGTATCAGGCTGCTGTGACCGGGGAACACAGGACTTGAATGCTGGACAAGATCAATGCAGAAGAAGTAGCAGTGAAATGGAAGAGAGTAGAGCAGTGTTCTGTGACCGGGGACACAGAACGGCCAAATAATCAAAGGTCAGTGCACAGAACAAGAGAAGTTATCAAGAACAGTGTAGAATGCTGTGGCCGGGGAACACAGCATTGATAGCAAAGGACTGGCTGGGAACAGTAGTCCGTTTATTACCATGTGTCAGACTATCAGGGGGAGATACCGTGTTGTCTCGGGTCTGGTTAGCACATTGGTAATATCTTCCAAAGACTGTGTGGTCTAACTCATTGATCCATCGGGGAGAGGTTGTGTTAGGCCTCTGGATTTTTTACTCTCAGAAACCGTCATAGTCTGCAAGGTGGAATTATTCAGAGTGATTCTTCTTTGTCAAAATTGGAAGTGAAGAAGTAGTGTTTCAAATTTGCTGAGACTAGTGGATGTACAGCAACTTTCAAGCTAAGGCTACTCATTATTGCCAAACAATACACCAACTGCTATGGGCATCTCATATCACCCCTTTATTTCACCCAAGTTGTATCCTGCAATAAAACCAATAAAACCATGCAGATGACTGTTCCTTGTCTTATCTGAATGTGGGGAGCATGGCAGCAGGGTGATTGGCGGATTGCTAAGTAACCAAATAGCAGCCCTTACGGGGGTACCGGTACATTTATTTATATATATATATATTAATCAATTATTGTGGATTTATTCTATTGCTATTATTGCTTTTGTCATTATTAATTTTACATTGGTGTTCTGAGCGCCAGCATTTGGGTTTTTTTTTATATTTACCTAGGTCAGTGGTTCTCAACTCCAGTCCTCAGGACCCACCAACAGGCCAGGTTTGCAAGATAACTGAAAATACATCACAGGTGATATCATTTGCTGTTCAGTGATTGCAGTATTCTAGTCTGCATCTCCCCCAAGGTAATACTTAAAATCCGGCCTGTTGGTGGGTCCCGAGGACTGGAGTTGAGAACCACTGACCTAGGTGGATGCAGCATCAGTCCGAGCGCATGGCTGTGGAGGGGAAGGGAGCGGCCGGCTCAGGCTCTCAGCAGGTCACTGCAGGCACCTGGTGGATCACGACTTCCATTATCACAATGACGCGGTACCTGGACTGACTTCTGCGATGTCAGCAGAGAGTGGAATTCAGCCCGCTCTCTTCTGAAAACGGGTCACAGGAGTGCAAAACGATCTGCACTCCTGTGATCCATAGGAGAAGTACAACCAAACAAGCTTTGGCTATACTTCTCCTTTAATGGAACAAGCTGAAGTTAGAAGCTGATTGGCTACCAGGCACAGCTGCACCAGATTTTGCATTCTCCAGTTTTAGTAAGTCAATCCCTGTGGGGGTTATTTATGAAAGGCAAATCCACTTTGCACTGAAAGTGCACTTGGAAGTGCAGTCCCTCTAAATCTAAGGGGTAGATCTGAAATGAGGGGAAGCTCTGCTGATTTTATCATCCAATCATGTGCAAGCTAAAATGCTGTTTTTTATTTTCCTTGCATGTCCCCCCCAGCAACTTTACTTCCAAGTGCACTTTCAGTGCAAAGTGGATTTTCCTTTAGTAAATAACCCCCTATATGTCTCTTTCTTTACGTATTTCTGTTGCCCAGCACCTGGCTACATTTGCATTCTCTAACAACTTGGTTTTTTGGAAGTAAACAATAAAAACAAACATTTGATCATTACAGTGATGTAATGAGACCAGGGTTTTTTTTGGTCTCACATTGTGCAAAACTGAGGTGGCACTGAGATTTAACAGTGTCATGGAGGTCAGACAGACTGACAAACATCCAAACTTTAGAGACAAAAATCTGGCCTTGGCTAGTTTGCTGCAGATGGGCTCAGGCTTTCACTGGCTCAGCATCCTGGAAGGGAGTTTAATGTGCAGGGTGGGAGATGAGGACAATGGGAACAAGGATGGCAGATGTTTAGCGCCCAATGATCTAAACACAGTGGGGTTGATTTACTAAAGGCAACTCCACTTTGCACTACAAGTGCAGTCGCTGTAGATCCGAGGAGGACATGCAAGGAAAATAAAAAACAGCATTTTAGCTTGCACATGATTGGATGATAAAATCAGCAGAGCTTCCCCTCATTTCAGATCTTCCACTCAGATCTATAGCAACTATACTTTCCAAGTGCACTGACAGTGCACTTATAGTGCAAAGCGGATTTGCCTTTCGTAAAGCATCCCCCAAGTCCATGTTTGGTAATGTTATCAGCTGCAATACTCTTCATGATCCAAACTTAGGCACTTGAAGTGGTCATGAACTCAAAAAAAGAAGATTTGCTATGTTATAGGAAACATTTAAAAACGCTGAGGAACATTTCAAAATGCTGATTGCATCATCGTTATTTATCAGAAAAAGGTTACAAACTGCCTACACATTGGGGTTTATTTACTTAAGGCAAATAGACTGTGCACTTTGCAAAGTGCAGTTACACTCTACAAGAGCAGTTGCTCCAGAACTTAGTAAATCTGCAAAATCTCTGCTGACTTCCATCATCCAATCATGTGCAAGAAAAAAATGCAGTTTCTTTTAATCTTCTTTCAACGTGATTGGGTATTCTTTGCAAAGTGAAGCTTTACTTCATTTACTAAGCTCTGCAGCAACTGCACTTTGCAAAGTGGACATTCTATTTGCCTTTAGTAAATCAACATCTGAGACTCTGCCCATCGACTGGAGCTCAAGGAGGGCAATGGAGCTGGCTGGAGCAGGGAAACAAGTAACACAGCCTTGAGTTTACCCCCTAGACATAATAGGCACACAACCATTTTCTTAGTTTGGAGAAGGAAGTAAAGGGTTAGACCCTTTGTCAGTTTTTTTTTATTGCTGTCTTTGTCACCGCTAAGTAGAATCACCCTCTCTCTTTGTCCTAAGACCATTGCCACCAGGACTGAAAGTGAGGGAAAAATCAAACATTTTGGGGGTTATTTACGAAAGGCAAATCCACTTTGTACTACAAGTGCAAACTAAAAGTGCAAAGTGCACTTGGAAGTGCAGTTGCTGTAAATCTGAGGGGTAGTCCTGAAATGAGGGGAAGCTCTGCTGATTTTATCATCCAATCATGTGCAAGCTAAAATGCTGTTTTTTATTCTCCTTGCATGTCCCCCTCAGATCTACAGCGACTGCACTTCCAAGTGCACTTTGCACTTGTAGTTTGCACTTGTAGTGCAAAGTGGAATTGCCTTTCGTAAATAACCCCCTTTGAGTTGTTATCAGAAATGGGAATAGAGGGGGAAATCTTCCAATAGGTCCCTTGTTCCAGAGGCCGCTTGAACTTTAGAGAGATTTCCTTTTAGTTCTTGTTGCGTCAACCCAATAGGACACAGATGAGAAAAAGTACATTAGTAGTTGTTCAAAACCCTTTCCAAAATGATCATAAAATAGCTTTGGCTTTAGATATTCTTTAGATTCTCTTTTTCGTATTTATTTTGTTTGCTGTGGCAAATAGAAGAGTACCTGGGTATGTTTGGTTAAGGTAACCCATATAAACCACACTTTTTCATCCTTTCTAATGTAATATATCAAATCTCACCCTGTGTTGCCTCTTTTTTCTTGGAATAAAATCCAGCTTTATGGGTCTTTGCTTATAAATACCACTGGTAACAAGTCCCATTTTTACTAGCCATCATACTCTATATCTGTCATGGGCAGGGTTCAGGCTTGGAGAGCAGTAGCTATAGCAGTAGAGAGGCTCCCACTGACCTGCAGGACAGGTACACAAGTAGGTAACCCGGTCGGATCACGCGGGCTTACCCGAGGTGCAGGGTCTAAACACTAACCGGTATTCACCAGAGCTCCTGATGGTGGAGATGTGTTTTGCTGCATGTTAGTACCAGGCCACGGTCCCCAGGATTGCCCCACTAGATGGTGAGTCCAGTAGTAGATGTAGCAGGTAGAGATCAAGCAGAAGCGTAGTCAGTAAGCAAGCCAAAGGTCAGTAAGAAGTGGTTGCAGGTTGGGATCAAGCAGAAGTGTAGTTGAGGAATAACCTAGAGGTTGGTAGCAAGTAGTTTCAGGTTGGGATCAAGATGAAGCCTAGTGGAGGAACAAGCCAAAGGTCGTAGCGAAGACACAGCCAGCGGCAGGAGTGACAAGAGTGAAATGTTGACTGGAGGGAGCACAATAATCTGGCAAACAGGATGTGCAAAGGAATGGCTTAAATAGGAAGTTCATGGGAGGAACAAAGGGTTCAAGTTTCAAGAGAAACAAGACACAAGGCAAGGTTGCCTGAGGAATCAGGCAGAGAGCTGTCCAGCAGCTCAGGTGGCTCAGAAAGAAGAGATACTGCGGGACACAGTAAAGTTTATAGGTTCAGATTCGGATCCTGACTATATTCTACACTTTGTATCTTAGCATGGCCTCTACCAAAAGCCATAATAGTGTGTTCAAGGTTGTTGTTTTTTTTTTGTCTGCATCAGAAATGCTTCTACCCCCGTTCAAATCAAAAATCAATGTAGCTTAAACCAACCCGATGCAGTTAAACAGGTCAACCGCACATTAAATGCACCCACTAAAAACTTATTTGACTTATGAGCTCAGAAGCCTCTCAAACTGTTCTCAATGGCCCTAGATCTCCAAAGGCCCCCCTTGTGCTCAGATTGATTGAAAAGCCGTGGTGAACATTTAATCAAGCACCAATCCCAGTTCAGGCAAATTGATCCGCTCTGCCCTGGTGAAAAGTACTCACAGCTAAGCAGAAGACTCACCAACATTTCAGTCCCAGGCCCTGGGACACAGTTAACCTTGGCCATAGTCTGGCTCAGGTCCACCCAATGACCAATAGTCCCACCTAAATCCTGCCCGCTTATCAGAGTGGACAGACCAAACCTCATCTCTCATTATGCAGGAAGAGCCCACTCACAGCCCATGATCACTGCTAGGGACCTCTTTTGCACTGGGGTCCTTGGTTCGAATACCGATCAGGACACAATCGGCCTAACATCTGCATGTTCTCCCTGTGCTAGCATGAGTTTCCTCCTACACTCCAAAGACATGCTGGTAGGGTAATTGGCTCAATCCGAGATGGCTGTCTCACCTCCTAAAGAGGAGTTCCACCCAGGGGTTCCATTAAAAAAAAAAAAATAAAAGTCAGCAGCTACAAATACTGCAGCTGCTGACTTTTAATTGGACACTTACCTGTCCCTGGGTCCAGCGATGCGGGAGATCGAAGCCCTGCTCGCCCCCCCTCCCCTCCGCTCGTCGGCGCCGGCATTTCAACTGTGGGTGCCGGGCTGTGGCTAAACAGCCTGGCACCCACTTTGCATGCGCGAGCGGCGCCTCGCGCCGTGATTGGCCGCTCAATCACTTGGGACCTGTAATGGGTCCCAGATGATTGACAGGAGGGAGGGAGCAGAGCCGAGCCCTTCCTGTGCCGAGGGGGAAGTGATGTCACCAGCCCAGGGAAAGGAACAGGCAGACTACGAGGGACCACCTAGCAACAGGCATTTAGAGGTAAGTAAAAAAAAAAAAATATCCAAATGTTTTTTTGGGTTTTTTTTTAGAATTTTTCAGGTATTTTTGTTTTTTTGGGTGAAACCCCACTTAAGCACTTTGAGTCCCCATGGACAAGCAACTTAAAATAATGAAATGCCATAATGAGTTCTGATTATGTGCAGTAACTTAAAATAGGGTGACACTGTGATCTTGGGACATAGTATCATCAGGTATTAGGTACAAGATTTCTCAACAAATCCAGGATAGCTGGCGCCTATGTAGCGTTGACTGCTGCCAGTTAGCACTGTGCGTGTCCCTAACGACAACATTATGGCACTAAATGAGAGCACAGCTCCCCCAAAAATGCACTGATAATGGCGCTGAGCAGTTATGAGATAAGAAAAATTGGCCGCTTTTGTGCCCATGTCTGATTCCATAACCCCACCTGATGGACCAAGCTGCCACAGCGGAGGGTTTGAAGGTCTACAAAACACTATGGGGTTGATTTACTAAAGGCAAAAAGACTGTGCACTTTGCAAAGTGCACTTGCTCCAGAGCTTAGTAAAGGAGGTAAACCTTCACTTTGCAAAGGATACCCAACCACGTGCAAGGAAAATAAAAATAACAGCATATTTGTTTGCGCATGATTGGATGATGGAAGTCAGCAGACCTTCTGCTCATTTACTAAGCTCTGCAGTAACTGCCCTTGTAGAATATAACTGCACTTTGCAAAGTGTACAGTCTATTTGCCTTTAGTAAATCAACCCCCTATGAGAGGACTTGCTGCCAAAGGGCCCCAGCTGAAAATCTCTGAACGCTTTTTGTTGCAAGCTGCCAAGTATTCCCGGATATCCACATCAGTGAAACAGCCACAATCCCAGAATCATTCTGAAAGATTCCTTTTGCTTGTCCCTGGCTTGTATAAATAACATATCTTCTGCTTAATTATCAAGCCGTATTTGTCACGTAGGCCAATAATCAATATAATTACTGTACAAAAGTCGCACACTGACTCAAGTCCGCGCATACAGCCGGTCCCAGAGACTAATCTTTGAATTGCTCTAATTTCTGATAAATTTTCTTAATTAACTTTCATTTGGTTCGATTTTTTTTTACAGGAATGTAGCATGGATTTTTACAGCTGTCTTATCCTTGTACTATTCATGTATCTAATCAGGCAGATAATGACCTTACAATTAGTTTACTGTTACTAAAGCCCTGTGCACGCAGGCTTTGAATGTCGCCCAATGACCGTTTAAAAAAAACAAAAACGTCCGACATTCGGCCGTGTTTATGTCTAACAGAAGCTTCTGTTGGACAAAATTCGACCGACTCCCAATCAGCGTTCTCAGCCAATGGCAGCGCAGTGGTGGAGATTGCTGAACTAACCTTGCATGGTTAGTAAAGCGGCTCCGACTGGAACTGACAGGGGTTTTTTTTTTTGCGTTCAACCCACGATGTTGAACGAGAAAAACACAAATAGTGTGTACCCGGCTTAAGAAAATGTGGGAAGAAAAGTCGCTTAAAAATTGAGCATTTCTTTTTTTTTTGCTCAACCAGCTGGTTAAACATAAAAAAAATTATCCAATTCTCCTATCCATGAAACCAAGGTGGATGGAGGAACCCTCCCCGCTGAGTTCGGGTCGGTTCACACTACAACGACTTGGGATCCGACTTGTCAGCCCTCAAGTCGCCCCAAGTCGCTTGACTTTGGGAAATGCATTATAGTCAATGAGAGCGTCTTAAAGTGGAGGGCCTCCCTGGGAAAAAAAATTACACCAAAAATCCTAAAAAAATTTTTTAAAAAAATGAAAAAAAAAAAATGTTTTAAACTTACCTAAACCCTTGTTGCTAGGCAGTCTTCCTAATCTGCCTCTTCCGTGGCATCTTCTTCTCCTCGGTGACCGGCCCCGTTGTCTTCTGGGAACTGTGTGTGTTCCTAGAACACCACGGGGCCATTCACAGAGCGCCGCGCCGCTCGCACGTACGCAGTAGGAAACTGGGAGTGAAGCCCCAAGGCTCCACTGCCTGTTTCCCTTAGTTAGGATGGCGGTGCCAGGACCTGAGAGCCGAGGGACGGGTCGGCCCCGGGCAGCCAACATCGCGGGCATCCAGGACAGGTAAGTGTACTTATTTAAAGTCAGCAGCTACAGTGTTTGTAGCTGCTGACTTTTAATTTTTTTTTTTTTTTTTACGGCCGGGATCCCGCTTTAATGTACACTACTGAAGTCACTCCGACTTCAAAAAAGGTTCCTGTACTACTTCAATCCGACTTCTAAGCGACCTGTACCCATAGAATTCAATGGAAGTTGCCTCCAAGTCAGATCTCCATCTTTATTGAAGCGACTTTACAGGAAAAGAAATGAGTTTACCCAGGCAAACCCCTCCCTCTTAGAGAGCTGATTATTCTGTGATTGGCCACAGCCAAAGTCGCCTGTCCTGGAGGTAATTTGAAGTCGCGCTGTAAATTGCATAAAATCGCGCTGAAGTCGCGTTGAAGCCGCGTTGAAGTTGCCTTGCAGAGCCGCGTTGAAGTCGTGTTGCCCCTGTGTGAATCGGCACTTATTGTATTCTGATAGCGTGGAGGCTTCCCCTCCATTACAATACAACAATCAGTGTTGCTGGCTATACAGTGCCTTGAAAAATTATTCATACCCCTTGACATTTTCCACATTTTGTCATGTTACAACCAAAAAACGTAAATGTATTTTATTGGGATTTTAAGTGGCACATAATTGTGAAGTAGAAGGAAAATGATAAATGGTTTTCAACATTTTTTTACAAATGAAAATATGTAAAAAGTGTGGCGTGCATTTGTATTCAGCCCCCTTTACTCTGATACCCATAACTAAAATCGAGTGGAACCAATTGCCCTCAGAAGTCACCTAATTAGTAAATAGAGTCCACCTGTGTGTAATTTAATCTCAGTATAAATACAGCTGTTCTGTGAAGCCCTCAGAGGTTTATTAGAGGACCTTAGCGAACAACCAGCAACATGAAGGCCAAGGGACATACCAGACAGGTCAGGGATAATGTTATGGATAAATTTAAAGCAGAGTTAGGTTATAAAAAATATCCCAAGCTTTGAACATCTTACGGAGCAGCGGCCGCTGGTGCTGAAAATTTTGCAAAGTAACTGCAAAGTAACTGAAAAATTCTAAAAAAAAAAAAAAACCCATCAATTGCAGCCTCACTGTCCCATCAAACGTAGCGACTGTGCCATCAAACGAAGCCACTGTGCCCATCAATGGCCGCCACTGTGTCATCAAACGCAGCCACTGTGCCATCAAACATAGCCACTGTGCCATATCAAATGCTCCCACTGTGCCCATCAAATGCTGCCAGTGTGCCCCCCCTGCCCGCCATGCTCCTTGAAGCTCCTCAATGTCTTCTCACGTCCTTTTTTCCTGTCCTTTGCTATGATTGGACACCTGATATATGACCAACTAATAAACCAATACCTTGCCCCCCCAAAAAGACACAGAAGCTGATTAAGTTGGAAATAGGGCAAGGCCACAGCTTTATTGAACCTTTCAAAAGTACATGTAGCACCCTGGAGTTTAGGCAGGGTTGCTCCTCACAAATTTACTTGCCAGGAATATTTATCCTGGTTAATTGTTAGAGATCTATTGATTTCTCCCTAAGTTTGGCCTTGTTGCACTTTTCTCTTCTACCACTAGGTGGCCGGGTGCTTGGTGGTACTAGATATGAGAAGGGCAATGCAAGGCCAGATTATGGGTATATGGGGTATCTCAGACAATGGGCAGGGGTTTTCTTGAATCCCTTGGCCTGCTGGGAGGACCTATATATTCGGGTGGAGTCAGGTGATCTATATTCTGTGCTACCTGAACGGCTGTCTGGGTGGACATGTGTTGTACTGCCTGGGCTGCTAGGCCGGAGTTTGGGCCTATCCCAGGCACCTCCGGCTGATAGGCTGTCTGAGGGCTTATCCAGAAGCAAGAGAGCAGCGCAGGGTTGGGACTGCAGCTTGCAGTCCAACCAAAAGGGATGGTTCTGTCGGCCGGAGAAGCTGTCATGATCAGAGGTAGAGTTGAAGCTGTCGCCAGTAAGGGACCAACCACCTTATTACCAGGGACCACAGTGAGTAACTGAAGCAAGTACTGGAGCAGCATTCTCACCAACCGGGATGGTGAAGAATCGGAAAACTTCAGTGGGAATCAAGCCCAGAGGAGGAGACATTGCAGAGCAGCCTTATGTGTCAAGCCAGGGTCGAAGCAGGCCAGCGGGGGTGAAGCTTGAGAGGTGTCTGGAGTGCCAAGCTAGGGACCCAGCAGAGAAGAGGGGGTGATGCTTGAGGAAGATACTACTGTGAAGATTGGAGGAGCTCAATGGATTCAGTGGCAGTGAATCAGTGTGTCTAGTGAAAGACGTGGAGCTCAGTGGGCTGAAGAAGTACAAGAAGTGATTGTAGTGAAAGTGAAGGAACTGATACAATTGTGTTAGGAACTGTTAAAGACTGCCATAGGAGACAGCATTCCTGCACATGCAGATGTGACGTCTTGCTGGATGCATTCCCTGTATGGCTGTCCTCCTATTGAAGTCTCGGAGTCTGCCAATTAATATTGCAACTACCTAAGGGTGTCCTGGCCCTAAACCTCTCTCCCCCAAAAAAGACTGTTAAGAGAAATAAACTTTGTTTTTGCATTCAAGAAGTGTCTGGCGCCCAATAACTTGAACTACTTTGTACCCACCAGGCCTCACAACCCACCACATACAGAAGGATGTCAGCTATCCCTGGCCCTGGAGGTTCTCATTAGACCAAAGAAGGCCTGGGACCTTGTTACAGTTGTCGCCCAACGTGGGCCTAAGGCGTTACCTCTGCAGCCGTCGCCCTTAGCAACCAGCCTGAGCTTCATCGGGATTTCGTCTGGCTCCGTGGGAAAGTGGCAAGTAATCTTTACACTTCTAATGGACTGTGTTGTCGTGTGTACTACCGATGTGGGGAAGAACAATCAAGTCTCACTGCTCAGGGGATAGGATCAGCCTGTTTTTTTTACACTTCCCGCCAGCGCTGTGAAGGTTAATACAGACTCCAAAATGGACTCCAGTACAGTTTTGGCACGCTGCAGCATGAAGGAGGCGTGACAAAAGAACATTTGCACCAATCCGTTGGCAGGAAGAGGAGTCCCCGCTCTTCGGAGAAGGACGCAATACTGTTTGAGTCGCCATCTTGGGTACACATGCTGAAACCTCGTGGCTTCAAGGCAAACATATCGCATTTGGGAGCTCCTGGGTTTGAAGCTCCCCACCCGATATCGGCTCAATATGACCCACGGAAAATTGCCAGTTTCTTTGCCTCTGGAACCATGATTACTGACACGGGTATTCAAATGGCACCAAGAGGAGAGATCGCTCTGTATATCTCTCAAAGTTCCGCAGCTATGGGGATCGTTTGTCGGCGGTGTTTGGGATTCGCTCTGTTCCTGCGCCCTTGGAGTAGATGCTATCAATGTGGAGAACTGCTTTTGATGGCTGCCAGGCCGCCACTACCCTCACAAGTTATAAAGGCAGATTGGGTCCGTGGATATGCTACCGGGGAGGAACTCTAGTACTGAGGCTGCTGATTCTGGAAGTCCTAATTCGGCTCAGACAGAATCTTCCTCAGAAGAACCAGATGTGTCCGGTGAGTCTACAGATACAGCGGTGGAAGTGTCAGTTCCGCTGCCATCGTTCCTACCGAGACACCTACAGTGACCGCTAGTCCAGAGCAGGTGGTGCCAGTAACCCATTTCCCTCCTAAGGAGATCCAAGCATCTGCCTCGGCTACAACCTTGGGTAGCTCTGTTGCGAAGGATGGTGGCCCCACGGTCATTACTCGTCTGGCCTAGTATTTTCGTTCATTGCGGGAGGAGAGAGGCAAACGATCTCGGATCCCTCCTCAGCGGGGCCTGGAGCCGGTAAGTGAGGGGCAAGGGGAGAATGTACAAGATGAATAAAGTGACTGATGTATAATGTATCTGTCATACATCGGGCCTCGAAAGTTTTTTGCATCATATTGTTCACCTCCCAACTTTTAAGCCTCGTACACATGATCAGATTTTTGGCCGGGAATTGTGTGATGACAGACTGTTTGCCTAAAATCCGACCGTTAGTATGCTCCATCAGACAATTGTTGGCCAACTTTCCGCCAACAAATGTTGGATGGCAGGCTAGTAAATTTTCGGCGGACAGAGGTCTGTTGTCAGATTTTCCTATCGTGTGTACACAAGTCCATCACACAAAAGTCCAAAATACAAACACGCATGCTCGGAAGCAAGGACGAGCCGGAAGCGGTCGGTCTTGTAAACTAGCGTTCGTAATGGAGAATTAACATTTATGACGCTACAAAATATGAAATCTCGAAATACAGCGCACAATTCTCTTCTTTAATGGGATAATAATGAAGCTGCTTTGCTGGTGATACTGATGGAGTTATTGCAAACAAATTTTCAAAGGCTTTTTTTTCTAGTGATATCAAGAATAATATTATTATGCTTGCTATTTATTTTTGGTGCAAGTTAACACAGCATCATTATCCCGTAGTTTTTTAAGATCAAAGATACAACAATGTTGGTGTCCCTTGTTAATTTTACATTGTATTTTTTTAAATGTAACTGCCTACTCCCAAACTGTCATTTGAAGTAAAACACATAGCCAAGTATTATTCTACACAATTTTTTTTTATTGTGCATTAAAAAAATAAAACAAAGAAAATTAGACATGATATCTGCCAATAGAACTTAACCAAAAAGTGCATTCTATGCATCCAAAAATATAGAAAATATAACATATCAAATCATTATTCAACCAAAAAATAAAATAAAAGCCTCATGCATGTGTCCTGCTTCTTAATATAGGGGGTCAACAATGACAAGAGTTGGTGAAAGCAGGGGTCCGTCATCCGGAGATAATTCTGAAAATCATCTGAATTATTCTCCTGGAGCTCCCGCAGCAAAGGCATATGGCATAATTGGTCACGATTAATAAAGCAACTAATTTTTGGTGCAAGAAATCCTCTTCCGCCTGCGATTCCTCCACCATGGATGGTTGACGAATGGCCTTTCAGAAACGTACTGAGAAGCTTGAAATGAAAAGCGCAAAATGAAAAGCACGAAATGAAAAGCGCAAAATGAAAAGCGCGAATCAACACTCACCAAACTTCTACTAACACAAAATTAGCAGAAGGAGCCCAAAGGGTGGCGCCTGACATTTGAACTTCCTCTTTATCGGCTCGTAGTACGTCTAGTACGTCACTACGTTCGTGTTTGTTGGCCGACAATTGTGTACCGTTTCTATGCAAGACAAGTTCACAGCATATGCCTTTCGGACAAAAGTCTGGTGCTTTGTCTGCAGAAAATCCGATCATGTGTATGAGGCTTAAGGGAAGAAATATTTCTATCATTGGCGGAGCTGCTGAGGCTGTCAGTCTTGAGAATCTCTTGAGTAAGTTGTTACAGTTGAATACAGTAGAGAACCGGGGATTAAGAGCCCCATCGTTACCTGTTCTTACGTATATTTGTATAATGTCAACTCTACAAAAGGGAACTCACGCACTTTGTCACCACGGTGAATGCAAAGAGAGAGACCATAATTCTACCCAACCCCCGGTACTACTGGTGAAATGTCGATAGAAATGGTATTACTACCACTTTGGATCACAAATATGTGTTGTGTAATGTCAAGGTAACTGGGTGCTGGTATTTATGTTTGGGTCCTAGGAGAGGATTGCACCAAGTTGGGGGAGAGGCGTTGCCCCCCCCCTGGCACTCCCCTGGCACTTGCTGCCATGTGGCCCCAGGTGGGTGACCTGAGGGCCTGAAGTCTGTGTGGCTGACCCTGGTCCTATCATAGTTGACAGAGGGAGAGTCTGCAGTGCATCTGATCTGCTATCACGGAATAAAACGACTGCCGGTGGTGCTGCAGGAGCCTTGTGAGTACAGACACCCTAAGGACCCTCAGACAGTTATTTCCCCCTCTTGCGCTCTAAGTTAGCTGAGGGCCCACACAAAGAGGAACTCTGGCTAGTGTTCTTAGAGCTTTGTCTAGGACTGTCCACCATAGGCGTGCGCAGACCATGGCATTAGGGTGTGCACCCAAAGCTCAAACACACGTATGTATGTATATATATATATATATATATATATATATATATATATATATATATATATATATATATATATATATATATATATATATATATATATATATATATATATATATATATATATATTTTATTATTATTATTTTTATTTAAAAAAATGTATTTATTTTATTTTTATATATTTATTTATCATAACTTTTTTTTACAATTTTTCTATTTTCTACAATTTTATTTATTAATATATTATTATTATTATTATTATACAATTTTTTAGGAGCTCCATTGGGGGGCTTTGGTTTGATATCAGAGATCTAAACAGATATCTCACTTTTAAGACAGAAATTCCCCAGTCCCTTCTTCTGCAGCCATACAGCAGGGGGAACCTGTGCAGCACAGCATAATTAGGGTGTGCCCAGGCACACCTGGCACACCCTGTGCGCACGCCTATGCTGTCCACTACTGTACTAAGGGACATTCCTCTGTGCTGAAAACAGTTTGTTCTGCTGTGAAGAAGTCTTCATCTGCCTTCTGCAAGGACTTCAATCAAGTTTCACTAGGAAAGGAAGTTACAGTCCTCGGTGTGAATAGTCCAATTTGGATGTCCCCTATCCAAGTTCTCCAATAAAACAACAAAAACGAAATCCCTAGACTGGTTATTAGAGAAACGAGCGAAAGTGTTAGTGTGCTCCTGTCTGTGGGAAATACCTTGTGCCTGGCTGTGGGGCAAAAAGTGGGGAAGACCCGGGCGACATACCAGCCGCCCCTGCGGGGGGGTAGAGCTACATAAACTTAAATCAGATCACTAAAACCTCATACAACTTTTACTACATGCTAATTTAATTTCAAGAGCATTAAAAGCCCTGCATGGTCAGGGTGATGATGTCTCTTTAACAATGTATATATCACACAGGGGTACTTCTGCCACTTTTCTATGGTTTGAACAGCGCATGGCTGAAGATGGAAAAGATGGAAAGCTGACATATATGTGAACCTGATTGTATTACATCTAAGTGCCCTTTGGTACAATCCAATCTCAGTAATGACTCAGTTTTCATGACTCTGGGGCAATCGAGCAACGTGCCTCTTGTCAGGGGGATCCCTCTCGTCTCTCTGATGTAACAGACATCCACACATTGCACATTGCCTGCACTCACTTGCACAATCGGCTCAGCTTTGCATCAGTGTTGAAACTGTCTGTGGCTGCGCCCTCTCACCTCTCTGCAATGGGGTCAGGCCAAAACTTTCCCTTCTCCTATAGAGTTTTTGCTGAGTTTGCAAATCAGAAAAAATAAATCTAGGGAAGTGATCTTTCCCCCAATAAGTGACTTTCAATGCTTTCACGTTTTTGTTTGATTTAAATCCCCAACTCCAGGCACAGTGATTTTTACATTTTCTTTAAAACCTTTACTATTTTATACAAGAGGGTCTTCAAAAAGTTTCTGCACTTTTTTTTATATTTAACCTGGCCTGGATCGCCCCACGCAGATATACTGCAGCAGGGCGGCCCTCCTGCGGCAAATCACGTCCCTGTACGTGATTTCATGCGATTGGACACAGCGGGAGCCAATCAGCGGGTCCAGAAGACCCGATGTCCGCCGGGACACGCCGATCGTTCTCAGGAGAGGCAGAACGGAGGTCTGCCTATGTAAACAAGGCAGACCGCCGTTCTGTCAGAGAGATGGAGATCTTGTTTTTCTGCTAAGCAGGAACACGGATCTCTGCCTTCCCCCAAAGCACACAAGGCAGATTGCTGTTCTGTCAGTACAGAATTATCTATATTCTTATTGCACATGTTCCTGGCTAGACATGTGCACTGCCGAAAAATGTGTTAGTTTTTGTTTCATTCTTTTTTTTTTGGGGTAGTTTGTTTTGAGCGCAATTCGTAATTTTGAAAATTCGTAAATTCCTAATTTAGTAAATTCGAAAATTCGGAAATCCGTAAATTTGAAAATCTGAAAATAAGAAAGAAAATCAGAAAATTTGAAAGAACGAAAATCAGAAAATTCAAAATAATAACTAACTAATAATAACTAACTAATAAATTATATAGAAAAAGAGAGAGGCTTCCACCATGTCAGGAAAAGTGTAGTGGTCCCATCCCTAATTAGACAAACCAAGAAAAAAATACCCCCTAAATGGGACTTTGAAAGACCACCAACACTGGCATATATAAAAAAACTTTTTATTTATTATATCACAAATGTTAAAAGATCAGACAGGTGAATAATATAAAAAGACGTGTAACGTCTGGTAGTGCATACAATAAACATAAACTATTAAATAATAATAATAAACTATTAAATTATAGGTATTGGAATTCCCTTTGAAATTTGGCTTTTAGTGAACGTAACAAATACAAATTTATCCGAAGTTACGAATTATCCAAAATAAGGAATCCCGAATCTAAACAAATGGAACGGAACAAATTAATAATAAATAATAATAATAAAAAGTTTTTATTATTATTATTATTTATTATTATTAATTTGTTACGTTCCATTCGTTTAGATGCGGCATTCCTTATTTTGGATAATTCGTAACTTCGGATAAATTTATATTTGTTACGTTCACTAAAAGCCAAATTTGAACGTAAATTCCAATACCTATAATTTAATAGTTAGTTATTATTTCAGATTTTCGAATTTTGGGGTTTTCGGATTTTCGATTTTACGAATATTCTGAACAATTCGTTAAACGGGTTTTTGTTAATTTGGATGTTTCCGAATCGGTCAAAATTCGTTAAAAAACAAATTCGTAACAAAATGAATTGCACATGTCTATTCCTGGCAAACAAAGCTCGTAAAAAATGGTGGGTACTGCAGTGATTACCAGCTGGGTCTTGGAAACATCTAGCAAGTGTATATAATCGCCAGCACGCTATGGATTAACAATCGCAGTCCAAAGGTTTGTTTATTGCAGAGAGATCACATCACAGGGACAAGTGCAACTTTATGACGCTGCGCAGGAGGACCCCTTCGTCAGGCATGTGATTCCTGACGAAGGGGTCCTGAGCAGCTCCGAAATGTTGCACTTGTCTCTGTGCTGTGATCTCTCTGCAATAAACAAACCTTTGGATGGCGATTGTTAATCCATAGTGTGCTGGCGAGTATGTACACCTGTCAGTACAGAAGGCATGGATCCTGTGTTCCTGTAAAGCAGAAACACCGATCCATGCCTTCCCCTAGTAAAAGCACCTCCTACACTACACTATAACACAGGATAGGCACACAGTTAACCCTTTTTGATTAATATTATTATTATTATACAGGATTTATATAGCGCCAACAGTTTGTGCAGCGCTTTACAACATGAGGGCAGACAGTACACTTACAATACAAATCAATACAGGAGGAATCAGAGGGCCCTGCTCTTTAGAGCTTACAATCTAGGAGGGAGGGTCAAGTGGAAACAAAAGGTAATAACTGGGGGGTGAGCTGATCGTCCCTGATGTTAACCCCTTCCCTGCCAGTGTCATTAGTACAGTGACAGTGCTTTTTTTTTTTTTTTGGACTGATCACTGTTTTAGTGTCACTGGACCCCAAAAAGTGTCAGCTAGTGTCCCGACTGTCCGCCACAATGTCGCAGTCCCGCTATAAGTCGCTGATCGCCACCATTACTAGTAAAAAAAACCCAAAAACATAAATCTATCCCATAGTTTGTAGACGCTATAACTTTTGCGCAAATCAATCAATATATATGCTTATTGGGATTTTCTTTTTTACAAAAAATAGGTAGCAGAATACATATTGGCCTAAATTGATGAATAAATTTAATTTTTTTACATTTTTTTATTGGATATGTATTATAGAACAAAGTAAAAAATCTTTTTTTTTTCAAAACCCTCAATCTTGTTTTGTTTATAGAGCAAAAAATAAAAGCTGCAGAGGTGATCAAATATCACCAAAAGAAAGCTCTATTTGTGGGGGAAAAAAGGACATACATTTTATTTGGGTACAGCATCGCACGACCGCGCAATTGTCAGTTAAACTAACGCAGTGCCGTATAGCAAAAAAATGGCCTGGTCATGGGGGGGGGCGGGGAGTAAATCTGCAGGGGCTGAAGTGGTTAACAGAGTTTAAAAAAAAGTTTTTGAAGGCCCCTTGTGAATCTCCCATTTGAATAGTAAGGCTCCATTCACACCTGTGCGATGTAAAAAAAAAATGCGCATCGCCCATGTGCGCATTTTTTCACACTTTTTTTTTGCGTGCTTGCATCAATATAGAGTAACCCATTCACTTGAGCTGCCGTATGCGCCGCAAACGCGACAAAGTAGTCCCTGCACTTTTTTTTGGAGCGGTGAGCCTCACGCGTTTATACAAGGCACACATCTAGGCATTTTAGATGTTAGATGCTTCAGAATGGCAAAGATGCGTTTATTACAAATGATGTGAGCAGACTGCAGTTCCTCTTTCAGCACAATTAATATTTCTTAATTTTTTTTCTATAACATATCAAATCTTCACTTTTCAAATGCTGGTCCACTTTAAAACTGGAAAGCATACAGCCAGTATTAAAGAGGGAAACAGCCAGAGAGTTGGTCTACCATGTGCCAGCCGGCGATATCAGCGGATGATCTCTGCATGGACAATTCATGGACATGTCATCATCATCATCTTCAGGAAATAAACTCATTCACCTCTGCACCAGACACAGAAATGCTGATGTAATCTAGATTGCCCTGTATCAGTAGTCTGCCCCACAATACAACATAACTATACTATATAAGTTCATTTATTCATTCTAACTGACATTTAAGACAATTTGTTAACCATTACTGTAAATTTACATTTCATTTCTACAGACCCGACTACAGTAGAAAAAGATTAGAACCTCTGTATTTTTATTTTATTTTGCTGACTGTGTCCCACTGGGGAGACTTTACTACATTTCCAGTGTCAGAGACAAAACAGGAAGTGAAGGAAATCTCTTCAAACTAAAGGAAATCCTCTCTCAGGCAGCTGTCACTCAAACAAGTGTCCCCATTGGACAATTTTACTCTCTATTTCTGTTCCTGAGACAATTCAATGTTTTGGCCTTTACTTTCAGTACCAGTGACCATGGTCACACCATGACAAATAAAGCAAGCAAATATCCCTATCAGGGACACATACATTAAAAAATAACAGACAGGGGTTCGAACCCTTTCCTGCTTATTCAAATAAAAAATTATTTTAAAAAACAATCATAATGCTCAGTTTTCAAAATGTTCAGTTTTGTTTCCCATACATTTATAAATGTATGCTTTATATATTTTTTATAATGTGTATATTATTATTTTTTTTTTTTTACTAATAAACATTTATTATACAATGAATGTAAAGCCATCTGTTAAAAAGCATGCTAGGCTTTCCAGTAAGAAAGCCCAGCACTAGCTTTTATGTTTTCTGGTAGACTGAGTTACTTTTTAGCACAAGTTTAAACTGTACAAGTTTATAAATGTACGTTTTACATTTTTTATAATGTGTATATTATTTACTTTTTATACAGTGAATGTATAACCCTCTGCTAAAAAAAAACATGAGTTACTTTTTAATACAAGTTTAAACTGTACGTTCATAAATGTACGTTTTAAATTTTTTAGAATGTGTGTATTATTTTTTTTTTTTAGAAATAAACATTTATTATACGGTGAATGTATAACCCTCTGCAAAAAAGCACGCTAGACTTTCTAGTAAGAAAGCCCAGCACTAGCTTTTTTTGCTTTCTGGCAGACAGAGTTACTTTTTAGTACAAGTTTAAACTGTACAAGTTAATAAATGTACGTTTTATATTTTTATAATGTGTATATTATATACTTTTAATATAGTGAATGTATAATCCTCTGATAAAAAGCACGCTAGACTTTCTAGTAAGAAAGCCCAGCACTAGCTTTTTTTGCTTTCTGGAGTTACTTTTTAGTATAAGTTTAAACTGTACAAGTTAATAAATGTACATTTTATATTTTTTATAATGTTACGAAGTAGGTGAGGTTGAAAAAAGACACAAGTCCATCAAGTCCAACCTATGTGTGTGATTATGTGTCAGTATTTCATTACATATCCCTGTATGTTGCGGTCATTCAGGTGATTATCTAATAGTTTCTTGAAGCTATCAATGCTCCCCGCTGAGACCACTGCCTGTGGAAGGGAATTCCACATCCTTGCCACTCTTACAGTAAAGAACCCTCTACGTAGTTTAAGGTTAAACCTCTTTTCTTCTAATTGTAATGAGTGGCCACGAGTCTTATTAAACTCTCTTCTGCGAAAAAGTTTTATCCCTATTGTGGGGTCACCAGTACAGTATTTGTAAATTGAAATCATATCCCCTCTCAATCGTCTCTTCTCCAGAGAGAATAAGTTCAGAGCTCGCAACCTTTCCTCATAACTAAGATCCTCCAGACCCTTTATTAGCTTTGTTGCCCTTCTTTGTACTCGCTCCATTTCCAGTACATCCTTCCTGAGGACTGGTGCCCAGAACTGGACAGCATACTCTAGGTGTGGCCGGACCAGAGTCTTGTAGAGCGGGAGAATTATCGTTTTATCTCTGGAGTTGATCCCCCTTTTAATGCATGCCAATATTCTGTTTGCTTTATTAGCAGCAGCTTGGCATTGCATGCCATTGCTGAGCCTATCATCTACTAGGACCCCCAGGTCCTTTTCCATCCTAGATTCCCCCAGAGGTTCTCTCCCCAGTGTATAGATTGCATTCATATTTTTGCCACCCACATGCATTATTTTACATTTTTCTACATTGAACCTCATTTGCCATGTAGTCGCCCACCCCATTAATTTGTTCAGGTCTTTTTGCAAGATTTCCACATCCTGCAGAGAAGTTATTGCCCTGCTTAGCTTAGTATCGTCTGCAAATACAGAGATTGAACTGTTTATCCCATCCTCCAGATCGTTTATGAACAAATTAAATAGGCTTGGTCCCAGCACAGAACCCTGGGGGACCCCACTACCCACCCCTGACCATTCTGAGTACTCCCCATTTATCACCACCCTCTGAACTCGCCCTTGTAGCCAGTTTTCAATTCATGTACTCACCCTATGGTCCATGCCAACGCACCTTATTTTGTACAGTAAACGTTTATGGGGAATTGTGTCAAATGCTTTTGCAAAATCCAGATACACCACGTCTACGGGCCTTCCTTTATCTAGATGGCAACTCACCTCCTCATAGAAGGTTAATAGATTGGTTTGGCAAGAACGATTCTTCATGAATCCATGCTGATTACTGCTAATGATATCATTCTTATTACTAAAATCTTGTATATAATCCCTTATCATCCCCTCCAAGATTTTACATACTATTGATGTTAGGCTAACTGGTCTGTAATTCCCAGGGATGTTTTTTGGGCCCTTTTTAAATATTGGTGCTACATTGGCTTTTCTCCAATCAGCTGGTACCATTCCAGTCAATAGACTGTCTGTAAAAATTAGGAACAACGGTCTGGCAATCACCTGACTGAGTTCCCTAAGTACCCTCGGATGCAAGCCATCTGGTCCCGGTGATTTATTAATGTTAAGTTTCTCAAGTCTAATTTTAATTCCGTCCTCTGTTAACCATGTAGGTGCTTCCTGTGTTGTGTCATGAGGATAAACACTGCAGTTTTGGTTACTGAAGCCCCCGATTCACTCGTGAATACTGAGGAGAAGAATATATTCAATACCTTTGCCATCTCCCCATCCTTTGTAACCAGATGTCCTTCCTCATTCTTTATGGGGCCAATATGGTCTGTCCTCCCTTTTTTCTGTTTACATACTTAAAGAATTTCTTGGGATTTTTTTTGCTCTCCTCCGCTATGTGTCTTTCATGTTCTATCTTAGCCGTCCTAACTGCACCCTTACATTTCTTATTGCATTCTTTATAAAGTCTGAATGCTGAGGATGATCCCTCAACCTTGTATTTTTTGAAGGCCTTCTCCTTTGCTTTTATATGCATTTTTACATTGGAGTTAAGCCATCCAGGATTTTTGTTCGCTCTTTTAAATTTATTACCCAATGGGATACATTGGCTAATGCCCTTATTTAATATACTCTTAAAGAAAACCCATCTCTCCTCCGTATTCTTTGTTCCTAATATTTTATCCCAATTTATGCCTTTTAGCAAGGTTTGTAGTTTAGGGAAGTTGGCTCTTTTGAAATTCAGTGTCTTTGTGTTCCCTTCATGTTTCCTATTTGTGTGATTTATACTGAAACTAATTGACCTATGATCGCTGTTATCTAAATTGCCCCGTATTTCCACATCTGTGATCAGGTCTGTATTGTTGGTAATCAGTAGATCCAGTAATGTTTTATTTCTAGTTGGTGCGTCTACCATCTGACCCATAAAATTGTCCTGCAAGACATTAAGGAACTGGCGAGCCTTAAATGAATGCGCGGTTCCCTCCGCCGAGTCTATGTCTGGATAATTAAAACCCCCCATTATGATAACACTTCCCATCCTTGCTGCTAATCCAATTTGTGATAGGAGATCCGTCTCCACTTCCTCCCTCAGGTTAGGGGGCCTATAGCATACTCCCAGTATTATTTTCCCCTTAGCTTCATCCCTTTGGAGCTCTACACATAAGGATTCCACCTCCTCCCTAGCTCCCTCAGTGATGTCATCTCTCACATTCACTTGTACATTATTCTTGATATATAGGCATACCCCTCCCCCTTTTTTACCCTCTCTATCCTTGCGGTATAGGGTATACCCTTGAATGTTTGCCAGCCAATCATGAGAGCTTTTGAACCAGGTCTCTGAAATTCCCACAAAATCCAAATCCTCCTTGTACAACAGTATCTCTAGTTCACCTATCTCGTCCGCCATGCTCCTGGCATTAGTGAACATGCCACATAGTTTACACCAGTCGCATATTGTCCTCGTATTGGGTGTTTCAAGATTGCAACTAGGACTTGCTACTATACTCACCTTGTGTTTTTGTGCTTTGGTTAACCTACCACTAATGCCCCCAATACTACCCTCTGGAATATCTTCCGCGCTGGCTATCACTGTCTCTGGACCCTCCCCCCCATCGCCTAGTTTAAAAACCCCTCTAACTTTTTGGCCATCTTCATTCCCAGCAGATCTGCACCCTCCTCATTTAGGTGCAGTCTGTCCCTTCTATAGTACCGGTTACCGACTGAGAAGTCGGCCCAGTCCTCCAGGAACCCAAACCCCTCCTTACTACACCAGCTCTTCAGCCACTTGTTTACTTCCCTAAGCTCTTCAGCCACTTGTTTACTTCCCTATGTGTATATTATTTATTTTTTATACAGTGAATGTATAACCCTCTGCTAAAAAGCATGCTAGATTTTCTAGTAAGAAAGCCCAGCACTAGCTTTTTTGCTTTCTGGTAGACTGAGTTACTTTTTAGTACAAGTTTGAACTGTATAAATTTATAAATATACGTTTTATATTTTTTATGATGTGTATATTATTTATTTTTTATACATTGAATGTATAACCCTCTGTTAAAAAGCATGCTAGACTTTCTAGTAAGAAAGCCCAGCACTAGCTTTTTCGCTTTCTGATAGACTGAATTACTTTATTAGTACAAGTTTATAAATGTATGTTTTATATTTTTTATAATGTGTATATTATTTATTTTTTTACAAATAAAAATCTTTTATACAGTGAATGTATAACACTGTTAAAAAAACATGCTAGACTTTCTAGTAATTAAGCCCAGCACTAGCGTTTAGTACAAGTTTATACATTTATGTTTTATATTTTTTATAATGTATATATATTTTTAAATTTTAAACAAATAAACATTTATTATATAGTGAATGTATAACCCCCTGATAAAAAAGCATGCTAGACTTTCCAGTAAGAAAGCCCAGCACTAGCTTTTATGCTTTCTGGCAGACTGAGATACTTTTATTAGGTATAACAGACCTGAAGTCTCAGATTAAACATGACATTTCTGCAGAATTTTGAATACAAAGTCCAGAAGGGATGTACCGTTATAATACACTGAGCCTGGACGGACATGTCTTCATCATCTTCACTGTCAGGAAGTAAACTCATTCACCTCTGCTGCAGACATAGGTTTTCTGATGTAATATACATTGCCCCTTATCAGTAAAGACGGTCCCCCATACAAAATAACTATATAAGTTCATTTATTACCCAATTTTAGATAATTGACAGTCAAGGCAGTCTGTTAATTATTGCTATGAGTGTACATTTCATTTGTTTAGACAAGGCTTAAAGCCATAGTTCACCTTTACCAGAAAACTCTCTATGCAGGTAAGGGACGTCTGTAGATAAAAAAAAAAAAACAACTGTGCAGCTCTAACCAAATTTGAATAATGCTCTTGCTATAGCTGTAGGCCATTTCCATACCTCCTAAGCCTGACTAAAAAACTAGAGATTGCATCATCCCGTCCTGCTTTGTTGCTAGGATGTTGCTAAGGGACTCCCAGCTTTTACTGCTCCAGTGAGCGCTGGAGGGGCAGAGCCGAGAGCCTGTGATTGACAGTCAACAACTCTCTGCAGGCTGAGGCCTGAGAGCTGCGCGATCAGCGGTGTTTGTTCGCTCAGTTCTCGGTCTTAGAAGCGACGGGGGACAGCTGCAGCTGGGATCGGTGCTGCCGCCATCTAGGTAATTTTATTTTTCCCATTCCCATACTTCTCTTTTAACTACTTCAGATCCATGCTATAGCCGAATGATGGCTATAGTGCGGACCTGCTTTGTCGGGAGTACATCTATTGATGTCCTCCTGTGCCACCTAACAGCGCCTACCTGTGCCTACCAGCACCACCCATCAGTGCCCACAGTGCCACCCATCAGTGCCCACAGTGCCAAGGGGGGCGAGAAGAGAGTGGGTGAGAAAAAGGGGGGTGAGAGAAAGAGGGGGGTGAGAAAGAGAGAGAAAGAGGGGATGAGAAAGAGAGGGGTGAGAGAGGGTGGGAAATAGAGGGGGTGAGAGAGAGAGAGAGAGGGTTTAGAGAGAAAGCGAGAGGGAGATGAGAAAGAGACAGGGGTGAGCAGGGCCGGTACAAAGGGGTGGGCAGGCGGGGATTCTGCCCCAGGCGCAATGTGGGAGGGGGCGCTAGGTTGTGAGCAGAAAAATCTGTCCACAAAATCTAGCTATGACACTTGTATGCTCCTGTTGCCTGCCCAAAACAAAGATTATGCGCCCCTGCTCGCTGCTTTGCGGCAGCAGATACACCCTTTTTCAGGCTCCCTTCTTGAGTTCCTGTGAGACTCCCCCCCCCCCAGATCAGGGCTGGTACAGTCCCAGCGACCGTACATGTGGGCGGAGCAGGAAGAGAACCTCACACTGCAGCATCGATCTTTGGTTGGAGCTACATAGATGTATTCCACATACACATTATATCTTCTAAAAAGAATGATTTTTAATAAGATATAATTGTGTATGTGGATTAAATCTATGTAGCACCTGAAATGTCACACTAATTCCTGAACTATTCAAGCATATAAGCATTACACAGCCTGCTGAAGCATGGAATAAGGTAAAGCTGGGTACCAGCGGCGGAACTACTGCCATAGTGACACACGCGGGCGCTATGGGGCCCGCAGCAGAGTGGGGCCCGGTCAGGACAGTCGGCTCCGCGGGTGAGAGCGTGCGGCTTTGCGGGCCCATGGGTGAAAGCGGACGGCTTTGCGGGCCCGCAGGTGAGAGCGGGCGGCTCCACGGGTCCGCGGTGAGAGTGTGGACAGGTCCAAGGGCTGTCAGGCGGTGAGACAACTGGGCCGCTCGTGTGTGAGCGGGCTGGCCAATCAGGGAGCTGGCAGGCGGGGGCGCATAGAGATGACATCATCTCTCACCGCCCGGCACCCTCCCTGCATCCCTGCAGTGCAGTTCCCCCTCACTGTGCAGGCAGCCTCGGGAAGCAGAGAGATGACATTATCTCTCTGCTGCATGACTGATAATCTGCTGCCTGACGCTGGGACACAGCAGGAAAGTGACACAGCAAGTGACAATCAGTAATGTGTGACAGGAGAAGTGGCAAGTGACAATCCGGGACGTGGCAAGTGACAATCCGTAATGTGTGGCAGGTGACGTGGTAAGTGACAATCCGTAATGTGTGGCCAGTGACAATCCGGGACGTGGCAAGTGACAATCTGTAATGTGTGGCAAGTGACAATCCGGGACGTGGCAAGTGACAATCCGTAATGTGTGGCAAGTGGCAATCCGGGACGTGGCAAGTGACCATCCGTAATGTGTGGCAGGTGACGTGGCAAATGACAATCCGTAACATGTGGCAGGCAACGTGGCAAGTGACAATCCGTAATGTGTGGCAGGTGACGTGGTAAGTGACAATCCGTAATGTGTGGCCAGTGACAATCCGGGACGTGGCAAGTGACAATCCGTAATGTGTGGCCAGTGACAATCCGGGACGTGGCAAGTGACAATCCGTAATGTGTGGCAAGTGACAATCCGGGACGTGGCAAGTGACAATCCGTAATGTGTGGCAGGTGACGTGGCAAATGACAATCCGTAACATGTGGCAGGCGACGTGGCAAGTGACAATCCGTAATGTGTGGCAGGTGACGTGGCAAGTGATAATCCGTAATTTGTGGCAAGTGACAATCTGGGACGTGGCAAGTGGACAATCAGCAACATGGGCGGCACAGTGGTGTAGTGGGTAGCACTCTCGCCTAGCAGTAAGAAGGGTCACTGGTTTGAATCCCAACCACGACACTACCTGCCTGGAGTTTACATGTTCTCCCTGTGCCTGCGTGGGTTTCCTCCGGGTACTCCGGTTTCCTCCCACACTCCAAAGACATGCTGGTAGGTTAATTGGATCCTGTCTAAATTGTCCCTAGTATGTATGAATGTGAGTTAGGGACCTTAGATTGTATGCTCCTTGAGGGTAGGGACTGATGTGAATGTACAATGTATATGTAAAGCGCTGCGTAAATTGACAGCGCTATATAAGTACCTGAAATAAATAAATAAAATAAACATGTGGCAGGTGATATTCTGCAACGTGTGACAAGTGACAATCTGCATCTGGTGGCAGGCGACGTGGCAAGTGGACAATCCGCAACGTGTGACGGGTGATGTGGCAAGTGACATTCCGTGACAAGTTGCATCTGGTGGCAGGCGACAGTGACAAGTGACACGCTCAGGGCTCCCACTGATTCTGCATTATGGTGAGTTGAACTATTTCATTTTATATAACAGAATAGAAAGTGGTTAGAAGGCATGGAGGTCAGCAATGTGTGTCCTTCAGGGGCTGCATACAGTATACTGTATACTTTGTTGTTCAAAATTCATATAAGCTGTTGCCTGAGTACTGTGCCACATGGGTGCGGTAATCTGTTGTTCAATGTCGTTAGTTCTTTTTTTTGGGGGGGGGGCATACAACATTTTGCTATGGGGCCCTGTGATTTCTAGTTACGCCCCTGCTGGGTACACACAGATCAAAATTCATCGGGTTCAGCAGGGGCTGGGTTTTGATCTGTGTATAGCCTTGTCTGATGATATTGTTATATCATCTTCTGCTGGAATTCCTTGTTCAATCAGCTGCTTGCAGCCAAACGGTAGCAGTGCTAATCTGTGTACTCTGACAGGGGACCGTCCCCGCTCTCAGAATACAATGTCCCAGTGAGGGGGGATTCCCACATCTACAATACTTTGTGTGGATAGAGGAATCTGTCAGCCACTTGCTTGAGCCCCATCTCGATCCAGCAATGTGCACAAGAGCAGTTGCTCTCTAGTGGACTGTTTGTTTTTAGTGGATTGCTTTGCACTGTGTGTTTGATCTGCAGCACTGGGAGTTTGGTAGTAACTCCAACACCACATTGTGTGCAAATGAACCATAAGAATTTGACTAGAGTTATTTGAATATTATGTGGGAGTTATTCGCATTATATGTTATAGTATTTTACATTTTTATTTACAGCACCAGGCGTCTGGCCTTAACTCCCTCACAAAATGTTTTTGCAGCACAGGGATTTTGGTCCCACATACATGTGATATGTAATTGAATATTTAGGAGTTGTTTGCATTATATGTTTTGGTATTCTACTTACAGAACCGGGAGTCTGGGAACCCCCCCTCACAATTTTGTTTGCAGCACTGGAATTTTGGTTTCATATTCATGTGATATATAATTCACTTGGTCATATTTGATAATGACACATACACTAAATTTGATATAATCTATAGGGGTACTGCTCTGTATTAGGGTGTATATACTCCTGGTCTCTGTACTCTGTAATTTACCGCTCTTGACTCCTGCACATTGTATATTGTTAGGGTTGCCACCTTTTCTTCAAACCAAACCCGAACATGCCACGGCCAGGGCAGGACTTAGGGTGGTGGGGGCCCCTGGGCTTGAGTCACTTTCGGCCCTACCTTCTATACATTACTTTAAACCTTTAGTTTTCTTTTAAGTGCGCCACTCTGATACCGTTTGTCCGCCATTACATCACTGTCTAATGCAGACAGGTTTTCTCAACGGCAGTAAACGAGGCACTATGTAACTGCCAATAACTAATCAGCAAACCTCAAGATAAGAGTTTAAGGAATTTTAAGGAAAAAAACTATTTAAGGAAAAAAACTTACATTTAAATGCTCATCAATGCAGCCTTGCACAGCGTCCATCTGCATGCTTGTCCAGTGTCATTTGCAGCCTTGTCAGTGTCATTTGCAGCCTTGCCCAGTGACATTGCAGCCTTATCAGTGTCATTTACAGCCTTGCAGCCTTATCAGTGTCATTTGCAGCCTTGCAGCCTTGTCAGTGTCATTTGCAGCCTTGTCAGTGTCATTTGCAGCCTTGCAGCCTTGTCAGTGTCATTTGCAGCCTTGTCAGTGTCATTTGCAGCCTTGCAGCCTTGTCAGTGTCATTTGCAGCCTTGCAGCCTTGTCAGTGTCATTTGCAGCCTTGCAGCCTTGTCAGTGTCATTTGCAGCCTTATTAGTGTCATTTGCAGCCTTATCAGTGTCATTTGCAGCCTTGCAGCCTTGTCAGTGTCATTTGCAGCCTTATCAGTGTCATTTGCAGCCTTGTCAGTGTCATTTGCAGCCTTGTCGGTGTCATTTGCAGCCTTATCAGTGTCATTTGCAGCCTTGCAGCCTTGTCAGTGTCATTTGCAGCCTTGTCAGTGTCATTTGCAGCCTTATCAGTGTCATTTGCAGCCTTATCAGTGTCATTTGCAGCCTTGCAGCCTTGTCAGTGTCATTTGCAGCCTTGTCAGTGTCATTTGCAGCCTTATCAGTGTCATTTGCATCCTTGTCAGTGTCATTTGCAGCCTTGCAGCCTTGTCAGTGTCATTTGCAGCCTTGTCAGTGTCATTTGCAGCCTTGCAGCCTTGTCAGTGTCATTTGCAGCCTTGTCAGTGTCATTTGCAGCCTTGCAGCCTTGTCAGTGTCATTTGCAGCCTTGTCAGTGTCATTTGCAGCCTTGCAGCCTTGTCAGTGTCATTTGCAGCCTTGTCAGTGTCATTTGCAGCCTTATCAGTGTCATTTGCAGCCTTATCAGTGTCATTTGCAGCCTTGCATCCTTGTCAGTGTCATTTGCAGCCTTGCAGCCTTGTCAGTGTCATTTGCAGCCTTATCAGTGTCATTTGCAGCCTTGTCAGTGTCATTTGCAGCCTTGCAGCCTTGTCAGTGTCATTTGCAGCCTTGTCAGTGTCATTTGCAGCCTTGTCAGTGTCATTTGCAGCCTTGCAGCCTTGTCAGTGTCATTTGCAGCCTTGCAGCCATGTCAGTGTCATTTGCAGCCTTGCAGCCTTGTCAGTGTCATTTGCAGCCTTGTCAGTGTCATTTGCAGCCTTGTCAGTGTCATTTGCAGCCTTGCAGCCTTGTCAGTGTCATTTGCAGCCTTGCAGCCATGTCAGTGTCATTTGCAGCCTTGCAGCCTTGCAGCCTTGTCAGTGTCATTTGCAGCCTTGCAGCCTCCATCTGCAGCCTTATCAGTGTCCATCTGCAGCCTTGTCCGTGTCATTTGCAGCCTTGCCCAGGCTGTAGTTAAACTGCCGTGACTTGTCAGTGTCACTGCAGTTTAAATATGGCGCCACCAAGATACACATAGCTGGTCCTGTGTATCTCGGCTCCTGTCGGCTTTTCTCGGCTCCTCTCGCAGTCCCGCCCAGTCCAGCCCTATGATGGACATAACACAGGTCCAATGGCGGGACTGGGCGTGACTGTGAGCGGAGGCGAGCGCCGCCGTAGAGCTAGCCGAGTGTACTCAGCTAGCTCCGCTTACAGTCACGCCCAATCCCTGTCTTATGTCCATCATAGGGCAGGACTAGGCGTGACTGTGAGCGGAATATAGCCGAGCATAGCCGAGTACACTCGGCTGGGGCCCGCGGGGCCCCCTATTGGGCGGGGCCCATGGGCTTGCGCCCATTCAAGCCCTATGGTAAGTCCAGCCCTGGCCACGGCATACAGAGGGTGTGACCATATTGTGTTAACAGTGGGAGGGGCCTAAAGGAGCATGATTAAATAAAACAAACGCATTCTTGTACCTATAAATTATGCTTACTTTGCTGTGCCACAAGCAAGAGTCTCACTCGACATGTATAAACCTCAGAACAATCATTTCAACAAAAATAAAACCCTTCCATTACTACAGAGGTAAGTGCAGTGGAGACCAGGGGCGATAGTTCACCTTTTCATTTTCATTAAGTACAGAGGGTATTAAGGTAAGTGCAGAATTTACAGCGGTATATGCAAAAGCGTGGAGCGTATGATGGTATGTGTAGGAAAGGAGTGCAAAGTGTAATACATTATGTACAGGAAATGAGATCAGAAGGTAGGTAGTATTTGCAGGACAGGAGTGAGGAGGGTATGACAGTGGGCAGTATGTATAGGAGAGGAGTGTGGAGGGTATGATTGTGGGCAGTATGTATAGGAGAGCATTGTGGCCTGTATGAAAGGGGGCAGTATGTACAGGAGAGGAGTGTGGAGGGTATGAGAGTGGGCAGTATGTACAGGAGAGGAGTATGGAGGGTATGATGGTGGGCAGTATGTACAGAAGAGGAGTATGGAGGGTATGATGGTGAGCAGTATGCATAGGAGAGGATTGTGGTGGGTATGAAAGGGGGCAGTATGTACAGGAGAGGAGTGTGGAGGGTATGAGAGTGGGCAGTATGTATAGGAGAGGGGCCTGGAGGGTATGACAGGGGGCAGTATGTACAGGAGAGGAGTATGGAGGGTAGGACAGTGGGCATTATGTACAGGAGAGGATTGTGGCTGGTATGAAAGGGGGCAGTATGTACAGGAGAGGAGTGTGGAGGGTATGAGAGTGGGCAGTATGTATAGGAGAGAGGCGTGGAGGGTATGACAGGGGGCAGTATGTACAGGAGAGGAGTATGGAGGGTAGGACAGTAGCCAGTATGTACAGGAAAGGAGTGTGTGGAGGGTATGATGGTGGGCAATATGTACAGGAAAGGAGTGTGGCTAGTATGAAAGGGGGCAGTATGTATAGGAGAGGAGTATGGAGGATATGACAGGGGGCAGTATGTACAGGAGAGGAGTAAGGAGGATATGATAGTGGGCAGTACATATAGGAGAGGAGTGTGGAGGGTATGACAGTTGGCAGTATGTACAGGAGAGGAGTATGGAGGGTATGACAGTGGGCAGTACATATAGGAGAGGAGTGTGGGGGGTATGAAAGGGGGCAGTATGTATAGGAGAGGAGTGTGGAGGGTATGACAGGGGGCAGTATGTACAGGAGAGGAGTGTGTGGAGGGTATGATGGTGGGCAATATGTACAGGAAAGGAGTGTGGCTAGTATGAAAGGGGGCAGTATGTATAGGAGAGGAGTATGGAGGATATGACAGGGGGCAGTATGTACAGGAGAGGAGTAAGGAGGATATGATAGTGGGCAGTACATATAGGAGAGGAGTGTGGAGGGTATGACAGTGGACAGTATGTACAGGAGAGGAGTATGGAGGGTATGACAGTGGGCAGTACATTTGGGGGGGAGTGTGGAGGGTATGACAGGGGGCAGTATGTACAGGAGAAAAGTGTGGAAGGTATGACAGTGGGCAGTATGTGCAGGAGAGGAGTGTGGAGGGTATGATGACAGTTGAGGGGCAGTAAAATGCTACAGTTGAGACGAAATTTAACCACCTTCCAACCACTCTCCCTTTGGTTGCAGAGGAAGCGGCTGGGGGTATGTTGTGGCTGCAATGGTTTGAATAGGGCCTCTCTGCAACCATTCTAGTGCGATGTTAAAGCAAGCGGTGAAAAGGTGATAAAATGCCTTCTCACAGCCTGTCAAATATTCTCTGAATAGATTGCTCTTCAGAAAGCACCGTTAATGTGAAAAAGCCCTCAGAGGGTGGTAAGCGCTGCCATTTGTCTTAAAGGGCTCGTTCACACTAGTGTTGGTGTCTGAAGAGCGATCTGCATTCGGATCTCTCTTCTGAGAACATTTGACAGGTGATGAGGAGGTATTGTATCGCCTCCTCACTACCTGTTTTATCCCTTTGATCCCTATGGTTGCAAGGTAGCATTCACTTGAACGGCTCACATTTGGCAGGCTGTAAGCCCTCTGAAAGCGACAGGGGCGATAATTCCTACTATGTCCACAAAGCAAAGCATCGAGGCTGCAGCTTAAGCACAGGCACAGTGAGCCACCGGCAATCTGAATAAACTGTCTGGATTTCGGGGGTGCTGAGACCCGGACACGTTTCATAATCCGGACTGTCTGGTGAATCCTGGACTAGGACAAACCTAGACTGGAGCCCCATAGATGAAGCTGCCAGTGTGGACATTCCGGTACAGCGACCCTCCCCCTCATCCCCCCTCATTCCAGGACCGGTGGCAACCCTAAAATGTATAGTTGAGGAGTAAGAGCTCTATATATGGAGGGGGGGGGGGTGGAGAACTGTTTATATAGATGGTGTATGAGGAGGTGAGAACTATATGTATGGATGGTATGGGGGGGGGGGGCAGAACTGTATATATAGATGGTGTAAGGGGGGGAAGTGGTGGGGACAGTATGTATGGTATATGGGGGGAGGGTGAGAACCCTTTGAAATCCTGACATACTAACATCCCAAAAACTTACTCCGCCTTCAACCCCACCTCCGTGTCCCTTCTGCAGCCACCCAAAAGAGAGCACCCGGCAACATGGAGGATCCGCCTCTGCCTCTGTGTCCCGTGTCCCGTCTGCAGCCAGCTCTGCAGCACACTGAGCAGACGGAGGCGTGCCGCTGACAGTGCAGGGGGTAGATGGGGAGGGAGAAATCTTGGCTGGTATGCAGCAGGAGCAGAAATCACCGCAGACTCGAATTCGGGACACGGCCGTGGTGGCACAGCTTAGGCACAGGCACAGTAAGCCACCGGCGGGTCTGAATAATGTGCCCGGGTCTCAGGCAGGCAGAGACACATGTTTCAAAACCCGGACTGTCCGGGTGAATCCCGGACAGATGGTAACCCAATATATTACTATACATACACCTTACCTCTGCACTCCGTATGTTTTGCTCTCCTGACTCCTGCACTCTGTACATTATCTTTGATCCTGATCTTTGTACTATGTAATTTATCCAATCCTGACCTCTGCACTCTATATGTAGTTATAATGATCAGGTGTGTAAGATAATCGGTCGGGGGGTGCAGCTTGGCATGTTCGCCCTGGGCGCTGGTTCACCTTGTCCCAGCACTGAAGGTGAGAGAGAGAGGGGGTAAGAGGGGTGAGAGAGAGGGGGCTGAAAGAGAGAGAGAGAGAGAGAGAGAGAGAGAGAGAGAGAGATGGGATCGAGGTGGGTGAGAGAGATGTGAGAGAGGGGGTGACAGAGAAAGGGGTGAGAGAGTGAAAGAGAGAGGGGGTAAGAGAGACCCCTAGTCCCGTCCCTCTCTGCAGTCCCTGTCTGTGGGAAGATGTGTGTGATGCTTGGTATGGTACCTTCCATGCTAGCAGGATGTTCATGATGGCCAGCAGTGGGCAGGGCCTATTCTCGTAGATCCAAAGAATCTGTTTGCTGTGAGATGGAGCGGTCCCTGGCTGCCTACACTTCCCACCTATCCTCGTTTTCTGGTCCTCGTCAGCCTGTCCTCCGGTCTCAGGAGGTCTTTGGAGCTCTTCTCCCTCCAAAGCTATCGGTCCTTGCCGCCCTCGCTGCTCACCTTTCCTGTGGCCCCTGGAGATGGGTGCTGTCATGCTGCTCGCATCTGGGGGCCTTCGCTGTCCCGCTCCCCGCACCTGCTGCCACCGGACTCTCCATGACATGGCCCCTATAGGCCCAGGGCCCTCGGGCAGTGAACCGATACAAAAACAGAAAATGACTCCTGCGCACAAGTGGTCGACCCAATAGATAAAAGGGATACACAGGCCTTGCTGCCCTCAAGGATGGGGAATCCTAGCAGACAAAGAAATAAAAAGAGAAAAGGGCGCACCAGCCATGTGCATTATCTTTTGTAAAACATTTATTAAGTAAAATGATAAAGGAAATTACTCACAAGCAGTAGAGAATCATGTGCCATAAACCTTGGACATCAACTTGCAACAAGTGGTTAAAATGATGAACAAAGCCTTCCAAAGGTCTTTCAGAGGAATATATAACACTGCTCGCTTACACGTTTCGAAGAGCTCGTCCCTTCTTCATCAGAGCTCAGCAGTCTCGGGCAGTGCCCTATTGGTCAGTCCGCCCCTGGGCCACGGGGTCTTGGTGGGGGGAGGTGGCGTGAATGATCACAAGCAAATTACATGGCCGTGAGGAGTCTGCCTAAGTTGCCTAATTAAAGATCTGCCTCTGGCAGGGAGAAGTGAGCAGCGCCAGCTGAAAAAAAGTCTTGCTGGTGCCCACGCCAGCATGCCCCTGCCAGGAAAGTCAGTGGAGCCAAGTGCCGGAACTTGCGATGGCACTGGGCTCCACTCTGGGTCTTTGATTCGCTGGGAAGTTGGGACTTACATCAAATCCCGGGACGGTCCAGGCAAATCCGGGACGGTTGGGAGATATGGTAAAGTCTGTATAGAAAAGAGGGTGTTCACATGTCTCATTCCATCAAATTTCCCAAAAATAAGAGGATTATTCACGATAGTGGGCGGAGCTATGGAAATCATTACTTTATGTCCCATAGCCCATATGCACATCCAGAACCGCTGGTGTACAGTATATAACAAATATAGCCTAGTATTATAGAGCCAATTTTCCAAACTGCATACAGCTGTTTCAGTCTTTTTACATTTATTTTTGGAGCTCTGTGGTGTTTGTTGAACCTCTGTGAGCAAAAAAGTAAACCTTGAAATCACAGCACACGGAAATAAGTACACAAAGGTACAGAACAGTCCAACCTCTAAAGAGGAAGACATGAGGCTCCTGACAGGGGCAAGGTAGGTACTCTAGTCCTCCTAGGCCAAAGTCAGGCGAACCCTGCTCCTTAGGGACCTGTTAAAAGCTTGTCCACCAAATACTTGGTTAGGGCTCTCCCAATAATAATCCCGCGATGGAGAGAGAAAAAAGACCTAAAAGCCACAGATCCCCTCCCAAACATCAAGACAGGCCCCAATATACTTGTGTCTCTGTGAGTACAAAAAAGTGCTTTACACAAGGGAGACCTTTATATAAGATTGCTCTAGGGGGCTAGCCAAAAAGCCTGGCCAAAAAGTGTGTGCACATAATGCAAAAGTTACATTACTAAGTGCTGGTGACACTCAGTGGGGTTCAAAACCCATAGGCGCTGATTTACTAAAAATGGAGAGTGTAAAATTCTGGTGCAGCTCTGCATAGAAACCAATCAGCTTCCAGGTTTTATTATTTATTATCAAAGCTTTCTTGAACAAGCTGAAGTAAGAAGCTGATTGGCTATCATCCACCGCTGCACCAAATTTTGCACTCTTCAGCTTTAGTAAATCAACCCCATAGTGTTATTCTAGCACTCCTGGCACCCCACCCCCCAAGGGACACATCACCAGGAACAACTCGTGCCTCCCAGCCCCTGGTCAGACAAGGGTAGCTCCACTCCTACCAGGAAGGCATCAGCACTTAGGGAGAATCTTGCCTACAACCAGGGACAAGCCTGGGGCTGTTGTAGGCTTTTGGCCTTCAAAAGCGCAGTATATGTAAACCATGACTTCCCTGGAGGATAGCAACCAATGAGATACTGTAGTATAACCATATAGGTTATGGTGAGAAATAGAGGCTAAATCAATCATAAAGTCCTCAAACCAGGTCAGTGTATAGCACAGAAAAGCCTTCATGGAATCACCCAGTATTCACATACTTCTTTTAGAGTTACGGTATTTTGATATGTTCACCAAGTTCTGCTATGTGAGTTCTGGTTGGAGGCCTGTTATTTGAATCATCTGCCTTCCTATTTCAGGGACTCTACTGAGAGCACGGGATTTGTGTTCCCTGCTTTTTCCAAGCCACAGGTCTCATCATGGTGCCTGATACTTAGTTTATATGACACAAGAATTCACCATGAGGGAAGGAGTCTTCCTTGACTGATTGCATTCGGGGACAAAGCTCTGGTGCAAAAATCTCACCAAGGGATCCAAGTGTGTCAAACAGACAACTGACCTCCATCCATAAATAGCATTTGAGGGTGGACAGCTTTTAATATTACCCATAGGAAGTGATTAAGCCACATGCAGAGTGACTGAGCGAGTTACATCACAGAGTCGAGAGGGAGACCTCTGACTTACCCTGAGTCATGCAATAGGGGACTGTGGCAAAGAGTACCAAAGTAATACAGAGGGATGTATGTACATAGAAACTAAAGTTACACTAAACTCTGGTTTAACCACTTGACCTCCATGACCAGGCCATTTGTTACTATATGGCACTGCATTACTTTGACAATTGCGCGGTCATTCAATGCTTTACATAAATTAAATTTATGTAATTTTTTCCCCACAAATAGAGCTGTCTTTTGGTGGTATTTGATCGCCACTGTGCTTTTTATTTTATCTGCTATAAATGAAAAAGTACCAAAAATGTTGAAAAAAAACACATTATTTTTTACTTTCTGCTATAAAACATATCCAATAAAAAAGTTTAGGCCAATATGAATTCTGCTACATATTTTTGGTAAAAAATAATCCCAATAACGATACAGTTCCTTGAAAAAGTTTTGACACCTCTTGAAAATGTCCACATTTTGTCATGTTACAACCAAAAACGTAAATGTATTTTATTTGGATTTTTTGTAGTAGACCAACACAAAGTGGAAAATAATTGTGAAGTGGAAGGAAAATGATAAATGGTTTTCAATGTTTTTTACAAAAAAATATGTGAAAAGTGTGGGGTACATTTGTATTCAGCCCCCTTGAGTCAATATTTTGTAGAACCACCTTTTACAGCAATTACAGCTGCAAGTCTTTTTGGGGATGTCTCTACCAGCTTTGCACATCTAGAGAGTGACATTTCTGCCCATTCTTCTTTGCAAAATAACTCAAGCTCTGTCAGATTGCATGGAGAGCGTCTGTGAACGGCAATTTTCAAGTCTTGCCACAGATCCTCAATTGGATCTAGGTCTAGGATCTAGGTCTGCTTTTTGACTGGTCCATTCTAACACATGAATATGATCTTCATGATCTATCATGAATCATGATAACACATGAACATTAGACATGTGCAAACCGTTTCGCAACGAATCGAAATTCGGCCGGATTTTAAATTTCAACTAATACGAAAGAAATTATAGCGCATATAACAAATTAATTCGACATGATTTGGTAATTCGTTAAAGATCTAATGAAACAAAAGTTCAACCCAAAGTAAATCTTAGGGCCAATACACACGATCGGACTTTTTGACAACAAACATGCAAGTTAGCTGTTTTAAGGCAACATCCGACCATGTGTATGCTCCATCGGACAAACTTTTTCGGTTTTCATCGGACAAATGTTGGCTGTGCGAATAGACAAACTTGGCGGCAACAAAAGTTCTACGTCGGCAAGTCCGATCACGTGTACACAAAACCATCGGACTTTAGTACAAAGTACTAACACGCATGCTCATAACCAATGCAAAAGATCAGACAACAATACAGAAGTTGACCAAAGGGTGGCGTCGGAGAATTCAACGTCCTCTTTTGAAGTGTCGTCAGTACGTTGAAACGTCACTATGTTCGTGTTTGTCGCCTAAAAAGTCCTGCCGTGTGTATGCATACCAAGTTTACGGCCAACGCCCTTTGGACAGAAATCCATGGAAAAGTTTGTTTAAAATCCGATCGTGTGTACGAGGCTTTACAGTCCAATCAGCTGATTAATTTTGTGCTGGAGGTTGGCAAAGTGCATTCCTGAGAACTGAGTGGGAAGGGTGTTGTATTGTATTTGAGCAGAGGAGAAGAGATATTGTCATTGTGTGTGTTAATAGATTCAATAAACAAATTACTTTCCAAACTACGAATCATTATCACGAATATATATACATACATAAATATCGAATTTCAACTGATACGAAAGAAATTATAGCGCATATAACGAATGAATTCAACATGATTCGAGATTCAGTATAACGAATATCAACATTCTACAGAAATAACGAATTATCCGAAAACGAATTAACGTAACATAACGAATATAACAGAACGAAATTATGTATTTTACGAATGACAATGAACAAAACTAAACAAGATTTTCCGTTGTGCACAAGTCTAATGAACATGATCTAAACCATTCCATTGTAGCAATGGCTGTATGTTTAAGGTAATTGTCCTGCTGGAAGGTGAACCTCCGCTCCAGTCTCAAGTCTTTTGCAAACTCTAACAGGTTTTCTTCTAAAATTGCTCTGTATTTGGCTCCATCCATCTTCCCATCAACTCTGACCAGCTTCCCTGTCCCTTCTGAAGAAAAGCATCCACGCAACATGATGCAGCCACCACCATGTTTCACGGTGGGGATGGTGTGTTCAGGGTGATGTGCGGTGTTTTCCACCACACATAGCATTTTGCTTTTAGGTCAAAAAGTAAAATTTTGGTCTCATCTGACCAGAGCACTTTCTTCCACATGTTTGCCAAGTCCCCCACATGGCTTCTCGCAAACTGCAAATGGGACTTCTTATGGATTTTTTTCAACAATGGCTTTCTTCTTGCCACTCTTCCATAAAACCCAGATTTGTGGAGTGCACGACTAATAGTCCTAATTTGTCCTGTGTACAAAATCTCCCACCTGAGCTGTGGATCTCTCCTCCAGAGTTACCATGGGCCTCCTGGCTGCTTCTCTGATTAATGCTCTCCTTGCCCGGCCTGTCAGTTTAGGTGGACGGCCATGTCTTGGTAGGTTTGCAGTTGTGCCATACTCTTTCCATTTTCGAATGATGGATTGAACAGTGCTCTGTGAGATGTTCAAAGCTTGGGATATTTGTTTCTAACCTAACCCTGCTTTAACCTTCTCTCCAACTTTATCCCTGACCTGTCTGGTGTGTTCCTTGGCCTTCATGATGCTGTTTGTTCACTAAGGTTCTCTAACAAACCTCTGATGGCTTCACAGAACAGCTGTATTTATACTGAGAGTACATTCCACACAGGTGGACTCTATTTACTAAATAGGTAACTCCCGAAGGCAATTGATTCCACTAGATTTTAGTTAGGGGTAGCAAAGTAAAGGGGACTGAATACAAATAATGTACACCACACTTTTCACATATTTATTTATAAACAACTTTGAAAACCATTTATCATTTTCCTTCCACTTTGTGTTGGTCTGTCACATAAAAAATCCAATAAAATACATCTACATTTTTGGTTGTAACATGACAGAATTTCAAGGGGTATACTTTTTCGAGGCACTGTATAATGATTGGTCTGGGTAAAAGTTATAGCGTCTACAAACTATGGGATATATATTGGAATTTGTATTTATTTATTTGTTTTTAGCCAATTTTCATCCAAAATATTTGAAAATGGAGGGGGGGGGGGGGGGGGTGAGAGGTCCAGGAGCTCATGGAGGATGTTACAGGTAGGCAGAATTACAGGAAGAAACAATTTTGTGAAAAATAGATTACAGAGCCATTAAGTAGTGGGTGTGTATGGTATATTTTTGGAGAATAAGAATACTGTTTAGTGTCACTTTAAACCTACTGGCATCCACCTGTTATTGAAATATTAATCTAATATTAGTTATGGGTTGTATGACTCATTGACCCAATTTTTTTTCCAGAAAACAATATGTTTTTCTAACTGTCAGAGCACCTGCAGAGTCATTTATAATCCTGCTGATTTATTGCAGTGATAAATGGATGTAACATGAGGTTTTAGTGCTTCAAAATACCATAAAGAGTTACATCATTATATCGTTTTTGCTATTGGAGGTCACATGACTTTCTTGTTTTTTTTTTGTTTTTTTTATTTCTTTTTTAGTTTTTGTTTGGAAACTTTCTATATAAAAATGTAACATATAATATTTTAATTTTTCATTTGGTTTCATAAACTTCTCAGCATTTCCTGTTTTTTTCCAATACGCAATAGCAATGATCAAAATTCCTCAATGAATATCAACCAACTAGATTTCATCATTCAGTACTCTTTATTGGTCAGAACAATGAAAACTGATTAATAATTGGATAATGTGACCCTCCACGCCATCTTTTCTGCAAGTGGAAGTCAACAGCTAACCTCTGTGTCCACTGTCAACCCAACTTTCTCCTAACTTTGTTCCTGCTCCAATTTCCTTTGTCATCACTTCACCGCGGCAGTCTTCAGAAACTCATGAGGAAATCACCGACGCATAGCCAATGGCTACCCACTGCCGCCAGTCAGTCACCCCCAAAGAGAACCTTCTTACCTCGCTGCAGCCCAGAAGAATGAGAATTCAGGACCCAGTGCCTCATGCTGCATCATCATCCCACTGTTTTCCTCCTCAGGACCAGTGAAGAAACACCAATGGACAGTGGCATTGACCCCCAAAGAAGGTCCCTTCCACTGTGCAGCCCAAATAAATGAACATTTGGGTCCTACTGCCTCGCGTGGAGTTCACATTCTACTTTTGGAGTCTTCAGGAACCTGTGAATAAACCACTGATAGACAATGAATGTGAAGTGTCCACTAGGCAGTGGCATCTGCCTCCGAATAAGCACCCTCCCACTTAGCAACCCAGAGGAGTGAAAATTTGGGACCTGTCATTCTAGGGGCATCATACCTCCAATTGTTGGAGCATTCAGGAACCAGTGAAGAAATGTCATTGGACAGCCAATGGGAAGTGTTCACCAGGCAGCAGCATTGACCCCCCCCAGAAGGACCCTCCCACTTTGCGGCTCAGAAGAAAGAAAATTAGTAGTAGCAGATTGGATATTCGTCTTCTTTTTTTTTAATCACCAGGGCGATTAGCTAGAGGGGATAAGGTCTTAATGGGGGTAGGTCCCTGTTTAGGGGTAAGCTTTAGAAGTGACCAGTGGCGGCTGGTGCTAGACCAGCCGCCACTAACTCCGGCTCTAATCATGTGGCTTGAAAAAAAAAAAAAAGAAAAACTCATAGAAACCTATGAGTTTGGCGCCCCGCATGCACCCTCACATGCAAACTAAGGGGGCACTCCTGCTTCTCCTTATGGACAGGCTGCTCCTGGAAGTGACCACTTGTACACTGCCTCCAGGGATACCAATATTTGGATCCTTCAAGGGGTGCAACCTATGAGTTCAGCTTTAAACCTTATCAAAGAGAAGGGTTTAAAACAACCCTGTCAAGTTAAAAAAAAATTCCATATTATAGAAACTGGAACTGGAGAGAGTCCAGAGAAGGGCATCAAAACTGATAAGGGGACTGAAGGCCTCAGTTATGAGGAATGACTGAAACTATTACAGTGACTGTAAACTCAGTTTTTTTTTAAAATAACAAACATGTTATATTTATATAGAATGCATGGAATACATTAAGATAAAAAACTTTCTGCTTTTACAACCACTTAAAATGTATTCTTCCTGGAGAAGAGAGGAGATATGATTGCAATGTACAAATATCTAAATGGTGATCCAAACATAGGGAAAAGACTAATCAATCAGTCTCAGGTCACTTAAGAAGACACAGGGCCATTCACTGAAGTTGGACAAGAAATGGTTTAATCACAAACTGTGTGGTGGATTCTTTACCATTAGAGCAACAAGGATGTGGAACTCCACAACTGTTGATGTCAGCAAAGAGTGTCAATAAGTTCAAAAAGCTCTTAGATGGGCATCTTAGTGAATGCAGTATACAGGGAAATTGGTGGAGACATAATACATACACACTCATATACCCACACAGGTTTAACTGGAGGGACTGAAGTCTTTATTCAACCTTGCCAACTAGGTTCCTGTAATAGAAGAGCTTTTATGGTCATCTCTCTGGCAGTCCACATCTTCTATCTCCGTTCCAACAGCGCAGCCGGCGTAAAACTTTTTGGCATTCAACACTTTCAGTAGTCAGATGCCTTTGTCCCCCACCCCCATGAGCTGTAGGGCCATCCTCTGACCTTTAGAGGTTACTGCTGTGTCTTGTAGTGACCTAGAGGTTGGAGGGTAAAACAACAATGCATGGCTGAGGACTCTTAAGTGCAGAACGGCAAAGAGACTATTAGAGACTGTGCTGCTGGAATAGAGGGAAGGTTGGAGATATTGGCCACCACAGAGGTCTTCTATTGCAGGGAACTTTATATGGATTTTTTTCTAAGCCTGAACAGGGTCACTTTTTTTGTGCAGCTCAGCAAGGGGTGAAAGTCACAGCCGTTTCTGTACCGATAAAGGTTTCTGATAGGGAACAGAGACTCAAAATAGAACAAGCTTGCTGTTATTTTTACATTGTCCATGCCAGGTGTCTGACTGCTGAGCCGCAGAAATCTAGCCAGAAATCTTTTATAATAACCACACATACAAGCATTCAATTTGCCACGCACAAATTTTCTGCTTTGCTCAGCTTAACGTAGACGTAAACCCTAGTTGGGTGACATTTATTAAAATAAATACTGTTTTAACTTTTTTTTCATAGTTTGTTACAATTATTTTAATTTCCTGCATCACTTTAGAGCCACTTCCTGTCTGCATGCCCTCCAATGATAGCTGCATGGCATATCTATACCTCCCAACATTTGAACTTAAAAATGAGGGACACTTGTTGGAGGAAGTGATCTGCGGCACGCAGCACGTTACGGCAAAATGTGGGTGTTGCCAAACTCTTAACAGTGGGAGGGGTTTAAGGAGTGTGGTTAAACAAAACCTGGGCTACCTTGTACCTGTACAGGGGTCAGCAGGGCAGGGCCCAGGGGATTAGTATGGTAGAGAAGAAGGGTCACCAGGGCAGAGGACAGGGATTAGCGGGGTGGAGGGCAGGGGATCAGTAGGGAAGGGTACAGGGGTCAGCAGGACAGAGGATAGGAGTCAGTAGGGAAAGGTACAGGGGTCAGCAGGACAGAGGACAGGAGTCAGTAGGGCAGGGTACAGAGGTCCGCAGGACAGAGGACAGGAGTCAGTAGGGAAAGGTACAGCGGTCAGCAGGACGGAGGACAGGAGTCAGTAGGGCAGGGTACAGAGGTCCGCAGGACAGAGGACAGGAGTCAGTAGGGAAGGTTACAGGGGTCAGCAGGACGGAGGACAGGAGTCAGTAGGGCAGGATACAGGGGTCAGCAACACAGAAGACAGGAGTCAGTAGGGAAGGGTACAGGGGTCAGCAGGGCAGAAGACAGGTGTCAGAAGGGCAGGGTACAGGGAGTCAAATCCCCACATTCTTCCTCTTAACCAAAATCCCCCGTCCTCACAGTCCCCCTCTTAGCAAAAATATCCCTCCAAAATTAACCTTTCCTATACAAATAGCCCCTCTTCCACAAACCTCTCCCCCTCATGTCATCTGGAAATCTGGGGGGTGGGCACTGGTAAAATCTGGAAGGGGGCTGTACAGGGGGACAGCACACCCCACCACCCACAGGTTCTGGAGGAACCTTTGCAAATTGCTGTCAATTGAAACATGATATGACTATACTCCATAGATCCCAATCTACACATTGGTCCGCTCCTGACCCATATACTGACAGGCGGCGGCATTGATCTCCTCTCTCCTGGTGCTCGCACCTCAGCTCTCCATGTGATGTTGACAGTCTGGGCCGACAGGATCAGTGTTGCTGTTGAGATCCACGTAGGACATTGCATATACACAGTGCCAACTTCTCCTGCCTGAGGGCACACCACACAGTGAGTCCACACCGCACAGCATTCTCAAGGGTCAGGACGGCGGGCAGGGGACCATTTCTGCCCCTCTAGATGTTGCACACCAACCCCGTACACCACTGGAAGGAGCTGCAAGCCACTTTGCCCTGCACTGTATATGTGTGCGGCAGTCAGCATCTCTCACCGCTGGCTGCCTGTCACACTCACACAGCAGTGCGGAACCCAAGACATCCTGCACAAGGTGTAGGGCGGGTGTTACTGGTGCCCGTGCTAGTGTATGCTTGCGGGCAAGCCACTGGAGCCAACTTGCCTCCATTCCTTGACAAAGCCATGATTAGTCGTGACGCCAGGACTAAGATGAAGTCGCGGGACAGTCTCGTTGAATGCGGGACGATTGGGAGGAGTGCATATCTTATCCTAAGTTTCCTGATAGTGACAACAGTTGACCATGCCTGTGTAATGTGTGTTGAAATGGCAGCTTGTCATCTCTATTGGCAGGCACACTCTAATGGAGAAAGGGTGATAACACAGAAAAACAGTTGGGAGGCAGGGACTGAGCACATACAACAGGAAGTGCCTGAACAAAGACCTTCCTGGCAGGATCACCATGTTTTTTTGTTTTTTTTTTTCCATGAAATGACAAATCTTCAATATCACAGGAAAGGCGTGAAGATTTAAAAAAAAAGATACATATAAAAACTATAACACACCACATAAGCTTTATGCCACGTACACACGGTTGGATTTTCCAACGGAAAATGTGTGATAGGACCTTGTTGTCGGAAATTCCGACCGTGTGTGGGCTCCATCACACATTTTCCATCGGATTTTCCGACACACAAAGTTTGAGAGCAGGCTATAAAATTTTCCGACAACAAAATCCGTTGTCGGAATTTCTGTTTGTGTGTACACAAATCCAACGCACAAAGTGCCACGCATGCTCAGAATAAATAAAGAGATGAAAGCTATTGGCTACTGCCCCGTTTATAGTCCCGACGTACGTGTTTTACGTCACCGCATTCAGAATGATCGGATTTTCAGACACCTTTGTGTGACCGGGTGTATGCAAGACAAGCTTGAGCCAACATCCGTCGGAAAAAATCCTAGGATTTTGTTGTCGGAATGTCCGATCAATGTCCGACCGTGTGTACGGGGCATTATGTTTGATCCCGTCAATCCACTGGACATCTGTTGGAGATGTAGTCTCACCACAGGAGACATTTTACACATCTTCTGGAAGTGTGACACTGTAAAGTTGTTTTGGGCAGAGGTTTGATGGCATATCTCAAAAGCTTACTTTACGATCCCTGCTTACCCAGTTTTCTTTGAATTACACTATAATAAACCAAGAAAGACTTATAAGCATTCAGTCGTGATACATTTGATCAGTGCAGCCAGAAGTTGTATTCCAGAATTGTTGGAAGACCAACACGCACTCACCACTTCTATGTGGTTTGCCAACGTAAATTACATTAATTAAATAGAGGATTTAAAGCGGAACTTCATCCTAAATGGCATCCACTCCTGAAGTGAAGCAAAATTCATGAAACTCGTTGAGTTATTAGATGCATTTTTGTTTCGTTTGTGTGGAACATGTATATGGAAAAACTATATCAGTTTGATGTACACTGTATACTGATGTATGCTATTCGTAATGAACCAGCTTGGTATTTTAAATAATTCTTACATAAATGTATAAGATTCTTATTCATTGTTTATTAAATTAATATTTTATTACAGTACCAATATGTTATGCCTCATCTAAAGTCTCATTGGCAAATGTTTTGTTTTATGCATGAGTTGTACCAGGATGAACGCATAGCATTATAGGCATCAGATCACAATTACATTTTTGTATTCATCCTAAATAGGAAGTTCCTCTTTTAAACCCTCCCCCCCTAAAATTATTGGCACCTAGTTTTTGCAAGTGATTCCCCTGGAAGTTCTACCCCCCCCCCCTGCCAGCAACCTCTTGGGACAAGTCACAGGTCCCTGGAGGCTGCGGGACCATTCACAGGGCGCAGCGTGACTTGCTCATTTGCAATGGGCAGCTGGCTATGAATTCGCAAGGCATCACAGATGGCTTCCCACAGTAAACATGCTGGCACCAGAGCCCCCCAAGACTGGCGAAGAACCCGAAGAAGAAGAATACCGAAGACTGGCGAAGAACCTGAAGAATACCGAAGAAGGTATGTACCTGTTATTGTATACTGTATATGTGTGTAGCAGCCTCCTAAATATGTTATAAGGAAAGCCAGGTAAATGTAGCTCTGTTTTTCTGCACTGTAATCAGGAGAGGAGCTTATGATTGCTTTGGGCTGTTTTGGACTCTGCAGGCTGCAGGCTTGATTGCTTCCCTGTGTTTTCTAGAGGATTCTGGAATATAGTGGGTTGGGAGAGTCAAATAAACAGCCTGAATATGTATGTGGTCCCAGCCAGTCCCCGGGGGAGGTTACCCAGGAGGTGGCTGGAGAGTGAATATATACTCTGGGGCTTGAGGCAACCATGTTCTTGTCCAGGATTAGAAGTTCCCAGCCTGAAGGGATGCTGCACTTCTGGGAAGCTCAGCTGAAAATTCTACCTGTGCTCATCGAGGTCTCAGCTGTGGCAGAGCTGGGGAGCCTGTTTCTGCTAAAAATGACTGAAGCTAAGTGAGGGATTTCACTGAGGATTCAGTCTGGAAGGTCCACCGAGGAATTGTCTGTCTGGTATTGGAGGGAAGCAACCAAGTACCCAGGAACATTGTAAGTACAGACCTGAGTGTGGGGATCCTATTGATCGTTGCTACTGCTATTTCTGGCATCTCAATACTGGTACCCTGTTTCCCCGAAAATAAGACCTAGCGTGATTGTCATTGATGGCTGCAATATAAGCCCTGCCCCCCAAATAAGCCCTAGTTAAAGTCCTTGTAGGTCTTATTTTCAGGGTGGGGCTTATTTTCGGGGAAACAGGGTAGGGTTTATTTGGGGGGCAGGGCTTATATTGCAGCCATCACTGACAATCACGCTAGGTCTTATTTTTGGGGAAACAGGGTACTTGCCTGACTTAGTAAGCATGTAAGGGTAGAGGGTGACATTTCCTCCGTGTTTCCATCCTTGTTGGGTGCCAAGCAAGGGTCACATGAGAGGCCTACCCTGGGGTGGATTCTTCTTGGCTATGCTAGGTACTTTGGATAGGGTCACTGTCTTACACATAAGGTACCTTTATTTGAGCCATGCTTGCGACCCGGACAGATGACTTAACATGTACAAAACTCTAGAAAACTCTCTTGATGTAATGTACTTCACCACGGTTACTTGTGCATTTAGGAAGGACATGCAGAGCCTTTGTCCTCTCCACTTGTGAAGCCTATAACCGCTACCTCACTCCCAGTAACAATATGGGGTCCCACCGTGCACCTAGCATGGACTCCATGATTGTACTTCACTTAATTTAACTCTTTCTCTTCCATACCTCTGTACAGAATGAGATCCTCGGTGGTGCAGATTTGCTTCCGTTGCTAGGATTGCGGCCGAAGGAGCGCCAACAACATCTCACCTGCCACATGTACATGCTTAACAAGAAACCTTTGTTACCCTTGGTAAACATTGTATCTTTACACTATATAAACTGCTTGTACTGATGTCTTCATACCCCAAAGTATTTAATTGACCCGAGCTGTAGACTATATGTACCGCTTACTTGCATTACACCTCTTGAGTAACTTCAGACCAGGCAAAGTTTCAAACATTTTAATTTAACATGATGACAACGACAATTGACAGTCCAAGATAAAGTGCAAACATTCCCAAACATCCCTAGTCTACAGGCTTGTAGCTGCCCCAGCATATCTTGTTCAGCAAAAATCCAGTATTGGTTGAGTCCATCTCTGTAACTTAGCTCCGACTTCAGCAGGGCACAGACCATCCAGACTCTGGTAACGGCACCAGACAAAGCATCCCTCTACAAGGGAGTGTGCAAGTTCCCTCCTTTCTCTCCCCCAGGATCCGGGTCATCGTCCCTTTTATACTGTAGCATTGAGGACCGAAGGATCGGGCCCAAAAAAAAAAAAACGGCCAAGAAAAACCCAGGAGTACATTTAACCCCTAACTTCCCGCTGGGGCAGCAGTAACCCACCTGCCTACAGGCATAATGTCAGCTTCAAAAAAGTATTTAAAAAAAACAATTATTCAGCAGTATGAAAGATAAAGGCATTAATAGTCACCTCCTCTTTGCTGCTGTGCTCACTTCAATGTCTTACTACCAGTCCCAAAGACCCTATGTTCACTTGACCCTATTCCTGTGAACCCAGGCTGTCATGGGCACACCCCTAGAGGTACTTCACCATTTCAGCTTGAGCTTACATTACCATATTGCAGAGAATAGTACTGAGGACCACTCACTCTTACCAAAGGAAGAAGAGGAAGAGGACCCAAGGAAGCCATGTGACCATCAGACTGCTGTATTTAAGGGTATCTTTTTTTTAGAGATGTGCAGGAGGGGTATGGGGGAGGGGGGGGGGGGGCATTCTCCTGCTTTAGCATAATACCCAAATTAAGAAAAACTCTGGTTGTTCCCTTTAAGTCCAAGCTTGCATCAAGTAACATCTGCTTTGTATTTGTTAGCTGCCAATTCGTAGCCACTGGGAATTTAAGAGCCCTGCCAGGTATAGGGATTTAGCAAGATGATGATGAATGCCAGGGTAAGAATTAATGCCACCTAGCACGTAGTCTCTGACCGCCAAATCGTTTTAAGTACAAAATGCTGAACTTTCCCTAACTTTTGATCTCTTCCATTTGACAGTAAAAAGTTATCACTTAAATGTTACTCTTTCCTGCTGCTTTCAATAGCGGTATCTGGCATTCTGCTGCTTTACTTTGAACCGAAAGACTAAATATAATCTGAGGAGAAGAGAGAACTTAGTCAGCTATTTTTACATCCTTGGCTCTTTCCCAAATATTATCAGAAGCAAATATATCATTGCACAACCGAAAGCCACATCTCTGTAATCTCTTGTACGAGCCAAGCTCTGTCTGGTGTGCTGGACTGTACAGTTGCATGGCTACAGTATCAGAGACCCTTGGGAAGTCGGTGGTGGTGGGGGGTGGTGGGGGGATATTGCGATATGTAGAATTTGTAAGCAATTGTTGTAAAAGTATTTTCTGTGACTGATATAAGTATTACAGATTGACCTAAAATAATGGTGTTTGTGGGATTGTAAACCCTAACAATTAACTTTTCTTAATTTTTCCATTTTGGTCTGTTCAAGTGACCTGAACTCAAAAAAGATCTACTCTCTCAAAGGCAACATGTACCCTTTTAAAATACCCTTAAAGTGGAACTCCAGATTTTCGATAACCCCTCCACCCCACTTGACCCTCCAAGCCCTATACATGCCTGTTTCCAGCAGTCTTCTGCCCTGTCCAGTGACATCACCAAGGTCTTCTTTTTCCTTTGGCACCAGCAGGCATTCTTCCAGGACTGAGTTGCTCTTTACAATAATGTGTAAGGGGAGGTGTGTAAAGGGCAGTCTGGGCTCACAGAAAATAGGCAAAATGACAGATTGTCGTTCTTCCCCAGAAGAACTTCATGCGATGGAACAAAAAGCAAGTTAAGGGCAGCACTAGAACATGGAGGGGGGAGGTACAGATTGGCACTATTTTCTTTTTTTATATGGGTGAAAGGGCAAAAATTAAAAAAAGCTTGACCCTAAAGCCAGGGGTGTTGCTAGGTCTGCAAAAGATCTGGGGCTAGAGCCCAAAACAGCTTTCACCAACCTTTTTGCAGGCCGGGCGGGGGGACGCGATAAAATCATCACGGCACCATGGTTGTTATGGTGTCAGGGTGATTGAAGTGCATTATTCCTATTGTTACATTGTAATATTAATTGACTCACAGCTGAGCGGTGGGTAGAGGCAGAGCCATGGCGGCAGCCGCCGCTGACACCGGCAATGATAAGGTTACAATTTGGAGATCATGGCAGGCCTGCTGCTAACAAAACTACAGTTAAAGTTACTTCTCAGCCGGTAAAAAACTTTCAAAAAACAAAAAAGGACAAAAAAATTTAAATAAATAAAAAATATTTTAAAAATATTTTATTTATTATAAAAAAACAAAAATAAATAAATAAAACAAACACATACAGTACAATAAATTAATTAAACAGAATTGAATTGATGACAATTAATTGGATAAATAAATAATTAAATACATAAAATTAAATCAAATTGAATTAAATTAAATTAAATCAATCTAAATTGAAAGTCCATGAATAACACCATTGAAATGTTATGGGGCGTACACACGGTCTGACTTTTCGTCTACAAAAGTCCAACGGACGCCAACGGACTAAAGCTGGCTGGTAATCCGATCATGTGCGGGCTTCTCCGGACTTTCAGCGGACTTTTTCAGCCTCAAATCCGACGGACTTTAGATTTGAAACATGCTTCAAATCTTTACGTCGTAACTACGACGGACCCCGAAATCCGCTCGTCTGTGTGCTAGTCCGACGGACAAAAACCCACGCTAGGGCAGCTATTGGCTACTGGCTATGAACTTCCTTATTTTAATCCGGTGTACGTCATCACGTACGAATCCGTCGGACTTTTGTGTGGTCGTGTGTAGGCAAGTCCGTTCGTTAGAAAGTCCGCCGCAAGTCCGCCGCAAGTCCGCCGAAAGTCCGCCGGAAGTCTGTCGGACAGGCTGTCGGACTTTTGTAGACGAAAAGTCCGACCGTGTGTACAGGGCATAACAGTTCGCAAACTCGTGTGTAAAAAAGGCATTTGTCACTGCAAGCAGACAACCCAATGGGGGTTATTTACGAAAGGCAAATCCACTTTGCACTTGGAAGTTCAGTCGCTGCAGATCTAAGGGGGACATGCAAGGAAAATAAAAAACAGTATTTTAGCTTGCACATGATTAGATGATAAAATCAGCAGAGCTTCCCCTCATTTCAGATCTTCCCCTCAGAGCTACAGTAACTGCACTTCCAGGTGCACTTGTAGTGCAAAGTGGATTTGCCTTTCGTAAATAACCCCCAGTGTGTCCCAGAGAGTCCACATCATATACTGAGTTTTTACAGGAACTGCAAGCAGAAAGAGCAAGGTAGCCAAAGTTCAAATAAATAAAAAAAAAATATATAAAAAAGAAAAAAAACAGAAGAAGAGAATAACAATGATAGAAGATAGTCCAATATCATATTTAGATTGCTCTTATGTTTGTGGAGAACTTAGGATCCCCAGATGGATGGCTGAGCAGGTCTCCTGGCCACTGAGACAGAGAGCAACACTGCACACACCAGGGATGCCAGGGGAATCCGAGTGTGTGTGAGATACCTGTTAGCAGTTGCCAGGTCAACGTCAGGAGCCACCATATCCCGCTTATCTATGAAGGGCTCCACTGAAGAATGGACTGAAGAAACCATCAAGGGAGGATAACAAGCAGCTGTCACAGGACACAGGAGTTGCCAGGAAACGGTTTATGCAAGGAAAGCTTCACTAATGGATAGACCAAATGGGACACGTCGGTTCAGAGTAAGGGCAGACAGGCGTTGATGCGGGGAGCGGGCGGAGAGAGATGATGTCATCTCTGCTCATCCACCTGCTCGCTTCTCTCATCGGCTTGCCTGGCTCTCTCATGCAGCCCACCTGCCACAGGAGCGGCCAGGCTGCACAGAGGCCATGGCCCGCTGGTTAGGCAGGGACCCCTGGGGAAAGAGACTCGGGGCTACGGACCCCAGATTCTGGGCTATAGCCCCAATAGCCACCCCCTAACAACGCCTCTGCTTAAAGCGAAGGTCCACCCTAAAAAAAAAATACATAAAAAATGCTCCTTTCAATACATTAAAAAACATTTGAAAAAAAAAAAACATTTTTAGTTACCAGAAATGCCTGTTGCTAGGCAGATCGTCCTAATCTGCCACTTCCTATTCCGCGGTGATCTTCATTCTTCTCCTCCTCGCGTTGTTTTCTGGGAAATTTGGGTGCGGTGTCCTCTGTGTGTCACAGAAGACAGCCGCCCATTCACAAATCACCGGGGGACTCGCTCATGAGCAGTAGGAAACGGGAAGTGAAGGCGCAAGGCTCCACTGCCTGTTTCCCTTATGCCATGTACACACGGGCGGACTTTTCAACCGGACTGGTCCGACGGACTTTTGACGGACTTCCGAAGGACTTTTGAACGAACCGACTTGCCTACACACGATCACACCAAAGTCCGACGGATTCGTACGTGATGACGTACACCGGTCTAAAATAAGGAAGTTGATAGCCAGTAGCCAATAGCTGCCCTAGCGTCGGTTTTTGTCCGTCGGACTAGCATACAGACGAGCGGATTTTTCAACCGGACTCGAGTCCTTCGGACAAATTTGAAACATGTTCCAAATCTAAAGTCCGTCAGATTTTTGACCGAAAAAGTCCGCTGCAGGTCCGATGGAGCCCACACATGGTCGGATTGTCCGCCGGATTAGGTCCGTCGGACCAGTCCGGTCGAAAAGTCTGCCCTGGTGTACATGGCATTAGTGAGGATGGCAGCGCCAGCACAAGATACAAGGGACGGATCGGCCTCGGGGGGCCAAAATCGCGGGCGCCCTGGACAGGTAAGTGTCCTTATTAAAAGTCAGCAGCTACAGTGTTTGTAGCTGCTGACTTTTAAAAAAAAATTCTTTACGGCTGGAACACTGCTTTAATTTCCTGTTGTAAATGAGCAATGAACTGCTCCTGTTCTGTAGCATCATAGCTGTAACTCTTATGTGTGAGACCATCTAAGGCACTGCCGCCTCTGACTGCTAGTCATGTGAAATTTGGCAATTTTATTACTGTGCCACTCACTGTTCCTCTTGCAATGCAAGGATCTCCTTGCTCCTACTTCATCCATTCTGTGGCTCTGCGCTTTGATCACCTCGCCCTCTCCTTCCAGTCATCAGATCAGAGGCGGCTCTCTAATTAGGCAAATTAGGCGGTCCCCTAAGGCCTCGCACTCACAGGGGCCTCGCGGCCGCCTAATTTGCCTGTTCTCAATCACTGAAGTTGACGCCGGCTGCTCCGCCTACCCCCACTGGGACTCTGTGGCTTAGGAGCTGACGGACAAATCAGATACTGCCCGCAGCCTGAGGAATAGCAGCCTCATCACGGAGCGTCCCAGTCCGTGGGGCCTCATGTGTAAGTTTTGCCTAAGGCCTCACAAAGCCTAGAGCCGCCTCTGCATCAGATAACCAGTTGGGGGGCATCAGGAGCAGATCTGCCCAAAAGAAGGTAAAGCCCTGCTGTTCTGCCAAGATGTCCACATCCACAAGGAGACACAGTAGTTGGTGCAATAAGAAGAAAGTCACTTTGCTTTGCTAAAAAAGCCATGCCATTGGTCTGTCCAACAGGTTCTCTACTGGTATATATATAAATAACCAGATTCTAATCCATTGATAGGTTCTGAGGACAAGTGGAGAAACTTTTTTTTATGTTAACTTCATATAAGACCATCCCTCAGCCAAACCTATTACATGTCAGGAACTGGATCCCAAGCTGCAACCTAAGCTTTATCTGGCAGTATCTCTTCTTGCTGAGCCACTTGGACAATTCCTTGGACAATCTTGCCTTGAACCTTGTTACTGGTGAACCTTCTACTCTTTGCTCCTTACTTGCATTTCCTATTTAAAGCGGACCTTCAGTGATTTTTTCATCTTTCATCTATGAAATCTTCTATCTTCTGCCCTTGTTGTTTTAACTTTGAATAGTAATTTTTTATTCTGCCAGTAAATACCTTATACAGCCCACTTTCTCTTTCTTGTCTGGTAATTAGCCTAGGCTTATGACATCATGCATAGCTCTCTCTCTCACTCTTGTGAGAGTTTGCCAGGAAGGAGAGGGGATGAGTCATAAGAGGGCCAATGAGATCTGCAGTGCTGCAGAGCTGGAGGTGTGCCTCTGTGTGTCTGTGTAAATCCAGGAAGTGAACAGGCAGGAGTTTCAGCTGCCCACAGTTAAAATGGATGCAGCCAGATTTAGTGGAGGGAGAATTCTGCAGCATATTTGGCAAGTACAGAATCACAGTATATATAAAATAATATGCAAAGTGGTTGGAGGGAAGCTTCAGAATGGTAAAGACGTTTTTATTACAAATTATATGAGCAGACAGTTTTTCTACCTCACTAGCCAATTTATATATGGGCTGGTGGGAGGAACAGACTCTCTTTTTTCAACATAACATGTATACAGTTGTGCTCAAAAGTTTGCATACCCTGGCAGAGATTATGACATTTTGGCTTTTATATTGAAAATATGACTAATCACGTCTTTCATTAAAGGATAGTGATCATATGAAGCCATTTATTATCACATAGTTTTTTGGCTCCTTTTAAAATCATAATGATAACAGAAATCACCCAAATGGCCCTGATAAAAAGTTTACATACCCTGGAATGTTTGGCCTTGGTACAGACACAGAAGGTGGCACACACAGGTTAAAATGGCAATTAAAGGTTAATTTCCCACATGTGTGGCTTTTTAAATCGCAATTAGTGTCTGTGTATAAATAGTCAATGAGTTTGTTACTCTCACATGGATGCACTAAGCAGGCTAGATACCAAGCCATGGGGAGCAGAAAAGAACAGGCAAAAGACCTGCGTAACAAGGTAATGAAACTTTACAAAGATGGAAAAGGATATAAAAAGATAACTAAAGCCTTGAATATGCCAGTCGGCACTGTTCAATCAGTTAATAAGACGTGGAAAATTTGGGGATCTCTTGATACCAAACCAAGGTCAGCTAGATTAAGAAAGATTTCAGTCACACCTGTGACAGGAATTGTTTGGGATACAAAGAAAAACCCCACAGGTAACCTCAGGAGAAATACAGATACAGGCTGCTCTGGAAAAAGATGGTGTGGTCGTTTTTAAGGAGCACAATACGATGATACTTGAACAAAAAAGAGCTGCATGGTCAAGTTTCACAAAATAGCCTGGTTACAATATGCCCAGCAACACCTTGACATGCCTCATTGGACTTTTTTGTTGCATTGGCGCAGAGGTGATCAAATACCACCAAAAGAAAGCTCTAATTGTGGGGAAAAAAGGACGTCAATTTTGTTTGGGTACAACGTCGCACGACCGCGCAATTGTCATTTAAATTGCGACAGCGCTGAAAACTAAAAATTGGTCTGGGAAGGAAGCGGGTGAAAATGCCCGGTATTGGACCGGTTAAAGTGTTTGTTAAGCCTTTTTTTTTTTTTTTTTTAAACTGCCAGACACTCTATTAGAGGCTGGCATACAACACTGTGTAAATCCTTTCTAAAAACGAGCAGTATAAATAGGTATTTAGAGCTGTCTTCAGGCCGGTCACGTGACTTGCGGCTGTTTTTCTGCTCTGATACACGGCTACTGCAGGAGGGACCGTGATCTCCCTCTGAAGTCAGCCGGGGAGATCACTTGGCCGCTCGGCTCCACCTGCAGAAACCCTGTCTTGGAGCTGTAAAGCAGCCACGAGTCACGTGACCGGCCTGAAGACAGCTCTAAATACCTATTTACACTGCTCGTTTTTAGAAAGGATTTACACAGTGTTGTATGCAAGCCTCTAATAGAGAGGCTGGCAGTGACAATTTTAGGTTTTTAATTTTCAATTATTATTATTAATATTATTAATCTGCTTTAATGGACCAGGATCTGTATTTTTTTTTTCTGGGTTAACAAACACTTTAACCTTCCTGGCGGTATGATTATTTCAGATTTTAGGTGCTGAAAGCGGTACCATTATTTTTGCATGGAAATGTGGCGTTTTATATTGTAGGCCTGTAATTCTTAGGAATAACTCACTGAAATCTGTCCAAACCAGAGTCTATTAGACATCCTGATAAAGTTTGAAACACAAAATCATAAATTATAATATAATAAATAACTATAAATAATAACAAATAATAATATAATAGTAATAATACTTTTTATTCAATAAATTTTAGTAAATAATATAAATCAAAAACACTGACATTTTTTTTGGCCAAACAAGAGTGCAATATTAGTAGTCATATTGCTTTAGTAAACGTCTCGGGTATGGTAAATTTTAAAACAGGGTACAGCACAAAGTCCGATGTCACAGTCAGGACAGTAGAAACGGGTTTCTTTTCTGACTTTCCTTCCTGTGTCGTCACGTTTAGAGCAGCAAACCACACACATCCTTGTGGGTGCTGCCTTCTTTTCCGTTGGTGGAATGTGGTCCACAAAGTGTCGACCTGTCAGACGTTCCGGGTTCACAACGCCAGCAGCACGACGTCCAGATCGATTTACAGTGGTTGGTGTTTGGTGCTTCAGAAATATGAGTTCTGCAACTTTCCAAACGAAGTCTGCATGAATCACAGGCCTGTCACTCTTTTTTTTTTAGAAGAATGAAAGCGTTCCACAGGCACTGTTCAAGAAGATGCCTGAAGATTTTTTTGTAATATTTTTTTTGTTGCTTTCTCATAGCAGGGTAAAAAGTCATGGCCTGGTCAGCTCTGTCAACAGCTCCCATTGTGTTGTTGTAGTCCATTACGAGTTGAGGTTTCATAACATCTTTTCCACCTTTTGTATGTACCATGAGAGTAGAGGTGTCGTGAATGGTACTCATTAGGCACACATCTTTTTTATCTCGCCATCTTAGTGCCATCATTTTGCCTTTTTGCCAGGCAACTATTTCTCCTGTCGTTAGCTTTTTATTGGCAAAGGTTGGCGGCATGTCACGCCGGTTAGCTCTAACAGTCCCGTATGCATCCGTCTTGTGTTGTAGAAGGAACTCATAGAGTTCTGGAGAAGTAATAAAAATTATCTGTGGTTACACAGTACCCCTGATTCAACAATGGCTCAATCAAAGTGAGAACAGAAGCGGTTGCCATTCCATAATGACTGAATCTGTCGTTGAATTTGGTCCCTTTCCCGGTGTAAAGGACCGAATTCCATATATAACCAGTGCTGGCTTCACAGAGCATGCATGATTTTATGCCGAATCGTGCTCTCTTAGACGCGATGTACTGTATCCAGCTAAGTCTTCCTTTGTAGGCCATAAGACTTTCGTCGATACTGACGTCTCTCTCTGGTACATAGGTCTGCTGGAAATTTTTCTGAATAATTTGATATAAGTCCCAAATTTTTTTCAGTTTTGGAGCTTGATCAGAAGTCTCATCGAATTCGTCATTATTTTGAAAATGCAGATATTTCATTATGAGAGAAAATTTGTATTCCGACATTATGGTGCCAAAAAAAGGAGTGGCTAATATTTTGTTGGTTGTCCAGTACCATTTCTGCAGGGGTTTCCCCACCACTCCCTGGAGAATAATTAGGCCCAGAAACTTCCAGATGTCCTCCTTGGTCACTGGTTCCCATTTTCTGCTCCTTGAAAACCTCTGAGGTATAGCAGCTTGTTGCTCCTGGTACCGATTGGTCTCTGTAACAATTCTTTCTATGACTTCATCAGTCAAAAAGAGTTGGAGGTATCCCAAGGGGCTGTCATCTTCAACCTCCACTTTGATACCAGGCGCTCCGGTAAACGGGAATCTTGGGGGTGCTGTGTGCTCCGTACCGCAATCAATCAAGCACCAAGTCCGCACATCGCTGGGCAAAGTCGCAGGATCATCGCTGAAATCGCTTTCCGTGCCTGATGACGAACTTCCCCATGATTCGCTATCACTCATTTCTGCAAGCGATTCTGTCTCGCTGTCGCTGTTTTCCAGCAGGTCATATGTCGCTTTTGAGGTTGAAGCGCGCTTTTTGGATGCCATGGTCGCTCTGCAGTTTCCAGACACAAAGTACAGTAAAACTGCAGGCAGGGGCACTGGACAAAGCACTGGGGGGCAATCTGAGGTCAATTTTATTATATTTATTATATTTAGTAATGTAATCCAATAGGATTACAATGTATCAGTGTGTTTGTGTTATATACTATTTGAATTTGCCGCCGGTTCCACCCCCTGCGTCGCTACGCTCGCAGGGAACGGAAGCCAGGGCACACAGTGGATCGGGCCGAAGATCCGGCTGCGGAACACAGCGGGAGAACATCGCGGGATCCCGGAGACAAGGTGAATCGCGTCTTCCAGGATCCAGCGATGCGATCCAGAGTCTGGCTTGGGGTTACCGCTTTTGGTACTAAAATCTCACCCCGAGCCAGACTCGGGAATACCGCCAGGGGGGTTAAAAACAGCCACTCCATCTTTTTGGAGAGCAGCCTGTATTTCTCCTGAGGTTACATGTGGGTTTTTCTTTGTATCCTGGTCAATTCTTCAGCCAGTTGTGGCTTTTCCAGCTTTTAAAGTTCCATTACTTTGTCACGCAGGTCTTTTGACAGTTCTTTTCTAACTCTTCATGGCTCAGTGTCTAGCCTGCTTAGGGCATCCATGTGAAAGCTAACAAACTCATTGACTATTTATACACAGACACTAATTGTGATTTAAAAAGCCACAAATGTGAGAAATTAAACTTTAATTGCTATTTTAACCTGTGTGTGCCACCTTCTATGTCTGTACCAAGGCCAAACATTCCAGGGTATGTAAAATTTTTATCAGGGCCATTTGGGTGATTTGATCTGTTATCATTATGATTTAAAAAGGAACCAAAAAACTGTGTGATAATAAATGGCTTCATGTGATCACTATCCTTAAATAAAATACAGTTTTTTGGCACGATTAGTCATATTTTCAATATAAATGTCAAAATGTCACAATTTCTGCCAGGATATGCAAACTTTTGAGCACGACTGTATACCTCATATCAAATGGTATGGAAGGTATATAGATGACCTGATCCTCATATGGCACGGGCCTGAGTCCACCTTGCCTTTTTTGTATCTTACCTTAATAGTAACAAGCATAACTTGGAGTTCACCTATTAATACAACAAAAACAGCATACATTTCCTAGATGTCACATTTATAGGCAGTCATAGTACAGGAGATGTTAATACTGAAACATTTCAGAAACCTTGTGCTGGCAATTCCTTGCTTTTAGCATCAAGTTGCCATCTCTCGCATACAATACGCGCCATACCAGTCGGTGGGTATGTAAGAGCCAGGCGTAACTGTTCCACTCGGGAAAGTTTCTCAATAGAATGCCATAATATTTCTATCCGCTTAAAAGCTTGTGGCTATCAAGATTGGTATAAAAATAGAATAAAATTGCCCAGAGTAAGAACGAGGATACTCTCCTGCAACAGAAAAGAAACAGAAACTTCTAAATAGGAGTAAAAGTCACCTTTGTTAACCCCTTCAGATCCGTGCTATAGCCGAATGACGGCTACAGCGCGGATCTACTTTGCCAGGAGGCTGTCAATAGACGGCCTCACCTTTGCACGCTCCCTGCGCATCTCCTGCAGGGCGAGCGGTGCACGCTCTGATCACCAAGTCAACGAGACTCGGGTGATCACAGATCGCAGTAAGGGGCCGATTCCGACCCCTTACCACATGATCAGCTGTCAGCCAATGACAGCTGATCGCGTGATGTAAACAGAAGATCTGTAATCTTTTTTTCTCCTCACGCTGACAGCGGCTTCTGTGCAAGGGACATCGGTTCCAAAGAGGAAGAAGTGAAGCCGCCTCATCTGTGCCAACCAGTACCGCCTGCCAGTGCCACGAATCAGTGCCCACCAATGCATAAGTGCCAGCAATCAGTGCCACCTATCAATGCCCACGAGTGCCACCTATCAATGCCCACCAGTGGTGCCAATCAGTGCCTCATCAGTGCGACCTAGCAGGGCTGCCTATCAGTGTCACCTACCAGTGCCGATCAGTGCCCATCACTGCCACCCATCAGTGCCCATCACTGCCACCTATTAGTGCCAGCTATCAGTGCCACCTATTAGTGCCCTTCAGTGCCACCTGAGTGTGGGACTATGTGGGCTGCACTCGTAGACTAGTAGACTTCTACGTACTAGAATTAGCATTACAATGGGGCAGCACACACTAACAAAAATAATTTGACTAATGTATCTAAACATTTTAAAATGACACATAGTGGAAAAATGAATTTTTTTTCTTTCTGTGCAGTCCAAAGAATGAAACAATCCATACGCGGTGGGGATTTGGGCCGTAAATTGCTGGAACATGAAGTCTAATGGATTTTTTCCTTGGGGACTAAGATTCCAGCAGGCCTTAACTTTAGGTGGGATATGGACCTTTTCCTCAAATGATTGAAGAACACAGCTATACAAACCATTTTAGTTCACAATGATATATGTATATATATATATATATATATATATATATATATATATATGTGTGTGTGTGTGTGTGTGTGTGTGTGTGTATATGTGTGTGTGTTAGGTTAGGTAATCAAGCTGATTGCACTGCCTATTAACATTATTCCTTTAGAACCCAGTGCCTTCCTTTCTCCCCTCATACATAGGGTACACTCCTGAGAGATAATGAGGTAATTAGCCCTCTGTGCCTTAGAAGAAGCACCATGCTGTTAAGCAACCATGCTAATTGTACTACCAATTTACACTATTCCTTTAGGACCCAGTTTTTTTCCCTTCTTCCCTCCCTCCTGAGATCACACTCATACATAGGGTACACTCCTGAAAGATAATGAGGCAATTAGCCCTCTTTGTGCCTCAGAAGAGGGTGGAGTTTTGTATCTGTTTCTATATAAATGTTTTTATTATTACATTGTAAACTTGCTATCACTAAGGCTCACGCCGAAACGCGTCAGCTGTTTGCTTTTTAATGCTCATATGTAGCCAATACATTTTTGTAACAAGGACTTTGGAGTTGCCGGCTCTTCTCTCTCATATATGTGAGCAGAATGCAGTTCCTCTGTAAGCCATACCTTTGCACTTCCTGTTTGCCAGATTGTTGTGGTCTCTCCAGCTAATATCCAACACTTGTCACTCCTACTGCTGTCTGTATCTTTACTACCACTCTTTATCCTCCTTTGGCTTGTTTACTGACTTTGATCCCTGCCTGCTATATCTGCTACTGTACCCAAGCTTGCTCACCTCCTGGTGGGGTGATCCTGAGGACTGCAACCTGGTTGTAATATGCAGTATAACCCATCTCCACCATCAGGAGCTCTGGTGAATACCGGTTAGTGCTTAGACCCCACACCTTGGTTGAATACCGGTTAGTGCTTAGACTCCACACCTTGGGTGAATACCGGTTTTTGCTTAGACCCCACACCTTGGGTGAATACTGGTTAGTGCTTAGACCCCACATCTTGGGTGATTACCGGTTAGTTCTTAGACCCCACATCTTGAGTGAATACCGGTTAGTGCTTAGACCCCACACTTAGGGTGAATACCGGTTAGATCTTAGACCCCACACCTTGGGTGAATACCGGTTAGTGCTTAGACCCCACACCTTGGATGAATACCGGTTAGTTCTTAAACCCCACATCTTGGGTGAATACCGGTTAGTGCTTAGACCCCACACTTTGAGTGAATACCGGTTAGTGCTTAGACCCCACACTTTGGGTGAATACCAGTTAGTGCTTAGACCCCATACCTTGGGTGAATACCGGTTAGTTCTTAGACCCCACACCTTGGGTGAATACCGGTTAGTGCTTAAACCCAACACGTTGGGTGAGCCTGCGTCATCCACCAGGGTGACCTGCTTGTATACTTATCCTGCTGGTCGGTGGGAGCCTTTCTACTCCTGTAGCTACTGGTTTCCGAACATGACTGTCACGTACCTGGTAGGTTGTGAGCCTGAAGTGCAGGAAAAGACCTCCCTTACAGCTCCCACTCCCGTTCCCCTGGAATGGAGACAGAGGGCCAGGAGTGAAGAGTGGTATGGGTGCCTGGCAGGATCAACAGTTGCTGAAAGTCCAGTAGTGGTGGCACCCTCTGGAGTCAGTAGCCTGAGGAGTAGACTGAGGACAGAGACTGGAATGCAGGACTGGAAACAGGAAAAACAGCAGATAATAGCCTGGAACACTGGACTGGAACACAGCAGAAGGTAGCCTGGAACGCTGGACTGGAACCAGGAACAACAGCAGGTAGTAGACTGGAACGCTGGACTGGAACACAGCAGAAGATAGCCTGGAACGCTGGGCTGGAACACAGCAGAAGGTAGCCTGGAACGCTGGGCTGGAACACAGCAGAAGGTAGCCTGGAACGCTGGGCTGGAACGCAGCAGAAGGTAGCCTGGAACGCTGGGCTGGAACACAGCAGAGGGTAGCCTGGAACGCTGGACTGGAGCCAGGAACAACAGCAGGTAATAGCAGACTGGAAGCTGGACTGGAACCAGGAACAACAGCAGGTAATAGCAGACTGGAAGCTGATGAAACACAGCGGAGGGTCAACAAGCCGGTGGTCAGTAACGTTCGGACAGCAGAGGTACCAGGGATAATGCAGAGGGATGGTCAGGCAAGCCAAGAGAGTCTGGTGCAGGCAGATAGCAGGATCGTCAAACAGGAAGCCGGGTCAGATAACAGGAAACACAGATCAGATCAGGTAACACTCACAGAACGCTGTAGAGCAGACAGCAGGGATGGAATGTGACAGGCAGGTTTAAATAGCCCGCCTGACACCAGCAGGAGTGCGCGTGCGCGTGCCCGTGCGTGACCGCACCCGTGAACGCGCGCGCATGCGCAATGGGACCCGTGGCCGGGTTCCCGTGTGCCTGGGACGCCGGTTACTGGCAGGATCTTCGTGACAATGACCCTTGAACGTGACACTACAAGTGTCAGCATCACCAGCCAGCAGAAACATATAGTCTCTTTTTGCTTGCTCTCAGCAGGGCTTTTGACCCCTTTTAGGCTGATCTCACCCTGTTTTCTATTGGGTTGAAACCTTTTTCCCTGAGCAGTTGGTATTAAAGAGGAAGGAAGAGTTGGAGGGGGAGCTGATGAAAAGTAGTCATAAAGTTATTCAAGTTGTGGTAGTAAGGTGCCATGAAAGCTTTCCCCTTTGTAGACCCTCTCCGATTTTCCAGTAACTTTGTGATAGGACATGTTAAAAATAGTTGGGAATGGAATGCTGGCTGGTAAGCCCTCTGAGTAGGATGCATTTATCTGTTATTTGGAAGATGTACCTGGAGACTGGGATGTTGTTCTTAATTCAGTAAAACATTGGAAAATCAAGATTTGACTGGACATTCTTTATTGGGGGGAGGGATATGGTGTGTAGGGGAGGGATATGGTGTGTAGATATGGAGACAAGAAGGTGGAGACTCCCCTGAAGGTAGGAGAGTCAGTAAAGCACCAGTCCTATTGTGTTCCATGAGGCAGCAGAATGTTGTTCCTAGGCCAACATGTAGCATTGCTGGCCACCACCGGGGGACCTGATAACATGACTAGTCCAGAGTTTCCATTGCTAAACCTGGAATGACAATGACCTATTTTCCATTGGACACACAGCCAGTGCAGGAATTCTGTAAGAAAGAGAAAGAAATGTAGAATGAATGTAGAAGTAACCTTGGAGAGTTGGGTTCATGAGAACAGTGCTGTGTGAACTGTGATAAGAAAGAACTTTTCTTTGTGAGCTCTGCAGTCTTAGCACTGTGAATGAAAAAACATGACTGGTTAGACAGAGCAATCATTGTTCTCCCTTTGTTTTCTATTAAGGACTGAACATGCTGCAAACACCACATTGCAATGGCTATATGTCTTGTTGGATTATAATACACTGTGTCACGATCAGGGGACAGGCTCAAAGACCAGTTGCTATAGCAGTGGGAAGCTCACACAGGAACCAGCAGGATAGGTACACAGGTAGGTCACCCTGGCGGATGACGCGGGCTCACCTGAGGTGTGGAGTCTAAGTACTAACTGGTGTTGACCAGAGCTCCTGATGGCGGAGATGGATTTTGCTCCGTGTTAGTACCAGGTCAGGGTCCTCAGGATTGCCTCACCAGGAGCTTGCCAAGCCAGGCTCCAGAAGCGGATAAGCAGATAGGGATCAAACAGAAGTATAGTTAGTAAACAAGCCAAAAGGTCAGTAATGAGTAGTAGCAGGTTGGGATCAGGCAGAAATGTAGTCGAGGAACAAGCCAAGGGTTGATAACGAGTGATAGCAAATATGGACGGCAGCAGGGAAGACAGGAGCGAGATACTGGCTGGAAAGAGCCCAATAATCTGGCAAACAGGAAGTGCAGAGACATGGCTTAAATCAAGAAGTTCATGGGAGGAACAAAGTGTTCAAGGTTCAGCAGAAAACAAGGCACAAGGCGGGATTGTCCAATGGATCAGACACTAACCTATCCAGCATCTCATGTAGCTCAGTGAGAAGAGTTACTGCCAAACACAGCAGAGGTCCCGAGGTCAAACCCAGGCTCTGACACACTCTATCTTCATAGACAGCACCCAAAACAAGGACATAAACTCATATGTGTTACCTTTTTTTAAAGCTGAATGTAAGGCAAAGAGCTAAATACACAGCACAACCGTGTGTAAGAGGGCAGGAGACCTGTTTTTTCTCTGCTGCAGTTAGGTAACACTAATGCCGTGTACACACGAGCAGACTTTTCATCATCAAAGGTCTGACAGTCTTTCCAACGGACTTTCGATGGAGTTACGAAGGGCTTTCGAATGACCGGACTTGGCCATACACGAACGGACTACAGTCCGTTCGAAAGTCCATTCTTTTGAACGTGATGACGTACGACGGGACTAGAATAAGGAAGTTCACAGCCAGTAGCCAATAGCTACCCTTGCGTCCTTTTTTGTCCGTCGGACTAGCATACAGACGAACGTTTTTTTCGACCGGACTCGAGTCCGTCTGAAAGATTTGAAACATGTTCCAAATCTAAAGTCCGCCTGATTTTCGTCAGAAAAGGTCCGCTGAAGGTCCGATGAAGCCCACACACGGTCGGATTGTCCGTCGGATTCGTTTTGTTGGACCAGTCCGGTCGAAAAGTCCGCCCGTATGTACACGGCATTAGTGGACAGTTAATAGGTAAAGCAGGAGCCTCACCTCTGTCACTTTGCTCTCTCCTCCTATTAGGCATGTTCCTTGTCAGCACATTGGCACTCCAGCACAACTGATTGACTCCCAGTGCTGCTTCTCTTTACCAGTCTTAGCTTCGCAGTATTAGGTTTGCAAAAGGCTGATATAAGTCAATCCCTAGGCCTGAGCACCATCATATGACTGCGGAAATGCCATCGCAGCTCCCTTGGGTCATCTACACCAGTGATTCTCAACTCTAGTCCTCAAGGAGCCCAAACAGGTCATGTTTTCAGGAGTTTCCATTATTTTGCACAGGTGATTTGATCAGTTTCACTGCCTTAGTAATTACCACAGCCGTTTCATCTGAAAATTCTGAGTTGAAAAACACTGATTTTAGCACGGTCTTTGCCGAAGGAAGGATTGGTGTTGGAACTCAGGTAAAGTTCATATATGAGAGTCAAGGGGGGCCCTTTGCAGAAACACTGCCACTTTTCTCAGTGTAGGTGATGTCATAGTGCCTTTTTAATGCTCACCTAAGCTGACACCTGTTCCTGGAGTTTTCATTTACTTGCAGAACAAACCCACCTGTGGGAACTCTGGAGAGGTGCAGCGTGGTGCGCGACATTAAACACTCAGAGTCCAGTTGCAGAAAACCGAACATGTATTAAATTTGACGATTGGCAATTCACATTAAGCCCAGGAAGGCACGCGACTTGGAACACTCACAGAATACAACAGCGATGTGTAGCAGTCTGTCTCGAGGGGCAGAATGCGGCCTGGCTGGTCTATGCCCAAATGGGGTGGTTTCCAGGAAGGATGGGGTGTCCCTATCCTTACTCATCTGGAACCTCTCCCTGTCGCAAATCACTGTCCCTGATAGACGGGTGACCTGTCCCTACATTACCCACACGCAAAATGCATGCCAAGCCTGGGAGCCAGGGTCTTACATAGACTCTGCTTGACCCAAGGTGGCTGTCAGAGTCACATGGGGCAGCAGTATCCAATCAGGAAGGTTCCCCGATTACCTAGGAATCCATAGAGATACCATTTTCCTCTTGACCACCTCTCCCTTTGCAATGCCACTGTGGTTGAGTGCCACCTGCAGTGGAGAAAGTAGACTGCACCTGCCTACACACTGATGAACTCTTCATATTCAATACAATTACAGGTAAACTATATTACCAAAAGTATTGTGACACCTGCCTTGACACGCACATGAACTTTAATGGCATCTTAGTCTTAGTGCGTAGGGTTCAATATTGAGTTGGCCCACCCTTTGCAGCTATAACAACTTCAACTCTTCTGGAAAGGCTGTCCACAAGGTTTAGGAGTGTGTCTATGGCAATGCTTAACCATTCTTCCAAAAGTGCATTTGTGAGGTCAGGCACTGTTGTTGGACAAGAAGGCCTGGCTCGCAGTCTCCCCTCTAATTGATCCCAAAGATTTTCTATCGGGTTGAGGTCAGGACTCTGCATGCCAGCCAAGTTCCTCCACCCCAAACTCGCTCATCCATGTCTTTATGGACCTTGCTTTGTGCACTGGCACACAGTCATGTTGGAATAGGAAGGGGCCATCCCCAAACTGTTCCCACAAAGTTGACCCAGGGGGCGGGGCCTGAGTCATACATTCGGCTTCTATGGATGCCGAATGAATGACTCAGGAGCGCGCCCCCAAGGTAACCCACTCGGGAGAGCGCTTCTCCTAGGGGGTTATGTAATGTGGGGAGGAGCCGCGAGAGCTGCCGGGGGACCCCAGAAGAGGATGTTTGGGGCCCCTCTGTGCAAAACGAGCTGCACAGTGGAGTTATGTTTGTTATTTAAAAAAAAAACAAAGCTTTAGTTTCACTTTAAGGGTCCTTAATACTTTATTGTTAATAGTAATGTGATTACAGAAAGAAAATAATTAGCCAGCACGATTCAGGGGCCAAAAGATCCCCCTTCATCAGGGCTTGATCAGCAGCAGGGTTTCTTAAATGAACTCTATAAAAACTCCTAGGGGGTGCAGGGCTTATAGTGAGAGTGATTGTAATGGAGATTCTGGTGATTTGATTTAAAGGCATATGACCATTATGAAAAGGAAGCCTATCGTTTTTTTTTTCTTTTTACAGAAAGGGTTGTAATTTTTATAAAATCACAAAAGGTTAATGTGATTGTTTTCAACACATTGAAAGTAGTTCATATAAGGGAGCGTGTGCAGGCTGAGAGTTTTGATCTCTCATCCTGTATAAATGATTCAGGTATACATGCGATGTTCTTTTTAAACCTAGACTCCTGCAAAACAGATAAATACACAGATGAAATACCCATATTAGAGCTGTTTTACCTGCCAAAGGATTTTGTATTTTTGTCCATCCAGTCCTGAGATGTACACCACTCTGCCATTCCACACAGCCCTGGCAGGGCAGAAGACAATGCTGGGACAATGTCATCGGCAAAAACTCGCCCCCCCCCCAAAAAAAAAAATTAGCACTAATATGCATGCTTATCCCCCTAACCATAAATTCTCCCTCCTCCCAGTACAAATCCACCCCCTTGCTAAAATCCCCCCTTATCAGAACAAATCATTGCCCCTCCATCCCCCAAATCCCCCAAGCACAAATGGCCCCCCCACAAAAAAATGTAAAAAATCAAATCACCCCTCCTAGCAGAGATCCTCTACCCCTCAAATGTCCCCTCTGAGTACACATCCTCCCCATCCCCCCATTCCAAATCCCCCCCTAACAGCACAAATTTACCCCTAATCCCCTCTCCTACCACAAATCTAGCGCAAATACCCCCAATCATCCCTACTAACACAACCCCCCCAAAAAAATTCTCCACCCCCCTCTACCTTATCATCTCTAGCACACACCCTCCAATTCCCTCCTTCTAGCGCAAATCCCCCCAAATTTCCCCATCTAGCACAAATACCCCAATTATCCCTACGAGCACAACCTCCCACCCCCCCCCCCCCAAAAAAAAATCCCCTTCCCCCTCTACCATATCATCTCTAGCACAAACCCTAGAGGATTTCCTCCAATCCTCCCCCCAACACAACCCCCCCCCCCCCAAAACACATCCCCTCAAATCTCTCCTCCTAGAACAATTCTTACCCCCTGCCGCCTCCCAACACAAATCCCCTCCCCCAAATCTCCTTGCAGTCCCCCCCCCCCCAGGTTTCATAATACAACAGTGCCCAGGGCAGCTTCCCCTCCTGCCCACCCCTTGTCCCAGCCCTGGCAGGAGACCTGAGTTTTTTCTACAGTAGTTAAGAAACATTTACAAGTCTTGTCCCTCCCCTAGCCTGTGATTGGACTGTGAAAGAAGAAGCAGTAGCAGACTGATGAACACATGAGCAGTACAGCACAACTGATTGGCTCTTCTGTGCTGCTTCTCCCTCTCAACAGGGGATAACAAGAGGCGAATACCTGTAAGTCAAATGCAGGTACTCACATTGCTTGTATTAAAAAAAGTACATTAAACGATGCATTAAAGCTCATATGTGCCCAGACTATAGACATTAAAATAGCTGCATTAATTCGTATCTTTATTATTTGCCTGAAGTTTAACTTTCAACTTTTTCATATGCTGCGTAGTAAGTTGAAACATATGTTAAACAATAAAAAGGGTAATAACACTTCACTGCAGCACATACATTGGTACATTGGGAAACTCAAGGCTGACCTTCAGACTCTCATTACAAAGGTCGGAGCTGTTTGCATGCACAAGATCGGTACAGCTGACCGCACCTGCACTGTATCTTATCGTCACCCTAAGCAGAGAGATTATTAATATGTTCCAGCTGCACTGTCCTATAAAACATCATCAACCAGCAACAAAAACAGGAGCTTCAAATAAGTACAACTCTTCAGGTTGAAAAAAAGGCCTACAGTGGTGATGGAAAGTATTCAGACCCCCTTAAATTTTTCACTCTTTGTTATATTGCAGCCATTTGATAAAATCATTTAAGTTTATTTTTTTTTCTCATTAATGTACACACAGCACCCCATATTGACAGAAAAACACAGAATTGTTGACATTTTTGCAGATTTATTAAAAAAGAAAAACTGAAATATCACTTGGTCCTACCTCTGCCGGGTTAGCCCCCCCATATCAAAATTTTTGAAAAAATCTTATGCAGTTTGTTAGATCTTTGTTAGATCAGGTTAGATCAACCGTTGTTTGCGTTAGATCTCACACAGAAGAAGCGATATTAACAGTTATTTGCTGGGGGGGCTAACCCGTCATCAGCCCCCCCTTATCAAAAAATTGACCAAACAGTTAGCTATTTTAGAAGCAATTTGTTAGATCCGGTAAGATCAAGTGTTTTTAACGTTAGATCTCACATAATTAGAGACTTATTATCAAATTTTCGGGCCAAAAATCATTCAGGCTAATAGATATTCATTAGATCCGGTAAGATCAAGTGGTTTTAACGTTAGATCTCACATCATTTCAGAGATATTCCACATCAAAATAGAGATATTAGGTGGTACATATGGACGGGTTAGCCCCCCCTTATCAAATTTTCTGGTCAAAAATCATTCAGGCTAATAGATATTCGTTAGATCCGGTAAGATCAAGTGGTTTTAACGTTGGATCTCACATCATTTCAGAGATTTCATATTCTTTGCCAATAACAACATCCAAGTTAGTAGATAATTGTTAGATGAAGTTATTATTGCATTAAACCTAGCATGCACATGGCAGAAATCAGTAATAATCGCAATGTAAGTAAAAGCTTGTTGCAGTTTGATCAGTGAGATGTTTTATTTAATCTATGATAAATACATAACAGTTCGTTATTTTATATGAGAAGTTAGGCCCCTGTGGCAGTAGCTTAAAATTAATAAATTTTGGCATCGCTGCTCTAAATTGTGGCACAACTGGAATAGGCCCAGACTGACATTCTGCTGCCAGGGGCTCTGTGGTGCTATGACCAACTACCGCCTGTGCTGAAGTCACACCCCATAATGGGTACGACACTCCGCATATACTCCCAGGTCAGCACACAGAACCGGCTTTCTTCCCTGATTCCCCATTGCTCCCTATCATAGAAAAACCGTGGTTCCTCCCTGGTCCTTGTGGACAGCGCTACAATTACAACACTTTCTCAATACTTTGCCTAATCCACAGGGATTTAATCGTCCCCTGACGTCCTTTGAAGCATACTGTTCCAAAGAGGGTTCCCTTCCACAGGCTCTATCCAAAACATACGCCCTCTTGAACTGTCCGGCTGAACAACCACACTTACCGTTCTTGAACAAATGGGAAAGTAAGCTGGGGCGTACATTTACATCTGCTCAGATACAACATGTCCTCAGATTTTCGTTGAAATCATCGGTTTGTACGAAAATTAAAGAGACCAACTATAAACTGTTAACAAGGTGGTACCTCACCCTGCAACTACTGACCAATGTTGGAGATGCCAGGGGGATGGAGGAACACTACTTCACATATTTTGGTCGTGCCTTAAATTGATCCACTTCTGGGAGACAGATAAACCACGCAAAAATTTACCGAATACAAGGTTCCTGGTGATCCAGCTTTTTCCTGCTACATGTCTCCTCCATCTGAGCCAAACTCTATAAAAACTCCATTCCAAATGAGATGGAAGATCTAGTACTCACTGCACAACACCAACATCAAAAATACTCTAAAACTTGGGGACTATGGAACCAGTTTGTCGTTTCCGCAGAGGGTACTGCCCTTCTTGGGACTTAATGTCACAGATAAGTTCCGGAGCCCGTTCACCATAGTTATCCTGAACCAACGCCATTTCACCCCCCCCCCCCCAGCCTTACCCCCCCCCTTCTCTCCTTTTACCTTTTCCATCCTTTTTTCCTTACCTTCTTTGATTATTGAAAATGACAAAGACCCGCGACAGCGGGTCTTGCTCCACAGCCCATTTTCCATCTTTAATAAAAACTGATAGGCCAGGAGGTAAGCAGCCTTTTGAGCAGTGTGCCGAAAAATGTTTTAAAAGAAATTGAGTGTGCCGATTTTATAACAAAAAAAGTCAACTTCACAATCTCAATCACGAAAAGGATTTTTTATAAAGTAAATGCTGTAAACTACTTTAGTAGTGAGAAATTAACATCCTGTACTCACGCCTCAGATCAACCCCAATTCATACATCTTCACACCTCAGATCACAGTATCACCTGCAAATCTGCCCCACCACTGTACCCCCCTGCTCAACTGCCCCACCACTGTAACCCCCTGCACATTTGCCCCACCACTGTAACCCCCTGCACATCTGCCCCACCACTGTAACCCCCTGCACATCTGCCCCACCACTGTAACCCCCTGCACATCTGCCCCACCTCTGTAACCCCCTTTCTCATCTGCCCCACCACTGTAACCCCCTTTCTCTTCTGCCCCATCACTGTACCTCCTGCACATCTGTCTCACCTCTGTTCCCCCTGCTCTTCTGCCCCACCGCTGTAACCCCCTGCTCATCTGTACCACTAATGTACCTCCTTTCTCCTCTGCCCCGCCACTGTACCCCCTGTACATCTGCCCCACCTCTGTTCCCCCTGCTCTTCTGCCCAACCACTGTAACCCCCCACCAATGCACCTCCTTTCACATCTACCCCACCGCTGTACCCCCCTGCTCTTCTGTCCCCCTGCCAAACCCCCTTCTCATCTGCCCCAACACTGAACCCCTCCTGCTCATTTTCCCACCACTGTAACCCCCCTCTCATCTGGGCCAACACTAAACCCCCCCCGCTCATCTGCCCCATCACTGTACCCCCCTGCTTTTCTGTCCCACTGTTAAACCCCCTTCGCATCCCTCCCACCACTGCACCTTCTGCACATCTGCACCACCACTGTACCCCCTTGCTCTTCTGCCCCACCACTGTAACCCCCCTGCTCATCTACCCTATCAATGTACCATTTTTCTCATCTGCCCCACCACTGAACCTCTCTGCACATTTGCTCCACCGCCATATTCCCATGCTCTTCTGTCTACTACTGAATCACCTTCTCATCTGCCCTACCACTGTAACCCGCTTTTTCATCTGCCTTACTAATGTACCTCCTGCACATCTGTTTCACCTCTGTACCCCCTGCTCTTCTGGCCCACCTATGTTCCCCCTGTTCTCCTGCCCCACCACTGTAACCTCCTGCTCATCTGTCCCACCAATACACCTCCTTTCACATTTGCCCCACTGTTCTACCCCCCCTGCTTTTCTGTCCCACCACTGAACCTCCTTCTCATCTGCACCAAAACTGAACCCCCCCTGCACATCTGCCCCACGGCTGTACCCTCCTGTTTTTCTGTCCCACATCTAAACCCCTCCTGCTCATTTTTTTAAAACCACTTGATCTTACCGGATCAAACGAATATCTATTAGCCTGAATGATTTTTGGCCCGAAAAATTTGATAAGGGGGGGCTAACCCATCCATATGTACCACCTAATATCTCTATTTTGATGTGGAATATCTCTGAAATTATGTGAGATCTAACGTTAAAACCACTTGATCTTACCGGATCTAACGAATATCTATTAGCCTGAATGATTTTTGGCCCGAAAATTTGATAAGGGGGGGCTAACCCATCCATATGTACCACCTAATATCTCTATTTTGATGTGGAATATCTCTGAAATTATGTGAGATCTAACGTTAAAACCACTTGATCTTACCGGATCTAACGAATATCTTTTAGCCTGAATGATTTTTGGCCCGAAAATTTGATAAGGGGGGGCTAACCCATCCATATGTACCACCTAATATCTCTATTTTGATGTGGAATATCTCTGAAATTATGTGAGATCTAATGTTAAAACCACTTGATCTTACCGGATCTAACGAATATCTATTAGCCTGAATGATTTTTGGGCCGAAAATTTGATAAGGGGGGGCTAACCCATCCATATGTACCACCTAATATCTCTATTTTGATGTGGAATATCTCTGAAATGATGTGAGATCTATCGTTAAAACCACTTGATCTTACCGGATCTAACGAATATCTATTAGCCTGAATGATTTTTGGGCCGAAAATTTGATAAGGGGGGGCTAACCCGTCCATATGTACCACCTAATATCTCTATTTTGATGTGGAAAATCTCTGAAATGATGTGAGATCTAACGTTAAAACCACTTGATCTTACCGGATCTAATGAATATCTATTAGCCTGAATGATTTTTGGGCCGAAAATTTGATAAGGGGGGGGCTAACCCATCCATATGTACCACCTAATATCTCTATTTTGATGTGGAATATCTCTGAAATGGTGTGAGATCTATCGTTAAAACCACTTGATCTTACTGGATCTAACGAATATCTATTAGCCTGAATGATTTTTGGGCCGAAAATTTGATAAGGGGGGGCTAACCTGTCCATATGTACCACCTAATATCTCTATTTTGATGTGGAATATCTCTGAAATTATGTGAGATCTAATGTTAAAACCACTTGATCTTACTGGATCTAACGAATATCTATTAGCCTGAATGATTTTTGGGCCGAAAATTTGATAAGGGGGGGCTAACCTGTCCATATGTACCACCTAATATCTCTATTTTGATGTGGAATATCTCTGAAATGATGTGAGATCTAACGTTAAAACCACTTGATCTTACCGGATCTAACGAATATCTATTAGCCTGAATGATTTTTGGGCCGAAAATTTGATAAGGGGGGGCTAACCCGTCCATATGTATCCATAATATTGCTTCTTCTGTGTGAGATCTAACGCAAACAACGGTTGATCTAACCTGATCTAACAAAGATCTAACAAACTGCATAAGATTTTTTCAAAAATTTTGATATGGGGGGGCTAACCCGGCAGAGGTCTTGGTCCTAAGTATTCAGACCCTTTGCTCAGTATTTAGTAGAAGCACCCTTTTGATCTAATACAGCCATGAGTCTTTTTGGGAAAGATGCAACAAGTTTTTCACACCTGGATTTGGGGATCCTCTGCCATTCCTCCTTGCAGATCCTCTCCAGTTCTGTCAGGTTGGATGGTAAACGTTGGTGGACAGCCATTTTTAGGTTTCTCCAGAGATGCTCAATTGGGTTTAAGTCAGGGCTCTGGCTGAGCCATTCAAGAACAGTCACAGAGTTGTTGTGAAGCCACTCCTTCGTTATTTTAGCTGTGTGCTTAGGGTCATTGTCTTGTTGGAAGGTAAAACTTACTGAGTTCCTGAGCACTCTGGAGAAGGTTTTCGTCCAGGATATCCCTGTACTTGGCCACAATCATCTTTCCCTCGATTGCAACCACTCGTTCTGTCTCTGCAGCTGAAAAACACACCCACAGCATGATGCTGCCACCACCATGCTTCACTGTTGGGACTGTATTGGACAGTTCAGACACAAAGTTCTATCTTGGTCTCATCAGACCAGAGAATCCTATTTCTCACCATCTTGGAGTCCTTCAGGTGTTTTTTTAGCAAACTCCATGCGGGCTTTCATGTGTCTTACACTGAAGAGAGGCTTCCGTTGGGCCACTCTGCCATAAAGCCCCGACTGGTGGAGGGCTGCAGTGATGGTTGACTTTCTACAACTTTCTCCCATCTCCCGACTGCATCTCTGGAGCTCAGCCATAGTGATCTTTGGGTTCTTCTTTACCTCTCTCACCAAGGCTCTTAACCCCCGATAACTCAGGTTGGCCGGACGACCAGCTCTAGGAAGGGTTCTGGTCATCCCAGACGTCTTCCATTGAAGGATTATGGAGGCCACTGTGCTCCTAGGAACCTTAAGTGCAGCAGAACTTTTTTTTTGTAACCTTGGCCAGATCTATGCCTTGCCACAATTCTGTCTCTGAGCTCTTCAGGCAGTTCCTTTGACCTCATGATTCTCATTTGCTCTGACATGCACTGTGAGCTGTAAGGTCTTATATAGACAGGTGTGTGGCTTTTCTAATCAAGTCCAATCAGTATAATCAAACACAGCTGGACTCTAATGAAGGTGTAGAACCATCTCAAGGATGATCAGAAGAAATGGACAGCACCTGAGTTAAATATATGAGTGTCACAGCAAAGGGTCTGAATATTTAGGACCATGTGATATTTCAGTTTTTCTTTTTTAATAAATCTGCAAAAATGTCAACAATTCAGTGTTTATCTGTCAATATGGGGTGCTGTGTGTACATTAATGAGGAAAAAATGAACTTAAATGATTTTAACCAAATGGCTGCAATATAACAAAGAGTGAAAAATGTAAGGGGGTCTGAATACTTTCCGTCCCCACTGTAGGTCCAAAGTAAAACTACGGTATGAGATTTCAATTATTCCAGCAGGAAGCAAAAAATACCATCCCCACTAGCCAAAAGCTCTTTAATGTATATTCTTACCAGTAGCTAGAACCAGTTGAGCCTATGCTGCTATGGATCAAGAGAGTGTAAAGCATAGAGTGCAGGGGTCAGGTTTAAGTGACACATACAGAGTGCAGGGGTCAGGATTAAGTAACACAGGATTCAGGGTTAGGATTACATGACACACAGAGTTCAGGGTTAGGACTACAGTAAGTGACACACAGAGTGCATAGGACGGGATTAAGTGACACAGAGTTCAGGGGTCAGGACTAAGTAACACAGAGTTCAGGGTTAGGAATAAGTGACACACAGAGTTCAGTGGTCAGGATTAAGTGGCACACAGAGTGCAGGGGTCAGGACTAAGTAACACAGAGTTCAGGGTTAGGATTAAGTGACACAGAGTTCAGTGGTCAGGATTAGGTGGCACACAGAGTTCAGGGGTCAGAACTAAGTAACACAGAGTTCAGGGTTAGGATTAAGTGACGCAGAGTTCAGTGGTCAGGATTAAGTGGCACACAGAGTTCAGGGGTCAGGATTAAGTGGCACACAGAGTGCAGGGGTCAGTACTAAGTAACACAGAGTTTAGGGGTTAGGATTAAGTGACACCCAGAGTTCAGGGGTTAGGATTAAGTGACACCCAGAGTTCAGGGGTCAGAATTATGTGGCACACAGAGTGCAGGGGTCAGGATTAAGTGACACACAGAGTTCTGGGGTCAGGATTAAGTAACACAGAATTCAGGGTTATGATTACATGACATGCAGAGTTCAGGGTTAGGATTACAGTAAGTGACATACAGAGTGCAGAGGACAGGATTAAGTGACACATAGAGTTCAGGGGTCAGGATTAAGTGACACACAGAGTTCTGGGGTCAGGATTAAGTGACACACAGAGTTCTGGGGTCAGGATTAAGTGACACACAGAGTGCAGGGGTCAGGATTAAGTAACACAGAGTTCAGGGTTAGGATTACAAGACACACAAAGTGCAGGGGTCAGAATTAAGCATCCATAGATTTCAGGGGTCAGGATCAAGTATCACATAGAGTTAAGAGTAAGCATGAATAGATTTCAGGGGTCAAGATTAAGTATCACACAGAGTTTAGGGGTTAGGATTAAGTAACACACAGGGTGCAGGGGTCAAGATTAAGCATTCATAGATTTCAGGACTTCAGGATTGGGCATCCACAGATTTCAGGGGCCAAGATTTGGTAAAACACAGAGTTCAGTGTTAAGATTAAGCACACATAGATTTTAGGGGTCAGGATTAAGTAACACACAGAGTTCAGGTTTAAGAGTAAGCATGCATAGATTTCAGGGGTCAGGATTAAGTATCACATAGAGTTTAGGGGTTAGGATTAAGTAACACACAGGGTGCAGGGGTCAGGATTAGGTACCCATAGATTTCAGGGGTCAGCAATGAGTAACAGACAGAGTTCAGGGGTCAGGATTAGGTATTGCAGAGTTCAGGGGTCAGGATTAGGTATTGCAGAGTTCAGGGGTCAGGATTAAGTAACACAGAGTTCAGGGTTAAGAGTAAGCATTCAAAGATTTCAGGTGTCAGAATTAAGTATCACACAGAGTTCAGAGTTTAGAATTAAGCATCCACAGATTTAAAGGGCCACGATTAGGTAACACACAGAGTTCAGGAGTCAGGATTAAGAATCGCACAGAGTTCACTTGACGACCGCCTCACGCCGATGTACGTCGGCAAGCACCCACAGATTTAAGGGGTCAAGATTAGGTAACACACATACAGTAGTTCAGGGGTTAAGATTAAGCATCCACAGATTTCAGGGGTCAAAATGAAGTAACACACGGATTTTAGGGGTCAGGATTAAGTAACACAAAGTGTTCAGGTTTAAGATATGCACCTGATCTGGAGTTATAAGTGCACCGTAATAAGGGGTTAGGAATAAGTAACACACAGAGTTCAGGATTAACAAATGCACAAGGTTCAGGAGTAAGTAATGCACTGAGTTCAAGGTCAGGAATAAGTAAAACACAAGGTTCAGGGTTAAGAGTTCAAAGGTTATTCCTGCATCTTGGCCCTCTGTCCACATGCGCATTAACCCCTAAAAATATTAATTGTGGGGGATCGAGGCTGCTGCATATGTAAGGCACGGTCGTCCCATCCACAAAGTAGTATGATATGCAGTGCGCACATCTTTAGAGCTGGGGTCTCGAAGGGAACTACGGACCATGGGCAGCGTAAACAGTGCCCCAAAATCATAATGTTGGTAAGTATGGTGGTAATGTAGCCATGCCTATATTTTGCCACAGAAAGCTGCACATTTAGCACATTATTTGACCCAGCATGTCCGCCTTTCTCAAGTTCTAAATTTGGTGGGTATGCATTAGAGCTCCATTACACCTACGTGTTGCGACAGTACGCATGTTACAGATTAGGGAGCTGAAACAGAAAACAGTTACTGTATGTGCTTTCCTTCTATAGGGACAAGTATGCTAATAGCAGTATTGTTACACACATCCATAGAGAAAAGAGGTTTCTGCAAAATATGTTATGAGTAAAAAAGGTAAATCGAGTGAAGGCTGCACCCTCCAAGGTCTCATCATAACTGATAATTGTGCAATCACGAAGAAGGAACAAATTGTTTTGAAGTATGGATGTTATCCTTGTAGTGTCCTTTCCTGAAGTTACCTGACCTGAGGTGTATGGCGAGGTCAGGTAATGGGTGTATATAAAGTGCACCTGTCATGTATCCACAATACAGGCAGATATTACTTGTCTCTAGTAAGGTGATCTGCATAAAGGAGTGACATTGCTTAGATTCAGCATAAAGCAGGGGTCAGCAACCTTTTTCCACTTAAGGTCCAGATTCAATGTATGTAAATGCATGGAGGGCCGCATTCACCTGGTAATAAATGAAGATAACATTACACAGCCTCCGCACCTCTAACCCCCTTTACATTTTTCTACCCCCACACCTCTGGCCCCCTTTAAATTACACAGCCCCCACACCTCTGGGCCACTTTACGTTACACAGCCCCTGGACCTCTGGACCCCTTTAAATTACACAGCCCCCCTGCATACTACAGAGCCCCCCACACCAATGACCGCCTTTACATTACACAGCTCCCCTGCACCTCTGAACCCTTTAACATTACACAGCCCCTGTACCTCTGGACCCCTTTACATTACACAGCCCCCCCTGCATACTACAAAGCCCCCACACCTCTGACCCCCTTTACATTACACAGCCTCCTGTATCTCTGGACCCCTTTACATTACACAGCCCCCATACCTCTGGACCCCTTTACATTACACAGCTCCCATACCTCTGAACCCAGTTACATTACACAGCCCCCGTACCTCCGGACCCCTTTACATTACAGAGCCCCCCGCACTTCAGACCCCCTTTACATTACACAGCCCCCTGCACCTCTGGATCTCTTTACATTACACAGCCCCCCTGCACCTCTGGACCCCTTTACATTACACAGCCCCCGTAACTCTGGACCCCTTTACATTACACAGCCCCCATACCTCTGGACCCCTTTACATTACACAGCCCCCATACCTCTAGACCCCTTTACATTACACAGCCCCCATACCTCTGGACCCTTTTACATTACACAGCCCCCGCACCTCTGGACTCCTTTACATTACACAGCCCCCACACCTCTGGACCCCTTTACATTACACAGCCCCCACACCTCTGGACCCCTTTACATTACACAGCCCCCATACCTCTGGACCCCTTTACATTACACAGCCCCCGTACCTCTGGACCCCTTTACATTACACAGTCCCCCCTGCATACTACAGAGCCCCCGCACCACTGACCCCCTTTACATTACACAGCCCCCTGCAAGTACATTACACAGCAAAAACAGAAAAAATACACTTTCATAAATTAAAAAAAAAACAAAACAGTAAAGTTATTTCAATTTTTTTTGTATAATGTGAAAGATGATGTTACGCTGAGTAAATAGATACCTAACATGTCATGCTTTAAAATTGTGCACACTTGTGGAATGGCGACAAACTACGGTACTTAGAAATCTCCATAGGCGATGTTTTAAAAATTTCTACAGGTTACCAGTTTAGAGTCACAGAGGAGGTCATGTGCTAGAATTATTGCTCTCGCTCTAACGATTGTGGCGATGCTTCACATGTGTGGTTTGAACGCGGTTTTGAATGCTGTCTTTTTTTAAAATTTGGCGCCTTTAAGCCTTCTATAAACCGGAAGTGATGTCATGACATCGCTTCCGGGTTACCATATTCGAGACCCAATCAAAGGCGATTCCAGCTTCATTCGGTCCCAGGCCAGCTTACCAGCTTTTTTTACTGGTTCATGATTTAATACAACAGTAAAATAATAGAAAAAAAAGGGAGAAAAAATTCTACAGAAAGGATTTGTAGCTCCTGACTTTTAATTATTTTTTCCATCCTGAGTGAACAAACGCTTTAACTGCTTCTTTAGTCTAGGGGAGAGTTTTTGCACTTCAACTTACCTGAACCTCCACTCCTGCAGCAGATGGCACTCCACCATGCTCCAGCGGTGTACTATCCCTTGGCGTCACATTCAAGGCAGGCTATGGACCTTGCACTGGTCTTGACGATTGCATTCTTCTTCTTACTATTATACAGTATTTATATAGCGCTAACAGTTTACACAGCGCTTTACAATATAAAAAGGAGACAATACAGTTATGATACAATAAAATACAAGAGGATTAAGAGGGCCCTGCTCAGAAGAGCTTACAATCTAATAGGGTGGGGCAGGTGGTACAAAAGGTTGTAACATTTGAAGAGATGAGTTTTCAGGGATCACCTGAAGGTAGCAATAGTAGGCGATAGCCGGACTGGTGGAGGTAGCAAGTTCCAGAGGATGGGAGAGGCTCTGGAGAAATCCTGGAGACGAGCATGGGAGGAGGAGATGAGAGAGCTTGAGAGTAGGAGGTCTTGAGAAGAGCGGAGAGGACAATTTGGGTGATATTTGGAGACAAGATTGGTGATGTAGCTCAGGGCAGAGTTGTGAATGGCTTTGTATGTTGTGGTTAGTATTTTGAAATTAATATGCTGGGTTAATTCCTGAGCAATTCCTGGTGTGAACTGGGCCTCAGAAACCATTTCATGAAAAATAGATTACAGGGACTATTAAGTAGCGGATGTTTATGGATTATTTTTGGAGAATAAGGATATTATTTAGTGACACATTAACTATGGAGCTTTTTATTTAATACTATTAAGCACACTCAGAAGCTGGGAGGTGGTGTAAGTAATAGTCATAAATAATTATCACAGCTAAAAAATATTATGGGGAATATAAAAAAAGATGGGAGTCTGAAGTGGTGAATCTCACATGTGGGACATAAATTCTGAGATCCCGAGGTAATGACAAAAATTGCAGAGTAGGAAGAGAACTTGATATTTCCAGCCATGTGTATAGCGAGGATTCTAATTGCCTATAGCAGGACACGCCATCTGTAATACACACTGCAGCACAGTGAAAACAGACGGGTGTGTTGTGCTGTGGGAAGGAGTCTGATCACTTAAATAAGCTTAATCACCATGGCTCTGTCAGGGAAATTAGAAGCTGCTGCAGTGAATAAAACAAGGTCTTGTAGAAGGATTAGACTCATATGGTGATGAGAAGGATATCACTGTAAAAGACGGAGACATTGTTAAATAAACAGATGGCGCAACATGATGCTCAGGGGCGCCCCTCTAATGGGCAAAATAAGTATTGTGAAAATCCAGATCAGGGGGTAGTTCACACCAGGTCCTTTGAGCTGCATTTTTCTGCACACCAACGCACACATGTATAGTCTGAACAGGGCACCCAACATCTAAACCCAACAATAATCGCTTAGCAGTTCTCAATTGTGGTGGCAGAATTAATTTTCTTTTTTGATGTTTTTATTTTCACCTGGTGATCCTGCCAGTAACACATTTTACAATTCTAGGATGACAACGCTTACACACTGTACTGTATCTATGGAGGAGCACCGTTGTCACCCTAGGACAGGAAATGACCACAATATTAATCCTACTCTGTGGATTGAGGAAGAGAGGAAGTCTCCTCCAATATTACCACCTTATGATAGGACAACATTAAGTCCTGGATCTTTCTACCTCTTAGTTCCATAGAGGAGTTACCTATTAGCTATTCCATTGGGGAAGGGATGAGTATCTTTAGATTGATATAACCATATGATGCCATAAACCAACGAGACCACTATATTTAGGTCAATGGTAATGTATGGATGTCTTGAAACCCTTTCACGAAGTGGAGCTATTCATAAAACACATTGACTTCAAACCGATATCTGAAATGGGACACTTAGTATAATACAAATACTGTATATGTAGTGCTCACTCTCGCAGGAGCCTGCAGTATAAGGTCCCTAGGACCTTTTTTGGTATTAGTAACCGCAGCCAGGCACATAGTCACAGTAATGCCCCGTACACATGATCATACTTTTCGACAACAAAACCGTGAATTTTTGTTTGATTGTTGGCTCCAACTTGTCTTGCATACACATGGTCACACAAATGTTGGCCAACAATTATGAACGTGGGAACGTGGTAACATACAAGACGTACGACGAGCCGAGAAAAAGGAAGTTCAATAGCCAGTGCGGCTCCTTCTGCTTGATTCCGAGCATGCTTGAACTTTTGTGCGACGGACTTGTGTACACACGATCGGAAATTCCAACAACAAAGCTTTGTTGGCGGAAAATTTGAGAACCTGCTAGCAAACATTTGTTGGCGGAAAGTTACGTCAAATGTTCGATGGAGCATACACACGGTCGGATTTTCAGCCAACAAGCTCACATCCAACATTTCCCGTCGGAAAATCCGACCGTGTCTACGCGGCTAAACTCCTTTGGCTCATTGAACAGTCTAGGGGTATGCTTTTCCGATGCTTTGTTTCAGAATTTGAACTTTCATAGGAGTAGGGCAACTGTGGGATACTCCAGTAACTCTAGTAGCAACTTGAGGACACTAATCTTCCTCCTAGTCAGAGTCCTTTTACAAGCCTAAAGTGGACTGAGCCAGGACACCAGGCACAATGCCCCCCCCTTGAATACTTGGTTGCCTCCTTCCAGACACCTTTTCCAGTGATACCAGACCAGATCCCCGGATGAAAATCTGCTCCAGCAACTTTCAGCAGATAAGGCACTACAGCTACCCTAGCTGAGACCTTTATGAACAGCAACAACACATGGCAAGTCTGCCTCCTCTAGGAAAAAGCCCCCTCTGCTCCAGGCCTCAGAGTATTAATGCTCCCTTCCAGCCACCATCTGGACATCTTTCCCCAGGGATTGGCCAAGGCTGCAAAAATATTCAGCTGATGATCTGACTCTCCCAGCTCACTATCTTCCAGGACCTTTCCAGACAGACTGGGGGAAGCAGGTGACTCTGCATCCAGTGAAACACGGAACAGACCAAAACAATAACATGTAGCTACACTAATTACAGTGAGCCTGTAACTAAATCTACCTAACCTAGTACCCATCTAAGAGGTTTTCGTAGAAGGTTACGAAAAAAACAAAAAAACACACAACATTGTACTGAGCATCGTATTCAATTCTTTTGTGTGATGTGACTAATACATTTGGAAATATCTTTTTTATACCCATGCTTTGACTTTATACCCAAGGGTGCCATCATAGAAAGTCCCTGGTTCTTACCTTGTAGCCATTTGTTGTTTTGGAGTGGTGGCATTCTAGGTCCTTTGCCTAGTGCCAAACTGCTTCCCTCCACCTTCTCCTTTGAACCTAGGACAGGAAGCATGTTAGGACTACAGAATTGCCCCCCCCCCCCCCCCCCAACTACCAACCAGGTAATTTTCAGAAGGAGGTTGGTAGGGTATACTGAACCAAAGCAAAGAGAAGGTCAATGCTAAGTTCAACGCATGGAATTCCAGGTCAGATTTCTCGTTTCAATGGAGTGTCCCTTTCAATTGATTAGAAATAATAATTACCACAGCGTTTTATTCAAGGACAGAATTTATTTGCATTGGTATTATCTGGTTACAACATATAATCCAGAGAGAAGTGATAGGGAGAGAATACAAAAAACAAAAAACAAAAAAACAAAAAACAAAAAAAAAAAAACAGGTAATCCCTGCACTATTATACTATCTCAAGAGTGGAGGTTTGGATTATCATAAATGCCAACCGTTAACTGGTTTATTAACAAACGTTGGGCCATATGACTATTGACAGGCGGCCATAGAGGTAAGGATATTGCCTCTTCTTTTAGTAGGTGTGCTTGGTGTACAGCTTATCCTGTTCTGACATCGTTAATATACATGCTAATTTTCGGCCAATTTCCATCACGGAAATCCCTAAGTAGAAAGCCTGCACTATTAACTATCTCAAGAGTGGAGGTTTGGATTATCATAGATGACTGGTAACTGGTTCTCTTTAACGAAGATTGGGCTATATGACTTTAGGTTCTCTTTATGCCAGGGCTGAGTGTACATGAGAGTCACTTGGGCTTCCTGCAGTCCTTATACGAAGGATAGATGTTTGTCAGCCGGGACGTTAAATTGAGTTTTGTGCTCCTCAAACAATTCGCTCAGCTTCTCCATGTAGAGTTTGTGCAGCTTGTCCACCTCTTCATCCGATGGGGTTGCATTTTCCGTCACTTTGATCGGTTTTCCAACTGTAAGAAAAATGAAATAGCAGTCGTTGGTTTTGCAAATGGAAATGAGAACATCACGTTAGGGGGAGTCCACCAAAAATTGCTGTTCTAGTTTTAAGCTGACCATACACAAATAATTTTATTTAAAAAAATTTTGTTAAAAAAATATATATTTTAAACATTTTTATTCGATTTTCCATTCGTTACTGGGGTCAAATTGACGCGCACTTTTGAGTAAATTGACAAGAAAATTTGCAGGAGCAAGGTGGAAAAGTTTTCTTGAATGAACAAATTTCTAACAGTTAAAGTGATTCTAAATGGTTGTGCCCCAGACGACGTCACTGTGTGACGAAACGCGCGTTGGGAGGAGCTGACGTGCTGACGTCTCGCGGGACGGGTGTCCGTACAAGCCGCTGGGCTGTTTTGTTTTTACTGCTTCGAAACATTGTAAGTGACTTTCTTTTATACAAACAAATTATGTGTAACAGTATTACGCTATGGTGATCCTTTCTTGTTCTGGGAACATCTGAATACCACCATATTCCATCCCATCACGATCTGTGACTGGCGAGTTTGGCGGTCCCTATGCTGATCATCTAGAAGGGTTTTGCCTGGAATCTGTCCTTGTGGCCCCTCATTGGATAAAGGCCCTGGCTGGGTATAGGTCGCAAGCGTCCATAGCTTGCCGTCTGGTAAGTGAGCATTTTGTATGGTTTATCACTGGTGGTGCGGTGGAGGATGAAATTCATCATTATGGACTTTATTGAACACGTTTGGTTGATCCTTGAGCACTACCTACCTACATTAATGGACGTTTTTTATATTTTTTTTCAATTTTTATACTGCTTACTGTAATATCACTGGTGTATGTTCTGCAACCTAAAGTTTATTTAGCGCTGCTACCTATTGCCGATTCTAAATGGTTGACATTTTTCTTTAAAAAAAAGAATCATGTTATACTTATCTGCTCTGTGCAGCGGTTTTGCACAGAGCAGCCCCGATCCCCTTTTTTTTAGGTCCCCCACCAACGCTCCTGGCTCCTTCCCTCTGCCAAGTGTCCCCAAGAGCAAGCCTCTATGGGGGAAACTCGAACAGGCTCACTCTCGAGTTGTGCTCCTGTGAATGGACATTGTCCACAGCGTGGCTGGGCCCCACCCCCGCTCTCTACTCATTGACTCATTGGCTGTAATTGATAGGAGAGAGAGACCCGAGCCGCTGCTCTCATGCACATCACTGGATTGAGATGGGGCTCAGGTAAATATTAGAAGGGCTGGTGGGGAGGGAGCTACACCCAGAAGGTTCTTTAATGCAGAGAATGCATTAGGGTAAAAAACCTTCTGCATTTAGAACCACTTTAATGTGGTTTTTCGTTCGTGAAAAGTCCATTTATTTTAAAATCGAATGTTAAACGCCAACTTTTCTGAAGCACTTTTGTCATTGAATGTATGATGAGAATCTTTGTTCAAAATTTCGAACAAATGTTTGTGCAAGCGTTCATTCAAAATTCTACTAGTGTATGATCAGCTTTAAAGGGGAAGTAAACTAGTGAGGATATATCTCCTAAAAAGGCACAGTTTAGGAGAGATTTACATTACATGCAGCCAGTGACCTCCTTCAGAGTGCATGCGCCAGTGAACGGCCATCCGTTCTTTCCGAGCCCTGTGCCATAAACGTCCGCTCCCGCGCACGTGCGTAGTAGTGAAGCCATCACAGCTCCGGCCAGGAAGCAAGACAGGTGAAGATGGAATCGGCTGCAACGCTGACATTGTGGCGCTGGAACAGCTTCATTCTAAGGTAAGTTTCACGTAATGTGCTAGTAGGCGATGCCTACTAGCACATTATGGCTTTACATAATCTCACAAAAGTGAGTACACCCCTCACATTTTTGTAAAGATTTTATTATATCTTTTCATGTGACATTGCTAAAATGTAAAGTAGTGAGTGTACAGTTTGTATAACAGTGTAAATTTGCTGTCCCCTCTAAATAACTCAACACACAGCCATTATTGTCTAAACCGCTGGCAACAAAAGTGAGTACAACCCTAAGTGAAAATGTCCAAATTGGGCCCAATTAGCTATTTTCCCTCCCATGTGACTCATTAGTGTTACAAGGTCTCAGGTGTGAATGGGAAGCAGGTGTGTTAAATTTGGTGTTATCGCTCTCACTCACTTATAGGCTATAAGAAAATTGCCAAGACCCTGAAACTGAGCTGCAGCAAGGTGGCCAAGACTAAACAGCGGTTTAACAGGACAGGTTCCACTCAGAACAGGCCTCGCCATGGTCGATCAAAAAAGTTGAGTGCACATGCTCAGTGTCATATTCAGAGGTTGTCTTTGAGAAATAGAGGTATGAGTGCTGCCAGCATTGCTGCAGAGGTGCAAGGGGTGAGGGGTCAGCCTGTAGGTATTAAGACCTTACGCCGCACACTGCATCAAATTGGTCTGCGTGACTGTCATCCCAGAAGGAAGCCTCTTCTAAAGATGTTGCACAAGAAAGCCTGCAAACAGTTTGCTGAAGACAAGCAGACTAAGGACATGGATTACTGGAACCATGTCCTGTCGTCTGATGAGACCAAGATAAACTTATTTGGTTCAGATGGTGTCAAGCATGTGTGGCAGCAACCAGGTGAGGAGTACAAAGACAAGTGTGTCTTGCCTACAGTCAAACATGATGGGTCATGGTCTGGGGCTGCATGAGTTCTGCTGGCACTGGGGAGCTACAGTTCATTGAGGGAACCATGAATGCCAACATGTTCTGTGACATGCTGAAGCAGAGCATGATCCCCTCCCTTCAGAGACTGGGCCGCAGGGCAGTATTCCAACATGATAACGACCCCAAACACACCTCTAAGAAGACCACTGCCTTGCTAAAGAAGCTGAGGGTAAAGGTGATGGACTGGCCAAGCATGTCTCCAGATCTAAACCCTATTGAGCATCTGTGGGGCATCCTCAAACGGAAGATGGAGGAGAACAAGGTCTCTAACATCCACCAGCTCCGTGATGTCGTCATGAAGGAGTAGAAGAGGACTCCAGTGACAACCTGTGAAGCTCTGGTGAACTCCATGCCCAAGAGTAAGGCAGTGCTGAAAAATAATGGTGGCCACACAAAATATTGACACTTTGGGCCCAATTTGGACATTTTCACTTAGGGGTGTACTCACTTTTGTTGCCAGCGGTTTAGACATTAATGGCTGTGTGTTGAGTTATTTTGAGGGGACAGTAAATTTACACTGTTATACAAGCTGTACACTCATTACTTTACATTGTAGCAAAGTGTCATTTCTTCAGTGTTGTCCTATGAAAAGATATAACAAAATATTTACAAAAATGTGAGGGGTGTACTCACTTTTGTGAGATACTGTGTATATATATATATATATATATATATATATATATATATATATATATATATATATATATATATATATATTAACCTGGGGGATAGGTAGCATATATAAAGCTCCCTGGGATGAGCAGTCTTTCAGGCACAGATACCAAATCCAGTGAGGTAGTGACAAACAGTGCGGTGTTTATTTGTGATATATACAAGTCTATATACAGGTGCTGTACAGGGTTCTAGAAAAACAAATAGGAACAAAAATAGCCAAACAAAAGCCTAGCCGTTAGGGATGGGCGAACGGTTCAGCCCGAGCATGAGCTTGGGCCGAACTTTCGCTGTTCGGACATTCGACGATCAGTCGAACAAGTGGGTCGTTCAACCGTTTGTCCCCCCCGCCCCCGAACCAACCACAATGCATTGCGGCGCTGAACAGTGCATTACAAGCCCCAATTGGCTGAAGCGGTATAAGCTTATGCCAATCAGGGCACAGAGCACTGTCAGAGTCATGATTGGACACTGTCATTATGACTTTATCCAATCATGGCTCATTCCCACCTCATAGTATAAAAGTATTCTTTTAATGGCAGCCATTTTCAGTGTGATTTCTGCGTGGAGAGAGATAGAAGAGGGCTCTGTTCAGTGCTATTAGTTAGTTATTGTGCTATACTGGGCTATTTTGCTTCAATTGTCGCTGTAGAAAATTGGATCATGCTTTGCTGGGGCTTTTTGCCTTCCTCTGGATCAACTGTGGGTATAGGATTGTGTATATGGGATTGTATGATATTTATTTATTTATTTTTATGGTTGAACTGGACGGACTTGTGTCTTTTTTTGACCTAACTATGTAACTATGCTGGAGGAAGTGAAGGAGTGTATATAGACTGTATATAGGAAACTTGTCCCTAAAGTTACTCTAAAGTCAAGTGGGCATCCCATAATACCCATACTCCCCATTCCAATTTTATTCCTCCCCTCTATAAAAATACAAAAACAAGCACTGGACTGTTTCTAGACTCTGGGAGCCTGTGAAAATGTGCTGTGCCTAGCTGTGCAGGGTGGGGGATCCCATTCCACTTGCAGCTCATACATGGGGTCCGCTACAAATATATATGTTTTTTTTAAAACTGTCATTTTCAGTTTCGGCCAAGTGCATCCTGAATTTTTGGTACCAAAATCTCCATTCAGTGCACCTCTAAAAACAGAACGATACTCCCCTTCTCTCCAGTGTTGTGGTGTCCCGGAGCCCCCTTTCCAGCTGCTGACATCTTCAGTCGGTCTGCTTCCTAGTACCGATCTCCAGGCTCCAGCTATTTACATTGGCCAGGCCAAGGGGATGTCAATCCCATGCATGAGCGGGAGTTCATTCATCTTCGGCATTGCCGAAACTGTACACTGAGCAACGCATGCGCAGCTCGGTCTACAGGGGCCGACAGGAAGGTAAGCAACTTTAATGCAGAAGAGACTTATCGAGTATTAGCAGAGTTTTTCCGCACATTCTTTTGTGCTGAAAGTGCCCCCCGGCTTATACTCGTGTAAAGCACTTCTCTGCAGCAAAAAATTTCATTTTCTGAACCGAATTCGGGGCCCCATATCTCGGGGTCACTTGGTGCTAGGAACCCCAAATTTGGTGTACAAACCCAGTAGAACTAGTACCACACGATAATCCAGTTGGGGTTCCTAGCACCAAGTGGCCCCGAGATACGGGGCCCCAAATTCGGTTTGGAAAATGTAATTCTTTGCTGCAGAAAAGTGCTTGACATTTTCTGAACTGATTTTGGGGCCCCGTATCTCAGGGCCACTTAGTGCTAGGATATATTGTGGTGGTAGTTCCACTGGGTTTGCACACCAAATTTGGGGTTACTAGCACTAAGTGGCCCCGAGATACAGGGCACCAATGTCGGTCAACTGTGTCCATCTGCAGCAATGTCATTTCGGGACCCTTTGGGTCCAGAGATCCCAAATTTTGGCTGCAGCTAGGGGGCACCTAGGAACCCTTAACTACCGAGTTTGAAGTTAAGGGGACCTATGGCTGCAAATGGGCACAGTGAGGCTGCAAATGGACATTGTTGACCCTCTTTTCCACTTACAGTAGCTGCATATTTCTCACCCTAGACTTATACTCGGGTCAATAAGGTTTCCCTGTTTTTTGTGGTAAAATTAGGTGCCTCGGCTTATATTCGGGTCGACTTATACTCGAGTATATATGGTAGATTGTCTCTTCCGCATTAAAAATCCTGCCTGTTCATTATTTTCCCCTCCTTTAACAATGGTTCTGACTGACCCCTGCTCTAGTTGTGGCCGGAGTTGTGTTTTAATAGCTGACAATAACCCCTCCCTGGGTCACAATATGAAAAAGTGACCCGGTGAGGCAAGCCTTGGATCATTCACCCCAGTGCTGACTTTACAAAACACGGCCTGAGAGTGGACATTAGTGCAATTAACTTCTTCTAATAATACTGAACCTGACAGCAGCCGGCATGTAACAGTATCTAGCGGAACATTGAGTACAATGCACTGTTTGCTCGTCACATTAGTGCCGAGCACAAGAAGAATTATTTATCCATCTCTCCGATGTGCTGTCACCATATCAAGCTTGTCAGCAAGATCCAGAGTGTCCCTTCTAATAGAAGCCTCATCCTTCTCCTCTCTGGAAAGAAGCTCCAGATAAATACAATGAACACTTTGTACTAGATGGGAATTATTGCACTTGTGCCTCTATCTGAAGTTTAAAGTGGAACTAAACTCTCCCACAGTGGCGGCTGGTGCTGAAAATTTTTGGAGGGGTGCAAACAAACTGAAAAATTCTGAAAAAAAACCCATCAATTGCAGCCTCACTGTGCCATCAAACGCAGCCACTGTGCCCATCAAACGCAGCCACTGTGCCCATCAAATGCAGCCACTGTGCCCATCAAATGCAGCCACTGTGCCCATCAAACGCAGCCACTGTGCCCATCAAACGCAGCACTGTGCCATCAAATGCAGCCACTGTGCCCCATAAAATGCAGCCACTGTGCCCATCAAACGCAGCACTGTGCCATCAAATGCAGCCACTGTGCCCCATAAAATGCAGCCACTGTGCCCATCAAACGCAGCCACTTTGCCATCAAACGTAGCCACTGTGCCCATCAATTGCTGCCACTGTGCCATCAAAATGCAGCCACTGTGCCCCATAAAATGCAGCCACTGTGCCATCAAAATGCAGCCACTGTGCCCCATAAAATGCAGCCACTGTGCCCATCAATTGCTCCCACTTTGCCCATCAATTGCTCCCACTGTACCCTATCAAATGCAGCCACTGTGTCGTATCAAATGCAGCCAGTGTGTCCCCCGCCGGCCCGCCGCCTGCGCTTACCTGTCTCGGTGAGACAGCTCCTCGATGTCTTCTCCCGTCCGCTCCACCTGTCCTCTGCTATGATTGGACGCCTGTCGTTTCAGCCAATCAGGTGACGGGTAACAGATCTGAGCACCTAATTGGCGCAAAGGCAGTTTAGTGTTAGGAAAGCGAATATTCATTCGCTTTCTAACACAGCTGAGTGACCTGCGAGCGCCCAGCATGGCGCTCGCAGGTCACCTTTTTTGATGCCTATTAGAGCCGAGCCTATGGCTCTAATCAGGTGCTTCAAAACTACAACCCCTCGCCGCTGTAATTCAGGCGCCATGCGCCCAAAAAGGGGCCGGGCGCCTGAATTAGGGGGTGGCAGGGGCGGCCATAGATAGATCCATGCAATGCATGAATCTATCTATTGGTGCTAGAGGGGGTGGTAGGAGAGAGGGGGCAGTGCCCATGCGCCCTTAATGCATGGGCCGCCACTGCTCTCCCAATAAACATGAACTATGTTTAATCCTTATGCTGCTAGCATTATTAGACAGGAGGCACACACATTATTTACTTGTTTTAATTTTTTTTCTATTTCTTTATTTGCTTCCTGGTTTCTGGCCTAGGCCAATCGTCATGCATCCCACGAGACTTCATAGGCATTTTTTTTTATTTAATCTGGAAAAGTGGAGGAGGGGCTTTCTCAGCTAAGCACACTCTCCTGCCTGCATGCCTGAGCTAAGGGCAGACGGAGTGCATGATGTAAATGCTACATGGATCATCTGCCCTTACTCGAGATGGCTGTGTCTAGAAATGCTAGAGGGGTGTTTTTCAAAGTGTTTTCTCAACAAAAGAAAACATGGAGACATGGATGGATGGGTGAGTTTGAGTTAAAGTGGTTGTAACCCTTAAAAAGAAAAAAGAAAAAAAAAAAGATCCTGTTCCTTTAACCACTTATGGACCGGAAGGATTTGCCCCTTAATGACCGGCACATTTTTTGCAATACGACACTGCGCCGCTTTAACTGACAATTGCACGGTCGTGCCACGCTGTATTCAAATAAAATTGACGTTCTTTTTTTCCCACAAATAGAGCTTTCTTTAGGTGGTATTTGATCACCTCTGCATTTTTTTTTTATAAACAAAAAAAGACCCACAATTTTGAAATAAAAACAATATTTTTTACGTTTTGCTATCGCAGGTGTCCGCCACGCGCATCAGTGACGCGCATCGGCTCCGGCGTCACGGGCACACGCGTAGTGGTCTTAAAGCGGCAGACGTACAATGACGGCGATTCGCCCAGAAGAGCCAACCTGCCACAGCACATCTGCGGCGGCTGGTCTTTAAGTGGTTAAAGCAGGATAATATATGCTGTAAAATACCTGTTTGATGCTGATCCATGATACCGTGGTCAGTTTATGTGCCTCTGTCATCCCGCAGTCTCTCCTCTCTCCCCCCTCTCCTCTGCTCCTCCCTCCCTGCCTGTCAGCTGGGGAGCCTGAGTGTCAGCCATCTCCTCCCCTACCGCCGCTGTGGCTGTAAAATCACAAATCCCAAATCCTGGAAGCTCCTCTGTTACAGAAAGATATACTGTGCAGTATCTGTGTTTTGAAAATTATGCAGCAAAATATCTTATTTAAGAGCACCTCCCACCACTCTCCTCCCCTCCTCCCTGGTGATGTCAATGGGGAATCAACCACTTTAACCACTTCAGCCCCGGAAGGATTTACCCCCTTCCTGACCAGAGCACTTTTTACAATTTGGCACTGCGTCGCTTTAACTGCTAATTGCGCGGTCATGCAATGCTCTACCCAAACGAAATTTGCGTCCTTTTCTTCCCACAAATAGAGCTTTCTTTTGATGGTATTTGATCACCTCTGCCGTTTTATTTTTTGCGCTATAAACGGAAAAAGACTGAAAATTTTGAAAAAAAATGATATTTTCTACTTTTTGTTATAAAAAAAATCCAATAAACTAAATTTTAGTCATACATTTAGGCCAAAATGTATTCGGCCACATGTCTTTGGTAAAAAAAATGTCAATAAGCGTATATTTATTGGTTTGCGCAAAAGTTATAGCGTCTACAAACTAGGGTACATTTTCTGGAATTTACACAGCTTTTAGTTTATGACTGCCTATGTCATTTCTTGAGGTGCTAAAATGGCAGGGCAGTACAAACCCCCCCAAATGACCCCATTTTGGAAAGTAGACACCCCAAGGAAATTTCTGAGAGGCATGTTGAGCCCATTGAATATTTATTTTTTTTGTCCCAAGTGATTGAATAATGGCAAAGAAAAAAAAAAATTTACAAAAAGTTTTTACTAAATGATATATTGCTCACACAGGCCATGGGCATATGTGGAATTGCACCCCAAAATACATTCAGCTGCTTCTCCTGAGTATGGGGATACCACATGTGTGGGACTTTTTGGGAGCCTAGCCGCGTACGGGGCCCCGAAAACCAAGCACCACCTTCAGGATTTCTAAGGGCATACAATTTTGATTTCACTCCTCACTACCTATCACAGTTTTGAAGGCCATAAAATGCCAAGATGGCACAAACCCCCCCCAAATGACCCCATTTTGGAAAGTAGACACCCCAAGCTATTTGCTGAGAGGCATGGTGAGTATTTTGCAGCTCTCATTTGTTTTTGAAAATGAAGAAAGACCAGAAAAAAAATTTTTTTTTTCTTTTTTCAATTTTCAAAACTTTGTGACAAAAAGTGAGGTCTGCAAAATACTCACTATACCTCTCAGCAAATAGCTTGGGGTGTCTACTTTCCAAAATGGGGTAATTTGGGGGGGTTTTGTGCCACCTGGGCATTCCATGGCCTCTGAAACTGTGATAGGCAGTGAAGAGTGAAATCAAAAATTTACGGCCTTAGAAATCCTGAAGGCGGTGCTTGGTTTTCGGGGTCCCGTGCGCGGCTAGGCTCCCAAAAAGTCCCACACATGTGGAGACTCAGGAGAAGCAACAGAATTTATTTTGGGGTGTAATTTCACATATTTCCATGGCATGTTTGAGCAATATATCATTTAGTGACAACTTTGTGCAAAAAAAAAAAAAAAAATATTTGTCTCTTTCCCGCAACTTGTGTCACAATATAAAATATTCCATGGACTCGACATGCCTCTCAGCAAATAGCTTGGGGTGTCTACTTTCCAAAATGGGGTCATTTGGGGGGGTTTTGAACTGTCCTGGCATTTTGTGCACAACATCTAGAAGCTTATGTCACACATCACCCACTCTTCTAACCACTTGAAGACAAAGCCCTTTCTGACACTTTTTGATTACATGAAAAAAAAAATTTTTTTTTGCAAGAAAATTACTTTGAACCCCCAAACATTATATATTTTTTTTAAAGCAAATGCCCTACAGATTAAAATGGTGGGTGTTTCATATTTTTTTTTCACACAGTATTTGCGCAGCGATTTTTCAAACGCATTTTTTGGGGAAAAAACACACTTTTTTAAATTTTAATGCACTAAAACACACTATATTGCCCAAATGTTTGATGAAATAAAAAAGATGATCTTAGGCCGAGTACATGGATACCAAACATGACATGCTTTAAAATTGCGCACAAACGTGCAGTGGCAACAAAATTGATACATTTTTAAAAGCCTTTAAAAGCCTTTACAGGTTACCACTTTAGATTTACAGAGGAGGTCTACTGCTAAAATTACTGCCCTCGATCTGACCTTCGCGGTGATACCTCACATGCATGGTGCAATTGATGTTTACATTTGACGACAGACCGCCGCTTGCGCTCGCCTTAGCGCGAGAGCAGGGGGGACAGGGGTGCTTTTTATTTATTTTTTTTTTTTCTTTATTATTTTTTTGCTTTTTTATCTTATTTTTAAACTGTTCCTTTCATTTTTTTTTTTTTTTAAATCATTTTTATTGTTATCTCAGGGAATGTAAATATCCCCTATGATAGCAATAGGTAGTGACAGGTACTCTTTTTTGAAAAAATTGGGGTCTATTAGACCCTAGATCTCTCCTCTGCCCTCAAAGCATCTGACCACACCAAGATCGGTGTGATAAAATGCTTCCCCAATTTCCCAATGGCGCTATTTACATCCGGCGAAATCTAAGTCATAAAATGCCCATAGCTTCCTGTTTCTTAGGCCATAGAGATGTTTGGAGCCACTCTGGTCTCTGATCAGCTCTATGGTCAGCTGGCTGATTCACCGGCTGCATTCTCAGGTTCCCTGTTGAGACAGGAGAGCCAGAGAAAAACACGGAAGACGGTGGGGGGGGGGCATTCCCTCCCACTGCTTGTAAAAGCAGTCTAGAGGCTAATTAGCCGCTAGGATTGCTTTTACATGAAAGCCGACCGCTGGCTAAAAAGAATGATACCAAGATGATACCTAAACCTGCAAGCATCATTCTGGTATAACCACTCAAAGTCGTGAATGGCGTACCTGAAGACAAAAAAATGGTTAACAATAAAGCACAGTAAACGGTAAAGTATAAAAAATTGCATACCTGAAAAGCAAACATGATAAAACATAATAACAATAAAACATTGCAGAATAGAATACAGTAAAAAAGAGCAGAACAATAGAGAGAGAATAGAGAGAGAGAGAACAATAAAACGACAACTATTTTTTTTTATTTTTGTTTGTGTTTTTTTTTTTTTTACACTTTTTTTTGTAACTGTAACTTTTATAACTGTAACCGGTTCCAGGTTCGGGTCTCTCAAAATGCGATGGCATCTTGGGAGACCCTGTGAAAGTGTGCCTAGTCTGTGCAATGCTGTACCCTACGCTAATACTCAACTAGTGCATGGTAGCGTTCAAAACATTCACCAATGCAAAGACCAGGATTGTCAGGACAGGAGGGACAATAATAGGGGGTGTCACGCCTATATCCGCGCTTGCTGCAGACATGACATCTTTTTTGGGGGGGTTCGCTGGGTAGGGGTACTCGGGAGGATATATAAATGCCTCTCATGCAGTCGACTGCATTTGGTTGGGGATGTGAATGGGGGAAGTACGGGCGCTGCAGAAGCGGTGGGTTCCCAATTAGGATTGGCGAATGCAGCAGGAAGGGCACTATGGGCACGACGGGCCTGTGTTTGTCTTTTTGGTGGCAGCGGGACACTACTTGTGCTTGCCACCTCACCAGCTTGAACTGCACTTATGGGACTCGCCACGTCACCAAGTGTTACTGCAGTGCTGGTTTGACTACGACCGGGGTGTACTACGCCGCTGGTGCTTGCCAGTTCACCAAAACGCTACAAAAAAAAGTGTCAGTGATCGATCGATACTGCACTTGGGTGGGCTGGACTGGGCTGGGCCGGGCGGAGAGGCAAAACGCAGGTGCTAGCAGGTATCTGGGCTGATCCCGCTAACACTGCGTTTTTGGGAACCCTAAACTGCTGGGGACGCTAGTATAGATCTGATCGGATCAGATATTGATGCGTTCAGATACTATACCACTAAGGGAGGTGTACGGTGCGTGTACGTTGCGTGCGTGGGTGTTCGCGGTACTGGCGCTAATCTGACGCTGCCTAGGGCGACGCATATCAGCGCCGGGCGATCAGGGGGCTAAACCTTTATTCGGTAATAAACGGCGGGTGCCCTGACACTATAAAAAATAAACGAACTAACCAGCGTCACCCGTAACGGTTATACGGTGATCAGTGGTGAAAGGGTTAACTAGGGGGCCATCAAGGGGTTAAAACATTTATTAGATAGTATATGGGGGTCCCTGTCGCTATAAAACACTGACGGCGAACCTAAATATTTAGGTCCCTAACTAGCGTCACCAGCGACACTAATACAGCGATCAGAAAAATGATCGCTTAGCGACACTGGTGAGGGGGGGTGATCAAGGGGTTAAAACTTTATTAGGGGGGGTAAGGGGGGTACCCTAGACCTACAGGGGGGTAACACTCACTGTCCTACCACTGCTAACTGTCACAAACTGACACTATGCAGTAATCAGGAAAAAAAAAAAAAAAAAACCTGCTTGGTGTCAGTTTATGACAGGGGGGGGTGATTGAGGGGGGGATCGGGGGTGTAATGTATGCCTGGCATGTTCTACTGTGTGTGTGTGTGTGTGTGTGTGTGTGTTTGGTGCACTTACATGTTATCTCTCCTCGGCGCTGGAACGGAAACTGCCCAGCCGAGGAGAGATGACATCACATCCTCTGCCTCTGTGTACTATACAGAGGCAGGGGATGTTTCTCATTGGCTGGGAGCGATCGTGAGGGGGGGGCCACGATCGGATGGCCTCCCCCTCGTCTCTCATCACTCCCAACCAAATGCCGACCGCAGCTGGCACCGGGGGGGGTCCGATCGGACCCCCCGCCCGCGGGAAGGCAATCACGTACCAGGTACGTGATTTTGCCTGCCCGTGCCGCTCTGCTCACGTATATAGGCGTGAGGCGGTCGGCAAGTGGTTAAATACTAAAAATGTATTAAATCGTAGACATGTGCACTGCTGAAAAATTTGTTTGCTTTCATTTCATTCGTTTATTTATTTATTTTTTTCCGGGTCATTCATTATGATCGAAATTCGTTATTTTGAATAAATTCGTAACTTCATAAAAATTTGAATTTGTTATTGTTCTATTTGTTTAGATGCGGTATTCGTTATTTCGATACTTTGGAAAAATCAGAAATTCGAAAATCCAAAATAAGAACTAACAAATAATAATAACTATAACTAACTATTAAATTATAGGTATTGGAATTTCCTTTCAAATTTGACTGTTAGTGAACGTAACGAATATGAATTTATCTGAAGTTACAAATGATCAGAAATAACTAATGCTGCATCTAAACGAATAGAATGTAACAAATTAATAATAATAAATAATATTAATTTGCTTGCCGGATAAAGGCAAGCAAAGGGCTGCTTTCTGCCCCGGGCTGCAGTTTGGAGGCCACTGCCCTATTTGATGTAAAAAAAAAGTTAAGTAAAAAATGTTCTTTTTTTAAATTGTAAAAAATTTAAGTTACTCCAAGTACATAAATATCCCCCCCCCCCCCACATATACGCAAATTCAAACGCACGCGGCAGGGCACTTATGCCTGAAAATGTCGATTGCGATACACTTTACATACGAGAGCAATTATACCACCAGACCTCCACCGTACCCTACCTGGAAAGGGCGTAGCCTCCACAGAGACCATTTGACCATGGGGGTCGTAGAGACCATTGTGCCAATAATTTTTTGGCACTGTGAGGCCCTCAGGCGTGAGGAGATCAGAGCCCGTGATATTCTCTCTCGTATGACTGGGATCTTCTCCATTGGCAGGAAGATGGTACTTTCTACAGTGTCGACCTGGGCCCCTAGGTATACCAGGCGCTGAACTGATTCCAGATGGCTTTTCTCTAAGTTTAGGAGCCAACCAAACTCAAGCAGTGTGGTGATAACCTGCTCTCTGTGGAACAGCTGTTCCCTGTCTTGGGATAGTAGCAGGAGGTTATCGAGATAGTGGTACAAGCGTATCTCTTTTTTTCTAATGAGGGCCACGGCCAGAAGAACTTTCGAAAAGACTCGGGCGAGGTTGTCATCCTGAAAAAGGAAGCAGGTGAACTGTAGATGTTCTTGCCTGACCATGAACCGGAAGTATTTGCGGAATTCTTCTGCTACAGGCATGTGGAAATAGACACCCCTTAACCACTTAAGCCCCATACCATTTGGCTGGCCAAAGACCAGCGCACTTTTTGCGATTCGGCACTGCGTCGCTTTAACTGACAATTGCACGGTCGTGCGACGTGGCTCCAAAACAAAATAGACGTCCTTTTTTTCCCTACAAATAGAGCTTTCTTTTGGTGGCATTTGATCATCTTTGCGGTTTTTATTTTTTGCGCTATAAACAAAAAAGGAGCGTCAATTTTGAAAAAAACGCATAATATTTTAATTTTTGCTATAATAAATATCCCCAAAAAATATTTAAAATGTTTTTTTTTCCCTCAGTTTATGCCGATACATATTCTTCTACATATTTTTGGTAAAAAAAAAAATCGCAATAAGCGTATATTGATTGGTTTACGCAAAAGTTATAGCGTCTACAAAATCATGACTGCGACATTATGGCGGACACGTCGGACAATTTTGACACAATTTTGGGACCATTGGCATTAATACAGCGATCAGTGCGATTAAAAATGCACTGATTACTGTAAAAATGTCACTGGCAGTGAAGGGGTTAACACTAGAGGGCAGTGAAGGGGTTAAGTGTGTCCTAGTTTGTGTTCCAACTGAAAGGGGATGGGGACTGTGCAGGGAAGATAACAGATGTCTGTTCATACTCTGTATCTGTCAGTTCTCCCCTCAGAGAACCGGAAACTGTGTGTTTACACACACAGTTCCGGGTTCTCCGTGTGCCCCGAAGGATCGCAGAAGCCCAGCGGTGATCGAGACCGCCGGGCACTTGCATCGGCGCGGGGGGTGCCCGCGCGCCCCCTAGTGGCCGTCTATTGTACCGACGTACCATGACGGCGATTCGCACAGCCGAGCCATGTTGGTTGGCAGCTGCGGCGGCTGGTCGGCATGCGGTTAAGTTGATTGAGATTAGCCAATCGCCTGCCTGCATGGCTTGTTGTAAGGTAGACAGAGTCTCCATTTTGAATCTTTTGTGCTTTATGTTTAGGTAGGTTAGGTCTATCACAGGACGCCATAAACCGTTTTTCTTTAGCACTAGAAAGAGAGGGGAGTATACCCCTTGGAATTCTTCGCCCTTCGGGACAAGCACCACGGCTCCCTGTAGCGTCAGCGAATCTGCATAGGACAGTAACACCTGCTTCTTTTCTTCTGGGGGGGGCGACTGGTGAAGGACCATGTGTGGCCTGAAGAGACCATCTTGATGATCCAGTAGTCTGAAATTGAGGCCACCCAGACGTGCCGGAAGAGAAGCAGACGCGCCCCCACCCGACCCGCGTGGGTGGGCCCAATCTCAAAATGACTTAGCCAGCCTGAGTCCGCTGGACGACTGGCTTTTAGCGGGCATTTAGATGGATGTCTGACCTCTGTTCCAATTCCTTCTGAAATCTCGGCTAGGCCTGTAAGAGCGTGCTTCTCTTGAAGTGCTCAGCACTGCATCTTCACCGCGGGGCCTCTTCTGGCCGAGCAGATGCCTATCCTGGGGCAAGAAGCCCTACTTCCTGCCCATGGCCTGGGCTATGGTGCTATCCAGCCTGTTGCCAAACAAAGAGGGCCCTTCAAAGGGGATCCTACACCAGGCTTGCTTAGATGCTGGATCAGCGAGCCAACGGCGTAATCATAAGGCCCGATTAGCCGTGACCGAGGATAGCCTAGTCCGGGCCAACAGATGGATCAGGTCGATAGAAGCTTCCCCCAGGAAGGCCACTGCCAGCTTCAATTCCTGGACTGCCGAGCCCCTGGCCAGTTCTTCTGAAATGCCCTTGAGCACAGAGTCCACATTTTCTATCCAAGCTTCCATTGCTTTGGACATGGCTGTGAGGGCCAAGGCGGGTTTACAAGCCATACCGGCCAGCCTCCTGAGGTCTTGATCTATTCTCCTCTCAAGCCCGTCCTTAAAGTACACAGCGTCCTCTAAAGGAAGAGTGACATGTTTGGCTAATTGCATCAATGCTGCGTCCACCAGGGGAGCGTTTTCCAGATGCTTTACTTCCTCTGCCTTGAAGGGGTATAATCTGGAGGTTTTGCTTGACAAAGAGGTTTTTTTGTCTACTTTGCTCCATTCCTCATCAATGATATCTTTCAATTCTGAGGAGGAAGGATTCTGAGTGGGAAACTGGAACGTTCCTTCCCCAGGTGCTTAAAGAACTTCCTTTGCTTAGCCGGGGGAGTGGAAGGATCTTCCCACTTAAGGGCCTCTTTGACCACTTTAATTAGTGGTGAAACAGGGGGGAAGTCAAACCCTCTGACAAATTAGTCTCCCTCTATCTCACTATCTGAAGACCCGGGAGATGCGTCATAAGGCTGGGATAGGCCTGGATCCTCCTGGGCCTTGTCAGCAAGGGAGCCTGATAAAGCGGTGGACTGGCTCTGTGTGCAGGCTGTACCCCACTCCTTCAGGGATTGCTGCACCACACGCTTAACTAGCGACTCCATATGTCAGGTTTTGGTCTCTTTTTCCCCAACCGCCTGGGCATAACATGAGTCACACAAGGACTTGCCCTCCGGGACTCATGTCCCACATCCCCAGCAGGCTCTGCGATCAGAGTGGCTGTCATAGCAGTGGGTGTGGTGTCTGGAGGAGGAATGGGAACATCTCCTCTGTTGATGGGTCCTAGACAGAGAGTCACATCTGAACCTGGATGAGGAAGGCTGACATTGTGGCCTGGCAAGGTCCCTGTCATCTGTACAGTGAACTGGCGGTCCGGTCTGGAAGGGCTAAATAAAGAGAAGGGTAGGAAAAAGGCATGATATTGGGGCATGCATCCATCCAACAGCAGACCTGGCCCACCTCGTCACACCCCCACATACCTAGAGCGTGAGGGCTGGCTGCATGGAGGCGGTGACCTGTCCATGGCACCCTGGAGGACTAATAGGCAACAATCTTGTAGTCTGTAGGAACACTCCACATCCTAGAAGAAAGGAGTAAGGTGGCAGCACAAAGGAATGTACTTCCCCTTTAAGAGCTATCTTTCTCCCCTCCCCCTGCTGCACCATGGTCCCAGGCTGATGCTTACCTTTATCATGGGTGGATTGGTACCTGGGGAAACTGCTGCAGTCTGCCCACAGATAATCCCAATGTGACAGGGGCTAGCAGGGATTTCGATTCCCCGCCGTAGTGACGTCACCGCGGCGACCCGCCGCAATGCGGCAGCGTGGCCGGTGGGTCCCCGGCCGAGCTGCGCATGCACCAACCAGGCCGCGGTTTTCATCCGATGTTTTGCGCATGCGTGGAAGCTCGCTGTAGCCAAGACCCAGTAGAAGGAGACATGTCCTGGAACGCAGAAGCGTTCCAGGCGCCATGAGGGTACCAGAAGCTGGATAACGGAGTGAGGGGGAGACAAACAACAAAGACAAAATCTTCTGCCATGGAGAAAGGAATTCTTGGGAGCTTCCAGACCTTGCCAGCCGATCCCTTGAAGACGTCTCAGTCCTGGGCATATGCAGGCTGTCCCCACCACTGGACATATATGCCTGAAGCCGCACACCCACCCATGGCTAGGCCCTGGGCTATCTTGACATGACTAACATCGTATGTCCGACACCAATCCACTCGGGACTTTAATTGTTCGGTCTTTGGACGTAAGTGCATCGCTGTAGGTCCAATGAGGAGGACAAAAAAGGAATGCAGTCTCTGGCTGTGAGCCCAAATTTATGGGAATGGGGTCCTATAGGTTTGGAGAGGAGGCGGGGTTAACCCACACGTAGACTGCCATGGAGTCTGTCAGGAAAACCTTTTCAGATGTTTTTGGCCAAATGTGTCCAATGGCCACAGGAAATAGGAGAAAATGTTTTCAAAGTGAGGGAAATCCATTGCTAGACAATTATCAGCAAAACAAGCGTACTCATTGACCGATTTCTCCTTCATTATTCTAGATAAATAAATAAAAAATGTGCAAGTGTAGATGGGGTGCAGAGTAGTTCAGCGACAATAATTCATATAGTCAGGTGCAATAATAAACTTGTATTGAAGCAATGCAGCAACAGTTTACAACAATCATGGTGAGAAGACTACCCAACCAGGTACACTGATGGTTACATCAACGTGGACAGAACAAGTTCCAGCCAGAGTGACAGCGTCTATAGAGAGGGGCAAAATGCAGCCTGGCCATCTCGTGCGCAATCGGAAAAATGTCCAGAAGAGAAACAACCCTGCGCTCTCCCTCCTTGTCAGGAACCTTTCTCTACCGCTAATACTGTCCCTATCAGACGGGCTACCTTTTCCTGCACTACCCACTTGCATGAAGCATGCCAATTCTGGGATCCAGGGCCTTAAATAGGCTCTGCCTGACCCAAGACAGCTGCCAGAATCACATGGGGCAACACCATCCAACCGGATTTCTCCCCCCAGTGACCCAGGAAACCATAGAGGAGGTTCCTCCTGATTTCCTCTCCAGCTGCAGAGACACTGCGGTTGAGCAACACCTGCAGTGGAGGAAACTAACTGCACCTGCCTGCACATACAGAATGTAAAAATAAATATATGTATACAAATGCAAAAACAGATGCAAGAATACATATAAATAAATTCATGTTCACATAATGCAAAAATAGACGCATAAATAAATGAATGTAAATGTGTATACAAAATGAAAAAAATAGATGCAAAAATAGATGTATAAATAAATTAATGTAAATGTGTATACAAAATGAAAAAAAAAAGGATGTATGTATGTGTATGTATATATATATATATATATATATATATATATATATATATACAAAAAATAGATACAAAACAAAAAAAGGGGAAAAAAATGTATACAAAATACAAACAGATGCAAAAATAAATAAATGTATACATAATGCAAAAATAGATGCAGAATAAATAAATGGCAAATATATGTACCGGTATATGAAATGCAAAAATAAATGTAAATAGATGTATGTAAAAATAGTTACAAAAATAAATAATTGTAAAATCTATGTAAACAAAATGCAAAAATAGATACAAAAATACATACATACATACGTACATACATACATGTTACATATCATTATATTTATATATGTATACAAAATGCAAAAATGGACACAAAAATAACAACAACATGTAAATATATGCATGCATAATGCAAATATAGATGACAGACACGACAGGGGTTCTAAGTTAGCAAGTCCACTTTTAAACAAATTAATAAATTTTTTTTTTAATTTTCTTTTTTTTTGCCAGTAATTAAAGTGGTGGTTTGCCAAGCCAGAGGCTACATTACCAGCAGCATTTAGTTTGTTTTGTAGAGCCTGATTAAAGATTATACACACACAACCTGTGTCCCTTATGTTTGTTTCAATGCTAAATTGTTAAGCGGGACTTGAACAGTCCATTAACCTCAATACTAATTCAGGTATCTTAGTGCACTATTTCCGTTGTGCTGGCTTATGTGTCCTGTACCATTGTTCCATGTCACTGATAGAGAACAGGTGTTACCCTCCATTCTATCCACCATGGCAGAGTGACTGTGACTCTTAATTATTTAGATCTGTTCCTAGAATGCATGACCGTCCATCCATCTGCCATAATAATTCTACTTCACTGCACTTCGCAGGCTTCACTTAACAATACAACAGATATCCGTACGTCAGTTTGTCCTCTGCACGCTGTTTACTACTTTCAAGAAGACCTTTGGAGTATCAAGCACTTGAGTCCGGGGACTTTCTCTTCCTAAATCCCTTTGAGCCCAGAGCAGTTTTTTTTCATATATATTTTGGCAACGTCACTATTCTGTACATAGCTTTGTAATGGTGTGCAGTAACCTGTAGCAACCAATCAGTGAACAGTAGTAATCTGCTGTAATCTCTCACAACCAATCAGTGGGCGGTAAGGATAGGCTGTAATCTCTGGCAACCAATTTCAATTGCTGTGTGATCTGCTGCAGAAAACTGATTTTGAGCCGACCTGCTATTTTTTTGTATGTCTTAGAATGTAGGGGGGGGGGCAAGAAAATGTTTGCCCAGGGTGCAATCAATATTAAAGAGGGCCCTGGGTTTACCTACAGCAGAATATTTCATTGTGGGAACTCTTGTGGTTCAGTTTTGTTCACTATATACCGATTGGCTGAAACCTGTATCAATCCGAATCGAATATTGCTCATCGGCCCTTACAGAGTCATTATTGAATCTTAATACTTCCAGTCTGGAGTGATGATTTTAGAACACTGACATTTCAATTCATTTTCCCCTTGAAGCCAATCCAGGTTAGATTAAAAAAAATCTCTCAGCCGCTCTTTACTTGGATTTACTATTGTTTTTTACAGACTTTGCCGGTGACAACATTTATTGGGAGAACCAAGTCTCTTGGCTGTAAAAATGGAGAAATTAATCTATATTTGGAAATACAATATTTTATCCGGGGAACGTTCATTAATGGCCTGGCAGTATTATTAATAAGCCTTTGTCCCTTGGCCACTGGATGAACTCACCCTCTGAAGTGCGGTCGAAGTCAGTTGTGGAGACTTGTGAACTTTTAAAGTTGAATTTATTTCTGCTTATGTTTTGGCTTTCCTAGTTCTTCCTCCACTCTCCCCCCCCCCCCCCCCCCAACCATCAACACCGAATTTGAGTTTTAATGATAAAAGTAAAAACTTTTAGAAAAGTTATACTGCTGTTATGCATGTATGGTTACTGAACGGTGCATTTTACAAATCACCCTTTACACCAGGGTCTCCAAACCTTCAAACAAAGGGCCCGTTTACTGTGCTTCAGACTTTAAGGGGGGGGGGGGGGGCGGTCAGATTGTGGCCAGTGGGGGTAGAAAATGTCCCAGGCCCAGCATCAGTGAGAGTAAACATTGCCTCGGGTTGGTGGCCAGTTACAAAGTGCCTGTGGTCAGTAAGAGGAGGAATAGTGTCCTGTCATTGGAATCAGTCGGAGGAATAGTGTCCCATCATTGGAATCAGTAGGAGTAATAGTGCCCCATCATTGGTATATCAGCGGAAGGAATAGTGCCCCATCATTGGTATCAGTGGAAGGAATAGTGTCCCATCATTGGTATCAGTAGGAGGAATAGCGCCCCATCATTGGTATCAGTAGGAGGAATAGCGCCCCATCATTGGTATATCAGTGGGAGGAATAGTGCCCCATCACTGATATCAGTAGGAGGAATAGTGCCCCATCATTGGTATCGGCGGAAGGAATAGTGCCCAGTTGTTGGCATCAGTGGAAGGAATAGTGCCCCAATGTTGGTATCAGTGGGAGGAATAGTGCGCCACCATTGGTGTCAATGGAAGAAATAGTTCCATATCATTGATGTCAGTGCGAGAAATAATGCCCCATTATTAGTGTCAGCTGTATAAATTATGCCCCACCGTTAATGTCAGTGGGATGAATAGTGCCCCATGGGCCAGAAAAAAAGCCAGAAAAGGGTCACATCTGGCCCTCGGTCACAGTTTGGAAACCGTTGCTTTACACTATCATTATTTATTTCTTTTTTTTTCTTTTACTTTAGGACACAGTAGTATGATTAGGACATTTTTAAATAAAACCATAATACCTTTTTTCAGTACATATTTTATTCATTGTCTTCTCTCATTTTGGATAAGACGGAGAAGGATTAGAACTCCTGCTTTTTTGTTATTGCCATACAAGGCTCTATTACATAACTTTTTCCCCCACTTTCTATTCTGCTGACAATGGTTTCATTATACAGGAAGTCGACTAAACATGCAACAGGGAAAAAGACAGAAATAAAAATATGACAGAGGCCCTAGCCTTCCTCTAATCTACTAAAAGAGTATTTTTACTTTTTCTGCTTGCTGTTGGAGAGTTCCTGTCACTTTGTCTAGTAAGCTGTTGTCACTGGGGCAAGAAGTGAGAGTAAACCACAGATTACTGAAAACCCAACAAGGTTCCTAATCATACTACTGTATCGGAAAGTAAAAAAAAAAAAAATATATATATATATATATATATATATAGTTAAAAGAGTGATTTTTAAAACTTTCATTAAAGGAGTTGTAAACCTTCGTGTTTAGGATGCGTTAAGGTGAAAAAACACCCGGCAGTGACCGGCCCCCCAGCCCCCCAGTTTTACTTACCTGAACCCCATATTTATTTCTGTCGGCGGAGATGCACTCTCCCTCTCTCCATGTGGGTTATTGTTCTTGATTGCATAGAATGATAGCAACGCAGCCATTGGCTCCCGCTGCTGTCAGTCAAATCCAATGACGCGGGCGCCGGGGGGGCGGGGCCGAGTCCGGCATTCGTGTCTATGGACACAAATGCTGGACTCGGGACCATGCCCGCAAGGTAACCCCCGGGAGAGCGCTTTTCCTAGGGGGTTATCTGATGCGGCGAGGAGCCGTAAGAGCCGCTGGGGGACCCTAGAAGACGAGGTTCGGGGGCACTCTGTGCAAAATGAGCTGCACATTGGAGGTAAGTATGATATGTTTGTTATTTAAAAAAATAAAAAATGATCCTTTACAATCAATTTAACCTTACATGTCTGTATTAATACATTCCTGATACTGTAAATCACAATGCACAACAGTATAATTTTTTAAAAGCTTTAACTTTTATCATTAAAACTCTAATCCAGTGACTTCGCCTAGGCTAAAAAGATATCATCAGTCTGCTGCAGGCAGGAGGAAGCATTTTCTTAGTCTCCTCTCCCCCAGTGTTCAGAGTCACAAAGTGAGAGGCTGCAGCAGGGCTAATCTGTGTGAGATGTTTGCGAAAATATCCAAGAACTGCAGCAGGGATTGCGTTTGGTTGCCAGAGGTTACAGTATATCATTACCACTCACTGACTGGTTTCTAGAGGTTACAGCACACATTACGGCTCACTGAGGAAATTTCCCCAGTGGTAGCCCTACGACATTTAAACCAGGAGGATGATCATTGTGTTTACACCTGGAGTATTTTTTTTAATGACCAATGAAGCATGTCATTGCTGGAAAGCCTCGTGCTCTAGATCAGTGTTTCACCACCAGGGTGCCGCAAGCATGGGACCAAGTTTGCCCTGGTTTAGGGCCTGGTTTAGGGCCTGTTGGAGAGCCTGTGATTAATGAACTACATGATCAGGGGGCTCTGTGATGGGGGGGGACTGTGTGATTGGGGGCTCTAAAATGATGAGGGTAGTCTAATAGGGGTCTCTGAGGTGATGGGGGAGCAAATACTATGACATAATGGGGATGGAGGGACCTCTGATGTCATGGGGGGCTTCTGATGTGAAGGGTTACTCTGATGTGATGGAGGGACCTCTGATATAATCAGAGGACCTGAGGTCCTGCATTGTCCTGGGCTTGGGTGTCCCATTGATAAGTAAACTTTGAATTTTTTACATTATAGACTGGGGGTGCCTCGAGATTGTTGAGTACTTTTTAAAAGGGCCCATGACTGAAAAAAATGCTGCTCTAGATTAGTCATAGCTGTTCGGCAAAACAATAAAACTTATTTTTGAAAATCACTAGAAGAAAAAAAAATACCAATGGTGTGAATTGGTCTCCGATAGGGAATCAGACCGAAGCTGTATTGAAAAACTCCTCGAGCGTGGAACAAAGGCAGGGCCACCCCCATCATCTTCTGCAGCTTCTCCTGCACCTTTCTGATGAAAGAGCCTTTGGGATTGTCCACCTGGTCAAAGAGCTCATTTTCCCCAAAGGAAAATACCGGAACCAAGGAAGCCCTGAACAGGAATACATAGAAGAATATACATTTTATATTACATATAGTAAAGTCTTAAGGTCCAAAACAGGCAGGCATTATTTAATCTTAGTTTCAGCAATATCTGCAAAGCCTTTGACAAGTTCATTTTAGAATGGAAAAGACAGTTTAATCGCAATACAAAAAGGCACAAATCCAACCCAAAGCTGAACTTCAGGCATTTATTTTTTTGACCTGTTACTCCCCAATTGGATCGTATTTGGCCAAATTTATCCAAAATTAAGTAAAACGTTTTGTTTAGATCTGGGTTTTAAATGTCCATGTGTTCAGTGCCTGCCTAATATCCTCAAATAACTGCCAAGACAATACTGTGATTATTAGGGATGATGTTCAGGTTCATCCTTACTGTGGGTTGGAGGTGAACCTTACAGGTTTGGTATTCGCAGTCCTGTCAATTTTTTTGTTAATTCGCCCAGGAGAAGTTTTTTCAAATCATAATACAGTGCATGGCTTTTGAACTATGTCCAACAAGATTAGAAGGTCAATAAGGGGAGCCTTACTTTAAAAAGGGGGGTCACAAAGCAGCCATTGTGTCAGTCAAATGAAAGCTGTTGTATGGAAGGATGACAAGCTGCATAGGGAGAAGTTAGGGTCAACTAGGAAACTGCACTTTATTTATGATTGTTAATAATAAAGTGTCTTGTCGCATTTGTTGTTGTTGGGGCTTTTTTGTCTTTCATTTTTTGTGATTGATTTGAGATCAGTGGTTCAATTTACTACTGTCCCATCAATCGTAAGATTTTTTTTTTTTTTTGCTGTAAAGCTTCTATTTTAAAAATATGTCTTATGTTTAGGGGTGGTATTCTGGAATTTTCATATGTTTCGGGGGTATATTATTTACTCTTATATTATAGGGCCTTTATTAGAAGGTACATTGCTTTTTTATTATATGTTGATAGTTAAACTGCCTTTTCTTTTTTTCGCAGTGTGTACCTAAAGCCTCGTACACACGAGAAAAATGGACGAAAAATTCCACTTTCCACGTGATCGTACGATAATCTGATCATTACAGCTTCATCTGAAATTTTCCAACATGAACATTTTTCTCGTATGATACCAGATCATACATTTTTGTTTAATATGCACAGAAAAGACAATACAAATACATTTCATAACTTCAACATTTTTTTTAAGTCGTATGAGAATTTTTGTACTTTAGTAACCTATTCGCATTCAAAATAGAGACTGGCATGCAAAAAAAACCCCCAAAAAACGGACAGTCATTAGTCCTATAATCTCATCGTGTGTAGTAGTCTTAAATTACATCACATTATATCACTTATATTATTTACAACACCCTCTATCTGCATAGATAAAAAAAAGTTAGGCCTACACTGGTTAGGCTTATTATCCCTAATTAAAACTGTCTTATTTGGTCTTTTCCAATCCAGTGATTTATAACTCTGTGGTATTGTTTCTTTTTTATTTTTGCACTCATTGAAAAGATGTAACAAAACTCTTTCCAGGAGAAGTTCATTGTTAGGGTTCACAACACTTTAACCTTTTTACCGCCAGGTACATACATCGTATGGACCTTACAGCGGGGTGGGGGGGGTTTACTCACACTCCTGCTGTCTGCAGCCACTGGGAGTGTGTGTATATCGGACAAGCTGACTGTCAGACGAAAGCAATTTAGCAGTTGTGCAACCGCCTGATTGCTTCTCAACATCCCTGGTAATGCCCCCTGTACATGGTTTGCATAGGAATCCTGTACATCCATAGGAAACCATGTCAAATAGACTATAGTGTGTTTCTGCAAAACTGAAAACATTTATTACAGTCCCATAGCGGGACCCTTGCACATGTTCTGCAGCATTCTCCCCTTAGACCTCACAAATATTTAACAGGATACAGGGCCCCTACTGGAAGAATAATATGTTTTCTTCATCCCGGGGATGGGTTTTTAAGTGACACTAAACAATATCCTTATTCTCCAAAATATTATTCCATACACACTTACTATTTATTGGCTCCTGAATCTCTCTTTTCCCCACAGTCCATCTCAGGAGTGAGCAAGAGAGGGTGGCTAGGTTCCTACATACAGTGGGACCATGGAGAACAAAAGGTAGCCACCCTCAAAAAAAAGATGTGATGGAGGGAGGGATATAATCAGAGGACACGGGGGTGGGGGGGAGCTTCTTGTGTAAAGTTGATTTAATCAAGGCAATTGCGTGCATTGTCCTGGGAACGAGTTTCCCATTGATAAGTAAAACTCCCGTGGCGCGCGCCCACGATCTCCTATGCAAAAACCAACATACACCTACGACGGTTTGCGCAGGAGCGCCGACCTGCTACAGTTGCTGGTAGGCAAGCGGTTAATCCGCCACAGAACCTGTGTAATTAATATGTGTTTGGTTTTAAAGGGATGAGGTGGCAAACCTACCATAAGGGCTTTTAAAGCGTCACTTATGTAAAATATAGGGTACTGTAGCTTGTTGCCATTTCATGGGTTCACACAATTTAAGGTTTATTGTGACGGGAATCAATTTACTCGGCGTAACCTTCTCTTTTATATTTTAGTAAAAAATGGGTAATTTATTGTGTTTGTGCACCCCAAAATTACCTTTGGTGCATTTTTTCCCAAAATTTTGCATTTTCTAAATTGTTGCACTAAAATCATGCAACATCAAAATTCTCCAGGGTGTCTGCTTTCAGAAAACATATGTTTTGGGGGTTTTATGTACTGTAAACTTCAGACCTAAAATAATTCTTTTTAGCATGTGCAAAAAATTGAAAAAAAGTCTCTAACAGCAAAAGGGTTAAATAGCATTACCCATGTTGTATGGCCAGCCTAATAAATCCTTTCCTGTTTTTTATTAGCAATGTGAAAGCGCCAGGTCGTGCATCCAGTGACTCCGGAGCTCCACCCACTGCGATGACTACTGCTTTTCCACCCTTCTTGTCCCTCAGCAAATAGGAAGCACTCTCTTTGTCAGAGGGGATCAGTCCTAGGAAAAGATAAAAATGAAGGGTAGGTAGTTAGACACACATACAAAGCCCCAACTGATTCAGAGGAAGGAGAATAAAATACGTATTTCCCAAATTTGCTTCCTGATACCAAGTAACAATCAGAAAGTAAGTGAACCCATGAACTAATTACTTCAACAAAAACGATTTAAAGTCACTAGTTTGCACACCTGGTTCCAATTATTGAAATGAGTTTGGTGGTGTGGTTTAAGCCCAGGGCTCGACAAAACCCAGGCGCCAGGTCGCAATGGCGACTGGAAATTGCATCCTGGCGCCTGGGCTACACCGCAGCAGCGATCTGTATACCTGCAAAGTGCCTCCCCCACCCCCCCCCCCCCGCGGGTGTGCAGACTTCGGTCGGGCTGGCCAAAATTGAGGCCGCGGCTTTGCGGCCTGCTGGAGCGGGATACACGCTTCTTTCTGCGTACCAGCGCCCTCCTCTGGTGGGCGGTGCTGTGATGAGCATGGCGTGCTCTCACTGCCCGCCTACCTCCGACATCATCTTCTCAGTTTGACAGCTGGGGATGAGGTTGCGGGCATGATCAGTCGCCTGTTCCTTACCGCCGTTGTGGACGGGGAGTGCCACCTCAGTGCCCTCTGTCAGGTGACACTGACAGGCAGAACTGAGATGGCACTGTCAGTGCTGCCTATCAATTCCATTTAGTGCCCTCTGTAAGTGCCATCCCAGTTCTGCCTGTCAGTGTCACCTGTCAGTGCTGCCTATCAATTCCATTCAGTGCCATCTGTCAGTGCTGCTCACCAGTGCCACCTCAGTGCTGCTCATCAGTGCCACCTGTCAGTGCCATCTCAGTGCTCATTGGTGCTGCCCATCAGTGTCACCTCAGTGTTGCCCATCAGTGCCACCCCAGTGCTGCCCATTAGTGCCATCTCAGTGCTCATTTGTGCTGCCCATCAGTGTCACCTCAGTGCTGCCCATCAGTGCCACCTCAGTGCTGCCCATCAGTGCCACCTCAGTGCTGCCCATCAGTGCCACCTGTCAGTACCACCTCAGTGCTGCCCATTAGTGCCATGTCAGTGCTCATTTGTGCTGCCCATCAGTGTTACCTCAGTGCTGCCCATCAGTGCCACCTGTCAGTGCTGCCTATCAGTGCCACCTGTCAGTGCACATAAGTGCTGCCTGTCAGTGCCACCTCAGTGCTGCCTATCAGTGCCACCTCAGTGCTGCCTATCAGTGCCACCTGTCAGTGCACATTAGTGCTACCTGTCAGTGCCACCTCAGTGCTGCCTATCAGTACCACCTGTCAGTTCCCATCAGTGGCACCTCAGTGCTGCCTATTGGTGCCCATCAGTTCCAACCTCAATGCCACCTCATCATTGCAGCCCATCAGTGCTCATCAGTGCCGCCTATCAGATCACATCAGTGAAGGAGGAAAAAAAAAACTTATTTTCAAAATCTTATAACAAACAACAAAAAAGTTTATTTTTTTTCTTTTATAATATTTTGGGGTTTTTTTTTTTTTGCTTGGCTTCAGGCATGAGCAATTCTTATTGCCCGATGCCCCAGACATGCAGTTCTGGGCGCTGGGCAGAAGATTTAAAAAACTGGCTCCTAACTTTTTCAGCTGGCTCCTAGATTCTAAGCAAATTTGTCAAGCCCTGGTTTAAGCTACTTTGATTGATAAAAAACAAACATTTTAAGATTGCTGTTCATAAGAAGCATCAGCTGATGTGAATCATGCCTTGCCAAAAGGAGCTCTGAAGACATACGATCAAGAGTTAGTTGATCTGCATAGGGCTGGAAAGGTATACAAAGCAATCTCAAAGTGTTTAGGTATCAGTGGCGGCCCGTCCATTAGGGCTGCCACCACTAAGCTCTATCCACGGCCGCTATTCTGACAGGACACCGCCACCCCCTATTCATGCGTCCGGCCCCTTTCAAGACGCCCGGCGCGTGAATTACAGCAGTGAGGGTGTTTTTTTTTAAGCACCCGATTAGAGCCATAGGCTCTAATAGGCTTCAAAATAGGGTGGGCTCGTGGCGCAGAGCATTGCTCCAGGAGCCCACCCAGGTGTTACAACAGTGAATGAATATTTGCTATTGAAACACTGATCCTCAATCTGGCCAATCAGAAGCAGGTCTGAGACCTGTTTTCTGATTGGCTGAAATGAGAAGAGTCCCAACTGGCCGCCGAGGAGGAGGGAGGAAACGGAAGCTGCCGCAATGTCCGTGGAGAGCAGGGGAAGGGAAAGCCACCGCCACCGAGCAAGGGAAGCCACTGGGAGAAGCGCTGCCCACCATAGATGGGGTAAGTGCACAAGACCCACCTGACTGAACGACTGGGGGGGTGGTTGTTACTGTTTGCCACCCCCCCCCCAAAAACATACCACCAGCCGCCACTGTTAGGCATCCACTAGTGTGACTTATGCCGCGTACACACGAGCAGACTTTACGGCAGACTTTGCCCGGCGGAGTGGATTTCGTCAGACAATTCGATCGTGTGTGGGCTCCAGCAGACTTTGTTTTCTCAAAATTTGGAAGGACTAATGCCGCGTACACACGAGCGGACTTTACGGCGGACTTTGCCCGGCGGACGGGATTTCGTCGGACAATTCGATCGTGTGTGGGCTCCAGCGGACTTTGTTTTCTCAAAAGTTGGACGGACTTAGATTTGAAACTTGTTTCAAATTTATCCGTTGAAATCGAGTCCGGTCGAAAAGTCCGCCGTCTGTATGCTAGTTCGACGGACAAAAAAGCCACGTTAGGGCAGCTATTGGCTACTGGCTATGAACTTCCTTGTTTTAGTCCGGTCGTACCTCATCACGTACGAATTCGACGGACTTTGGTGGATTGTGTGTAGGCAAGTCCGTTCATTCAGAAAGTCCGTCGGAAAGTACGTCAAAGTCCGCCGGGCAAAGTCCGCCGTAAAGTCCGCTCGTGTGTACGCGGCATTAGATTTCAAACATGTTTTAAATCAATCCGTCGAAATCGAGTCCGATCGAAAAGTCCGCTCGTCTGTATGCTAGTTCGACGGACAAAAAGCCACCCTAGGGCAGCTATTGGCTACTGGCTATGAACTTCCTTGTTTTAGTCCGGTCGTACGTCATCACGTACGAATTCGATGGACTTTGGTGGATTGTGTGTAGGCAAGTCCGTTCATTCAGAAAATCCATCGTAAAGTACGTCGAAAAGTCCGCCGGGCAAAGTCTGCCGTAAAGTCTGACTGTGTGTACGCGGCATGAGCAGTGGCGGCCCGTCCATAGGGGGCGCCTGGGCGCCGCCCCCCCCCCCCCTCCAGGCAGCAAAAAAAAAAAAGTCAAAAAAAAAAAAAAAAATTTAATACCGGCCCTTTAAAAAAAAAAAAAAAAAAAGGAAAAAAAAGGTCCTTAAGTGCACTGTGTTCGGACGCCGGATACAGTGCGACGCCGGACACAGTGCACTTATAGGAAGCGCCACGTCTATGCAATCACGAGATTGCAGACGTGGCGCTGCATTTGCGGGCGTTTAGCCCGCCTTGGGGCGTTTTCTGAAGCGCCGAGTAGCTTCCGCTCAGCCATAGCAACACATACTACAGGCGCCGGGCGGAAGCTACTTGGCACTTCACATTTGATTGACATCTGCCCTGAGGCAGATGTCACTTCCTGGTTCTCTCTCTCATTGCGCCCGAGAGAGGAAGCAGGAAGAATGCTGGAGCCAGTGTGAGGAGGAGGACACCGCAGGAGACTGAAGGTAAGTACCGCTGTGTGAAGAATGGGGGGACACCTGCTGAGGGGGGGCTCTGGTGGGGGGCTCTGATGGGGACAACTGCTGTGGGGGACTCTGATGGGGACACCCTGCTGTGGGGGACTCTGATGGGGACACCCTGCTGTGGGGGGCTCTGATGGGGACACCCTGCTGTGGGGGGCTCTGATGGGGACACCCTGCTGTGGGGGACTCTGATGGGGACACCCTGCTGTGGGGGGCTCTGATGGGGACACCCTGCTGTGGGGGACTCTGATGGGGACACCCTGCTGTGGGGGGCTCTGATGGGGACACCCTGCTGTGGGGGACTCTGATGGGGACAACCTGCTGTGGGGGACTCTGATGGGGACACCCTGCTGTGGGGGACTCTGATGGGGACACCCTGCTGTGGGGGGCTCTGATGGGGACACCCTGCTGTGGGGGACTCTGATGGGGACACCCTGCTGTGGGGGGCTCTGATGGGGACACCCTGCTGTGGGGGACTCTGATGGGGACACCCTGCTGTGGGGGGCTCTGATGGGGACACCCTGCTGTGGGGGGCTCTGATGGGGACACCCTGCTGTGGGGGACTCTGATGGGGACACCCTGCTGTGGGGGGCTCTGATGGGGACACCCTGCTGTGGGGGGCTCTGATGGGGACACCCTGCTGTGGGGGGCTCTGATGGGGACACCTGCTGTGGGGGGGCTCTGATGGGGGACACCTGCTGTGGGGGACTCTGATGGGGACACCTGCTGTTGGGGGACTCTGATGGGGACACCTGCTGTGGGGGGGCTCTGATGGGGGACACCTGCTGTTGGGGGACTCTGATGGGGACACCTGCTGTGGGGGGACTCTGATGGGGACACCTGCTGTGGGGGGCTCTGATGGGGGACACCTGCTGTGGGGGGCTCTGATGGGGGACACCTGCTGTGGGGGGCTCTGATGGGGACACCTGCTGTGGGGGGCTCTGATGGGGACACCTGCTGTTGGGGGACTCTGATGGGGACACCTGCTGTTGGGGGACTCTGATGGGGACACCTGCTGTGGGGGGACTCTGATGGGGACACCTGCTGTGGGGGGACTCTGATGGGGGACACCTGCTGTGGGGGGCTCTGATGGGGGACACCTGCTGTGGGGGGCTCTGATGGGGACACCTGCTGTGGGGGGGACTCTGATGGGGGACACCTGCTGTGGGGGGGACTCTGATGGGGGACACCTGCTGTGGGGGGCTTTGATGGGGGACACCTGCTGTGGGGGGGAATCTGATGGGGGACACCTGCTGTGGGGGGGACTCTGATGGGGGACACCTGCTGTGGGGGGGACTCTGATGGGGGACACCTGCTGTGGGGGGGACTCTGATGGGGGACACCTGCTGTGGGGGGGACTCTGATGGGGGACACCTGCTGTGGGGGGGACTCTGATGGGGGACACCTGCTGTGGGGGGGACTCTGATGGGGGACACCTGCTGTGGGGGGGACTCTGATGGGGGACACCTGCTGTGGGGGGCTTTGATGGGGGACACCTGCTGTGGGGGGCTTTGATGGGGGACACCTGCTGTGGGGGGCTCTGATGGGGGACTCTGATGGGGGACACCTGCTGTGGGGGGACTCTGATGGAGACACCCTGCTGTTGGGGGCTCTGATGGGGACACCTGCTGTGGGGGGACCCTGATGGGGACACCTGCTGTTGGGGGGCTCTGATGGGCAACTCCTGTTTTGGGGTGACTCTGATGGGGACACCTGCTGTGGGGGACACCTGCTGTGGGGGGCTCTGGTGGGGGGCTCTGATGGGGGACACCTGCTGTGGGGGGCTCTGGTGGGGGGCTCTGATGGGGGACACCTGCTGTGGGGGGCTCTGATGGGGACACCTGCTGTGGGGGACTCTGATGGGGACACCTGCTGTTGGGGGACTCTGATGGGGACACCTGCTGTGGGGGGGCTCTGATGGGGGACACCTGCTGTGGGGGGGCTCTGATGGGGACACCTGCTGTGGGGGGACTCTGATGGGGACACCTGCTGTGGGGGGACTCTGATGGGGACACCTGCTGTGGGGGGACTCGGATGGGGGACACCTGCTGTGGGGGGCTCTGATGGGGGACACCTCCTGTGGGGGGCTTTGATGGGGGACACCTGCTGTGGGGGGCTTTGATGGGGGACACCTGCTGTGAGGGGCTTTGATAGGGGACACCTGCTGTGGGGGGCTTTGATAGGGGACACCTGCTGTGGGGGGCTTTGATAGGGGACACCTGCTGTGGGGGGCTTTGATAGGGGACACCTGCTGTGGGGGGCTCTGGTGGGGGGCTCTGATGGAGACACCTGCTGTGGGGGGACTCTGATGGGGACACCTGCTGTGGGGGGACTCTGATGGGGACACCTGCTGTGGGGGGATTCTGATGGAGACACCCTTCTGTGGGGGACACCTGCTGTGGGGGGCTCTAATGGGACACATGCTGTGGGGGGACACTGATGGCAACTCTGATGTAAGGGGACAGAGGCTGTATTTGGGGGGGGGGGCAGAGGCTGCATTTGGGGGGGGGGGGGCAGAGGCTGCATTTTTGGGGGGGGGTGACAGAGGCTGCATTTGATGTGACAGAGGCTGCATTTCATGTGACAGAGGCTGCATTTCATGTGACAGAGGTTGCATTTCATGTGACAGAGGTTGCATGTAAGAAGGGACTGCTGGGGACACCTGATGGCATCTGGTGACAGGCGACGTGGCTAGTGACACACTCGGGGCTCCCACTGATTCTGCATTATGGTGAGTTGAACGATTTCATTTTATATTACAATGTAATAATAGTAATAATGAGCTTCAATCATCCTGACACCATAACAACCATGGTGCCGGGATGATTGAAGCGCTAACACCAGGTGTTTGGAGTATCTTTATCTGCTGATTGTTAAACTTTGTAGAATACACATTTCTTTTGTTGTGTAGGATCTAGGCCTGCTGTCCCTCTCTCCCTCGCCCTTTCCCTCCATCCCTCGTTCATCTCAGACGCTAACCACACCACCTTAGAGCCACGCCCACTATTTCGCTGAAACCACGCCCATTTCCACCAAGTGGGAGGGGTCAAAAAGGAAGGGCGGGGTCTAGCGCCCCCCCATCCTAAAACTTCACCAGCCGCCACTGGGCATGAGATGAGGATCAGATCACATTTTAAGGCAATTTACTGCAGTAAAACAGTTAATTCCAATGGGGTTCACATATTTTGTATCGCCATTGTGTAGATGTAAAGTGAATTCCACTTTTTCTTAGTTTTGGATAGTTCTAGGTAAGAGCTAGAGCCCCCTATAGCAGGGGTCTCAAACTGGCGGCCCTCCAGCTATTGCAAAACTACAAGTCCCATGAGGCATTACAAGGTTGACAGGTACAAGCATGACTTCCAGAGGCAGAGGCATGATGGGACTTGTAGTTTTGCAACAGCTGGAGAGCTGCCAGTTTGAGACCCCTGCCCTACAGGGTTTTTAGGGCTGGTTCATCCCCATTTTTCAGTGCAATCCCAATGCACAGACAAGGCAATTTACCCTACGTCCTGTTGTATGCAAGAATTAGAAAATTTTCACATTTTTGCATACGACCATACACTGTACCCTTGTTTACGCAAGAGAATATGCTGGCAATTATGTTGAATAGGCTCAGTCATGCCATGTTCCACCTTTCCTTTTGCTCAATGTTCTAAGGATATTTTTATATAAAATCTTTCTTTCAGTTTTCATTAAATTATTTTAGGCCCAGTAAATGTAATCACTGGGTCTCTGCATTTCTTTATGCAATGCAGGCATCTCATGGCTGGGGGTGGGAGGGGCTGACAGGGTGCTATATAGAGCTTCCTGAAAACATCACAGCACCCTGCCTCAGTACACCTCCTAATAGTCAACAGCCCTGGCAACCAGTGGGTGGACATGTCCAATTCGTCTCGTTCAGAATTTGTTTTTCTACTAAATTCGACAAATTCTTTAATTCAGAAAATATTCAAATTAACGAAAACCCATTTAACAAATTTTTCCAAAATTAAGAAATTCGGATATTTGAAGATTCAGAAATTAGAAAATCCGAAAATAAGAACGAAAATCCTGAAAATTCAAAGAAATAAAAAGAACTAAAATCTGAAAATTAAAAAACCCGGAAATTTGAAACTCTGATTTAATAACTAATGACAACTATTACTAACTATTAAATTATAGATATTGGAATTTTCTTTCAAATGTGTCTGTTAGAGAACGTAACGAATACGAATTTACCTGAAGTTACGAATTATCTGAAATAACGAATGCCGCATCTAAACAAATGGAACGGAACGAATAAATAATAAATAATAATAAAAAACTTTTTATTATTATTATTTATTTATTATTAATTTGTTACGTTCCTTTTGTTTAGATGCAACATTTGTTATTTTGGATAATTCGTAACTTCGGATAAATTTGTATTCGTTACATTCTCTAACAGCCAAATTTGAAAGGAAATTCCAATATCTATAATTTAATATTTATTATTAACTAGTTAGTTATTATTTCAGATTTTCACATTTTCTTTCTTATTTTTGTATTTCCGAATTCGTATTTTCGAATTTTCGATTTTTTTTTTCAAAATAACAAATCTCGATAACGAATGACCCGAAAAAAAAAAAAAATGATCGTAACGAAAACGAACACATTTTTTGGCAGTGCACATGTCTAGCAGCGGACTGGAACTTGGTTGCAGTTATGCAAATATCAATATGCCTAGATGGGTGGATGTTAGCCTGGGGGAGTGGGCGAGTGGGGGAGTTGGCGTTTCTAGGCAGGCTACATTTGCATGCAGACCACCCTAGGCAAAGCCCACATGTGATGCTGAGCCCCCATAGTTGAAAGAACTGTGAACTGAACTAGATGGTGCTGGATGTCCTCCTGCAAGGAAATGAGTCGGGCGCTGTCTGACTTGCTGCAACTTTTAGTACACATTGTAAGAAGCTCACAGTGTGCAGTGAAATCAGAGTAAGCTATTTCAGTACAGTAGAGGATCTTGTACAACTTTTCAGGACTGAAGGAAAGTCTGGAATTCTGCCAATCTGCCAATGACCATCAAGAGGCTTTAATGTTTGCCAACATATAAACTCCCCTCATTGCAGTGCCTTTGTAGCCAGCCCTTGAGTTCTATGTGTGCCCACCATGCCATACAGCTGATTAACCAGAAGCCATGAGTCCTTAATCATTTTCTGTGGCATCTCAGCCCCATCTCCTGACGTTGTGCGTGCACTGTTCCTGAACTCTGTTGACTTACTTACATGGAACTTACCCCCGCTCATTATGTAGTCTCTAAAGAATGGCGCTCGGAACCAGAGCGGTAACATCATCAGATATGGTGTAATCCCAGGGAAGAGCTCAGGGAACCCAGTGGCATCCGTACAGAAATTGGTGAAGCCTCCAGCCACCAGAACACCATGAGGGTGGAAACCTATCACATAGTTTTGGCGAGGATCCAGATCTGCGGTCTTCACTAACTGCAAAACACAAACATCAGGGTCACTAGTCTGCATAGAGACTCAGGAGAGGTTGGGACAAAACTATACCACTGCCAAGGATGTTTATAGTAGCAATTAGCATAAAGTTACCATCTGTCCCAGTTTTCCAGGGACAGTCCCTGTTGCAAGGGGTCAGTCCCCAGACACCCTAAACATCACATCGTTACTTACTCCTGACCCCTAAATATTACTTACCTCTGACCCCTGAATCCTTATGTGGTACTTAATCCTGACCTCTGATCTTTCTGTGGTACTGTGGTCCTGTGGTACTTAATCCTGACCCCTGATCTTTCTGTGGTACTTCATCCTGACCCCTGATCTTTCTGTAGTACTTCATCCTGACCCCTGATCTTTCTGTAGTACTTCATCCTGACCCCTGATCTTTCTGTAGTACTTCATCCTGACCCCTGATCTTTCTGTAGTACCCCTGATCTTTCTGTAGTACTTCATCCTGACCCCTGATCTTTCTGTAGTACTTCATCCTGACCCCTGATCTTTTTGTAGTACTTCATCCTGACCCCTGATCTTTTTGTAGTACTTCATCCTGACCCCTGATCTTTTTGTAGTACTTCATCCTGACCCCTGATTTTTTTGTAGTACTTCATCCTGACCCCTGATCTTTTTGTAGTACTTCATCCTGACCCCTGATCTTTTTGTAGTACTTCATCCTGACCCCTGATCTTTTTGTAGTACTTCATCCTGACCCCTGATCTTTTTGTAATACTTCATCCTGACCCCTGATCTTTCTGTAGTACTTCATCCTGAACCCTGATCTTTTTGTAGTACTTCATCCTGACCCCTGATCTTTTTGTAATACTTCATCCTGACCCCTGATCTTTCTGTAGTACTTCGTCCTGACCCCTGATCTTTCTGTAGTACTTCATCCTGACCCCTGATCTTTTTGTAGTACTTCATCCTGACCCCTGATCTTTCTGTAGTACTTAATCCTGACCCCTGATCTTTACTTACTTTCTTTGTACAGAAGAAAAGACACAGGTAAAAATGCAGTTCAACACATTAAAACCACATGTCAACAATCAGTGGGGTGGACAGGGTGGTGGGGTGAACAGGGGGTTGGTAAGGTGGATAGGGGGGTGGTGTTCAAGTCAGGGGAGTAGTGGGATGAATGGGGGGGGGGTTGGTGGGGTTAACAGGAGGGCAGTGGGGTGGACAGGGGGGCAGTGGGGAGAACAGTGGGGCATTTTCTGTATGTTGTGGTATGAATACCCTCTTAGGATTAGATCCTCTATCAGCTTTTTTTAAGCTTAGAAAAAATTAAAACACCACACTTCTGCTTAAAGGTCCACATACAACTTTATTTCAATAAGAGTCAGGGGCACAATCTAAAAAGTATCCAATGTGCTTGGATATCAGTACAATATCCATTCCTCCATAGTTAAAACCAAATACCCAATAATACTGGACATATAAAAATGAATGTCAAATAACATTAGGTAGCCGGAGGCTCTAATAGGCTCTAAAAAGGGTGGGCTTGGGGCGCAGAACACTGCACCCCAATCCCACCCAGTTGTGTGACGATAGCGAATTAGTTTTCGCTATTTTCGCACTAAAGTTCCTCACCACCAATCAGGAGGCAGGTTGTGAGACTTGTTTCCCGAATGGCCAAAGCTTCAGGCGATCTTATTGGATGCCTAGCGCTTAGGAGGAACAGAGGAGACACACGGCGCAGGAAGCCGCGGGATGAGCAAACACTGGAGGCGCTGCCAGCACCCCTGGAGAGGAGGAGAGGACACCACAGCCCACCTGCCCTAGATCGTGCCTGTCTGCTGGCCTCCCAGGGGGGGGGTTGGTGTGTCTGGTGTCGGGGGGGGACCAGTGCTGCTAGTGCCGCACCATCAGGGGGGTGTTGTCAGTGCCACGCCACCGACCGCCCGGAGAGAAGGGGTGCTTGTTTGCTGCCCCCCCAAAAGAAAAACCCACCAGCCACCACTGGTTATTAGTACAGTGATAGTGCATCTTTTTTAGCACTGATCAATGTATTAGTGTCACTGGTCCCCAAAAAAGTGTCACTCAGCGTCTGATTTGTACGTCACAATGTCACAGTCCCACCATTACTAGTAAAAAAAAAAAAAAATAATAATAATAATATTCCATAAATATATCCCAGAGTTTGTAGATGCTATATATTGCACATACCAATCAATATACGCTTATTGGGATTTTTTCTACCAAAAATATGTAGCAGAAAACATATTGGCCTAAATTGAAGAAATATGTGATTTTTAACATTTTTTTATTGGATATGTTTCATAGCAGAAAGTAAAAGAATTTTTTTTTTCAAAATGGTCTGTCTTTTTTGTTTATAGTGCAAAAAATTAGAACCACAGAGGTGATCAAATACCACCAAAAGAAAGCGCTATTTGTGGGAAAAAAATTTAAGTTTTATTTGGGTACAGCGTTGCACGACCGCGCAATTGTCAAAGTAAAGCAGTGCCTGATTGCAGGGAAAAAAATGGCCTGGTCATGAAGGGGGGTAAATCATCCGGAGCTGAAGTGGTTAAGAAGGGCCTTTCTGTTGCGCATTGAGCTGCGGTGGTCAAACAAGCGGTGGTAAAATGTAAATACCAGTCATCGACCCCCATGGATAAATAAAAAACGTATTTTGTGCGTCTCTACCATTTCAATTCTATTACACCAAATTGTATTTTTGCTTATTAAGCTCTCGGTGTCCTCTGAGATTTCACCATGAACTCCCGAGTTCAAGTCCACTTCTGTTTGGGCTTCCCATTCTAGTTAAACACAAACTAGGAAAACAAACAGATTCTGGTTGATATCTCTCAATAAGTGACATATACAAAACAATGACAGAGCTTTGTTGGTTAATGATCACCAGGCCGAGCCTCCTCTGCGAGTTCTGTATCCTCCTGTAAGCTACTAAAAACAAACAGTATAAAACCTCCGCTAATCATTGCACTGCAACTACATTTTTTGTGATAAATGCTGAATAAATATAAAAATATATGCAGCTTAACATTTAAAAAAAGTAGTTTTATGGATAACTTGGCCCATGCAGTTTCAAGGCTACCACAGGGATTGATAATATCTGTGTGTGTAATAAGAAGTGAAGTTGGCGGAGATCCCTTCTCATTGAGAAGAGAGGAGGGAGTGACCCACTACTGTTCTGTCTTTGAGCCGAGTCTTACGCCTCGTACACACGATCGGATTGTTCGCCAACAAAACCGTGCAATTTTGTCTGAAGGGCGTTAGCCCAGACATGTCTTGCATACACACGGCCGCACAATTGTTGGCCAACAATTACGAACGTACTAGACGTAAATGTTGTTTTTCAGCTCTTTAGCGCCACCCTTTGGGCTCCTTCTGCTAATTTCATGTTAGTAGAAGTTTGGTGAGTGTTGATTCGCGCTTTTCTTTTTTCTCTTTTCATTTCGCACTTTTCATGTTGCGCTTTTCAGTTAATTTCTGAACGGCCGTTCGTCAACCAGACATGTTGGGGAATCGGAGGAGATAATGTGTTATTTATTATTGGCCTTGGAGTTATTGCTTTGACCAGTCCAGGAACAGGAGGAAGAGGATTTCTTGGACCAAAAATTGGTTGCTTTATTAATCATGACCGATTATGTCATATGCCTTTGCTGCGGGAGCTCCAGAAGAATAATCCGGATGATTTTTGGAATTATCTCCGGATGACGGACCCCTGCTTTCACCCACTCTTGTCAATTGGGGAGACTGCATCTCTAGACACCTGCAACCCGGACCAGATGTTGAGGGGATCAGATGATATCCCAAATTGCTGACACGTTTCAAGGGCGTACCCTTTTCCTCAGAGCCTAGACGGTGAAGGCTCTGAGGAAAAGGGTACGCCCTTGAAACCCATCAGCAATTTGGGATCTCATCTGATCCCCTCAACATCAGGTCTGGGTTGCAGGTGTCTAGAGACCCAGTCTCACCAATTGACAAGCCTCTTTTACATGCTTGTTTGTAGGTATAAACATTGTTTTTATGCTTTTAATAAAATTCTACCATTGGTAATGAACAAGGTCGGTGCGCCCTCCTTCTTTCTTTTTTGTTCCAGTTTTGAGAATACCCATTGTTCTGAGGAGGGCTGCACCACCAATTTATAGACTAAACACCCAAGCGCAGGAGATTATTATTGTTTTGTTCTGTTCACCAACTCTTGGCATTGTTGACCCCCTATATTAAGAAGCAGGACACATGCATGGGGCTTTTATTTTATTTTTTGGTTGAATAATGATTTGATTTGGTATATTTTCTATATTTTTGGAAGTATAGAATGCACTTTTTGGTTAAGTTCTATTGGCAGATAACATGTCTAATTTTATTTGTTTTCTTTAATGCACAATAAAAAAAATGTGTAGAATAATACTTGGCTATGTGTTTTACTTCAAATGACAGTTTGGGAGTCGGCAGTTACATTTAAAAAAATACAATGTAAAATTAATAAGGGACACCAACATAGTTGTATCTTTGATCTTAAAAACGATAAAAACTACGGGATAATGGTGTTGTGATAACTTGCCAAAAAAAAAAGAAAAGCATAATAATATTATTCTTGATATCACTAGAAAAAAAAGCCTTTGAAAATTTGTTTGCAATAACTCCATCAGTATCACCAGCAAAGCAGCTTCATTATTATCCCATTAAAGAAGAAGAGAATTGTGCGCTGCATTTCGAGATTTCATAAATTGCCGCGTCACAAATGTTAATTCTCCATTATGAACGCTAGTTTACAAGACCGGCCGCTTCTGGCTCCTCCTTGCTCCCGAGCATGCGTGTTTGTACTTTGGACTTTTGTCCGACGGACTTGTGTACACACGCTCGGAAAATCCAACAACAGACATTTGTTCGCGGAAAATTTTAAAACCTGCCATCCAACATTTGTTCGCGGAAAATCCGACAACAATTGTATGATGTAGCATACACACGGTCGGATTTACCGCCAACAACCTGTCATCGAACATTTCCCGTCGGAAAGTCCGATTGTGTGTACGAGGCTTAAGACACTTAGCAATAGGTTCCACAAAAGAATAGGCAAATGTTTTCTAGCTATTATTCTTCTGTGGACATCTGACCCTCTATAGTCACCCCAAAGCACCCATAGACATGAGATCATAGTTACCCAATCTGGCCAAGACCTTAGCGTTCTAGGTGCCCTGTTAGAACAATCATAGTTACATACAGTAATACCTTGTATTGCAAGTAACTCGGTTTACGAGCGTTTTGCAATACGAGATATTACTTTTTTTAAATCCTGACTTGGTTTGCGAGCGTTGTCTCACAAAACGAGCAGGATTCAAGCCTCTGCGGAATGCAGTATTGCATTTGGCCAGAGGTGCGGGGCGCTGGTGACACTCGGAGCATTTCGGAGCCATTTGGAGTCAATCGGAAACACTTGGAAACACTCTGTTCCCTAGTGTCTCCGAGCCTCTCCGAGTGCATCCGAACAGCTTCTAGTGCTCGCCGAGTGCTTCCGAATGTCTCCGGCACCCCCCACCTCTGGTTACATGCGTTACTGCATACACTAGCAGTGCCAGTGGAATGCATTATCTGAGTTTCCATTATTTCCTATGGAGAAACTCGCTTTGATATACGAGTGTTTTGGATTACAAGCTTTCTTCTGGAACAAATTATGCTCCAAATCCAAGGTACCACTGTAGTTGGTAAGGTTGAATAAGGACAATAGTTCATCCAGCTCAACCTGTGTAGGTGTGTGTGTGTGTAAAAAAAACATTTCCCACATCCCCATATGTTTTCGCTAAGATGCACGCCCAAAAGTCTTTTAGAACTAGCCATACTTCCTGCCCACACCACCGATTGTGGAAGGGAGTTCCACATCCTTATCGGCCTCACCATGAAAAATCCCCTACGCAGTTTAAGCTTAAACCACCCATCTTCCATCACGTGGCCCCCTGTTCTCTAATGCCCCGTACACACGATCGGAAATTCCGACAACAAAATCCATGGATTTTTTCAGACGGATGTTCGCTCAAACTTGTCTTGCATACACATGAAGTTCAATAGCCAGTACGGCTCTTCTGCTCGATTCCGAGCATGCGTGGAACTTTGTGGGTCGGAATTGTGTACATACGATCGGAATTTACGACAACGGATTTTGTTGTCGGAAAATTTGAGATCCAGATCTCAAATTTTGTGTGACGGAAATTCTGATGGAAAATGTCCGATGTACAGTATACACGGTCGGAATTTCTGTAAACCAGCTCCTATCGAACATTTTCCGTCAGAAAATCCGACCGTGTGTACGGGGCATTACACTCCCTGGGACTGAAAAGTTTCATACTTACGCTGGGATCACTGTTGAGATATTTTTATATCGCTATCAAATCCCCTCTCAAGCATCTCAAATTTAGCGCTTGTAGTCGTTCCTCATAAATGAGGTCCTCCAGTCCCCATATTAATTTAGTTGCCCTTCTCTGGACTCTCTAGTTCTAGCACATCCTTTCTGAAGATTGGTGACCAGAAATAGACGGAATACTCCAAATGCGGTTGAACCAGAGTTTTATAAAGTTATCAGAATTATCGTTTTATCTCTGGAGTAAATTCCCTTTTTAATCCATGGTAATATTCTGCTGGCTTTGGTAGCTGCTGCTTGACATTGCATGATATTTCTCAGTCTGTCTTCTACTAGGGCCCCTAGATCCTTCACCATCCTAGAAGCCCATAGGAGCTCTTCCCCTAAAGAGTAACTTGCGTTTATATTTTTATACAAAAGGCTCAACCTTGAGCTTTTGCCATCTGCTGGTCATTACTGCACTGTAGCTCACCTATCCTAAATCAGGAATGCTTAAGTAGACTGCTGCCTGTTCCTAGTAAACAGGTGGACCTTTCTAGATCAGGGGTGTCCAACCTGTGGACCACAGGCCGCATGCAGCCCAAGACGGCTATGAATGCGGCCCAACACAAAATTGTAAACTTACCTTAAATTTTTGGTAAAAATGCATGTACACTACAAGCAAGCACATACAGGCAAAGAAAAAATTGACAGGGTCTCTTTTTACTAGACTTTTTTATAAGTTTTATCTTCCCAAAGAAAAATCTCCCATTTTATCACAATCATGCCTTATTCATCTCAACCGTTTTGAGCACCATTATTTGTGAGCAACTATTTTCAAGGATGAAGCACACGAGGAGCAAAATTTAGAACCAAAATATCTGATGTGCATCTTGAGAATTCATTGAGAATTGCTACTACAGCCATCCAGATATTGATGCGTTCATTTATCAAAAACAGTCTTTTACTTTTATAATAAAAAATATAACAAGAATTGAAGTTTTATTACTCAAATTTATCAGTGATCGTTAACCCAACTTTTTCTGCTTTTCAGCTGTATCTTATTTTTAGCGTATTTTATGTGTGGCCAATTCCTCTTCTTCCAATGTGGCCCAAGAAGGTTAAAATGTTGGACACCCTGTTCTAGATAGAGGTCTGTCTGACTGTCATCTGTCTAAATGTTCTGATCCTGGATTACACCCATGATTGCTTGGATTTATGCTCGGTCTACTTTAAAAACGAACATTCGGTCCATCTGGCCCTCAAGATACCTACTATCTGATAAAGCTAATAGGCTCTTCCCAATATTTACCCTTTTCCCTGAAAAGTGTTCTCTACCTCCAATGGGCTAGTTGATTCCTCATTACTTGAGTCAAGATTGGGTTTTTGAAGCACCAGGTGGCAAACTTCCAAATTAGGGAAAATGTTAAAGCCTCGTTTTAGCCCCCTTTGTCTCAGATGTTTTTAGTCTGGCCATGTCATGTCACAAGTCCTCTACCTCCAGCGGTGGGTTGTCCTTGCTGACCTCCGCAGCTTCTCCTGTGCACCCATTGTGGCCCGATGGCAAACCCTCGGGTGCATGTCCCTAACCTCCAAAGAAGTGGACTGAATGGATGACACTTGTCATCATTTAAACTGAAAAAAAAATATCAGAACTAGTTTACAAATCTAAGTCTGTGGAGGACTCCACCAAAGAGCAGGTGAATATTGCGGTGAGATTTGACCTTTTTTATTTGATCAGGGGTCGGGAAATGATTTCGTAAATATTTGTGACAAATCTGGAACGAACCTTAAAGGGCTAAGAATGGAGGTGGTCAGGATAAGTGTGGGGATAAATGTTAGGCATAGGCGATAGATAGGTGAACTTGAGTAGTTACATTAAATTTACACTTGATTGTTGCATCCAAATGTCAGGCTCTGGGGAACATCAACAAATTGTAAGCTCCACTACTTGAGTATCTGTTGGTGAGACCATAGAGGGGGCAAGCCTGGCACAAATGTTCCTATGTATATTTTTATTAAAAAGGCCCTAAGCAGAGCAAGTAAACAGTGGAGCAGAAGGTTGGGTGCACTCAGGACTGGAGGAGCTTGTGGTAGGGACAGATCTATCTGGGGATGATCCAATAGTAGGGCAGGGTAAAGAAATGCCGGGAGTAGAAAAAAAATTGGAAGGGTAAGATAGTATAATTTACCAGCAAAAAAACCTCACAACTTTTCCTTACACAGCACCTTAGTGTACACATTGATACCAATAGGAATCAGGCTGAACTGTCCATGGTGCTGGAACCGATTTTCAACCTAAACAAATTAGATAGCATTAGGAAAACATGGTCACTGCTCAAGCATTCCGTAGAATGACTATGACAAAAATGGATGCATGTATTTATTTTCGAGCTGTCTTTTGGCCAGTCATGTGATCAGCAGGGTCCTCTTTTTTGCTGGGTGGTTCTTTAAGTTGCATTGTACAGTGCTCACATAGTTCATCAGTACTGTGACCCCCAGGCTGGCATGATAACACATCCGGGGGGGGGGGGGTGAGTTCATGACGCTCTAGGCTCACAGGAAGTGGGTTGAATCATTCTTGGAGTCATTCAATCCAGAAGAGCAGCAGCAGGAAGGCTGAATATTGAAGCAAAATTTGCTTATTTAATTTCATAACATCTGGTCAATTTCGCATTTTATTTTAAATTTTTTTCTGAAATTGGGCCTCAAGCTCCATCCACACACAGGTGGGGCCTGTAGGAGAAAAGTGATTGCTTCTTCCCTGTTGGGATTAATAAAGTATTATGAGGATTAATTGGCCCATACACATCAGCCCAAAGGCATACTACTATTCCCCAGTCCATTTTTTTACCTAGCAGATTAGTTGATGTTCAAAAAAAGTAAGGAAATGTGTTAAAGGGCTGTTGACCTAAAAGAGGATCTTCACACCTTATGGTCATTTTTATTTGTACCCCCTCTTACCTTTTATGCTGGATTATCCTCAATTACCCCACCCACACGCCCAACAAATCCAACATTGCCCTGTTATAATTATCGGCTCTGCATGCCGGGTCTTGCACCGTCACCTTTCACTCTCATGTCCTTGGGATCGGTCTGTCTCTCCCTGATTCTTGCATTTGGCCCACTGATAAGCCACCGGATCCCTTCTCGCCCAGTCACTGTATAGAAGATGTTGCCTCTTGTGATATTTGAGGTGGATATCCCAGGAGACTACATGAGCATAGGAGCCGTCATCCCTGCCCTGGCATGAACGGAGGAAGGGGGCAGGGGAAGTGTGAAAAAGAAAAAAAAAGAAAAAAGGTCAATTTAAAAAATTAATTTAAAGTTCACCTTAAAAAAAAATGCACATCTTTTTGCAGGTAAAAAAATGTGCATTTATTATATTTTTTACTTGGAGCCTGGAAAGCATTGCACCCACAATCAGCAGTTTACGGGTGCCATGCAGGACTCCTGCAGACTTGTCAATGTCTCTGTCTGCTTGTACCCCGTATGGGGAGGCAGATACACATGGACAGAAAGAGAATGAATTACCTTGAACGCTCAACAGTGCCATGGTAGTTCATTAAGAACTACAAACAGACAGCCGCAAAGGCTGTCAGTACTTGTAGTTTTCCATTCACAGAAGGTCCCCCGCTTGCTGTTACTAGAGGCAGGCAGCAGCTGCAGCATTGGGAACATGTTACATATCCCCCCCCCCCAAAAAAAAAAAAACGGGTAACATGTTCCCAAAGGTGGACTTATCCTTTAAATTTTGCAGAAGGGGGAAGGACAGCAATAGTGTAGACCTCTTTTTTGGAGGGAAGGTCCGCTTTAATAACCAAGTGCTTTCCTAGACCCAGACCCGAAGACAGGGTTTTCTTCTTGGCTGCACAATACTTTCAAAAACCAAAAAATATGTAGCGGTAGCACACTCCTAGTACAGGATGCTAGGCAAATTTAGCTTTTGGCTTGGTCTGTAATCAGAGGAGTAGTAGTGATCATTTGCCTTGGTCTGCTCATGGTTTTATAGGCTAGGAGTTTGATTGTTTCCTCCTGTCTCTGGCAGAAGCTTGCAGAGCTTTAGGTAGGAAATTCAAATGACTGGCCTTAATATTTACTATGCCCTGCCCAATCTCTGGGGAGGTGTGCCCAGAAGGTGCTCTGGAAGGTGGTAAAGAGCCTGAAGCCTGGAATAGATTGCCCTTCCCCCACCAGGGATGGATCTGTGAGCTTCAGGGGTGTGCTTGCCCTGAAGCACCTCTGGACTGAATGCTGGACCTCTCTATCAAGGGAAAGAGTCTGGGGATAATGCTGCTCATCTAGGACCCAATAGAGGACCCAATAGAGACCCTGACTGACTCGTTAAAACTGTGTATTTAGAGAGACCTGCCTTATGGTCCCCAGCTTTGAGACTTCAACTATTCTGGAGCTATCATGGCCCCCAGCTATGAGAAAATAGACTGTTCTGTAAACTACCCTATGGTTCCAGGTTGTGAGAGCTAGACTGTGCTACCTTTACCAAGATAAACGTTGTTCTTAAAGGGGTTGTAAAGTCAAAAAGTTTTTGCATCTTAATGCATTCTGGTCATTCCCCTATTTTCTCCTACCACCCTTAAAGTCTAACTTGGGCTTTAGGAGAGAGGAATGGAGAAAGTCAGAGAGATAGAGAACCATATAAAAGGGAACACAAGAGATATATAGAGCTACAGAAAGAGATAGGAGAAGAGTAGGAGAAGAGGGAAAGAATTGTTCAGAGCTTCTCATTTTGATCCTGGTACAGTTGGTAATTTAGAACGGAGCACTAATGCAATGTTTCTAAAATATAAGTACATTCCAAGAAGGACTAGACAAACATCGCGCAAGTCTCTAACATTTCCAAGAGACACTTCCTAGAAGTCTGGAGGATTTGTGTGTGGCAGGTGGGAGAAAGGCCACATAAGAAGAGATTAGGACTTGTTAGTCAAACATCACAAAGTCAGGAAACATTTGGATAAAGAGCCACCACTGACAGAAAGACAAATAAGAGGCTTATACTATTTATCAGCTTAAGGGAGTATTTAAAACAGCCGGATATTGTGCTAAAGCCAATCTACAGTCTACAACTTCCTCCCAGTAAAGCCGTTCCTCTATTGTTGTCTCCCTGTATTCAGAGAATAACTGATATTGTTACAAGGTGGTTGGAAAGTTACTCCAATTTTTAAAGGGAGGAGTATATTCAGTGAGTTTACATCTTGAGTTATAGGACAGCATTTACCCCAAAAGTGGATGTTCACTTTTAACCCTTTTGCTGCTGGAGCCATTTTTTACTTTTTGAACACATGTTAAAAATTTACAATTTAGGCATTCTCTGCATTAAAGGTAAAAAAACTTCTCATGCTCAGATCACCCTCAGCCCCTCCCCAAATACTTATTAAGCCCAATCTCCATTCGGCGCAGCATCTTTGCTCTCCCACCTCACAAGACAGAGGCAGCAATGGGAGCCATTGGCTCCTGCTGCTGTCAATCAAATCCTGTGGAGGTGAGCTGCACTGTGTGAGTCTATGGACACAGTCACGAAAATTCTCATATGACAAAAAAAAAAAAAAAAATAGGAAGTGATGTCATGCATTGTAATGTATTTGTATTGTATATTCGGACGACAACTGTACTGACTAAACGAAAATCGTACGATCTGGTATCGTACGAGGAAAATTTTCACGCTTGTCCAATCGAATAATATCGGATGAACTGTCGTGATCAGCTCTCGGAAGCTCTCTACTAACGATCCCAAAGCTGGCGGAAGGGGGAGGTGGGAGAGCTGGCTAGCAGCTGCAGGGTAGGCGGCACCTGGGCATTAGGCAAGTGGGGGGGGGGGGGGCACTGGAGGGGGGGTAGAACAGCACTGGGAGGTATCTTTTTTTACAGTTTGATGCCTCTGTGGCTGCCCTGCAACACAAACAGCGGGTGGGAGGCAGAGGAGCAAATCTGACAGCTGCAGGTCAGCCACAGAGGGATTGGAGTTTGCGTGGGGGCGGGGGATCGGTGCTGGGGAAGGGGGGATTAGAGCAGGAAGGGTGAGTCAGTGTAAGGGAGAGTTAGCAGAGGGTGTGGGGCACATTAGATGTCAGCATAGGCAGGTGAAGGGGGGGAGACATAGCAGCAGAGAGGCGGTGGAAGGAGGGGGGGGTCATATTTTAGTTAAATTGCTCTGATCAGTGGCTTATTAGGCACTGATCAGAGCCATCAGTTTGTGACCATGAGCTTATAGCAAAAGGAGAAATGAGGTCCGTACGGCGTACGTACTTGGCCACCTGGGGGCAGTGTTGTAGGTCTGTACGCCGTACGGACCTGGCAGCGAAAGGGTTAATTGACGTCTGTCAAAGGGATGTAGCGCTACCCCCTTAGGGGTTGCTGTAGATTAGGCAGGTTCTTTCTCAAAACAGTGAAGAGGCAGCCAGGCACACAGCAACAATCCACTCCCCCTGTGCATTGATAAGTCTAGAGGTTGTCTTTTTAAAGTTTATTTGCTAGCAGAACTTGGGAGAGGATTTGGGGTGATGTGGGATACCCCAAAACATCAGATAACGCCAGGTATTGTTGGCAGAGGACACTTTCTTTGCAGTAACAACAGCACTAGTGCAGGTAGGCTGGAACAGCCTATGGTTCATAACTGGGGACCATGAAATAATTTGACTGCAACAGAAGGCTTGAAGTAGCTTGAGTACAGAAAGGCAGACTGGAACAGTCCATGCTTGACAGCTGGGGACCATGAAGTAGCTTTGGGCTTTTTTCCCGCATCATACTTACCTAGGTGGATCTGTCCCCCCGGCGCCTCTACACTGAGAACCCAGCGACCAAACATTGCCGATGGCTTGATTCTCACAGCTCCCCGAGCATAGAGCTGCTGACCGTCAATCAGCACCTCTCCGCTCTGCTCCTCCACGCCCACCAGTGGCGGCCCGTGCATTAAGGGCGCAGCCCCCTCTCTCCTGCCGCCCCTCTATCACCAATAGATAGATTCATGCATTGCATGAATCTATCTATGGCCGCCGCTGCCACCCCCTATTCAGGCGCCTGGCCCCTTTCAGGCGCCTGAATTACAGCGGCGGGGGGCTGTTTTTGAAGCACCAGATTAGAGCCATAGGCTCTAATGGGCTTCAAAATAGGTGACCTGCCAGTGCCATGCTGGGCGCTCACAGGTCACTCAGCTGTGTGTTAGAAAAGCAAATGATTATTCTCTTTCCTAACACTAAACTGCCTCTTCACCAATCAGGTGCTCGGGTCTGTTACCTGTCACCTGATTGGTTGAAACGACAGGCGCCGCTATTGGACGCCTAGCAGGAGGAAAGGATGGGAGATGAGGACGGAAGGAGATGCATGGAGGAACCCGCTCATCACGATCACACGCTGCCCCACCAAGACATGGTAAGTGCCGGGCAGACGGCGATCGGGCAGGGGGTCACACAGGGGGCATTCAAGGGCACACTGGCAGCATTTAATGGGCACACTGGCAGCGTTTGATAGGCACACTGGCAGCATACGATGGGCACAGGGGCAGCGTTTGATGGGCACAGTGGCAGCGTTTGATGGCACAGTGACAGCATTTGAGGGCACAGTGGCAGTGTTTGATGGCACAGTGGCTGCAATTGATGATTTTTTTTCAAAAATTTTTTGCGCCCCCCCCCCAAAAAAATTTGAAGCATCAGCCGCCACTGACGCTCACTGGAGCGCTGAGCTGTGGAGGGGCGGGGAACGGATGTCTCAGGCTTTTAGCGGCTCGCTGGGAGGCTGAGACGGGTGTCAGTCCAGGCACCTGGCGGATCCAGACTTCCATTGTCGTGATGATGCCGTGCCTGGACAGATTCCTATGACCTCAGCAGTGAGCGGACTTCAGACCACTCTCTGCTGAAAATGGGTCACAGGAGTGCAAAACTAATTGCACTCCTGGGACCCATAGGAGAAGGCCAGCCAAAAGAGCTCAGGCTGGACTTCTCCTTTAAGTAAAGTAAAGAGGATCTACTCACAGGATTCTGGCACACAGTTAGTCCATAGGTATGGCCTCTGGTAAAGTAGTCCAGTATTCAGGTCCATAGGACTCCAGGGGCATACAGCCCCCTCCTCCCCCCTACCTTTACAGCTCACAGATCCATCCCCTCAGGGGTGAAAGACAATCTCCTCAGAGTTCCAGACTATTTAACAGCATCCAAGCCACCATCTTGACACACCTCCACAGGGATTGGCTAGGTCCTGCTCAATATTCATGCTGGTCATTTGAGTTCTCCCTCACTACGTTCCAGAAACTTCTTCTAGAGAAAGGAGGAAGAAAACGAAATCTCTGTGAAGCCCTGAACAGACCAAACAACCACTGCTCCTCCAATTACAGAGCAAGCCCAAAACTAAAATGCATCTAACATCCTAACTAGCAGGGTGCTACAGGGACATGCTGAATTTTTGAATGATCAATGGCTGCAGGCAATCAGCTGAAACTACTGGTTGGAGAATTCTGATAGGACTGGGTCTCACTGCTTGTACAAAATATCCCGCTGGGAGAGATTCCTGAATTCCTGTGTGGATGGAGGAATCTGCAGGTCTTAATTATTCAGCCATACGCTAATCAGCCTAAGATTTTAAAGAACTTTAGTTTGATGCCCCTGGACCTGTTTGGCTGATTCAACTGAAATTTTAATCGGTCATTAAATACATGTATTTTGCCATTTCTTGGTGCATAGAAACATGTTCAGAGTGTCCCTGTTGTTTTCCAGGAATAATAGATCCTATTCCCTGTTCAGGGCAGAATCCAGCTAATAAATTCCAGTGTCAGCAAGTGGGTGTCTCCACGATAAACCCCGTCATTGCAGAGTACTATTGGTGATCATTATCTGTGTCTTCTCCAATCCCTACCATCATCTTGGTCTCTAATGTATCGATTTGAGACAATTCCCTAATCAGTTAATCATTGACCTCTCCAGTTACTGCATTTTTAACCTTGAACTCATTATAATCAGCAGAACTTCCAAATAAACATGTTTTTCCTCCAGGTGCTCAACCCATGGAGTAGGAACTCCATACAATTTAATGTTTAACCTCAGATTTATTCAAGGCAATGTTATGACTTCCACTGGTTGACACACAGTTTAAAAAAATTAAAGTGCACCTAGCACTAATTTGTCTATAGGTGGTTCATTTTCTACTTTCATTCAGCCAGCGGGAGGAACAGATTGTCCTGGCAGGGGGGATTCTTCCATCCACATAAACGAGGGCCAATGTGTTCTAACAGCGATACCTGACATAAGTTTTCCCGTGATCTCCAAAAGTTTTCAAGCACATGATCTAACGCAGTGATTCTCAACCAGGGTTCCGTGGAACCCTAGGGTTCCTCCAGAGGTTGATAGGGGTTCCTTCAGCATTGGGCAATTTCTGGCTCTCAGATAAGTTCCCACTGACACCATTGATCTTTTTAGCTATCTATAAGGAGGTAATTCTTCCCAATGACAACAATTGTAAGGACCATTCCTCTCACTGACCATCACACTAATGTATCATGAGTTGCAGACTTCTAATTTTTAGCAAGGGTTCCTCGAGACCGGAGAACTATTTCAAGGGTTCCTCGAGACCGGAGAACTATTTCAAGGGTTCCTCGAGACCGGAGAACTATATCAAGGGTTCCTCGAGACCAGAGAACTATTTCAAGGGTTCCTCGAGACCGGAGAACTATTTCAAGGGTTCCTCGAGACCGGAGAACTATTTCAAGGGTTCCTCGAGACCGGAGAACTAGTTCAAGGGTTCCTCGGGACCGGAGAACTATTTCAAGGGTTCCTCGAGACCGTAGAACTATTTCAAGGGTTCCTCTGTGTTGAAAAGGTTGAGAAAGGCTGATCTAACGCATTGATCTAACAATCGACTTCTGTCAAACAGGGAGGGCAAAATACAGTCCCTGCTGAACTGGCCAAATTTGGAATCCATCTATGGTCAGCTTTGAATGTATTTTTCCATGTAAAAAAGGAGTATTGGGCCCCCCTGGGTCCCCAGGAACACTGGCCATTATGTAGATGTATGCACAGTATACATTATGGCCAACATGTCTTTAGAGCAGCCCGTAGATTATGCAATTTTCTTTCTTTACACCAAATGTGGAAGGAAATTGCTTGATTCCCCCCCATCAACACAGGTGACATGTAGGGGGAAAGATATTGTTGTGCATGTGCGGTTAGGTCGAGTTTATTGTTACAATTATGTCCTCACTGACTGAATCAAACGCTCTTTGGCAGCCCTTGAAGGGAAGGTTTGTGAACATTACATGCACTTGTGAAATGATTATCATCAGAAACATAACAATTCAACGGCCAAATATGCGCTGCCAAAGTACGCTGTCATTGTCCCAAAAAACAGGGCTGTTCTATAACACCGCGTGCAAGCTTTAAAGCATCCCCTAAACCTGTAATTTAAATAATTCGTTTTTTCCATATTACAATAAAAAGTCATAAAGTGAAGGACCATCACCCCACTGTTGGGTTTTCTTTAATAAAAAAAAACAAAAAATGTTAAAGTAGAACTAAAAGCCAAAAAACTCCCCCCCCCATTTTGGATAATAGTTACATAGTTACATAGTTACATAGTAGGCGAGGTTGAAAAAAGACACAAGTCCATCAAGTCCAACCTATGTGTGATTATGTGTCAGTATTACATTGTATATCCCTGTATGTTGCGGTCATTCAGGTGATTATCTAATAGTTTCTTGAAACTATCAATGCTCCCCGCTGAGACCACTGCCTGTGGAAGGGAATTCCACATCCTTGCCACTCTTACAGTAAAGAACCCTCTACGTAGTTTAAGGTTAAACCTTTTTTCTTCTAATTTTAATGAGTGGCCACGAGTCTTGTTAAACTCTCTTCTGCGAAAAAGCTTTATTTCCATTGTAGGGTCACCAGTACGGTAAATTGTATGTAATGTATATACTATATTACCAAAAGTATTGTGACACCTGCCTTTACACACACATGGACTTTAATGGCATCCCAGTCTTAGTCTGTAGGATTTAAAACTCAATTGGCCCACCCTTTGCAGATATAACCGCTTCAACTCTTCTGGGAAGGCTGTCCACAAGGTTTAGGAGTGTGTCTATGGGAATGTTTGACCATTCTTCCAGAAGCGCATTTGTGAGGTCAGGCACTGATGTTGGACAAGAAGGCCTGGCTCGCAGTCTGTGGTTTAATACATCCCAAAGGTATTCTATCAGGTTGAATTCAGGACTCTGTGCAGGTCAGTCAAGTTCCTCCAACCCAAACTCGCTCATCCATGTCTTTATGGACCTTGCTTTGTGCACTGGTCCAAATCATTTGGTGGAGGGGGGATTATGGTGTGGGGTTGCTTTTAAGGGGTTGGGCTTGGCCCCTTAGTTCCAGTGAAGGTAAATCTTAAGGCGTCAGCACACCAAGACATTTTGGACAATTTCATGCTCCCAACTTTGTGGGAACAGTTTGGGGATGGCCTTTCCTGTTCCAACATGACTGCACACCAGTGCACAAAGCAAGGTCCATAAAGACATGGATGAGCGAGTTTGGGGTGGAGGAACTTGACTGGCCTGCAAAAATATTAATAAAAAAACTGTTAAAATCTATCTATCTATCTATCTATCTATCTATCTATCTATCTATCTATCTATCTATCTATCTATCTATTTTTTTTAACCTTTTTTTTAATGAATATTTTTGCATATATATATATATATATGTATATATATATATATAGAGAGAGAGAGAGAGAGAGAGAGAGAGAGAGAGAGAGAGAGAGAGAGACACAGACAGACAGAGAGATGTATACACACACATGTATCTCTCTCTCTCTCTCTCTCTCTCTCTCTCTCCCTCTCTCTCTCTTTATATATAAATATATATATATATATATATATATATATATATATATATATATATATATACACATAGAATATATACATAGGATATATGTAGAATGATTAAAGTGATTGTAAATGATCACCTTGTAAAAAAAAACAGTTTAAAATAGAAATGAAAGGCAAAACATTTTTGTATAGATTTAAAAAAGGGAAAAAAGGTATTTTTTAAAATTTTTATGTAAGTGATCACATTCCCTCTGTTCTCAGCTGCTTAAGAGCTGGGGAAAGTAGAAACAGCAGTCCTTCCCAGCACAGCTTCCCAGTGAATGGCTGTGCAGAGGGGGCGTGTCAGGACAATTGTTATCATTGGAGGAGAGCAGCTTGAGTTCTCAGCATAGCTAGAGAACTGACAATGGTGTGCTCTCTTGCTTAGCGTGGTCAGCTTGAACTAGGAAAGCAGAGGGACTGGCGGGAACACCAGGGATTTCACACAAAGGAACCAATGCATAGAGAACAGGAGACTTTCTCATACAAGTACATGGTACAGCAGCAACATATCAGGAATATGAACTGTTGGGGGTAACAAACTCTTTAAATTGAATTAGGATACAATGTATCATCTTGCACAATCTTTTTTTTTGACAAAGTTGTGCTTTCGTTGTGTCAGGATGTAGCCGCTCAGAGGGTTAATGAATTAACAATTGTTATGCATTCTCTATCTGCGGTCTCCACCTTTCTTGCCACAGTTGAGGGGAGGTATATAGATTTTAGCTGCTTTGTGTTCGGAGTGTTTGGGGATGAAAAATGTCAATTCTATGTCTTTTATGTCTTGATGGAGTAAGAATAAAGTCTATTACAATTTTACTGCATTTAGTTGGTGCCGGACTTCTATTCATTTCAAGATGTCAATGGTATCTACAGAGTGTGCCCTGGCTAGGGTTGCCACCTCATCTCTTTAAACCCGAACACATTAATTACACAGGTTCTGAGGCTAATTTAATACAGGCAAGGCACCAAATGAGTTTAAATACCACCTTAATCAGCCACATGTGTTCAGATTTAAAGGGATGAGGTGGCAACCCTAGTCCTGGCATAGATTATCTAACCTTATCCCATGGATACTGAAATGTATGGTTGCAGCACCATGGATTTTCTTTTCCTTCATAAGAAATAGTGTCCCCATTAGAAGCTTTCCCTCTATTATTGTTCTGGTGTCAACTCAAAATTTGGGCTTTTTCTTTACTTTCAGTGATAATGGTAAACAGGACAAATAGAGGGGGGGGGGGGGGAATCTCTGTAAAGTGGGCACAGACAGCAATACAAACCTGACAGGTGTTCTAATCCCTCTCCACTCTCCTAAAAAAAAAAAAAAAAAAAAAGAAGTTTGCCTTTAGTTACACGTAATGTTTGGTACAGGTCCACCATTGTAGTGCATTGCTCTCAGGGCCGTGGATAAGGGGGTACCACTAGTCCTCCTGTATGGGGTCCAGACAGCTGGGTCAATCAGATGTGGGCAAGGATGGCAAGGGGGAAAATACTGGAATCAATCCCCTGTATGGCTTGCTGTGCAGCAGCTAAAAGCTGTCTTCTCCTCTCCATCCCGCTAGATTTTGGTTGCTGCAGAGACCCGTACATTTCCGCCTGCTGCCCAGGCTCCCCTGTGTGCCCCCATCCCCACAGTGCCACCTGCTTCCCTCCATCCCACCGGCAGCTGCAAGCACACAATAGGATCCTTCAGGATGGAGAGTGGGAAAGGGTCAAGTAAAATTCCTTTCCTGAATGAACACAGTGAGTGATCAGTACAGATCATTCACTGTGTTCATTCATAAGCGAAGCATAGCAAACTGTTTTTTTTTGGGGGGGGGCTGTCATGTTGGTTATATGAGGCCCCGTGGTTTCTAACAGCTGCCCTGCTTGCTCTCTATGCTTTCTTAACAGTAGAATGCCTGGTAGCCGTACAAATATGCAGAGCTGGCTATTAGGATTCACCTGTCAATGCAATTTTCCTAAAAGTTTGGATTCGCCAAACATTTTGCAGGACTCGCTGTACTCGCTGTACATTCGAATCAGTAGAGAATTTACTCATCACTACTAGACACCCCCTAAGTGATTGAGATCAGGTGTCTCTGGAGAAGAGTACTGGTAATGCTATATCATACAAAGACATCTGGACAATTGTGCACCTCCAACCTTGTGGTAACAGTTTGGTGAAGGTCCTATTCTGTTCCAGTATGACTGTGCCCCTTTGTACAAAGTCAGCTCCATAAAGACCTGGTTTGACCAGTTTGGTATGAATGTGGCCTACATAGAGCCCTGACCTCAACTCTACTGAACACCTTTGGGATGAATTGGAATGCTGATTGCGTACCAGGTCTTACCTTCCAACATCAGAACCTGACCTCAAAAATGCTGTTCTGGCTGAATGACCAAGAACTCCCACACAATCCAAATCTTGTGGAAAGTCTTCCCAGAAGAGTGGAGGATGTTATGGCCACAAAGAAGTCAGCTCCATATTAATGGCTATGGTTTTGCAATGGGAAAGCCAACAAGTTCATATAAGTGGTCACATTGGCTCAGAAAACCTTCAATCGGTTTTAGTAGCAGAGAAGCAACGTTCACTATGGTTCCAGCACAGTCAAGAACCGTCATTCTAGTAGGGCCCTATCATTACCACACATAGGGATAATATGATACCTCAAACAAACCACACTATACAAAAATGATCTCATATTACATACCCATTATCTTGCTTATTGACTTAACCACTTGCCGACCGCTGCACGCCGATATACGTCGGCACATTGGCAGCGGTGGGCAAATGGGCGTACCTGTACGTCCCCTTTAATTGGCGGGGCTAGTGGGCACGCGCCCCTCGCATACAGCGCGACCGTGCCCGCGGGTCCTGCGGACTCGATGCCCGTCAGTGTCCCGCGATCGTGACGAGGAGCCGCAGAATGGGGAGATGCCTATGTAAACAATGCATTTCAGTGTACTGCCTAGTGACATGACAGAGATCACCGCTCCCTGTCATTGAGAGCAGTGATCGCTGTCATGTCAGTGGTAGCCCATCCCCCCCCCACAGTTAGAATCACTCCCTAGGACATACTTAACCCCTTGATCGCCCCCTAGTGTTTAACCCCTTCCCTGCCAGTGTCTTTTACATAGTAATCAGTGCATTTTTATAGCACTGATCGCTTTATAAATGACAATGGTCCCAAAATAGTGTCAAAAGTGTCCGATGTGCCCGCCACAATGAATCTCAGATTGCCGCCATAACTAATAAAAAAAAATAAAAAATAAAAATGTCATAAATCTATCCCCTATTTTGTAGACGCTATAACTTTTGTGCAAACCAATCAATATACGCTTATCGCAATTTTATTTTTACCAAAAATATGTAGAAGAATACATATTGGCCTAAACTGAGGGAAAAAATTAGTTTCTTTATATATTTTTGGAGGATATTTATTATAGCATAAAATATTGCTTTTTTCTCAAAATTGTTGCTCTTTTTTTGTTTATAGCGTAAAAAATAAAAACCGCAGAGGTGATCAAATACCACCAAAAGAAAGCTCTATTTGTGGGAAAAGAAGGACGTCAATTTTGTTTGCGCACGGCCGCGCAATTGTCAGTTAAAGCGACGCCGAATCGCAAAAAGTGCTCTAGTCAGGAAGGGGGTAAAATCTTCCCGGGGCTGAAGCGGTTAATCTACAACCTCTAACCTTTAAGCCGCATCTGGAGGAGGGGTACCGTCGCGCCGCTTACTTTTACTTCACATATGCTTCGCCGGGGCTTTTGTTTAACTCTCCTGGATTAGTTTTATGGATAATACAGAGTAAGCTAAATTCAGTTTAGACGGGTCAGTGACCAGAGAGGTTTCCATGACAAAGTCAGCTGCTTTGCTAAATATAGGGCGTAGATTTACGAAGGTATCTAAGATGATTTAGTGGGATTTCAGGTGCAATAGGAGAGTGACCTAAGCTGGTTTTATATGGGAGGAGGCTTTAATGGTACCTAGAACATACTGTATGGTGAAAGAATAGATTAAAATGGTCATATGTAGAAGGAGCCTCAGTAGTACAAAAAGGCGGAAAAACGTGTGGTTATAAAGGCAAAATAGTTTCTTTACTGTAATGCATTCTCTGCATTACGTTTAAAAAAAAACCAAAAAAAAACTTTTCAGATCCCAAATGGTTTTATCAGTATGGAAGAGCCCTGGGGCCATCATAAAAAAAATAAATTAAAAAAAAAACAGAATAATGAGTTTGAAAAAAAAAATGTTTTTTTTTTTTTTTTCTTACAGAATTCTGAGTTTGAAAGTCAGAATTCTGAGTTTGAAAGTCAGAATTCTGAGATTCAAACTCAGAATTCTGACTTTGAAAGTCAGAATCAGCTCCTTCAGCTGAGACATGCTACAGAGGTGCAACCAAACCTGGCCTCTGTCTTTTTTCCCTATGCATACAATTGATAACATTGACCGACCTTCCGCTATGAAATGCTTGATCTCACTTTCATATGTGATGCTACTAGACCATTTTTTTAATTGAAATCACCGTTAATTTTGCAGAGCACACTGGGAGAAGTAGGACATACACCCCATCTCCGATGACATCTTACAAACCCTCCAAGAAGTTTCTCTCTCTTCTTCTCACAGATTGACCAAGGCATTCGTTTTACACAAGGTATACGTTACCCCCACATTTTTACACACCATTGGGATGAGAAACACCCCCTGTTGTGATGGATATGGTCATTCTTCAGGATCAGTTATCCATCTCCAATGGCAATGTCCCAAGTTGAAGAGGTATTGGACCTAGGTTGTTCGTTCTATGAAAGGTTTACTGGGGACTAAGCTTTTAGTAGAGCCCCTCACGTGCTTTTTCACCTACATTGACTCCTCCTCTATGGGTCATGATTCGATGGTCACTGTTTCTAGAGCTCTTTTTCGTAGATCGTAGGCTGATCGCACCTAAATGGACCTCGCCCACCAACTCTTTCTAACTGGATAATGGATCTCAAAAACTAGATCTCTAAAGCCTTCCACACACTATTAGCCAATGGCCTGAAGGAAAAAACTGAAGAGCTCGGGAGTAGTTGCTGTACTAACTATGCAATGTTAGTACATCAATTTCCCCTGCTGTGCTATTGCGTTCTGAAAGGGGGACTGCCCCCCCCCCCCCCACCAGAAAACACCGGTCAGTTCTTTCAGCCATTGGCTAAGAGCACTGATCGGATGACGATCAGCAGTCCTTTTTGGTCATGCCTATTTGATATGTCGTACATGCAGGCCAAATGTTACATAGTAGGCGAGGCCGAAAAAAGACACAAGTCCATCAAGTCTGACGTGTGTGTGATTTTATGTCAGTATTAAATTGCATATCCCTGTATGTTGTAGTTGTTCAGGTGCCTATATAATAGTTTTTTGAAACTATCGATGCCCTCCACTGAAACCACCGCCTGTGGAAGGGAATTCTACATTCTCACTGCTCTTACAGTAAAGAACCCTCTACATAGTTTAGGGTAAAGGCGATTTTTTCTAATCTTAGTGAATGGCCACGTGTCTTATTAAATTCCCTTTCGCAGAAAAGTTAGTACGGTATTTGTAAATTTAAATCATATCCCCTCTCAAGCGTCTCTTCTCCAGAGAGAATAAGTTCAGTGCTCGCAACCTTTCCTCATAACTAAGGTTGGCCAGTTTCTATTGAATCAGCCGATGCTACCCGATGTTCGGCCCGTGTGTACGGTCCTCCCCTTTTATCTCATGAATTCTTTGCGCAAATTTAACGATATATGGTCCAAATGGATCAAAGTATTCCTTGTATCTGTATGTCTAATTGAGGAATATCTCTAGCTCTGGTCTACATACTGGATATTTTTAAAATTCTATTTCTTTTATCGTTGGTTTGGTCACTCTTTTTATTTCTTAACTCCCGCCCTGTGAGGCAGTTTATTTCTGTGTTAGTGTAGCACCCTCTAGTGTATAGTTAAAGTAGGTACATTTATGCTGACTCACAGCAGTCTGGGTGAGTCTGGTGGTCTGGGATTCTGTGGTCAGATTGGAGGGCTGTACAGGTCAGGACTCTGGTACCTCCCTGTAGTTCTAGAAGCTTCTGGAGCAGCCTTTCTCAACCATTTTACCCCAGGGGAACCCGTAAAATAATTTTCAGGTCTCGAGGAACCCCCTGATAAAACCCATTTATTGGGGGTCAGTAGGAACAATGCCCCTTACTTTGGTGGTCAGTGAGAAGAATGCCCTTTTTTACAGTGGTGGTAAGAATGGCCTCCTTACTGCTATCAATATCATTAGTGTCATACCACTGGCTCCTCCAAGTGGCATTGGCTCAAAACTATGTAGGCACCATCAAATAGGAGGTAATTCAGTCACAGCTCAAGGAACACCTAGCCACCTTAGGAGGAACCCTAGGGTTCCACAGAACCCTGGTTGAGAATGGCTATTCTGGAGGTTTCTAGAAGCTGGTGGGTGGAGGCGAAGAGTCTGAGATCTGCATATTTATGGGAATCTGGCCAATCCCCAGGCAGGAGGCCTGGCAGGGTGGCTAGGTTAGCCCATATTGTGGAGCCTGGCCAGCAGGGTTGTTGTCGGATGGAAGATGGAGTGCTGAGGCTGTATTGTGGAGCCAGGGTGGGGTCCCAGGGGCTGAGGGGGCTCTGCTTCCAGGCTGAAACTGAGGAAAAGAGAGCAAGGACAGAGGGAATTTCCACTACCCTACAGTCTTTTCTAAAGGACACCCTGGCTTGCTTGGGAGGACCTGGACAGCAGGAGGCCTGAACAGCAGTCTTTTTTCCAAAAGCAGCTGGATTCCAGGGACAGCGTGAGTAACGCTACACCCCCAGGGCCTAGAAGGGAGAAGACTGCCAGATGTGATATCTAGCAAGCTTTCCAGGGACAGTGCCAACAGCTAAGTCCAATCCCTTGTCATGGGATACTTTACCAAGCAGCCAGGTGAGCTGGTATTTACGGGAGAAGGAGCACAGAGCAACTACAAGTATGAGACTTTCCACTAAGAAAACACAGAAACACAGAGCTCCTATAAGAGGAATTATTCTTTGCCACCTCAGAAGTGACTGTTGGTGTTCTGGAGGGAATACAGTCCAGGATTTGCCAGTTGTGAAGTGTACAGACAGAAGTAAGTTGTCCTCAAGTTGGGCATCCCATGGGCTGTTTACTGTCTATGAGTGAAAGTTGGAAAAATGAGTGTGTTGCTTGGCTGTGCAGGAATAGGGGGACCCAAAAATCCAGCCACCCTCTGGGGGGGGGGGGGGGGAACTATATTAGCTTACAAAAACTCTTCTTCAATAAAATTTAATTAAAAAAAAATCCCAGCCCCCCTCCCCTTAAGCACTCACCTGAGCATAATCACGATCCAGAACTGTGCTCGTCAGAAGAGGAGGACATTTAGGACCACTCTGTGCAAGTCCATTGCACAGAGAAGGTAAGTATGACTTTTTTTTTTTAAAAACAAAGTAAACTTTACAACCACTTTACCCACTTCAACTCTGTAAGACATACCCGTACATCCTCTGGTTGAAGTGGTTATACCAGGATGAGGTATCATCAAAGTATCAATATTTTCAGCTGGTGATGGGTTCTCTTGTAAAAGTGATCCAAGTGGCTATACAGCCACTTGATCACTTCTACAGGACATGGAAAGCCCCCCACCCCTCCCAAGGATTTCGTCACCTCTGGTTTTGGTTTGATGTGTACAAGTTCTTACCGACTTATAAAGCATCTGATCAAACCCATCTCGGTATGATCAGTCCAGATGCTTTTGAGGGCAGAGGAGAGATTTGGGGTCTCACATACATACTTAGAGTGGTCCAAGCTGGACCAATTTTATCTGTGTGAAAATTGACATACCTAAACTTCAGCTTTAAAACATATGCTTCATTTTAATGAATACAGTATATAAGTGTATTAATTTGCTCATTTTTGATGAATAGTTTTTCTTTGCTGTTCGCCCCTTTTTTGGTGCTTTTGTCCTTATTGATTCCAGCTACCTTTTCCAAACATTGGGGCAAGTAGAAAATCGGGTAGGATTAAATTTGACCCCAGACAAATGCTATCTGTGGCTGTATCACCAACATATCTTGTAATTTTTTTAATTGCAAAAAAAAAAAATATATATATATATATATATATATATATATATATATATATATATATATATATCGAGAGAGAGAGAGAGAGAAAGAGAGAGAGAGATTTTATTATATCTTTTCATGTGACAACACTGAAGAAATGACACTTTGCTACAATGTAAAGTAGTGAGTGTACAGCTTGTATAACAGTGTAAATTTGCCCTCAAAATAACTCAACACACAGCCATTAATGTCTAAACCGCTGGCAACAAAAGTGAGTACACCCCTAAGTGAAAATGTCCAAATTGGGTCCAAAGTGTCAATATTTTGTGTGGCCACCATTATTGTCCAGCACTGCCTTAACCCTCTTGGGCATGGAGCTCACCAGAGCTTCACAGGTTGTCACTGGAGTCCTCTTCCACTCCTCCATGACGACATCACAGAGCTGGTGGATGTTAGAGACCTTGCACTCCTCCACTTTCCATTTGAGGATGCCCCACAGATGCTCAATAGGGTTTGGGTCTGGAGACATGTTTGGCCAGTCCATCACCTTTACCCTCAGCTTCTTTAGCAAGGCAGTGGTCATCTTGGAGGTGTGTTTGGGGCCCTTATCAAGTTGGAGTACTGCCCTGCGGCCCAGTCTCCAAAGGGAGGGGATCATGCTCTGCTTCAGTATGTCACAGTACATATTGGCATTCATGGTTCCCTCAATGAACTGTAGCTCCCAAGCACTCATGCAGCCCCAGACCATGACACTCCCACCACTATGCTTGACTGTAGACAAGACACACTTGTCTTTGTACTCCTCACCTGGTTGCTACCACACACGCTTGCAGGGCCGGACTGGGAATAAAAACCAGCCCTGGAAATAATTTCATACCAGCCCCATAGCATTATTATACCAGCCCCATAGCATTATTATACCAGCCCCATAGCATTATTATACCAGCCCAACCGCATAACGTCGTTATTTTCTTGTTCACAAAAGGGAAAACCATGCATTTTAAAGCACATTTGAAGAGTGTATTATATATAGATAAGAGAGACATGGAATTTACAAACAGCAGCAATTTTTTTCAAGGCAAAAATCATGGCATTTAATGGCACATTTTTTATTGACACTGCAAAAAAAAGGTGCCGTAAATGGCAGTTTTCAGTGCAAATATCAATATTTAAGCTATAAACTGCTATTAGCAATGTGTTAAGTTAAACAAAAGTCAAACACCATATTTCTCCATTTACATGAAAGTCAGATTAATATAACCCAACACAGAGTTCCCCCCATATATCAGGAGGATTCCCCTTTACAGTGCAAGGGAACTCTGATATAAAGGGGAACATTGCAGATCATGATCTAAGCGGGAACTCTGATATAAAGGGGAACATTGCAGATCATGATCTAAGCGGGAACTCTGATATAAAAGGGGGGCACTGGTGACCAGAGACCCCACTTATATCAGAGTCCTCTGCATTCCTCTTTACATCAGAGTTCCCCCTTGCACTGTAAGGTGGAATCCTGCAGACTATGATGTAAAGGGGAACTCTGGAAATGTGGGGAGGACTCTGGTGACCAGAGACCACCTTCTGCAGAAAGAAAACACTAAAGTAAGGGGGTTTACTGATATAAGGGGTAAACCTTTTTATCAGTGCCCCCTTACAATATTGCATTGACCCCCCCCCTCTCAGGTAGGCCTGGCGGCGCTGTCACTGACCTCCTCTCAGGTGCACCTTGCAGGGCTCAGTCAATCGGCTCCAGCTCGGTGGCTCTGGTTTTATCCCATAGTTTCCTCTCCACAGTCCATACACGTCTGACTTCTCCCATGACCCCTATCCCTGAGGCACTCCCACTGTTGACTCCACTCCAGACTGCAGACGTGATATAAGACAATAGATGGTCAGAGGCTGCCGATGGTACAGGGGAGGTCACAGGCTGCAGGGGGGGGGGGACAGGAGGTCAGAGGCTGCCGATGGTACAGGGGAGGTCAGAGGCTGCAGGGTGGGGGACAGGAGGTCAGAGGCTGCAGGGTGGGGGACAGGAGGTCAGAGGCTGCCGATGGTACAGGGGAGGTCAGAGGCTGCAGGGTGGGGGACAGGAGGTCAGAGGCTGCAGGGGGGGGACAGGAGGTCAGAGGCTGGGGGGGGGGGACAGGAGGTCAGAGGCTGCAGGGGGGGGACAGGAGGTCAGAGGCTGCAGGGGGGGGACAGGAGGTCAGAGGCTGCAGGGGGGGGACAGGAGGTCGGAGGCTGCAGGGGGGGGACAGGAGGTCGGAGGCTGCAGGGGGGGGACAGGAGGTCGGAGGCTGCAGGGGGGGGACAGGAGGTCGGAGGCTGCAGGGGGGGGACAGGAGGTCGGAGGCTGCAGGGGGGGGACAGGAGGTCGGAGGCTGCAGGGGGGGGACAGGAGGTCGGAGGCTGCAGGGGGGGGACAGGAGGTCGGAGGCTGCAGGGGGGGGACAGGAGGTTGGAGGCTGCAGGGGGGGGACAGGAGGTCAGAGGCTGCAGGGGGGGGACAGGAGGTCAGAGGCTGCAGGGGGGGGACAGGAGGTCAGAGGCTGCAGGGGGGGGACAGGAGGTCAGAGGCTGCAGGGGGGGGACAGGAGGTCAGAGGCTGCAGGGGGGGGACAGGAGGTCAGAGGCTGCAGGGGGGGACAGGAGGTCAGAGGCTGCAGGGGGGGGACAGGAGGTCAGAGGCTGCAGGGGGGGGACAGGAGGTCAGAGGCTGCAGGGGGGGGACAGGAGGTCAGAGGCTGCAGGGGGGGGACAGGAGGTCAGAGGCTGCAGTGGGGTCAGGAGGTCAGAGGCTGCAGGAGGTCAGAGGCTGCAGGGGGGGCAGGAGGTCAGAGGCTGCAGTGGGGTCAGGAGGTCAGAGGCTGCAGGAGGTCAGAGGCTGCAGGGGGGGCAGGAGGTCAGAGGCTGCAGTGGGGGCAGGAGGTCAGAGGCTGCAGTGGGGGCAGGAGGTCAGAGGCTGCAGTGGGGGCAGGAGGTCAGAGGCTGCAGTGGGGGGCAGGAGGTCAGAGGCTGCAGTGGGGTCAGGAGGTCAGAGGCTGCAGGAGGTCAGAGGCTGCAGGGGGGGCAGGAGGTCAGAGGCTGCAGTGGGGGCAGGAGGTCAGAGGCTGCAGTGGGGGCAGGAGGTCAGAGGCTGCAGTGGGGGCAGGAGGTCAGAGGCTGCAGTGGGGGGCAGGAGGTCAGAGGCTGCAGTGGGAGCAGGAGGTCAGAGGCTGCAGTGGGAGCAGGAGGTCAGAGGCTGCAGGGGGGGGACAGGAGGTCAGAGGCTGCAGGGGGGGGGACAGGAGGTCAGAGGCTGCAGGGGGGGGACAGGAGGTCAGAGGCTGCAGGGGGGGGACAGGAGGTCAGAGGCTGCAGGGGGGGGACAGGAGGTCAGAGGCTGCAGGGGGGACAGGAGGTCAGAGGCTGCAGGGGGGGGACAGGAGGTCAGAGGCTGCAGGGGGGGGACAGGAGGTCAGAGGCTGCAGGGGGGGGACAGGAGGTCAGAGGCTGCAGTGGGGTCAGGAGGTCAGAGGCTGCAGGAGGTCAGAGGCTGCAGGGGGGGCAGGAGGTCAGAGGCTGCAGTGGGGTCAGGAGGTCAGAGGCTGCAGGAGGTCAGAGGCTGCAGGGGGGGCAGGAGGTCAGAGGCTGCAGTGGGGGCAGGAGGTCAGAGGCTGCAGTGGGGGCAGGAGGTCAGAGGCTGCAGTGGGGGGCAGGAGGTCAGAGGCTGCAGTGGGAGCAGGAGGTCAGAGGCTGCAGTGGGAGCAGGAGGTCAGAGGCTGCAGTGGGAGCAGGAGGTCAGAGGCTGCAGTGGGAGCAGGAGGTCAGAGGCTGCAGTGGGGGCAGGAGGTCAGAGGCTGCAGGAGGTCAGAGGCTGCAGGGGGGGCAGGAGGTCAGAGGCTGCAGGAGGTCAGAGGCTGCAGTGGGGGCAGGAGGTCAGAGGCTGCAGTGGGGGGCAGGAGGTCAGAGGCTGCAGTGGGAGCAGGAGGTCAGAGGCTGCAGGGGGGGCAGGAGGTCAGAGGCTGCAGTGGGGGCAGGAGGTCAGAGGCTGCAGGGGGGGCAGGAGGTCAGAGGCTGCAGGGGGGGCGGGAGGAAGAGGCCACCAGCCGAAGAAGAGGCGAGCAGACGAGTACTCACGGCGGTACTTTTAAAAATGGCGCCGATCGGCGCCATCGTCACTGCGCATGCGCCCGCACTTCCGAGAATTGCCGAGTGTGTACGGACTTTCCCGAGCACGGCTAGCTCGGGAAAGCCCGTACACACTTTCGACAGTAGTGCTGGCGCATGCGCAGTTGCATGTAAGCCTGGCGGCCCCGCGGCCATGTTTCTTTCAGGCGCCGCTGCCCTCACAGCGGCACCAGGGGCAGCCAGACAGCCGGCCCACCGGGGGATTTCCCGGTATCCCGGTCGGCCAGTCCGGCACTGCACGCTTGACACTATCTGAACCAAATAATTTTATCTTGGTCTCATCAGACCGCAGGATATGGTTCCAGTAATCCATGTCCTTAGTCTGCTTGTCTTCAGCAAGCTGTTTGCAGGCTTTCTTGTGCATCATCCTTGGAAGAGGCTTCCTTCTGTTACGACAGCCATGCAGACCAATTTGATGCAGTGTGCGGTGTATGGTCTGAGCACTGACAGGCTGACCCCCCACCCCTTCAACCTCTGCAGCAATGCGGGCAGCACTCATACGTCTACTTCCCAAAGACAATATCTGGATATGATGCTGAGCACGTGCACTCAACTTCTTTGGTGGACCATGGCGAGGCCTGTTCTGAGTGGAACCTGTCCTGTTAAACCGCTGTATGGTCTTGGCCACCGTGCTGCAGCTCAGTTTCAGGGTCTTGGCAATCTTCTTATAGCCTAGGCCATCTTTGTGCAAGTTCTCCCACTTAAAAAGATGAGAGAGGCCTGTAATTGTCATCATAGGTATACCTCAACTATGAGAGACAAAATGTGGAAACAAATCCAGACAATCACATTGTCTGATTTTTGAAAGAATTTATTTGCAAATTATGGTGGAAAGTAAGTATTTTGTCAATATCAAAAGTTCATCTCAATACTTTGTTATATATCCTTTGTTGGCAATGACAGAGGTCAAACGTTTTCTGTAAGTCTTCACAAGGTTGTCACACACTGTTGCTGGTATGTCGGCCCATTCCTCCATGCAGATCTCCTCTAGAGCAGTGATGTTTTTGGGCTGTCGCTGGGCAACACGGACTTTCAACTCCCTCCAAAGGTTTTCTATGGGGTTGAGATCTGGAGACTGGCTAGGCCACTCCAGGACCTTGAAATGCTTCTTACAAATCCACTCCTTCGTTGCCCGGGCGGTGTGTTTGGGATCATTGTCATGCTGAAAGACCAAGCCATGTTTCATCTTCAATGCCCTTGCTGATGGGAGGAAGTTTGCACTCAAAATCTCACGATACATGGCCCCATTCATTCTTTCATGTACATGGATCAGTTGCCCTGTTCTCTTTGCAGAGAAACAGTCCCAAAGCATGATGTTGCCACCCCCATGCTTCACAGTAGGTATGGTGTTCTTTGGTTGCAACTCAGCATTCTCTCTCCTCCAAACACGATGAGTTGTGTTTCTACCAAACAGTTGGTCCCTGGCGGCGTAGTGTGTTACTGATGGTAGCCTTTGTTACGTTGGTCCCAGCTCTCTGCAGGTCATTCACTAGGTCCTCCCGTGTGGTTCTGGGATTTTTGCTCACCATTCTTGTGATCATTTTGACCCCACGGGGTGAGATCTTGCGTGGAGCCCCAGATCAAGGGAGATTATTAGTGATCTTGTATGTCTTCCATTTTCTAATTATTGCTCAAACAGTTGATTTCTTCACACCAAGCTGCTTGTCTATTGCATATTCAGTCTTCCCAGCCTGGTGCAGGTCTACATATTTGTTTCTGGTGTCCTTCGACAGCTCTTTGGTCTTCACCATAGTGGAGTTTGGAGTGTGACTGTTTGAGGTTGTGGACAGGTGTCTTGTATACTGATAACAAGTTCAAACAGGTGCCATTAATACAGGTAATGAGTGGAGGACAAAGGAGCCTCTTAAAGAAGAAGATACAGGTCTGTGAGAGCCAGAAATCTTACTTGTTTGTAGGTGACCAAATACTTATTTTCCACCATAATTTGCAAAAAAAGTCTTTCAAAAATCAGAATATGTGATTGTCTGGATTTGTTTCCACATTTTGTTTCTCATAGTTGAGGTATACCTATGATGACAATTACAGGCCTCTCCCATCTTTTTAAGTTGGAGAACTTGCACAATTGGTGGCTGACTAAATACTTTTTTGCCCCACTGTGTATATATTAGCATCCTGTAATCCCATCAAGAATATGGATTTTCCCTATGAACACCAAAGCCGAAAACAGAAAAATCTTATACAAATTTCCCAGAACATTTAAATGCCATTTGAAAGTAGTTTGAGATTTAGTTTTCTTTTAACAATCAATTTTGGAAGGAATGGACTTTACCAAAAGAAAACCACAGTTAGAAATGTGTACATGTGAGATACATTTTCCCATCCACTCCTACTAATTTTCTTTTCACTGCAGTCAAAAAAAAACAAAAAACAAAAAACGAACATCGATTTAACCCCATTAATGGTCAGTAAAATGCTGGAGGTGCCTCAAACTGCATAGATACTGAGATGCTTATACTGAGTGTTGGATAAAAAAAACTCAGTATTTGAAATAAATCTGCGTTGTGTATCCGGTGTTGTGTGTACTGGGGTATATGCAGGGCCATCTTTAATAATGATTGGACCCTGAGCAAACATTTTCTTGGGCCCTCCTGAATCCACTTATCAACTATTTGCAGGCAGTGCAGGCTCAAGGGGAAGCTGCCAAAAATATGTAGAAGAACACGTATCGGCCTAAATTGAGGAAAAAAAATGTTTTTTTAATTATTTTTTGGGGATATTTATTATAGCAAAAAGTAAAAAATAATGCATTTTTTTCAAAATTGTCGCTATTTTTTTGTTTATAGCGCAAAAAATAAAAACCGCAGAGGTGATCAAATACCACCAAAAGAAAACTCTATTTGTGGGAACAAAAGGACGTCAATTTTGTTTGGGTGCCACGTCGCACGACCGCGCAATTGTCAGTTAAAGCGACGCAGTGCCGAATCTCAAAAAGTGCTCTGGTCAGGAAGGGGGTAAATTCTTCCGGGGCTGAAGCGGTTAAGGATTGTATTTTACTGCTTTTGCATGGAAATATTGTTTATTGGGAAAAATGAAAATAAAGACAAATTAAAAAAAAAAAAAAAAAAAGGATCAGAAAAATGTAATGGACAATCTTACAAGGATAAAAAGTCGAACAAAATTGTACTAGTGTATATGCAGCTTAACCGCTTCCGGACCGCCCACATATACTGTGGCAGGGCGGCCCGGCTGCGCTCCCGACGTACCTGTACGTTGGTCTGTGTATGAGATACAGTGCGCCCGGCGGACTCGATGTCCACCGGCCACCTGCGATCGTGGTACAGAGAGGCAGAACAGGGATCTGCCTATGTAAACAAAGCAGATCCCCGTTCTGACAGGGGACAATACTGAGATCGGCTGTTCCCAGTGATCAGGAACAGCGATCTCTGTGTTGTCCCAGTAAGCCCATCCCCCACACAGAACACACACATAGGGAACACAGCTAACCCTTTGATCGCCTCCTAGTGTTAACCCCTTCCCTGCCAGTGTCATTTATACATTAATCGGTGCATTTTTTTTTTTAGCACTGATCAATGTAATAACGTCACTGGTCCCCAAAGAGTGTCACTTGGGGTCAGATTTGTCCGCCGCAATGTAGCAGTCCCGCAAAAAAAAAAAAACGCAGATCGCCGTCATTACCAGTAAAAACACTAAAAAAATAAAAGTCCAAAAAATGTATTCCATAGTTTGTAGACGCTATAACTTTTGCGCAAACCAATCAATATACGCTTATTGCGATTTTGTTTACCAAAAATATGTAGAAGAATACGTATCGGCCTAAACTGATGAATAAATTCATTTTTTTTATATATTATTTTTGGACATGTATTATAGCAGAAAGTAAAAAATGTTTTTTTCAAAATTGACGCTCTTTTTTTGTTTATAGCCCAAAAAATAAAAACCGCACAGGCGATCAAATACCACCAAAAGAAAGCTCTATTTGTGCAGGCAAAAGGACGTTTTGTTTGGGTGCAGCGTTGCACGACCGCGCAATTGTCAGTTAAAGCGACGCAGTGCCGTATCGCAAAAAATGGCCTGGTCATTTAGGCTGGATTCACATCTATGCATTTTTTGTGCTTTTTGCATTTTGCAGATTTGCACTACAGTCCATTTAATATGGTTTCCTATGGAACACGTTCTGTAGTGCAAACCTGCAAAATGCAAAAAGCACAAAAAATGCCATAGATGTGAATCCAGCCTAAGGGGGGCAAATCCTTCCAGGGCTGGAGTGGTTCATTTATATGGTCACACCAGCAGGGAAATGGTGGCTGATAAGCATAGAGAGTCACTTAGGTCACTGGTTTCCAGAGAAGTGAACTTGAATGAATGGTTCAGAGAGGGGCGTCTCTTGTATTCCGCTAACATACGCAAACACCTCAAATCCAGCTTGTTACATAATCTGATCACACCAGCGGGACCTGTCAGTTTTCAGGGACAGCGGAGGACAGGAGGATTAGAAGGCTGAGAGAATGAAGGGCATCTGTGGATTAACCCTCAAGACGCCATGACACTTGACGGATCCCTCCGGTGGTCTAGACTTCTCAGAGTTTGGTCTGCCCTTCAACCCTGACAATAAAGACACCTTTCCATACACACCATTTCCTGAAGGTCTCCTTCTTCTTCCCCCAACCAGTAATATTAAAGCGGAACTTCAGTCATTTTTTCATCTTTCCATTTAATCTTCTGCCCTTGTTGTTGTTTTAACTTTGGATAGTAAAACATTTTTTTTTCTGCCAGTAAATACCTTATACAGCCCACTTCCTGTTTCTTGTCTGGTAAAAAGCCTAGGATTATGACATCATGCACAGCTCTCTCTCTCACTCAGATTTTGCCAGTAAGTGGGGGGGAGTCACAAGAGGGCCAATGAGAGCTGAAGAGCTGGAGGTGTGCCTCTGTGTAAATCCAGGAAGTGGACAGGCAGCAGCTTCAGCTGCCCACAGTTAAAATGGCTGCAGCCAGACTTAGTGGAGGGAGATTTCTGCAGCATATTTGGCAAGTACAGAAATCACAGTATATATGAAATAATATGCAAAGTGGTTGGAGAGAAGCTTCAGAATGGCAAAGATGTTTGTATTACTATGTGAGCAGACTGCAGTTCTTCTTTAATGATGACCCAATGGAGGCAACAAACTGATTTACATGCGTGTGATTTATGCCCATGTAAGTTTCTGCAGACATGGTGTATACAGCTATTTATTACTCTCTCCCGGGTGTGGAAATGTGCATGCAATTTACATTGGATACCTGAAAGCGTCCGTTTGCATGAGGCCTAAGATTTTTCTTTTTTAATACAATGCACATACATAAAAGTATTGGCGAGGGCTGTGCTGATAGAAAGCAAAGAGGCATCAATAGGGATGAACGGTGTGAGGTCACTGAAATTAGATTCACCACCAAATGATCCATTTCCAAGAAAAGATTTTGTCAATTTACTTTTTCCCCCATTTATTTATAGGGTGTGTTTTTATGGAATTGGTAAAGACAATGGGACACTATTCTTCCCACTGACACCAACAATGGGGCACTATTCCGCCCACTGACACCAACAATGGGGCACTATTCCGCCCAGTGATACCAATGATGGGGAACTATTCCTCCCACTGATACCAACAATGGGGCACTATTCCTTCCACTGATACCAACAATGGGGCACTATTCCTCCCACTGATACCAACAATGGGGCACTATTCCTCCCACTGATACCAATGATGGGGAACTATTCCTCCCACTGATAGCAACAATGGGGCACTATTCCTCCCACTGATACCAATGATGGGGAACTATTCCTCCCACTGATACCAACAATGGGACACTATTCCTTCCACTGATACCAACAATGGGGCACTATTCCTCCCACTGATACCAACAATGGGACACTATTCCTCCCACTGACACTAACAATGGGGCACGATTCCTTCCACTGATACCAATGATGGGGCTGAATTCCTTCCACTGGCACTAAAGATAGGGCACGATGTACTCCCAATGGATGCCAGGACATTTTCTACACCTACTTGCCACAGTGCCCCCCCCCCCCCAAAGTCTGAAGGACAGTAAACTAGAAAGTTTGGAGACCCCTGACATATAGTATCCCTACACAGAAGGCAGAAGGAGCAGGAGAATTTATTTGAAGTTGTAATTTGGTGGTTGGTCCTGGCAATAGGCAAGAAATATAAAGCTAAAGTTTAAAAAATATATATTTTAAATACTTTGGGCCAGTGAGGGCGCAATTTGTCCTGAGAAACAAGACGTCATTCACCTAGATAACAAGCAAATGCAAAGATATGAACCGTTTTACTAACACGTTAAATAGTAGGTGAGGTTGAAAAAAAGACACAAGTCCATCATGTCCAACCTATGTTGCGGTCGTTCAGGTGATTATCTAATAGTTTCTTGAAGCTATCGATACTCCCCGCTGAGACCACCGCCTGTGGAAGGGAATTCCACATCCTTACCGCCCTTACAGTAAAGAACCCTCTACGTAGTTTAAGGTTAAACCTCTTTTCTTCTAATTTTAATAAGTGGCCACGTGTCTTGGTAAACTCCCTTCTGCAAAAGTTTTATCCCTATTGTGGGGTCACCAGTACAGTATTTGTATATTGAAATCCTATCCCCTCTCAAGCGTCTCTTCTCCAGAGAGAATAAGTTCAGTGCTCGCAACCTTTCCTCATAACTAATATCCTCCAGACCCTTTATTAGCTTTGTTGCCCTTCTTTGTACTTGCTCCATTTCCAGCACATCCTTCCTGAGGACTGGTGCCCAGAACTGGACAGCATACTCCAGGTGCAGCTGGACCAGAGTCTTGTAGAGCGGGAGAATTATTTTTTTATCTCTTGCTTTGATCCCCTTTTAATGCCAATATTCTGTTTGCTTTGTTAGCAGCAGATTGGCATTGCATGTCATTGCTGAGCCTATCATCTACTAGGACCCCCAGGTCCTTTTCCATCCTAGATTCCCCCAGAGGTTCTCCCCCCAGTGTATAGATTGCATTCATATTTTTGCCACCCAAATGTATTATTTTACATTTTTCTACTACTTCCCGCCCGGGCTATAGCAGATTACATCCAGGAAGTGGTTCTGTTATCCTGACTGGTCGTCATATGACGTCCAGCAGGATAACATGCCAGAGCGCGCCCGCGGGCGTCAGTCTGACACGCCGCATCTCCGATCGTGGTAAGAAGCCTCTGACAGAGGCTTCTTACCACTTGATCAGCTGTAACCAATCACAGCTGATCATTGTGAGAACCAGGAAGTTCCGGTAAACGGCATTCCTCGGTTTGCGCCGACAGGGAGGGCCGATCGGCGGTTCTCCCTGTTGGGGGGGGGGGGGGGGGTCTGTGCTGATAATCAGCACATTGATTATCAGCACAACCCCCATCAGATGTGCCCATTAGCTGCCAATTAGTGCCCATCATCTGCCAGTCCGTGCCCCATCAATAAATTCTGTCAGTGCCAATCAAAGTGCCAATCAGAGCCCACCACATTGCTAATCAGAGCCCACTACAGTGCCAATCAGTGCCCATCACAGTGCCAATCAGTGCCCAGCAGTAACACCTGTCAGTACCTCATCATCAATGCTGCCCAGTGCCACCTATTAGTGTCCATCCTTGCCACCTGTCAGTGCCAACCAGTACCAATCAGTGCCACCTGTCAGTGCCCATCAGTGCCGCCTATCAGTGCCCATCAGTGATGTATATCAGTGCCCATCAATTCTACATATCAGTGCCTCTTCATCAGTGCCACTTTATCAGTACCAACTTATCAGTGCCCATCAGTCCCACCTCATCAGTAGCCATCAGTGCCGCCTGTTCAGTGCCCATCAGTGCCGCCTCATCAGTGCCCGTTAGTAAAGGAGAAAACAAAATTGTACGACAGAAACTAAGAAAAACTTTTTTTTTTTTCAAAAATGTCGGTTTTTTATAGTTTGTTTAGCAAAAAATAAAAACCCCACAGGTGATCAAATACCACCAAAAAAAAAGCTCTATTTGTGGGAAGAAAATGATAAAAATGTAGTTTGAGTACAGTGTTGTATGAACGCGCAAATGTCATTCAAAGTGCGACAGCATTGAAAGCTGAAAATTGGGCAGGAAGGGGCAAAGTGCCCGGTTTTTAAGTGGTTAAACCTCATTTGCCATGTAGTTGCCCACCCCATTAATTTGTTCAGGTCTTTTTGCAAGATTTCCACATCCTACGGAGAAGTTATTGCCCTGCTTAGCTTAGTATCGTCTGCAAATACAGAGATTGAACTGTTTATCCCATCCTCCAGGTCGTTTATGAACAAATTAAATAGGATCGGTCCCAGCACAGAACCCTGGGGGACCCCACTACCCACCCCTGACCATTCTGAGTACTCCCCATTTATCACCACCCTCTGAACTCGCCCTTGTAGCCAGTTTTCAATCCATGTACTCACCCTATGGTCCATGCCAACGGACCATTTTTTTTACAGTAAACGTTTATGGGGAACTGTGTCAAATGCTTTTGCAAAATCCAGATACACCACGTCTACGGGCCTTCCTTTATCTAGATGGCAACTCACCTCCAAAGTTGGAAAACTGGGTCCAGGCGTTAAGGTTTGTTTTACCTCTGTTATTAAGGGGTTAACGATGACCCAGAATGGTGGTGTGAATGGTCCGTGTGGGCACTACAGAGGACAATGGGCCCTTGTTATAGGTCCAGTTGTGTGTCTGTGACTTCCGATATAATACAGTCCAGCTGGAGGGCAATGCATGGTGTACAACTTTATGTGCTCTGTTATTTGCCCTGGTAATGTTGAGGCTAATGTTTTTTTTTATTATTATTCATTATCACAGAGAACTGGTGGAGCCTGGATCTCAGGCCTTGAGATATTGTCAGCAGAGATAAAAGAACTGCCTTTAGAAAGATAACTTTGAAGTCAGCAACAGCAAACAAGACAGAACATGTGTCCCATCCATACACTGGCTGCAAGCGCCACCTAGTGTTCAAAAAAAAGAAGGGACCCCCATTCTGTTCAAACTAATATTCTACAGCATTGGTGGTCCACTGACTTGACAAATAAGTCAAGTACTTGAGAAGGGCACAAGTGCTGCCCAATTAAACTCCTAATCCACTCTTTCAATTGGCCCGAGTAAAATACCAAAACAGACGATTGTCTGCAGGGGCTCCAAGGGCTGCACAGTGAGTGCCAAAGGGGCCACATACCATCCTTGGGTCACAGGTTCACCACCAAACATATAGAAGTATCAATTTACTGATGTGGCAATTACTAGTTTAAAGTACTTCCATTAAAACATAAAGAGATTTGTTAAAGGTGAGTTCTGGGCAGATGGAAAAGACACAAATTAAAGTGATTGTAAACGATCACCTTGTAAAACATCCCAGTTTAAAATAGAAATGAAAGGCAAAACATTTTTGTATAAAAAAAAACAAAAAAAACCCCAAAAAAACACACATTGTAAATGCCCTTTTTGATAAGTGATCACATTCCCTCTGTTCTCATCTGCATAAGAGCTGGGGGAGAAACAACAGAACACTGAGCTTCTCAGCGACAGGCTGTGCAGTGGGGGGGGGGTCATGTCCGGACAAGTCTGACCATTGGAGGAGAGTACACTGAGTTCCCAGCATGGCTAGAGAACTGACCACAGTGTGCTCCCCTGCTTAGTGTGGTCTGTTTTTAATAGGAAAGCAAATGGATTGGAAGGAACACCAGGGATTTCACACAAATGAAGCAATACAAAGAGAAGAGGAGACTCTCATGTACAAGTACATGGTACAGCAGCCACATATTAGGAATATGAAGTGGGGTAACAAACGCTTTAAAGGGCTTGTAAAGGCTCGTGTTTTTTCACCTTAATGCATTAAGGTGAAAAAACACCTGGCAGTCACCAGCCCCCCCATTTTACTTACCTGAGCCCCTTCATCTTCTTCGGGCGCCGTCCTTCTCTCCCCAATGTCCCGGCCTTGATTGGATAGATTGATAGCAGCGCAGCCATTGGCTCCCGCTCCTGTCAGTCAAATCCAATGACCCGGGCGCCGGGGAGGGGGGGGCCAAGTCATACATTCAGCTTCTATGGATGCCGAATAATGACTCGGGAGCGCGTGCCCACAAGGGAACCCCCTTGGGAGAGCGCTTCTCCTAGGGGGTTATCTAATGCGGGGAGGAGCTGCAAGAGCCACTGAGGGACCCCAGAAGAGGATGTTCAGGGCCACTCTGTGCAAAACGAGCTGCACAGTGGAGGTAAGTATGATATGTTTGTTATTTAAAAAAAAACAAAAAACAAAGCTTTATTTTCAATTTAATGTATTATCACTTTTATGCACTGATGCATCATTAAATGCTGCATTTTTAATGCAATGCAATGGGATCAGCCTCTTGCAGTCCCTGTACAGCAGAGCCCAGAGTGGGAGAAAAAGTAGCAGCACAAGCAGCCAGTCAATGTGATAAGACACACGCTGACAGGAGGAGAAAGCAGAGTGTTAGAGAGGAGTTCATCATTGTGCTCATTTTGCTCCACTATCCGGTCACGTGATAGGGGCGGGTCCACGACGGCCCGTGCTCAATAGAAATGGGTTGAATGATGCTGGCCATCATTCACACTGGAAGACTGAGGACATCTAGTGGCACAAAAGTATCATCACAGGGGACAACTCCTAAAAAGCGACTTTTTTATTGTATCTTCTATGTTATTGTTACTGGACTCTGCTTCAAGAGTAAAGTACCTGAGTGATTTTATTGTCACGCTACTGAGCAATTTTAAAATATGTTTCATGGATTTTTTTTTTTCTAGATTATGAAATGGTTAAAGTTATCAGTTTTTTTTTGTTTTTTTACCATCTGTGTTCCATTGGTGAGAGTTCCTGTCACATTGTATCTCACAGACTGCACTGAGATACTTTGCTCATGAATAAGATCATATTTCAATCGATCAGATTATGGGATTACATAATGTGATTGATCGAAATCCACTTCCTTGTGTGTAGCAGATTGATCAAATGGGTCGCTGGCTATAGATGATTATTCCCGATCACAAGTGATTGGAAAAAAAAACAAATAAATGAACCTTTATGGAGGGATGTATGGCATACCCGCAATTTTTGTCGGATGAATCCTAAATGAAACCTGCAGAAGAAATATGGCAGCTGATCAATGTTGGGTCATTGAGGTTGATTAACTAAAACTGGAGAGTGCAAAATCTGGTGCAGCTCTGCATAGAAACCAATCCGCTTCCAGGTTTTTTTTTTTTTTTTTTTTTGTCAAAACAAGCTGAAGATAGAAGCTGATTGGCTACCATGCACAGCTGCACCAACTTTTGCACTTTCCAGTTTTAGTAAATCAACTCCATTGACTAATCAAGTAGTGATGGAAATCTAGGGAGGATATGACAGATTCTTGCATCTTTGGTGTTGGCGAGTCCAATTTTATGCCCATCTAAAGAAGGCGTACATGATTAGTACTTATCCTTAAAGAGGTTGGAAACCTCCATTTGCAAGTTGTACCTATAGGTAAACCTATAATAAAGCTTACCTATAGTTACTATAAATCTCTCCTAAACGTGCGCCGTTTCGGAGATATTTACTTCGTACTGCGCCGATGAGGTCATTGGCCCTCCGCACCGTTTCTTCAGTAGCGAGTGCCCTGACTGGCGGCTCCCACGCGCATGCACGGGAGTGACGTCACGCGGCTCCGGCCAGTGAGGCTCGATTCACATCTATGCATGTTGCTTTTGAGCGTTTTTGGAGTTTTTTTTGTGATGCTTGCCACGTTTTTGAGCAGCGTTTTTGTAGCGTTTTTACAGCGTTTTTGTAGCGTTTTGCGTTTTGTTTTTTTTTTACAGTTTTTTTTTAGACTGTATACAGTCAAAAAAAGAAATAAAAAAACAAAACAAAAAAAACCCCGCCAAAAACGCATCAAAAACGCTGCAAAAACGCTCCACTTGCGTTTTTGATGCTGGTCTATTGAATTCTATTACATGCAAAACGCTGCATTTTGCATGAAAAAAAGTCCCTGACCCTTTCCAAAAATGCAGAGGTACAAAAAGGCATTGATGTGAACATGCTCCATAGGAACCCATGTTAAAAAATTCCCATGCATTTCTGCAAAATGCAAAATGCATCAAAAAACGCGCTAGTGTGAATGGAGCCTCACAGAGCGGGGACGGCGCGGGCTTCGTTTTCAGATAAGTGTTACATAATGTGCTAGTATGCGATTTTGTAGGGAAAAGAAAAGTAAGTAAAACACATCAGGGTTTAATTCCTGTTTAGACCCCTTTCACACTAAGGCGCATTTCAGGCACTTTCACACTAAAAAAGAAGCCTGAAAAGCTCACGAAAACCTATTTTCATTAAAACTAATAAATGCTTTCACACTGGGGCAGTGCGCTGGCAGGGTGGTGAAAAAACGCTCCTCTCCATTGAAATTAATGGAAAGCGCTTCAAAAGCGCCTGAAAAGCTCTTCAAAAGCGCTCAGTGTTTTACTGGCAGTTTACGAGCGCCTCAGTGTGAAAGGGGCTCCAAAAGTTCTGCTTAAAAAAAAAAATAATTAAAAGTCATCAGCTACAAATACTGCAGCTGCTGACTTTTAATAACCGGACACTTGCCTGTCCCGGGGTCCAGTGATGCGGGGGAACGAACCTCCGCTCGTCTCCCCCTCCTCTCAGCGGTGCCGGCATTGTAACTTTGGGCGCCCGCCGTGACTGGCCGGGCAATCATCTGGGACCTGTGACATGTCCCAGATGATTGCCGAGAGGGACAGGGAAGGAGGGTTACCCCCCCCAAAAAAAAATGACATGCCAAATGTGGCATGTCAGGGGGTTACCTTCCTTAAAGCAGAAGTTCAATTCTTGGGTGGAACTGCGCTTTAAGGTAAATTTCCCTAAGGCTATTAGGACTAGGGAGACCTGCTCATTTATCCCCATAGAAAGTCTCTTAGCACCCTCTAGTGGTGGCCAGGAGCAGCTGATTTGAACACATTATTAGACCCTGTGTTTGGAGCTCCTTACTCCAGTAGAGTAAGTTCCCTTGAAAATGACATTTTGAGCAAGTGAGAAAGAGTAATGCCCCGTACACACGATCGGACATTGATCGGACATTCCGACAACAAAATCCATGGATCTTTTCCAACGGACGTTGGCTCAAACTTGTCTTGCATACACACGGTCACACAAAGTTGGTCGGAAATTCCGAAAACCTCAAGAACGCCGTGACGTACAACACGTACGACGGGCCGAGAAAAATGAAGTTCAATAGCCAGTGCGGCTCCTTCTGCTTGATTCCGAGCGTGCGTGCAACTTTGTGCATCGGAATTTGGACATCGGATTTTGTTGACGGAAAATTTAAGAAGCAGATCTCAAATTTTACGCGACGGAAATTCCAATAGAAAATGTGCGATGGAGCCTACACACGGTTGGAATTTACGATCAAAAGGCTCCCATCGAACATTTTCCATCGGAAAATCTGACCGCATGTACGGGGCATTACAGGAATACAAGCTAAGTATTTATAGTACATATATTCTTTATCCCTTTATTGACCAGAGGTTACATAGAGTTAAATATTTAGTCTGGTTAAAAAAAAAAAAAGAAAAGAATGTCCAGTTCAACCAATAGAAGGGAAACAACAACAAAAAAATACAATCCTATATACACACACACAATGCGATACCCACAGTTGATCAAGAGGAAGGCAAAAAATCCCAATAAAGCATGATGCAATTTGCTACAGCAGGGGAAATTCCTTCCTGATCCCCTGACAGGCAATTGGATATTTCCTGGATCAACTTTACCTATAAAATGTTATTATTCAGTTATATTATGTACATTTAGGAAAGTATCCAGGCCTTTTTTAAAGCAATCTACTGAGCTGGCCAGAACCACCTCTTTTCACAGCTCTTACTGAGAAGAAGCCTTTCCATATTTGGAGATGAAATCGCTTTCTCCAGATGTAAAGAGTGCCCCCTTGTGATGGCATTAAAGTGAATAACTCAACACCAAGTTCACTATATGAACCACTATATTTGTACATGTTGATCACATCCCCCCTTATTCTCCTTTTCTCAAGAGAGAATAAATTCAGTTCCTCTAATCTTTCCTCATAGCTGAGCTCCTCCATGCCTCTCGTCAGTTTGGTTGCCCTTCTCTGCACTTTCTCCAGTTTCCAGCTGGCAATAATCGTATGTAAAATCCGGCAGGCTGGTTGTACCCAAGTTGATCGATCAAACAACTTGGTACATTCAGCCTGCCTATACATGGTTCGAATCTCGGCCGGTTCCTGCTATGACCAGCCATAGATTGGGACCAGCGATCGTATTTAAATTGATCTGAATATGGGATTACATGGGGAGGGGGGGAGATGTGATCAATAACCTACAATTGTAAGTTATGATCATATCCTATCGATCGAAATCCACTTCCCCATGGGTGGCATATCAATCGAATGGGTAGTTAACTATAGATCGATTATTCCTATCAGAAGAGATTGACTGGCAAAAGAAATCAATCATTTATTGAAGCGAGTATGGCCACCATAAGAGAGTAGTTCCCATCAGAAATTTCCTTTCACTTTCTGATGTGTCACCAGCACAGGAAATGAAGGGAAATGTTCCTCAACAGGGCACAGAAAATAAAACTGACGTGGTTTAACTCTTTTCTATTCCAGAGGCGGACTGACCATTCGGGCACTCGGGCACTGACCGAGGGCCCGACGGCCACTAGGGGGCCCCATCAGGGCTGCCAGCCTCGGTAAAAGCAGGGACAGTTTGTAAAAATCTGTATATTTTTACATCTGTCCCCTGAAATGGCCACTACCGACATCATTTTGCTATACAAATCTCGAGATTGTAGCTGCCCCAATGGGAGCACAGTGTACACGCCCCCTTCTCCGGCGCGGCTTTTTTGACACAGGAGCAGGAGATGCCGACAGGGGGAGGAGAGGAGAGGGAGGAGGGGACAGCCTGCAGTGTGGGGACGGACTGCTGCCTGATAGAAGGTAAGCTGGCTGAGCTGAACTAAATGTATTCTTATCAATGCTTACACTGGTGAGGAGGGGGAGGGGGAAGGCTGTGTTACCTCTAGCAGGGCTCCTCCTGTCACTTAGGGTCCTGTTAGATCCATGTTCTGAGTGTGAGAAGTGCCATGCTTCTATGCTTCTGGGGAAAGGATGTTCTGAACTTCTATAATCTCCCTACTCATCACCTGCCCTCCAGTACACAGGCACAGTCTCCTCTCCTGTACAGTGTTACCACATCCAATGTCTGTGAGCTTCTGGGGCACTACAAGTACCAGCATGCCAGGAGAAGGGGTCAGCAGCAGTATGTTCTATCAGGATGATTTTTGGGTGAAAAGTGTTGGTGTGTGTGTGTATATATGTATACTATGTATGTATACTATGCATTTGTGTGTATACCAGGGGCAGCCCATCCATTAAGGGTGCCGCCCCCTCTATCATGCCACCCCCTATATGTAGAATGGATAGATTCATGCATAGCATAAATCTATCCATGGCCACAGCAGCCACCCCCCTTTCAGGACACGGGCGCCTGAATTATAGCGGCTGGGGATGTGTTTTTTTTTCAAGCACCAGATTAGAGCCATAGGCTCTAATAGGTTTCAAAATAAGGTGGCCTCAGAGCGCAGAGTGCTCGGAGCCCATACAGGTGTGTTAGAAAAGCAAATTAATATTTGCTTTTCTAACGCTGAACCGCCTCTCTGCTAATCAGTAAGTGCGGGTCTTATACCCACCACGCGATTGGCTGAAAGGACAGGCGCTCCTATTGAACGCCTAGCAGGAGGAAAGAAGAGATGCAGGGAGTAAGCATGGAGGACACAGCTCGCCGCCGCCCGACCCATAGCTTGCCGCTGCCTGTCCCACATCTCACCACCGTCACCCTCTGCCTGACCCACCACCAAGATGGGTAAGTGCCGGTCAGACAACGGGCGTGGGTGCTGGTTAAATGCTGCCGGGGGGGGGGGGGGTCACAGTAGCTGCATTTGATGAAGCACAGTGGCTGCATTTGATGGGGCACAGTAGCTGCATTTAATGGGGCACAGTGGCTGCATTTGATGGGGCACAGTGGCTGCATTTGATGGGGCACAGTGGCTGCATTTGATGGGGCACAGTGGCTGCATTTGATGGGGCACAGTGGCTGCATTTGATGGGGCACAGTGGCTGCATTTGATGGGGCACAGTGGCTGCATTTGATGGGGCACAGTGGCTGCATTTGATGGGGCACAGTGGCTGCATTTGATAGGGCACAGTAGCTGCATTTGATAGGGCACAGTAGCTGCATTTGATAGGGCACAGTGGCTGCATTTGATAGGGCACAGTGGCTGCATTTGATAGGGCACAGTGGCTGCATTTGATGGGGCACAGTGGCTGCATTTGATGGGGCACAGTGGCTGCATTTGATGGGGCACAGTGGCTGCATTTGATGGGGCACAGTGGCTGCATTCGATGGGGCACAGTGGCTGCATTCGATGGGGCACAGTGGCTGCATTTGATGGGGCACAGTGGGGCTGCAATTGATGTTTTTTTTCCAGTATTTTTCAGCATTTTTCCCATTTTGTTTGTGCCTCCCCCCCAAAAAATTTGAGCACCAACCGCCACTGGTGTATACTGTGTGATCCATGTGAGCCCACTGCTGCTCAACAGAAGTCACTCTAACAATCCCATGCCCATCTGAATAGTGCTCTGCTGAGCCCGGCCTCGGATCAGGCAGCAGACCAGGTCTGGGTGCGTGCCTGTGCGGTGATATGGCACACATCAAGCATGGCTTTTATTCACATGCCCCACTGCCAGATCTGAGACCAACCACAGCAGTTCACTATTTCGCTGGCTCTACGACTCACTTGCGCGGTTCAGAGCCTGCAACAAGTGGATTTTATTTAAAAGCCTTTTTTCGCCAGCTGCCTACCACACCAAGCACCAAGGTGCAAAGCTGTGTGTAAGGGGACACTGATGGAAGGTGATACTGGGGCTCTGCGGCAGGGTGACACTCTGGGGGGGCTCTGCCGCAGGGTGACACTCTGGGTGGCTCTGCCGCAGGGTGACACTCTGGGCGGCTCTGCCGCAGGGTGACACTCTGGGCGGCTCTGCCGCAGGGTGACACTCTGGGCGGCTCTGCCGCAGGGTGACACTCTGGGCGGCTCTGCCGTAGGGTGACACTCTGGGGGGCTCTGCCGCAGGGTGACACTCTGGGGGGCTCTGCCGCAGGGTGACACTCTGGGGGGCTCTCCCGTAGCCTGACACTCTGGGGGGCTCTTCCGTAGGGTGACACTCTGGGTGGCTCTGCCGTAGGGTGACACTCTGGGCGGCTCTGCCGCAGGGTGACACTCTGGGCGGCTCTGCCGCAGGGTGACACTCTGGGCGGCTCTGCCGCAGGGTGACACTCTGGGCGGCTCTGCCGTAGGGTGACACTCTGGGGGGCTCTGCCGCAGGGTGACACTCTGGGGGGCTTTGCCGCAGGGTGACACTCTGGGGGGCTCTCCCGTAGCCTGACACTCTGGGGGGCTCTTCCGTAGGGTGACACTCTGGGGGGCTCTGCCGTAGGGTGACACTCTGGGGGGCTCTGCCGTAGGGTGACACTCTGGGGGGGCTCTGCCGTAGGGTGACACTCTGGGGGGCTCTGCCGCAGGGTGACAAACTGGGAGGCTCTGCCGCAGGGTGGGACTCTGGGGGGCTCTGCCGTAGGGTGACACTCTGGGGGGGCTCTGCCGTAGGGTGACACTCTGGGGGGGCTCTGCCGTAGGGTGACACTCTGGGGGGGCTCTGCCGCAGGGTGACACTCTGGGGGGGCTCTGCCGCAGGGTGACACTCTGGGGGGGCTCTGCCGCAGGGTGGGACTCTGGGAGGCTCTGTCGTAGGGTGGCACACTGGGGGTTCTCCTGTAGTTTGGCACTCTGTGGACTGTGATATATATATGGAGAATGTTGGGACTTTGGTGTAAGGGAAGACTCTGATGTGAGCGTGGCGCTCATCCTGACTGCTGTACTCTATATGTTGTTTTGTTTGTTACTCATGACCCCTGTACTCTGTACATTATACTGTACACAGACATGACCAAGGTGTTCATTGTCTCAACAGTTGCTGGTTTTAATTAAGTTCTTCTGTAATGTTGCCTCAGTAAGCCAAAAGTATCCTTTTTTTTGTGCATAAAAAAACATATATATAATGGAAACATTTATTTTAAAAACAAATGATCCTTTGACTGAGATTCATTTGTGTCTGAGATTATCAGATGCGACACAGTAATTAGAATTTAATGAGTACAAGGTCTGTGGTATGATTGCATTGTATACAGCAGATGCAGATTCTGTTCTATCCTCTTTTAAGACTCTCCCACTGGTCATGCCCATTGTTCGTCATGGTGCACTATGTATGCCGCAGGTCATCATCTCCCTGGTAGGGGCCCCAGTGCAGTATTTTGCCCAGAGGCCCATGATGCTGTTAAGGTGGCAATGTCCATGAGAGGCTTCTGGTGAGTTTACTGGGTCACCAGCTCTAATGCCCCGTACACACGGTCGGATTTTCCCATGGAAAATGTCCGATCGGAGCGTGTTGTCGGAAATTCCGACCGTGTGTGGGCTCCATCGGACTTTTTCTATCGGATTTTCCGACACACAAAGTTGGAGAGCAGGAGATAAAATTTTCCGACAACAAAATCCGTTGTCGGAAATTCCGATCGTGTGTACACAAATCCGACGGACAAAGTGCCACGCATGCTCAGAATAAATAAAGAGATGAAAGCTATTGGCCACTGCCCCGTTTATAGTCCCAACGTACATGTTTTACGTCACTTTCGTTCAGAATGATCGGATTTTCCGACAACTTTGTGTGACCGTGTGTATGCAAGACAAGTTTGAGCCAACATCCGTTGGAAAAAATCCTAGGATTTTGTTGTCGGAATGTCCGAACAAAGTCCGACCGTGTGTACGCCCTATAAGTCTCCTGCCACTCAGCATGTCGCCGAGCTTGGTGCCCCTCCCCTCAGTGGGTATGCCCACATTCATGTTGCATCAAAAAAAGATGGCTGCCGCATGGCGGCCATCTCTAAGCCTGGGGACCCCATAATCTCCTATTGCCCGGGGGCCCCATGAGTTGTCAGTCCGCCCCTAAATTCTATCCAAAGGTTTAAAAAAAAAAAAATTGTTTTAGTCTTACATACAACTGGCGCTGTGCCCATGCTACGCAGGTTGCCAGGCATTATAAGCAAATTGGATTTACCTTCTCCATGCTTGCCTGGATCCGCCATCAGAGGAAACACAACCAACATTGATGAGTCCAGGGCCGCTGTTACAAATCACGGGGTTCCGTCCAGCCTACACAACAGCTCCCCCTCCAAAAACATATTAAATGATAGTTTTACTAAAATGCTACAACCACAATGCTATGCTTTGGAGCCATGACAGAAATTATTTCCCCTATCAAACAAGACCCACTCAAGTGAATAGGGCTGTTCTGCATATCCCCCCTCCCCCCAACTGAGAAAGAAGAGTAGAAGCCAGAAGCTCCGCAGGGGGGTCCACGAGAGGCACAAGTGTCAGCAATGAGGCAGCAGAGCCGGCCCTCCTTTTAAACTGGTGAGGCCCTGCACAGGAGGGCCGTCTGTACTGCCTTATCAGTCATGTCCATTGGCACCATATCTGACACATCCAGAGAATTCTACCATCCAGTGGCGGCTGGTGTTCAAAATTTTTTGGAGGTGGCGCAAACAAACTGAAAAATTCTGAAAAGAAAAAGTTCAATTGCAGCCTCACTTTGCCATCAAACGCAGCCACTGTGCCCATCAATTGCCGCCACTGTGCCATATCAAATGCTCCCACTGTGTCCCATCAAATGCTCCCACTGTGCCCCATCAAATGCTCCCACTGTGCCCCATCAAATGCTCCCACTGTGCCCCATCAAATGCTCCCACTGTGCCCCATCAAATGCTCCCACTGTGTCCCATCAAATGCTCCCACTTTGCCCCATCAAATGCTCCCACTGTGTCCCATCAAATGCTCCCACTGTGCCCCATCAAATGCTCCCACTGTGTCCCATCAAATGCAGCCACTGTGCCATATCAAATGCTCCCACTGTGTCCCATCAAATGCAGCCACTGTGCCATATCAAATGCTCCCACTGTGTCCCATCAAATGCTGCCAGTGTGATCCCCCCGGCCGCCCGCCATCTGCCCGGCACTTACCCTGTCTCGGTGGGGCAGCGTGTGATGGCGGCGAGCGGTGTCCTCCATGCTCCTACATGCTCCTCGATGTCTCCCGTCCTCTCTTCCCGTCCTCTGCTATGATTGGACACCTGATAGGCGTCCAATCACAGCGCCTGTCATTTCAGCCAATCAGGTGACGGGTAACAGACCCGAGCAGTAGGGTGCCCACGTGTCCCGGATTGCCCGGGACATTCCCACAATTGGCAGGTCTGTCCCGGGTCCCGGGCACCTTCATTCCGGGACAATACAGTGTCCCGGAATGGAATTGACAGAGCGAGCAAACCCCGCTATAGCGCTGGTGCTCGCTCTGCCTCCAGCTCCACCTGAGACTCTGGTCACTGGTTGCTATAGCCGCCTGGCGGCTAGCAACCAGTGACCTCACAGACTGCCCAGCATGCAAAGCGGAGGAGAAGTTAACTTTCTCCTCCGCGCCTAATGCTCTCCACCATGCCGGACGAGGCTGTCAGCGGGGCAGCCTCAAAGACACTTATCCACTGGGCACTGTCTGTTACCTGGATGTCTCCCTGCCTCGTACCGCAGAGCAGACTGAAGCCGCCTCCCCCTCCTCAGCTATTACAAGCTTATACAAGTATGCGGAGAGGGAAGAGGGACACCTCTGTGGATTCCTGGCGCTGATCTGAGGTCTGTTCTAAGCTTATATTATGCTTATGTAGATGGACAGAGAAGGGGCATGGATAGTGATCAGGAAAAGGGTGAAAAGTGCCCCCCCCCCCAGCATGTTTCTGACACCCACCTCTCCACTAGCACAAGTAGAAGGGGGGGGGTCTGTACTGTGGGGGGTTCTCTACTTAGTGGGGGGTCTGTACTTAGTGGGGGGTTCTGTACTTAGTGGGGGGTTCTAGACTTAGTGGGGGGTCAGTACTGAAGGGGGGTCTATAATGAGGGAGTTGGGTCTATACTGATGGAGAAGGGGGTCTGTACTGAGGGAGGGGAATTTATACTTGATGGAGGGGGGTCTTTACTGAGGGGGTATATACTTAGTGAAGAGGAGGGTTCATACTGAGGGAGGGGGCCTATAGTTAGTGGAGGGGGGCCCGTACTGAGGGAGGGGGCCTATAGTTAGTGAAGGGGGGCCCGTACTGAGGGAGGGGGCCTATAGTTAGTGGATGGGGGCCCGTACTGAGGGAGGGGGCCTATAGTTAGTGGAGGGGGGCCCGTACTGAGGGAGGGGGCCTATAGTTAGTGGGGGACAGGGTCTGTACTGAGGGAGGGGGCTTATACTTAGTGAAGAGGGGGCCATACTGAGGGAGGGGGTCTATAGTTAGTAGAGGGGGGATCTGTACTGAGGGAGGGGGTCTATAGTTAGTGGGGGGGTCTGTACTGAGGGAGGGGGCCTATACCTAGTGGAGAGGTGGGTCCGTATTGAGGGAGGGGGGTCTATAGTTAGTGTGGGGGGTCCGTACTGAGGGAGGGGGCCTATAGTTAGTGGGGGGGGGTCCGTACTGAGGGAGGAGGCTTATACTTAGTGGAGAGGGGGCCGGACTGAGGGAGGGGGCTATAGTTAGTAGAAGGGGGTCCCTACTGAGGGAGGGGGGTCTATACTAAGGGAGGGGGGGTCTATTATTACAATGTAACAATACAATTTCAAGCATGGTATTGGGATAATATAAGTGCTAAAACCAGCCATTCACCCGACAAATCACTCGTCGCCGAAATCTCGCCAACCCCGAAACTACATTCAACCCCCCCGTCCAAAATTGTCCCTGAATGGCAGTTTGGAAATGTGGTCACCCTACCGAGCACCTGATTGGCGGAGAGGTGGTTCAGTGTTATGAAAGCGAAAATTCATTCGCTTTTCTAACACAGCTGGGTGAACTGCGAGCGCCAAGCATGGTGCTCGCTGTTTACCTTTTTTGACGCCTATTAGAACCTGTGGCACAGGTGTCAAACACAAGGCCCGCGGGCCGAATCTGGCCCTCCAGGCCATTTCATGTGGCCCTCACACCTCTCCTGCAGCTGCAGGAGAGCTTCAGCCCTCCTCTGGTCCTCCTCCAGACCCCTACTTTCTGCTTTCAAGCAAAGCTTCTTCCCAGCAGCAGCATAAGGAAAGGGGGTGCACTGTGATGTTAGGGAGAGTAGGGGACTCAACTGATGGTGGGGTGGCTCTTGACATCTAATGTAAGGGGAGGGGATGCGCTGGACATCTAATCTTACAGATACAACCAACCCTATTGAGGACAACCATAATGCTGATGCGGCCCACAATGAAATTGAGTTTGACATCCCTGGCCTACGGCTCTAATCAGGTGCTTCAAAAAAATACCCCGCCGCTGTAATTCAGGCGCCCGAAAAGGAATAGGGTGTGGCATGCAGCGGCCATAGATAGATTCATGCAATGCATGAATCTATCTATTGGTGATAGAGGGGGTGGCAGAAGAGAGGGGGCGGCGCCCGTGTGCCCTTATGGACGCACCGCCACTGCTACCCTCTCTCCCCATATTTCTGAAACGTTACTAAAAAACATTGTTTATGTTGAATTTTACACCCAATCTCTGGGCAAATCTCTCTCCCATCCCTCCCTTTAAAAAAAAAATGCTTCTATACATAGGCATGCACAGGGCACACCCTAATCACTAATTGTGGTGCAGATTCCCCCTACTGCCCAGGCTTCCCCGGTGTTGCTCCCACCCGCCATACAGTGCTACTGGCTTCCCTCCTCTCCTCTCAGCTGCTGCGGGGGATGTTTCCAGATAGAGAGCAGGGGAAGGGGATGGTAAATATGACATTTACCAACCCCTTCCTTTTCTAAATGAACGCACTCACTGTGTTCAATCATAACTGAAGTCTAGTAAACTGTTTACTATGCTTCAAATTGTGAATGAACAGGAAGCCGCTCAGCACAGAGCGTTTCCTATTCATTCACTGTCCAATACAACTGAGGCTGCAGAGAAAGGCCTGTGTGTTTTGAGCTTTGGGGTGCACACCCTAATGCAATAGGCTGCTCACACCTATGCTTCTATATAATAAATAAAAGTAGATCAGTAAATCATAAATCTTCTCTGTTCTTCATTATGATGCTGTGCGGTCTTCTGGAGACTAGACCCCAACAGCCAATAGGAAAGGTCCACGTATCTCAGTTTAAAAAAAACAAACACTTTAACCACTTACCCACTGGGCACTTAAACCCCCTTCCTAACCAGACCAATTTTCAGTTTTCAGTGCTCTCCAGTTTTGAATGACAATTACTCAGTCATACAACACTGTACCCATATGAAGTTTTTGTCCTTTTTTCACACAAATAGAGCTTTCTTTTGGTGGTATTTAATCACCGTTGAGTTTTTTATTTTTTGCGCTATAAAAGAAAAAAGACCGAAAATTCTGTAAAAAAATGAATTTTTTCTTTGTTTCTGTTATAAAATTTTGCAAATTAGTAATTTTTCCTCATATATTTTGGCCAAAATTTATACCGCTACATATCTTTGGTAAAAATAACCCAAATCAGTATATATTATTTGGTCTTTGTGAAAGTTAGGCTGGCCATACACTATACAATTTTCCTATTCAATTTCCTTTAGATTTACCTTCAAGTATGTCGTAGAAGGGCCTGCCTGATTGCATACAAATTGAAAGGGTTTAGGTTTGACCTCATATTATATGGTTTTGGTAAATCTAAAGGAAAGTTGAACAAGAAAATTGTATAATGTATGGCCAGCTTAATAGAGTCCACAAACTATTGTGCTAATCTCTGAAAATTGATCACACCTGAAGTACTGACGGCCTATCTCATTTCTTGAGACCCTAACAAGGTAGAACAGTACAAATACCCCCCAAATGACCCCTTTTTGGAAAGTAGACATTTCAAGGTATTTAGTAAGATGCATGGTGAGTTTTTTGAAGTTGTAATTTTTTTCCCACAATTCTTTGCAAAACCAAGATTTTTTTTTTTTTTTTTTTTCACAACATTGTTATATTATCAGGTTATTTCTCACACACAGCATATGCATACCACAAATTACACCCCAAAACACATTCTACTCCTCCTCCTGAGTATGGCGATACCACATGTGTTAGACCTTTACACAGTGTGGCCACATACAGAGGCCCAACATTCAGGGAGCACCGCCAGGCGTTCCTGGAGCATAAATTACACATATAATTTCTTGTCTACCTCTTATAATCTTGAAGGCCCTGGAGGACCAGGACAATGGAAAAATGACCCCATTTTGGAAAGAAAACAACCCAATGTATAATTTATGAGGCATAATGAGTCTTTTGAATATGTCATTTTTTTTTTCCAAGTTTTTGGAAAATGTGTAAAGAAAATGAAAACGCATTTTTTTTTTACACAAAGTTGCCCATTTATACAATGTTTCTAACACAAAGCATGTACATACCAAAAATTACGCCCCAAAACACATTCTGCTGTTACTCCCGAGTATGGTGATACCACATGTGTGAGACTTTTACACAGTCTGGCCACATAGAGAGGCCCAACATGCAGGGAGCGCCATCAGGTGTTCTAGGGGCATAAGTTTCAAATCTAATTTGACTACCTATTACACTTTGAGGCACTGTAGTGGCATGGATGAGCATGAATGGGGATGGATGAGCCATGGATGGGGATGGCTGAGTATGGATGGGATGACTGAGCATGAATGAGTATGGCTGAGAATGAATGGATGGATGGATGGAGGGATGGATGAGGCTGCAATGGTCATAGATCAGCGCTGTGGGCACTACACATCCAGCCCACACCGCTGCTGCACCTGATCTCTCCCCTCTCCACTCACACTGGACCGATCGGTACAGAGAGAGGAGAGAGGAACTGGACATGACGCCGGGTTGTTTACAAGTGATCGCTCCGTCATTTGATAGAGCGATCACGTGGTGAACGGCCACTGTCAGCGGCCATTTACCATGGTCCGTGATATTCCCAGGTGCGCGCCCCAGGGGGCGTGCGGGATTCTGGGAGGACGTCAATGTACGTCCTCCCAGAGTTATCAAGCCGCGCTGTAGCCGTCATTCGGCTATGGCGTGGTCAGCAAGCGGATAAGCCAACAGTCTCTGCACTAAACCTTATCACTCTATCTTAGCTGCTGTGTTATATCAAAAGTGATATCTAATACATATATAATAATACACATATAATCATCATCATCATGCAATACTGTACATATAACACACAGGTATGTATAATCAAATCCCTAAACTCTATATCAAGAAAATATGTGCATATACACAAGCCAGGCCTTCTCATCCAACATCAGCGCCTGACCTCACAAATGCTCTTCTGGAAGAATGCTCAAACATTCCCATAGACACACCCCTAAACTTTGTGGACAGCCTTCCCAGAAGAGTTGAAGCTGTTATAGCTGCAAAGGGTGGGCCAACTCAATATTGAACCCTACGGACTAAGACTGGGATGCCATTAACCACTTGCCGACCAGCTCCTATACATATATATAGGATGGCTCTCCTGCGCGAATCACTGTATATGTATGGCAGCTCCTTTAAGAGCCATAGCAGGCGCATGTGCCCGATGCACGGCGGATGACCCAATGCGGGTGGCTGGCCGGCGCAGACGCCGCTGGCCACCCGCCATCGTGGGCACGAGAGCCAGAACAAGGAATTGTGTGCGTAAACACACAAATCCCTTTTCTTACAGGGGAGGAGAAACAGAACGTCTGTTCCTACTAGTTAGGAACAACGATCTGGCTCCTCCTCTACTCAGTTTCATCTCCCCACAGTTAGAAACACTCACAGGGAACATATTTAACCCCTTGATCGCCCCCTAGTGGTAACCCCTTCCCTGTCAGTGACATTTATATAGTCAGTGGCTATTTTTAGCTCTGATCGCTGTATAAATGACAATGGTCCCAAAAAAAGTGTTAAAAGTGTTTGATCTGTCCGCCGAAATGTCGCAGTCCCGATAAAAAAATTAAAAATTAAAAAATAGCTGATCGCCGCCATTACTAGTAAAAAATAAATAAATAAATAAATCAAAATGCCGTATATCTATACCCTATTTTGTAGACTCTATAACTTTTGTGCAAACCAATCAATATACGCTTATTGCGATTTTTTTTTTTTAACCAAAATAATGTAGAAGAATACATATTGGCCTAAATTGATGAAGACATTTAAATTTGGGATATTTATTATAGCAAAAAGTAAAAAATATTTTTCAAAATTGTCGCTCTTCTTTTGTTTATAGCGCAAAATAATAAAACCGCAGAGGTGATCAAATACCACCAAAAGAAAGCTCTATTTGTGGGGGGAAAAAAAAGACATAAATTTTGTTTAGGCACAACGTCGCATGACCGCGCAATTGTCAGTTAAAGCGACGCAGTGCCGTATCGCAAAAAAAGGTCTGGTCAGGAAGGGGGTAAATCCTTCCAGGGCTGAAGTGGTTAAAGTTCTTGTGCGTGTAAAGGCAGGAGTCCCAATACTTTTGACAATATAGTGTATATTGCATACTGTCACACATACAAGTAAGCCACATATATGAAAACAATAAAGCTTGTAAAATAAGATATTCCCCCCATCAATAAAGGTAATGTAGAGATGGGCCACCGCCCATGCTTGTAGGTATATTGGCTGGGGGTGCAATCCTATCCCTATCAAGAATATGAAATAATAAATTCCCCTGCCAAAAAAATGTTGCCTGCAAAGTCTATAGGAAGGAGACTTATATACTGCCACCTAGTGGTCAAATTACAGAAGACATGTACAAGTTTTTCCTCTTTTTTTATTTTACATTTTATTTTTACACTGTCCCTTTTAAAACAATGTTTATGATCACTGTTATTCCTATTACAAGGAATTCAAACATCCCTTGTAACAGAAATAAGCAGGACGGGACCTCTTTAACCACTTAAGGACCGAGCCTCTTTCTGAGATTTGTTAAAAACTGGGTTTTTTTTGCTAGTAAATTACTTAGAACCCCCAAACATTATGCGTTTTTTTTTTTGAACACCCTAGAGAATAAAATGGTGGTCGTTGCAATACTTTCTGTCACACCGTATTTGCGCAGCGGTCTTACAAGCGCACTTTTTTTTTTTAAAAATACACTTTTTTGAATTAAAAAACAGTAAAGTTAGCCCAATTTTTTACATTGTGAAAGATAATGTTACGCTGAGTAAATTGATATCCAACATGTCACACTTCAAGATTGCGCCTGCTCGTGGAATGGCGACAAACTTTTACCCTTAAAAATCTCCATAGGCGACGTTTAAAGAAAATTCTACAGGTTGCATGTTTTGAGTTACAGAGGAGGTCTAGGGCTAGAATTATTGCTCTCGCTCTACCGATCGCGGCGATGCCTCACATGTGTGGTTTGAACACCGTTTTCATATGTGGGCACTACTTACGTATGCTTTCGCTTCTGCACGCGAGCTCGGCGGGACAGGGCGTGTTTACAAGTTATAATAATAACTACTTGGGTTATACGCCACCTATAGGTGAATGGACACTGGTAGATCAATTAGAACAATCAAACAGGAAGTCCTCCCCTATATAACCCCTCCTACACAGGAAGCACTTTAGTTTTTCGCCAGTGTGTGTAAGGTGGTGGTCACTGATGTGATACACGTGCTCTGGGTGCATACTTGGAGGTCTGGACGGTTCTATTTTGAATCATGGACTTCATTTGGATGAATTTGAAAGAGCTGTCAGCCAAAATAGAAGGTACCCGATCCTCATTGGAAGGAGAGAAGATTCCTCAAGGTTTGCTTGTAATGCAGCCTTTACGACGCTGGACCCTGCATATTGGAACCCTGTGCAGTGTTTGTTCTGACCAAGATGCTTTCCTGCAGGGTGCTATACAGGTCCAGGGGAGTGGACCCCACATTAAAAGGGACCCAGACCCGGAAGGTCTTTTATGACAAAGTTTGCCGTTAAGGTATGCGTTAAGAGTACCACCTCGTGGTCCTCCGTTCCGGAGGCCCACGTCGCTGCGTGTGGGTGGGCCCAGAAGCCTGTCTGGGGCCTACCACAGCGGCAGAGGAATGGTCCTGAGCTGTCTATGCAGAGTGAAGAAGCTGGACAACTGAAGAGATCCCAGGGGAGGACCCGTCATGGAAGGATCACGCAGAGTGCTGGTCTGGAGAGGGGCCTGGTGACTCAGTTGGAGGACGCATCCTGAAGTAATCTTACTGCATAGTACTGCTGGGTTGGCTTAAAGGTTCAAGTGCTGTGTCTGATATTCACCACAAACCAATACATCCTGTGGCAGAGGATCGTATGGGTTTTACTTCAAACAAGTCCGTGGCAGAGACTTTTATTCGTGCTACGTACTGGCTACTAGGCAAGTGAGAGAGGCCTATCCAGGCGGGCAAAGATTGAATCCCACAAGGGGAGTGCATTCAACAACAAGCTCTCAATTCCTAACGATGTACTAAAGAATACTAACAAAAGGTATTTGAGCTTCCCTGCAACTTTCCTTCTACCTCTTTCCTGCTACTTCATTTATTCCCTGTTCATTAAAGCATTGGAAAAGATACTCAAGTGTTTGGTGCTTACGTTGTCCGGAGGTAAACTCAACGGGACCCTAGACCCGGTGCCGGTGAAACAGAGGTGGCGGAAGTGAAGGTAATAGCCCGCTTTAAACCAGCAGCTCCACAGTGAGTGATTGCTACATATATATATATATATCACACACACATTTATAGTAATTTTTTTTACTTTCTGCCATAAAACATATCCAATAAAAGAAAATGTCAAAATCTAATTTCTAATTTCTTCATCAATTTAGGCCAAGATGTATTCTGCTACATATCTTTGGTAAAAAAAAAAAAACAATATACATTTTCACAATAAGTGTATATTGATTGGTTTGCGCAAAGGTTATGGCATCTACAAACGATGGGATATATACTGGAATTTGTATTTATTTTATTTTTATACTGGTAATGGCGGCGATCAGTGACTTATAGCGGGACTGCAATATTGGGGCAGACAATCTGACACTTCGTGGAAACCAGTGACACTAATATAGTGATCAGGACTAAAAATATGCACTGTCACTGTACTAATGACACTGGCTGGGAAGGGGTTAAACATCAGGGGCGATCAAAGGGTTAACTGTGCGCCTAAGCCAGTGTTTTATGTGTACTGATTTAGATGCTTTTACTAAAGGAAGTGATGGATTTTATAGCCTGCTTTGCAGGGAGCCTGAGCTGCCCCAGAGTATTTTCCGAGGCTCTCCAGTGCCCCCCGCCCCACCTCTGGCCACATGCAGGTATTGCATGCAGTAGAAGTCAATGTAGAACGAATTATCTTAGTTTCCATTGACTTCTATGGGGAAACTCGCTTTGATATGCGAGTGCTTTGGATTACAAGCATTCTCCTGGAATGGATTATGCTCGTAATCCAAGGTTCCACTGTACATGGGAGTCTGCACAGGAGAGCCACCCTGTAGCAGTAAATCTGCTATGGAGCGGTCAGTAACTAGGCACTAGTGAGATCCAAGCAGAAGCTGTTTGCCTACAAACGCTCTCTCTCTAATTGAAGCTCTGTATGGTCCTGTGTGAGAAGGGTAGGAAGAGAGGAGGAGGGCAGGAGAAGAGGAGAAGGAATCAATCAATTCTCACTTTTTTAAATGTACAATTTAAGCTACTGAGCTCTGTAAACAGATTTTATTTTTTATTTTTTGCAATTGAGCAGCTAAACAAAGACAGGTAAACACAAAAAGGAGCATAGACTGCACTCTGCTGTCTGTAAAAATAAATATGGAGAATTCATGTACAGTTCCACTTTACCCCACTGCCCCTCCCCCACAGACCACACTGCTGACCTCCCCAACCTCTCGATTCAACACTGCTGTCCTCTGCACTAAAAACTTTCCTGTTCTGGAACAGACACACTTTTGCTAGTTAAATACTTTTAAACAATTACCGAAGGTGAATGAAGAGGATATATATACACAAAACACCCGATGAATCGACAGTGAAAAAAATGAATAGACTGAGGTCAGAACGTACCTTGATAGGAAAGTAGTCTCTTAGGTATCGCCAGACCGCATGACTCTGCAGAAAGTGGCTCCTCCTTCCTCCACGGCTGGGGGTGTCCCAGTCTGTAAACCACCAGATCCCATAGAGAACACTGATTATCCAGAAGCGGGTGAAGAGCAGAGCGAAGAACAGGATAATGCAAGTCTGTGCTGCAGGAGAACAAATCACAATGAGAACAGCGAAAACTGATAAGTGCAAGCAATTGCAACATGACGCTATAAATCGTACTTTTGCTGAATTGAAACATTGTTACTGGACGTTGTAAGATAATTGCGTGGAGTCTGAGTGATATAATTAAAGTGTTACTAAACCCAGTAATATAAAAATAGTTCATCCGCACCTCTCCCACAGCTTATAAATCTTCTTTCTACATTAAAATACTGCCACTATATACCTTTTTGGCTGATCTGTATACCACGGTCACATGATAAACTGCAGGTTCTGCCTGAGTGCTGAGTGTTCAGGTAGGAGGAGATATCCACTACAGCCTGTGTCCTCCTCATGCTGTTATGGATGGCGGATCATCCATCAATGAAGATGTGAAATCCCACCCACTGTGTTCTTTTTTAGTTACTGGGCATGGAGGAGGAGGGAGGGACTGGGCTGTCATTTAGGATCTGTAGACACGCCCAAATGTGTGATGTGATACCAACTTGAAAAGCTCAGATCAAACAAGGAAATGTAATTGTGTAGTGATGGGTTTTGTACTTGCATGCCGTGGGTATTGAACGGTGGTGTTTGGTTGTGCAGGCCAGTCTTTGGTGGGTCCTGCGGGTGTGGTGGACCGCACAAACATAAGGTGTCATGTTTGTGCGGTGGTGGCGGGGTACAAGGTCCTGGTAGGTTAATAATATGGGGCAAACATATACTTGGTAGGGACCCGTCTGAGGTACGGCTCCCACTATTTTGGTATGTTGGTATCTGCGACTGGTTGCCTGAATCGGTGCTGTGGCGGCTGGAGGCCTAATTAAGTGGGACGCAGGTACTTTCTTCTTTGATGCCTACCAGGACCTTTTGAGGTTCCAGTAAAACTGGGTTTTAATGTGTTATTTACCTGTTATGTATACAGTTTGTTAATATAAGGCTGCTATGGCCATTTAACTCAAACTCGTTGTCATGTGGTTATTTATAAGGGGTGAAGGGAGTTATGGTCTGAGCAGAATTGAGACAAATCATCTTTAGCACCCCAGTCATGTAGATTCTTGGTCTGTTTTGCATGAACTGCACGTTTGAGATCTCCCCAGAGTGGCTCAATGATATTGAGGTCAGGAGACTGAGATGGTCACTCCAGAACCTTCACTTTATTCTGCTGTAGCCAATGAAAAGTTGACTTGGCCTTGTGTTTTGGATCATTGTCATGTTGGGATGTCCAAGTATGTCCCATGCGCAGCTTCCTGGCTGATGAATGCAAATGTTCCTCCAGTATTTTTTGATAACATACTGCATCCATCTTGCCATCATTTTTGACCAAATTTCCTGTGCCTTTGTAGATCACACATCCCCAAAACATCAGCGATCCACCTCCGTGTTTCACAGTAGGAATGGTGTACCTTTCATCATAGGCCTTGTTGACACCTCTCCAAATGTAGTGTTTATGGTTGTGGCCAAAAAGCTCAATTTTGGTCTCATCACTCCAAATGACTTTGTGCCAGAAGGTTCGAGGCTTGTCTGTGCTGTTTGGCGTATTGTAAGTGGGATACTTTGTGGAATTTGCATAGTAATGGCTTTCTTCTGGCGACTCGACCATGCAGCCCATCTTTCTTCAAGTGCCTCCTTATTGTGCATCTTGAAACAGCCACACCACATTTTCAGAGAGTTCTGTATTTCACCTGAAGTTATTTGTGGGTTTTTCTTTGCATCCCAAACAATTTTCCTGGCAGTTGTGGCTGAAATTTTAGTTGGTCTGCCTGACCGTGGTTTAGTTTCAACAGAACCCCTCATTTTCCACTCCTTATTAGAGTTTGAACACTGCTGATTGACATTCTCAGTTCCTTGGATATCTTTTTATATTCTTTTTCCTGTTTTTTATACAGTTCAACTACCTTTTCCCGCAGATCCTTTGACAATTCTTTTGCTTTCCCCGTGACTCAGAATCCAGAAACTCTACCGATTGTTCGGTAAGCAGGCAGAACAGCGGTCTCCCTATGTAAACGAGGCAGATCGCCATTCTGCCAGTAGGGAAGGCATGGATCCTGTATCTCTGCAAAGCAGGGACTAGGATTCTTGTCTCCCCCTAGTAAAAGAACTTCCCACAGTACAGTTAAACACTGGCTAGGCACACAGTTAACCCTTTGATCACCCCTAATGCTAACCCCTTCCAGCCAGTGTCATTAGTACAGTGACTGTGCATATTTTTAGCACTGATCACTGTATTAATGTCATTGGTCTCCAAAAAGTGTCAGTGTCCGATTTGTCCAGCGCAAAATTTCACGGTCCCGCTATAAGTCGCTGATCGCCGCCATAATTAGTAAAAAAAAAAAAAAAAACTTCTGCGCGAACCTATCAATATACGCTTGTTGGGATTTTACCAAAAATATGTAGCAGAATATATATATATTGGCCTAAATTGATGAAGAAATTTGAATATTTTTTTCCTATTTGTTTTTTTTTATTGGATATGTTTAACCACTTCAGCCCCGGAAGGTTTTACCCCCTTCCTGACCAGAGCACTTTTTACAATTCGGCACTGCGTCGCTTTAACTGCTAATTGCGCGGTCATGCAATGCTGTACCCAAACGAAATTTGCGTCCTTTTCTTCCCACAAATAGAGCTTTCTTTTGATGGTATTTGATCACCTCTGCCGTTTTTATTTTTTGCGCTATACGCGGAAAAAGACCGAAAATTTTGAAAAAAAATGATATTTTCTACTTTTTGTTCTAAAAAAAATCCAATAAACTCAATTTTAGTCATACATTTAGGCCAAAATGTATTCGGCCACATGTCTTTGGTAAAAAAAATGTCAATAAGTGTATATTTATTGGTTTGCGCAAAAGTTATAGCGTCTACAAACTAGGGTACATTTTCTGGAATTTACACAGCCTTTAATTTATGACTGCCTATGTCGTTTCTTGAGGTGCTAAAATGGCAGGGCAGTACAAAACCCCCACAAATGACCCCATTTTGGAAAGTAGACACCCCAAGGAATTTGCTGAGAGGCATGTTGAGCCCATTGAATATTCATTTTTTTTGTCCCAAGTGATTGAATAATGACAAAAAAAAAAAAAAAAAAAAAAATTACAAAAAGTTGTCACTAAATGATATATTGCTCACACAGGCCATGGGCATATGTGGAATTGCACCCCAAAATACATTTAGCTGCTTCTCCTGAGTACAGGGATACCACATGTGTGGGACTTTTTGGGAGCCTAGCCGCGTACGGGGCCCCGAAAACCAAGCACCGCCTTCAGGATTTCTAAGGGCGTACATTTTTGATTTTATTCCTCACTACCTATCACAGTTTTGAAGGCCATAAAATGCCCAGATGACATAAAACCCCCCCAAATGACCCCATTTTGGAAAGTAGACACCCCAAGCTATTTGCTTTGAGGCATGTTGAGTCCATGGAATGTTTTATATTTTGACACAAGTTGCGGGAAAGTGACAAATTTTTTTTTTTTTTTTTTTTTTTTGCACAAAGTTGTCACTAAATGATATATTGCTCACACAGGCCATGGGCATATGTGGAATTGCACCCCAAAATACATTTAGCTGCTTCTCCTGAGTACGGGGATACCACATGTGTGGGACTTTTTAGGAGCCTAGCCGCGTACGGGACCCCGAAAACCAAGCACCGCCTTCAGGATTTCTAAGGGCGTACATTTTTGATTTTACTCCTCACTGCCTATCACAGTTTCGGAGGCCATGGAATGCCCAGGTGGCACAAACCCCCCCCAAATGACCCCATTTTGGAAAGTAGACACCCCAAGCTATTTGCTGAGAGGCATGGTGAGTATTTTGCAGCTCTCATTTGTTTTTGAAAATAAAGAAAGACGAGAAAAAAATTTTTTTTTTTTCTTTTTTCAATTTTCAAAACTTTGTGACAAAAAGTGAGGTCTGCAAAATACTCACTATACCTCTCATCAAAAAGCTTGGGGTGTCTACTTTCCAAAATGGGGTCATTTGGGGGGGTTTTGTGCCACCTGGGCATTCCATGGCCTCCGAAACTGTGATAGGCAGTGAAGAGTGAAATCAAAAATTTACGGCCTTAGAAAGCCTGAAGGCGGTGCTTGGTTTTCGGGGTCCTGTACGTGGCTAGGCTCCCAAAAAGTCCCACACATGTGGTATCCCCGTACTCAGGAGAAGCAACAGAATGTATTTTGGGGTGTAATTTCACATATTCCCATGGCATGTTTGAGCAATATATCATTTAGTGACAACTTTGCGCAAAAAAAAATAAAAAAAATAAAAAATTGTCTCTTTCCCGCAACTTGTGTCACAATATAAATTATTCCATGGACTCAACATGACTCTCAGCAAATAGCTTGGGGTGTCTACTTTCCAAAATGGGGTCATTTGGGGGGGGTTTGAACTGTCCTGGCATTTTATGCACAACATCTAGAAGCTTATGTCACACATCACCCACTCTTCTAACCACTTGAAGACAAAGCCCTTTCTGACACTTATTGTTTACATAAAAAAATAATTTTTTTTTGCAAGAAAATTACTTTGAACCCCCAAACATTATATATTTTTTTTAAAGCAAATGCCCTACAGATTAAAATGGTGGGTGTTTCATTTTTTTTTTTCACACAGTATTTGCGCAGCGATTTTTCAAACGCATTTTTTGGGGAAAAAACACACTTTTTTACATTTTAATGCACTAAAACACACTATATTGCCAAAATGTTTGATGAGATAAAAAAGATGATCTTAGGCCGAGTACATGGATACCAAACATGACATGCTTTAAAATTGCGCACAAACGTGCAGTGGCGACAAACTAAATACATTTTTAAAAGCCTTTAAAAGCCTTTACAGGTTACCACTTTAGATTTACAGAGGAGGTCTACTGCTAAACTTACTGCCCTCGATCTGACCTTCGCGGCGATACCTCACATGCATGGTGCAATTGCTGTTTACATTTGACGCCAGACCAACGCTTGCGTTCACCTTAGCGCGAGAGCAGGGGGGACAGGGGTGCTTTTTTTTTTTTTTTTTTTTTTTTCTTTATTATTATTATTTTTTTATCTTATTTTTAAACTGTTCCTTTCATTTTTTTTTTTTTAAATCATTTTTATTGTTATCTCAGGGAATATAAATATCCCCTATGATAGCAATAGGTAGTGACAGGTACTCTTTTTTGCAAAAATTGGGGTCTATTAGACCCTAGATTTCTCCTCTGCCCTCAAAGCATCTGATCACACCAAGATCGGTGTGATAAAATGCTTTCCCAATTTCCCAATGGCGCTGTTTACATCCGGCGAAATCTACGTCATAAAATGCTCGTAGCTTCCGGTTTCTTAGGTCATAGAGATGTTTGGAGCCACTCTGGTCTCTGATCAGCTCTATGGTCAGCTGGCTGAATCACCGGCTGCATTTTCAGGTTCCCTGTTGAGACAGGAGAGCCAGAGAAAAACACGGAAGATGTTGGGGGGGGGGGGGGCATTCCCTCCCACTGCTTGTAAAAACAGTCTAGAGGCTAATTAGCCACTAGGATTGCTTTTACATGAAAGCCGACCGCTGGCTGAAAAGAATGATACCAAGATGATACCTAAACCTGCAGGCATCATTCTGGTATAACCACTCAAAGTCGTGAATGGCGTACCTGAAGACAAAAAAATGGTTAACAATGGTTAACAATAAAGCACAGTAAAGTGTAAATAATTACACACCTGAAAAACAAACATGATAAAACATAATAACAATAACAATAACAATAACAATAAAACATTGCAGAATAGAATACAGTAAAAAAGAGCAGAACAATAGAGAGAGAGAATAGAGAGAGAGAGAACAATAAAACAACAACTATTTTTTTTATTTCATATATTTTTTTTTTTTTTACACTTTTTTTGTAACTAACTTTTATAACGGTAACCGGTTCCAGGTTCGGGTCTCTCAAAATGCGATGGCATCTTGGGAGACCCTGTGAAAGTGCGCCTAGTCTGTGCAATGCTGTACCCTACGCTAATAGTCAACTAGTGCATGGTAGCGTTCAAAACATTCACCAATGCAAAGACCAGGATTGTCAGGACAGGAGGGACAATAATAGCGGGTGTCACGTCTATATCCGCGCTTGCTGCAGACACAACATCTTTTTTTGGGGGGTTCGCTGGGTAGGGGTACTCGGGAGGACATAAAAATGCCTCTCATGCAGCCGACTGCATTTGGTTGGGGATGTGAATGGGGGAAGTACGGGCGCTGCAGAAGCGGTGGGTTCCCAATTAGGATTGGCGAATGCAGCAGGAAGGGCACTATGGGCACGACGGGCCTGTGTTTGTCTTTTTGGTGGCAGCGGGACACTACTTGTGCTTGCCACCTCACCAGCTTGAACTGCACTTATGGGACTCGCCACGTCACCACGTGTTACTGCAGTGCTGGTTTGACTACGACCGGGGTGTACTAGGCCGCTGGCGCTTGCCAGTTCACCAAAACGCTACCAAAAAAACTGTTAGCGATCGCAGGGATCAGGCCTGACTCTGCGAACGCTGCAGTTATGCGTTTAGTATTTTGTAAGTGACAGTGATCGATCGATACTGCACTTGGGTGGGCTGGGCCGGGCTGGGCGGAGGGGCAAAACGCAGGTGCTAGCAGGTATCTGGGCTGATCCCGCTAACACTGCGTTTTTGGGAACCCTAAACTGCTGGGGACACTAGTATAGATCTAATCGGATCAGATATTGATCCGATCAGATACTATACCACTAAGGGTGGTGTACAGTGCGTGCGTGGGTGTTAGCGGTACTGGCGCTAATCTGACGCTGCCTGGGGCTGGTGCTTGCCAGTTCACCAAAACGCTACCAAAAAAACTGTTAGCGATCGCAGGGATCAGGCCTGACTCTGCGAACGCTGCAGTTATGCGTTTAGTGTTTTGTAAGTGACAGTGATCGATCGATACTGCACTTGGGTGGGCTGGGCTGGGCCGGGCGGAGGGGCAAAACGCAGGTGCTAGCAGGTATCTGGGCTGATCCCGCTAACACTGCGTTTTTGGGAACCCTAAACTGCTGGGGACGCTAGTATAGATTTGATCGGATCAGATATTGATCCGATCAGATACTATACCACTAAGGGAGGTATACGGTGCGTGCGTGGGTGTTAGCGGTACTGGCGCTAACCTGACGCTGCCTGGGGCTGGTGCTTGCCAGTTCACCAAAACGCTACCAAAAAAACTGTTAGCGATCGCAGGGATCAGGCCTGACTCTGCGAACGCTGCAGTTATGCGTTTAGTGTTTTGTAAGTGACAGTGATCGATCGATACTGCACTTGGGTGGGCTGGGCTGGGCGGAGGGGCAAAACGCAGGTGCTAGCGGGTATCTGGGCTGATCCCGCTAACACTGCGTTTTCGGGAACCCTAAACTGCTGGGGACGCTAGTATAGATTTGATCGGATCAGATATTGATCCGATCAGATACTATACCACTAAGGGAGGCATATGCTGCGTGCGTGGGTGTTCGCGGTACTGGCGCTAATTTGACGCTGCCTGGGGCGACGCATATCACCGCCGGGCGATCAGGGGGCTAAACCTTTATTCGGTAATAAACGGCGGGTGTCCTGACACTATAAAAAATAAACGAACTAACCAGCGTCAACCGTAACGGTTATACAGTGATCAGTGGTGAAAGGGTTAACTAGGGGGCAATCAAGGGGTTAAAACATTTATTAGGTAGTATATGGGGGTCCCTGACGCTATAAAACACTGACGGCGAACCTAAATATTTACGTTCCTAACTACCGTCACCAGCGACACTAATACAGCGATCAGAAAAATGATCGCTTAGCGACACTGGTGACAGGGGGTGATCAAGGGGTTAAAACTTTATTAGGGGGGGTTAGGGGGGTATCCTAGACCTAAAGGGGGGTAATACTCACTGCCCTAACACTAACTGTCACAAACTGACACTATGCAGTAATCAGAAAAAAAAAAAAAAAAAAATACTGCTAATGTCAGTTTGTGACAGGGGGGGGGGGTGATTGGGGGGGGATCGGGGGGCGATCGGGGGGGGATCGGGGGTGTAAAGTATGCCTGGCATGTTCTACTGTGTGTGTGTGTGTGTTGTGCACTCACTTGTCATCTCCCCTCGGCGCTGGAACGGAAACTGCCAGACCGAGGAGAGATGACATCACATCCTCTGCCTGTGTGAAACGACACACAGGCAGAGGAGCATTTCCATTGGCTGGGAGCGATCGCGAGGGGGGGGCCACGATCGGATGGTCTCCCCCTCGCCTCCCGACGCTCCCAGTCAGATGCCGACCGCCGATGGCACCGAGGGGGGGTCCGATCGGACCCCCCGCCCGCGGGAGGCAGATCACGTATGGGTACGTGATTTTGCCTGCCCGTGCCGCTCTGCCGCAGTATATCTGCGTTAGGCGGTCGGCAAGTGGTTAATAGCAGAAAGTAAAAAAAATAGTTAGCTTTTTTTTTTTTTTTTTTTGTTTATAGCACAAAAAATCAAAAACGCAGAGGTGATCAAATACCACCAAAACAAAGCTCTTTTTGTAGGATATACAGTACATTTTTATTTGGGTACAGTGTTGCATGACCGCGCAATTGGAAGCTAAAGTAACGCAGTGCCGTATCGCAAAAAATGGCCTGGTCATGAAGATGGTCAATCTTCAGTAGGTCAAGGGAACGTTTTCTCCCCATTGGTGGAGGTTGCCATTGCTGATTGTAGGTACTGGTGCTTGTTTGGGACAGAGTGTGCCACTGCAGTGAGCTACCTGGCCCACAACTAGCTCTGCTACCAAATGTTTGTCAGCTTTGGATAGTAATGCCGCGTACACACGATCGGACTTTACGGCATACTTGGTCCGGCGTACCGGATTTTGTTGTGCAATTCGATCGTGTGTGGGCTCCAGCGGACTTTGTTTTCTCAAAAGTCTGACGGACTTAGATTTGAAACATGTTTCATATCTATCCGACGGACTCGGGTCCGGTCGAAAAGTCCGCTCGTCTGTATGCTAGTCCAATGGACAAAAAACGATGCTAGGGCAGCTATTGGCTACTGGCTATGAACTTCCTTGTTTTAGTCCGGTCGTACGTCATCACGTACTAATCCGTCGGACTTTGGTTGATCATGTGTAGGCAAGTCCGTTCATTCGGAAAGTCCGTCGTAAAGTCCGCCAGGCAAAGTATTCCGCAAAGTCTGGTCGTGTGTACGCGGCATAACTGTGGCAAAAGAGAGGTCCTCTTTAAAGTGCTTTGGCTTTCTATCCCGGCGCTGACTCCAGTCCTTTTCGGGGACCTAGGTGCACATTCGGCCAGAGTGTGTGTTGAAGTGTTGATGTCGCCGACCGATCAGACGCAAAACACCTTTTGAATATTTCATAATATTCACTGATTTGCTTTAAGTAACTGCAATGACAGGCAGGATAAAACGAGGCGCTGAGATTATGTATGAGATAAGCTGACCAGACATTCACAGAGGAGGAAATTGTACATCACAAAGCAATAATCCAATACAACTGAAAATCCTTAAAGCTGAACTCCGGGAAGATATAAAAGGCGCCAATTAATGCAGTTCTGTATTCAATAAAAAAAAAAAACATAAAAAAAACACATTAGCTGAATATGCTTAGCAAGTCAAAAGTTACACAGGAATTGCAGGCGCCCGGAGGCAGACCAGGGAAGTCAGGGATTGCAGGGAAGCACAGCCTGCTTCTGCAAAATTAACCCGATACTTTGTCCAGTATAGGAAGTAGTACATATTCGCTTTAAATGCAGCTAGTGTAAGTAACTGCTTCTGTCTGGGTGTACTTCTCTGCACAGCAGTATTTAGACTGGGCATGCACGTGTGTTAACAGGGAACAAGCTGACAAGAGTGAGCAGCAGGATGACCTCAACAGTGTGCTGCTGCTCCTTCATTGCCCAGCCACAGGCTTGTGGGGTAGCGAAGGTCTGTCTGCAGAGGAGGCTCCAGACCTGGCTATGCAGACTAGCTGGGGTATCTGGACCACAAGACTGAACAGAATTACAGGTCCTTTGGCAGGTAATGCAGTTCCCATATACAGTATGCAATTTCATGTGTTTAAGTAGAATTTCTGCCTAACACTGACGGTGATCTGCGCCATCCAATGACAGTGCGATCACATGCACTCTGCATGCATGAGTGCACACACAGGGGAAAAAAAGGACATTTTATAATGACCGTTTAGAACAATTCCCCCAACCATCCTTTCAAATGCAACAAATGGTTGTGGGGTGGTTAATATTGTATTCCAAAGATTCCATAATTTAAGGCTCTTCATGGCTTAGCACGCCATTATCTGTCTGAACTTCTATCAACTTACTCGTCCCCTCGTAACCTCTGCTCCAGCGGCGGAACTACCAGGGTCGCAAAGGTCGCACTTGCAACCAGGCCCTGGTGCTCCGCCATTGTCAGGGGGCCCCAGCAGGGCTGCTTGCCACAGGGCTGTGAGCTGAGAGTGTCTCTTATACAGCTCAGAGCTTGCACTGACAGTTCCCCCTCCTTCGCACGAATGAGAGGAGAGAGACGATCTGCTCTTTCTCCTCCCATCCTCCCCTCTTGTGTGCACCGTGGGAAGGGTGAATTTGATCATTCAGCTCCTATCTTTCACTAGGGATGGTTCCGATGTTCGAATCTAACGTAAGTTCGACTTGAACATCGGGTGTTTGTTTGTTCGCATAAGAACCGAACATATGGGGCGTTTGCGGCAAATTTGAGCACTGGGGAGCGCCCCATAATGCACTGCGAGATCACAGTGCATTGACAGCTGCTGATGGGCCAAAGCATGCACCTGACCTAAAAAAAATGAATAAAAACCAAGCGCTGATGTGGAAAGATATGTGTGATATAAATAAATTGTGCTTAAAAATATATATATACCAATATAGTTAGTGCTATGAAGAAATCAGTAAATTAAAGCTGCTATCAATATAGGGTGATCAGATAACCAAACAAATAGCAAGGATCCTTGAAAAAGTCACGTGTCAGTGATGTAACGCGTGGGAGGAGCTTAGGACGTTCAGTGCTGCAATACACCTGAAGGTTAACAGCAGCTGTTTCTCTATGGGAAACCTCGTCCACAGCGGCTGACTGCAATCTGCTTATTTGAATGCTTCTAATAGACCGGGAGTTTGTGAGTGTATCTCTTGTCCCTGTTTTGTTTGTGTACTATCTAGTAAGTTCACTGCGCAATGATCTATTTTTTCTTTGCTTGCTTTGCATAAAACCTTTATCCTGAGAGCCGAATCATCAGCAGTGTAAATGCTGAAGTGGGATACAAGAAAAACTAAATATCCTGGTACAAACGATCTAACCCAGTGAGTCAATCAATCTGGATTAAGGGAAGGAACTGTTTAATTATTTTTACTTTCTCCCACTATTTATCTCTGCCTGGACGTTGTACTCAGAGTGTCATTATTATTTTATTTATATTCACCGTCACATCACCAATTTGAAGATTTATTTTGGCAATTTTAACACATGTATTAGCACCATAATTATTAATTTATTTTATTCACATGTATGCATTTTTTATTCCTGGATTTAAGCTTAGTCGCAGCAGCATATTGTGCACTATTTATTTAAAGCGCATCAATTTTATACTTAGTACTACATGCACCTGACCTGCATGCTTTGGCCAATCACAGTGCGATCTGCTGTGAGAGCCATGGTTGGCTAAAGGCAGGGTGCCTTTGGCCAATCATGGCTAAGGGGGCTAAGTCCACGCCCCACACTATATAAGGCTGCTTACAAGGCAAGCCGTAGGTAGTGTGATATGTGGAGGAGATTGAGAGAACTTAAGCTAGATCAGGCAGGTTAGTTAGTGGCGTGCAGGCAGTATAGTGTGTGTGTGTGTATATGTATGTGTATATATATATATATATATATATATATATATATATATATATACATACATACATAGTGTAGACTATATATACAGTGCAGGCAGTGTAAATATATATATATATATATATATATATATATATATATATATATATAGTGCAGTCAGTGTACAGTATATAATACAGTGCATTGAAGTGGTTAAGGGGAAACCTATGACAGAATTAAGGAAAAAAATGTCAAGGAGCCCCCCCCCCACCCTAAAATCTATACCAGGCCCTTTGGGAGCGAGTGCCCCCCCCCGAACCTTGTTGGTGGGGACACGAGCCTCTTCCCAACAACCCTGGCCTTTGGTTTTAGGGGTCTGCGGACGGGGGGCTTATCGGAATCTGGAATCCCCCTTTTAACAAGGGGGCCCCCAGATCCCAGCCCCCCTTATGTGAATGGGTAGGAGTACATTATACAATAGACCGTTTTTGACAATTCCTTTATTAAAAAATAATAAATAAATAAAATGTCCTGCGATGTCCATTCATCGTCAATCATCGTCAACCAGATAGAACACCTTTGGGATGAATTAGAGCACAGACTGTGAGCCAGGCCTTCTCGTCCAACATTAGTGCCTGACCTCACAAATGCGCTACTGGAAGAATGGTCAAACATTCCCATAGACTCACTCCTAAACCTTGAGGACAGCCTTCCCAGAAGAACTGAAGCTGTTCTAGCTGCAAAGGGTAGGCCAATTCAATATTGAACCCTACGGACTAAGCCTGGGATGCCATTAAAGTTCACGTGGCTGTAAAGGCAGGCCTCCCAATACTTTTGGTAAAATAGTGTATGGTGCCTCTTTTAACCCTAAATAGCCCAAACCACTGCTCTGCACTTGCATGTATTGCATGCATTTGCAGGACTGGTTGCACCACAGCCCTGTTCACTTGAATGGGTTGCATTCAGTGGTGGTACTGCCCGCCAAATGCAACAGAGGGTATAATTCACAGCCAGCTGTTGTACAACCCCCTTCAGCTACTGTGTTGGGTTAAAGGGGGGTGTTCAAACCGAGAAGACAGCTCTCAGTGCTAGGCCATTCAGCTGGCAAATGGGGTTCACTCACCCCGCAGCTGCATATACACAAAGAGGCTGGCATGCTTATGACATCAATCCCCTAATATGGCTATATTAGGTCTATAATGTGGCATTGGCCCAGCACATACCCATATTAGGTCAATGATGTCACAAGCATCCCCACCCCTTTATCTGCAGCTGCGGGGTGGGGAATTTCCAGCCCGCGGCTCATTGGCCCAGCACCAACAGCTACCACTCACTTCTGACTACAAAGTAACAGTGTTGCAATCTGACCACTAGGGTAGTAAAGACTGAGAAAATGCTTTCTCCTGCCTGCAGCAGACTGATGTCTAGGAAAGACAGAGGTTCTAACTCTTCACAACTCCTACTTCTAAAAACTTAATAGGGACTTTTAAGGCCTCATTCACACGAGGTGTACTAAAGCATACACTTGCAGAGAGATGTATTTACCCACATAGGGATGCTTAGGTGTTCTGTGCATCCCTATGCAGGCAGTACTATTCATGCCAAGTGGGATGCGGATGTAAGGATATAGACTCTGTCCCCAATCTGACAATGTGTGTTCGGGGCCATGCACCCGCATGGATGACATATTGGGAGCAGCATCTGAATCCGTGCAGCCATTGCATCCCAATTGACATGAATGGGACTGCAGGAAACACCTGTGCAGCTAAACATTGCGCCCCCCACAGGCATACGCTTTAATACACCTCGTGTGAACGAAGTTAAACTAGAGTTGCCACCTCATCCCTTTAAACCCTGAACACGTATAAATTACACAGGTTCTGAGGCTAATTTAATGCAGATAAGGCACCAATTGAGTTTAACTACCACCTTAATCAACCACAGAACCTGTGTAATTCATATGTGTTTGGTTTTAAAGGGATAAGGTGGCAACCCTAAGTCCAACACAGATCAGTAAACGGTTCCTTACCCAGAGCCAGGAAGGAGTACACCCATTGCAGGACAGCTACCATCTGCAGCCTCCTTTCCAAAGGGACCGAGCGTGGAGCAAACTCAATCGCCATGTTCTCACAGCAGACACTGAGAAGAGAGCTTCCTGAAAGCTGGAAATCGGGGTCCAAAGTCTGCCGGCTATTAGACGGGATGTTGCAATCCTCTGATTTGGAGCAAGGCTGCCCCGCTCACCTCAATGGTTGAACTCTAGTCAGTAATCAGTGGAAGTTTTACTCACTTATCAGCCCCTGTCTGATAAAATCAGCTTTGCTCAATAGCATTTCTCTGCACAGATGCCAAATAAGCAAAAATGTATCAGTGTATCTAGATATTAAAGTAAAACCCCAACTTTACACCACTACAGCCTCCTGGGTGTCCATAAAGGTACATTTTGCCATTTAACCTTTTCGCTACATGAGCCGTTTTTGCACACATGTTTAAAAAACACATACAGTATCTCATAAAAGTGAGTACACCCCTCACAGTTTTTAAATATTTAATTATATCTTTTCATGTGACAACACTGAAGAAATGACACTTTGCTACAATGTAAAGTAGTGAGTGTACAGCTTGTGTAACAGTGTAAATTTTCTGTCCCCTCAAAATAACTCAACCCACAGCCATTAATGTCTAAACCGCTGGCAACAAAAGTGAAAATGTCCAAATTGGGCCCAAAGTGTCAATATTTTGTGTGGCCACCATTATTTTCCAGCATTGCCTTAACCCTCTTGGTCATGGAGTTCACCAGAGCTTCACAGGTTGCCACTGGAGTCCTCTTCCACTCCTCCATGACAACATCACGGAGCTGGTGGATGTTAGAGACCTTGTGCTCCTCCACCTTCCATTTGAGGATGCCCCACAGATGCTCAATAGGGTTTAGGTCTGGAGACATGCTTGGCCAGTCCATCACCTTTACCCTCAGCTTCTTTAACAAGGCAGTGGTCGTCTTGGAGGTGTGTTTGGGGTCATTATCATGTTGGAATACTGCCCTGCGGCCCAGTCTCCGAAGAGAAGGGATCATGCTCTGTTTCAGTATGTCACAGTACATGTTGGTATTCATGGTTCCCTCAATGAACTGTAGCTCCCCAGTGCCGGCAGCACTCATGTAGCCCCAGACATGACACTCTCACCAACATGCTTGACTGTAGACAAGACACACTTGTCTTTGTACTCCTCACCTGGTTGCCACCACACACGCTTGACACCATCTGAACCAAGAAGTTGATCTTGGTCTCATCAGACCACAGGACGTGGTTCCAGTAATCCATGTCCTTAGTCTGCTTGTCTTCAGAAAACTGTTTGTGGGCTTTCCTGTGCATCATCTTTAGAAGAGGCCCTCTTTCTGGGACGACAACCACGCAGACCAATTTGATGCAGTGTGCGGCGTATGGTCTGAACACTAACAGGCTGACCGCCCACCATTTCAACCCCTGCAGCAATGCTGGCAGCACTCATACGTCTATTTCCCAAAGACAACCTCTGGATATAACGCTGAGCACGTGCACTCAACTTCTTTGGTCAAACATGGCAAGGCCTGTTCTGAATGGAACCTGTCCTGTTAAACCGCTGTATGGTCTTGGCCACCGTGCTGCAGCTCAGTTTCAGGGTCTTGGCAATCTTCTCGGCCATCTTTTATGTAGAGCAGGGGTGCCCAACCAGTGGCCCGGGGGCCACATATGGCCCGCGGAGCCCTCTGATGTGGCCCGTGACCTCATGTTCTGGGATGGCGGGTTTGCAAGCCCAGATCGCGGGTTACCGACCTGGGCTTACTCATTTTTATTGCCAGCGGTTTAGACATTAATGGCTGTGTGTTGAGTTATTTTGAGGGAACAGCAAATTTACACTGTTATACAAGCTGTACACTCACTACTTTACATTGTAGCAAAGTGTCATTTCTTCAGTGTTGTCACATGAAAAGATAGAATAAAATATTTACTAAAATGTGAGGGGTGTACTCACTTTTGTGAGATGCTGTATTTTCCGAAAGCAGACACCCTAGAGAATTAAAACGGTGGTAGTTCCAATGTTTTATGTCAAGGGATAGCACCGCAAAGGTCTAGGAAACGCAAAATTTTAGTAAACACACTAAAGTGAATTTTAGGGCACACAAATGCAATAAACTACCGACATTTTGAGTAAAATATAAAACACGAGGTTGCACCGAGTAAATAGATACCCAACATGTCCAACCTTGAAATTGCATGTGCCCGTGAAATGGTGACAAACTTTAGTATCCTATATTTTCTATAAGCGATGCATTAAAAGTACCCTATAGGTCATCAGTTTAGTGTTATAGAGGAGGTCTGGTGCTAGAAATATTGCTCTCACTCCAGTGTGTGCGGTGATATGTAACATGCGCATCGCAATCAGCGGTTTCATGTGTAGGCGCCCTCGATGCGTGCGTTTACGTTCGTACGTCTAGATATGTGTTGGTGGGGGGACTCCAAAAACATTTTTTTTTTTGGGGGGGGGGGGGTGATTTGCTTGGGTGTAACTTTCATTTTTTACAATGTAATTTTTTTTACATTTATTTACTTAACCCAGGACCCTGCATACACAAAAAGTCCCCTATGTGATGAATTTTTGGAGACAGGTTCTCTTTAATGTGTGAAACTCCCCCTCATCTATCTATCTATCTATCTATCTATCTATCTATCTATCTATCTATCTATCTATCTAATCTATCCTGAGCTAAACACTTTTTTTTTAAATACAAGAGATATTTCATTTCCCTAATGAATCTCGGTGTGCTTTGTGTATTTCCTCCAGATCTTTGTAGTAATCCAGTGTGAGACTTTCCCTCTGTACAGGAACTTCCTGTAATAAAGACCTGTCACTGCTGCTCTCTCTCCTTGTGCAGGGTGACTGGTCTTGTCTCCGCCCCCTCCTGTAGTATCTGCAGGGAGCCTGTAGAGGGTGGTCCTGCCAGGCCCCTCCCACAGCTCTGCTTTTCCCTCCCAAGCTATGCACATACCTTGAATTTACCCAGCAATGGCGGATCTTTGCTGAAATTATTAAATTTAATGTAAACTGGATTTCTCTGAATCACACACATTGTACAGTTAGTTGAAGAGAGAAGAGGAGGAGGGATCCACCATCATACCTGGGTGCTGCACCTGCAATACCTTTAAGCACAAAGGCAGCATGTGTGACATCATTCTTATGAGTTACACCCACAAGGATTGCAAGCCTGGAGAGGAGGAGGAGGGAGGTGTGCTGTGTAGGAGTAAGCCCCCATTCACACCAGAGCGACACCGGAGCGACTTGTCATGTGATTTGACAAGTCGAACCACCTGACAACTCGCACCCTATTGTCAGCAATGGCGCTGTTCAAACCGGTGCGACGCCGACTTTGTGGTGCCGCGTCGATTTTGCAAAAGTAGTTCCTGCACTACTTTTGTCTTCGCACTGACATGCGGCTTTGAAATTGCACAAATTTCAGATGAAGTCGCACACTTTTAAAGCCGCATTCAATATGAACGAGTGCTAAGGCTCCATTTACACCTGGGCAATTGGAATCGCGTGCGGAACCATCGCACGCGATTCCAAAATCACTGCAAATCGCGGCACGCTTGATGCGATGCTATTACTTCTTAATGGTACCCCAATCGCGCCATAAATCACGGCAAATCACAATGCTGTCACTCAAAAGAAGCTCCTGCTCCCTTTTGAGCAACAAGCGCCGTGCGTTGCGATTTTTCACAATTGCAGCGTGATTTATCACGCGGCAAAATCGCTGAGCAATTGGGGTGCCATTAAAAAAAGTAAAGGCATCACACAAGCGTCCCGCGGCTTGCCGCGATTTGGAATTGCGGGCAGAATCGCGGCAATTCCGCCGGTGATTCCAATGCCTGAGGTGTGAATGGAGCCTAAAACATGTCAGCAGTGGACGGGGGTGGTCTACGGGAGGGAGATTACCTGTGATCACCTTCCTTATCAGGGTCAGTGAGGGCACCACCAGCTAAAAGTAGGAGTTCAGCAGATGAGAGAGGTCCACTGTAACCCACTGGGTGGTAATAGTGGGAAAGTAGAGAGTCCGGGCTGACCAGCAAGGGACCCAGAGAAATGGGTCACTTACCTGGTGGCACCTGGTCCGATGGAGCCCACACACGATCGGAATTTCCAACAACAAGCTCCAATCGCACATATTCTGTCGGAAAGTCCGACCGTGTTTATAGGGCATTATTCATCCCAAAGGTGTTCTATTGGGTTGAGGTCAGAACTTTGTGCAGGTCAGTCAAGTTCCTCCACCCCAAACTCGCTCATCCATGTCTTTATGGACCTTGCTTTGTGTACTGGTGCGCAGTCATGTTGGAACAGGAAGCGGCCATCGCCAAACTGTTCCCACGAAGTTGGGAGCATAAAATTGTTCAAAATGTCTTGGTATGCTGACACCTTAAAGTGGAGGTCCACCCTAAAAAAGGAAATGGCATTAAAATTCATAAAAAAAATTAAAAAAAAAAACATTTGAAAAAAAAATACATTTTTTAACTTACCTGAAACCCCTGTTGCTAGGCAGTCTTCCTAATCTGCCTCTTCCTATTGTGCGGCGCTTCCTCCTCCTAAGGTGAGCGGCCCCGTTGCCTTCTGGGAAATTAATGTGTCCCAGGAAACAATGGGGCCATTCACAGAGCGCCGCGCCGCTCGCGCATGTGCAGTAGGAAACTGGCAGTGAAGCCGCAAGGCTCCACTGCCTGTTTCCCTTAGTTAGGATGGAGGCGCCGCCGGCCGATCCGATGGACGGATCGGCCTCGGGGGGCCGACATAGCGGGTTCGCTGGAAGGTAAGTGTCCTTATTAAAAGTCAGCAGCTACAGTGTTTGCAGCTGCTGACTTTAAAAAAAAAAACACGTCCGGAACCCCCTTTAATGCCGCATACTGTACACACGATCGCACATTCCGACAACAAAATCCTGGGATTTATTTCCAACGCATATTGGCTCAAACTTGTCTTGCATACACACGGTCACACAAATCTTGTCGGAAATTCCGAACGTCAAGAACGCGGTGACGTAAAACACATACGACGAGCCGAGAAAAATGAAGTTCAATAGCCAATACGGCTCTTCTGCTTGATTCCGAGCATGTGTGCAACTTTGTGCGTCGGAATTGTGTACACACGATCGGAATTTCTGAAAACGGATTTTGTTGTCGGAAAATTTGAGAACCAGCTCTCAAATTTTTGTTGTCGGAAATTCCGACAAAAAATGTCCGATGGAGCCTACACACGGTCGGAATTTCCGACAACAAGCTCCCATCGAACATTTGTTGTCGGAATGTCCAATCGTGTGTATGCGACATCAGTGTTCCCTTCACTGGAACTAAGGGGCCAAACCCAACCCCTGAAAAACAACCCCACACCATAATCCCCCCTCCACCAAATGATTTGGACCAGAGCACAAAGCAAGGTCCATAATGACATGGATGAGCGAGTTTGGGGTGAAGGAACTTGAGTGTCCTGACCTCAACCTGATAGAACATCTCTGGGATGAATTAGAGAGGAGACTGTGACCCAGGCCTTCTCATCCAACATCAGTGCCTGACCTCACAAATGCGCTTCTGGAAGAATGGTCAAACATTCCCATAGACACACTCCTAAACCTTGTGGACAACCTTCCCAGAAGAGTTGAAGCTGTTATAGCTGCAAAGGGTGGGCCAATTGAGGTAGGCAACCTAACTCCAACTGAATAAACAATTAAAAAAAAAAGATAAGATAGATCGCACGCAGAAGAAAACACATACGTAAGTTGTGCCCACATATGTTACCGACGTTCAAACCACACGTGAGGTATCACCGTGAACGTTAGAGCGAGAGCAATAATTTTAGCCCTAGACCTCCTCTGTAACTCTAAACATGTAACCTGTAAAAAAATTTAAAACGTCGCCTATAGAGACGTTTAACTACTTCCCACCCGACCAACGTACATAAACGGCCGGGTGGGCGCTCTCTCCTTCTGAGTGAACGTTCAGGAACGTCCTTCAGAAGGAGCGGGATCGCGCGCGTGCCCGCACAGCGGCGCGATCCCGATGCGCTCGTGTCACCCGGACACAGCGCATCTCCGATCGGCAGGAGGGCTCTGTGATTGGCCCTCCGGATCACATGACGGCCGTGTCCAATCACAGCCATCATGTGATGTAAACACAGAGCCGGTTGCTAGGTGGTCAGCTCTCCTCTCCTCACACGGAAGATGTCGCTGAGGAGAGGAGAGGGGATCTCTGCAGCCGGCTGATGATCAGTGAGTATGAGCTGTGTTTTACAGCTTTTTACTCACTGATCACCAACCTAGTGTCAACGCACATGTCCCCATACAATGTAAAACACACAATGTCCCCAAAACTATATCCCCAAAACACATGTCCCAAAAACACATGTCCCCAAAACACATGTCCCCAAAACACATGTCCCCAAATAATAAAAAAAGCTGTCCCCCACATATGTCCCAGTAAAATCACATGTCCCAATGATTATCTGCACACATATGTCCGTGATCACCTGCGCACATCTGTACATGATCATTTGCGTACATTAGTCTGTGATCACACGAACCAATTATTATACACTTAACGGGATTTTTTTTTTTAACAAAAACATGTAGCAGAATACATTTTGGCTTAAATTTATGACAACATTCGATTTTATTGGATTTCTTTTAAAACAGAAAGAAAAAAAAATATTGTTTTTTTTTCCAAATTTCCGCTCTTTTTGCGCTCATATCGCAAAAAAAAAAAAAATGGAGTCGTGAATAAATACCACCAAAAGAAAGCTCTATTTGTGCGAACAAAATGATAAAAATTTCATTTGGGTACAGCGTAACATGACTGAGTAATTGTCATTAAAAATGCAAGAGCGCTGAAAGCTGAAAATTGGTCTGGGAAGGAAGGGGGGCGAAAGTACCCAGTATTGAGGTGGTTAAGTATTGAAGTTTTGTGCCATTCCACGAGTAATTTTAATGCGTGACATGTTAGGTATCTATTTACTCGGCGTAACATCAGCTGCCACATTATACAAACAAATTGGGCTAACTTTACTGTTTTTTTATTTTTTTTTAATTCATGCAAATTTTTTTTTCCCCCAAAAAAAATTGCGTTTGAAAAATTACTGTGCAAATACCGTGTGAAAAAAAAAAGTTGCAATGGCCGCCATTTTATTCCCTAGAGTGTCTGCTAAAAATTATATATACCGGTGTGTGTATATGTATATGTATATATATATATATATATATATATATATATATATATATATATATATATATATATATATATATATAATGTTTGGGGGTTCTGAGTAATTTTCTAGAAAAAAAATTGTGATCTTTACATGTAGGAGAAGAGTGCTGAAATTTGCGCGGTATGGAAGTGGTTAACTTTGGATAGTAAAACATTTTTTTTATTACAAACTATGTGAGCAGACTGCAGTTCCTCTTTAAGGACCGCCCCATGTACATTTGCTGCAATAGGGCAGTCCTGTAGCGAAAAAGGAACCCGACGATCGTTCATAGAGAGGCAGAACGGTAGTCTGCCTATGTAAACAAGGCAGACCACTGTTCTGCCAGAAAGGAAACTGGAGATTTCATGTTTCTGCTACGCAGAAACATGGATCTCTGTTTCCCTTTAGACAAAGCACATCCCCCTACAGTTAGAAAGCACACATAGGGAACACGTTTTATGTTCGCCCCTGATGTTAACCCCTTCCCTGCCAGTGTCATTTATACTGCGACCGTTCATTTTTATTAGCACTGATCACTGTATTGGTGTCACTGGTCCCCAAAAAGTGTCACTTAGTGTCCAATTTGTCCGCCGCAATGTCGCAGTCTTGCTAAAAATCGCTGATCGCCGCCATTACTGGTAAAAAAAAATTAAAAGTCCCTAAATTTATCCCGTAGTTTGTAGGCGCGATAACTTTTGTGCAAACTAGTCAATATTCGCTTATTGGGAATTTTTTTTACCAAAAATATGTAGCAGAATACACATTGGCCTAAACTGATGAAGAAATTAGATTTTTTACATTATTTTTGGATATGTTTTATAGCAGAAAGTAAAAAATATTGTTTTTGTTTTTTCAAAATTGATGGTCATTTTTTTGTTTGTAGCGCAAAAAAAAAAAAAGGAAAGGTGATCAAATACCACCAAAAGAAAGCTCTATTTATGGGAAAAAAAGGACATACATTTTATTTGGGTACAGATTGGCGACCGCGCAATTGTCAGTTAAAACAACGCAGTGCCGTATCGCAATAAAATGGCCTGGTCATAAAGGGGGGGGGGTAAACCTCCCGGAGCTGAAGTGGTTAAAGAGGAGCATTTACAGGCAGAAAGAAAAAAAAAAACACCACCAGAGCATTCAGAAGAGGAGGCTGCCAGGAGAAAAGGCATTCCGGGTAGATGAGCAAACACAATATGCATGAGGTCTATTGCAGTGACACAGCGCTTCAAATTAGAGCCACTAGATGGCAGTCATTTTTTTCAAGCTTTGACATAAAATATAATATACCATCTAGTAAAGTAAAGAAGCAGTGCTTGATTTTTTTTTTTTTTTTCCTCATGTACAGCTGCACATTGTGACATGCTGAAGCGTAATGTTTTACTGCTCTAGTAAAAAAAATTCTGCGATTCTGTACCCAAATAAAATCAATGTCCTTTTTTTCCCACAAATCGAGCTTTCTTTTGGTGATATTTGATCACCTCCTGCGGTTTTTATTTTAGAAAACAAAAAAAGACCGACAGTTCCAAAAAAATAAAAATAAAAAACACAAATTTGTTATTTTCTGCTATAAAACTACATCCAATAAAAAAAAAGTAAAAAAATCCAAGTTTTTATCAGTTTAGGCCAATATGTATTCTGTCTGCTACATATTTTTGGTTAAAAAAAAATCCCAATAAGCGTATATTGATTGGTTTGCGCAAAAATTATAGCGTCTACAAACTATGGGATATTTTTATGGCATTTTTATTTATTTTATTTTTTTTACTCGTAATGGTCGGCGATCAGCGATTTTTAGCGGGACTGCCACATTGCGGCGGACAAATTGGACACCTAACTGACACTTTGTTGGGAACCAGTGACATTATTACAGTGATCAGTGCTAAAAATATGCACTGGCGAACCTTGGCACCCCAGATGTTTACCATGATGCTCATGCACTCTTCAGTGTGGTTGAGCATCATATCATAGGAACTGTAGTTCCAAAACATCTGGGGTGCCAAGGTTCACCATCACTGCCCTAGGGTGTGCTTGCTAACTGTGTGGGGGACGGCGTGACTGGGAGAACACAGAGATCCGTGTTCCTGCTTAGCAGCTGCACAAGATCTCTATGATCTCCCCTGTCAGAACAGCGATCTGCCTTGTTTGATCGCCGTTCTGCCTCTTTGGCAAACGATCGGCGGGTTGGGCACGCGCCCTCCCCTGTCTATTGCAGGAAATGACGTACAGGTATGTCATTTCTCGCAATAGAGCCGACCTGCAGTAGGTGGTTGGCAAGCGGTTAAAGTATATGTGAACCCTCACCTTGTAAAACAACCCATTCAGTTTTAAAATAGAAATGCAAGGCAAATTATATATAAAAAAACATACATAAATAAACAACATTATACTTTTTTTTCCCACCCTTTTTTTTTTCATAAGTGATCACGCCACCTCTGTTCTCAGCTGCATAAAGGGCCCTCTAATTCCTCTTGTACCAAATTGTAATATAACTTTAATGTCTGCCCTCATGTTGTAAAGCGCTGCGCAAACTGTTGGCGCTATATAAAACCTGTATAATAATAATAATAATAATAATAATAATAATAATAATAATAATAAAGGGTTTAGAGAGGTGGGAGTGGAGAAGCAGCAGTGAACAGATCTTCCCAGTGAATGGCTGTGCAGAGGGGGCATGTCAGCACAAGCCTGATCATTGGAGGACAGGCAGGCTGAGTTCCCAGCACAGTCAGAAAACTGACCACAATGAGATGAAAGTGCTCTCATGCCTAGCGTGGTCAGTTTGAAATAGGAAAGCAGAGGGACTTGCAGGGATTCCATCAAAGGAAGCAATACAAAGAGAACCCAATACAAGTACATGGTACAGCAGGCACATATCAGGAATATGAAATGTTGGGGTAACAAATAGACATGAGCAATTTGTTTCATTCCAAATTAGTTTTTAACTAATTCGACAAATTCGTTAAGTGGGAAATATTCGAAAATCCGTTTAACAAATTTTTCTGAATATTTGTAAATTAGAATATTTGAAAATTCATAAATTCAAAATTCGAAAAATGTGAAAATACGAAAATTCGAAAATCTGAAATAATAACTAACTAATAATTTAACTATTACATTACAGGTATTGGAATTTCCTTTCAAATTTGGCTGTTAGTGAACGTAACGAATACAATTTTTTCCGAAGTTACGAATTATTTGAAATAACGAATGCCGTATCTAAACGAATGGAACGTATACAATAATAATAAAAACTTTTTATTATTATTAATTTGATCTGTTCCATTTGTTTAGATGCGGTATTCGTTATTTCGGATAATTCGCAATTTCGGATAAATTCGTATTCGTTCTGTTCACTTTTTTTTTAACCACTATTCCTTAATACTGATTTTTGAAATGTACAAATGCAGCAATTTAGAAATCAGATGAAAGGTTTAGCACTGGGAAACACTTTTTGAAAGATAAAAAGGACAATTTATATACAACTATGAGGATCAGACCAAAATGAGCGACAAATAAGGAGGAAAGAGTCCCTCAAAATCAGAGGCAGTTGGGAGCTATGAGTATGGTCAGTGAGCATTGTTACACCAGGGTAGGAAGTGTTTTACTGATAGTAACTCCGGGTGAAAATAAAGAAAGCCAAAAAAAAAAAAAAAAAAAGTATGCAGCCACCACATCTATGCATAACTCCCAACTGTCCCTGATTTCGAGGGACTGTCCCTGATTTGGAGCAATGTCCCTCTGTCCCTCATTCCTCCTCATTTGTCCCTCATTTTGGTCTGATCTATATAGTTGTATATAAAATGCACTTTTTTTCTTTCTAAAAGTGTTTCCCAGCGCTAAACCTTTCATCTGATTTCTAAATTGCTGCATTTGTACATTTTAAAAGCCAATATAAAGGAATAGTGGTAAAAAAAAAAAAAGTCCTTGTGGATTTAATTAACCTTTTTTTTGTTAATTCTCCTTTAAGGGGTGTGGCAGGGGGCGTGTCCTATGCCTACATACATTTGTTGGTAGGTGTCCTTCATTCCCATCTCAAAATGTTGGGAGGTATGTCTATGCAGCGCAAAAGATGTTACATTTGTGTCCTTCAGTTTAGATATGCAGATTAAAAACACACCAGTTAATACATTAATGCATCTTTAAATCTATATTTTTCAAATGCAAGCAGTGTATGTACATGAATCTGACATGGCATCGGCATATTTCTGCAATGCAAGGTGCATGCTGACAGAAGTGGAGAGCGGGGTGACAAAGATGCTGTTTGGCATCTTCGCCCAGGGCAAAGATGCCAAACAGCACCCCCCCCCCCCAACCTTCCCTCCCCAAAATGTATGAGCATCATGTGTCAGAAAAAAATACTCTCCCTCCTCCCAAAATAAATATTTGAACACTAATATTCACACTTCTCTTGCTTAAATCCCCTTTGCAAGCCAAAGTTTTCCCTTCCAAGCACAATTCCTCTATCCCTCAAATTTCCCCTCTGAGCAGAATTCCTTTCCCAACACAAAGCCCCCAAATCCCCTCTCCTAGCGCCAGGGGCATTGCTAGATCAGATCTACAAAATATTTGGGGCTAGAGCCCATAGCAGCGTAGTAAAGAAAGTCATATGCTTGGGCGGGCATACACATGTATATACAGTAATATATGTGTGTGTGTGTGTATATATATATCCCCAGATAGCCCCCCACTAACATCAGGGTCCCCAGAGAGCCCCCCTTATATCAGGTTCCCCAGGGAGCCTCCTCCTTACATCAGAGTCCTCAGAGAGCCTCCCCCTTTCATGAGGGTACCCAGAGGGTCCCCCCCTTACATTAGGGTCCCCAGAGAGCCTCCCTAACATCAGTGTCCCCAGAGAGCCCCCCCTTACAATAAGTGCCCCAGAGAGCCTCCCTTACATCAGTGTCCCCAGAGAGCCTCTCCCTTACAATAAGGGCCCCAGAGAGCCTCCCTTACATCAGTGACCCCAGAGAGCCCCCCCTTACATTAGTGTCCTCAGAGAGCCTCCCCCTTTCATGAGGGTACCCAGAGGGCCCCCCCCTTACATTAGGGTCCCCATGGAGCCTCCCTTACATCAGTGTCCCCAGAGAGCCCCCCCCCCTTACATTAGTGTCCTCAGAGAGCCTCTCCCTTGCATCGGGGTCCCCAGAGAGCCCCCTACTTACATAAGGGTCCCCAGAGAGTTTCCCCTCCCCTTGGGGACCCCTGCAGAGACTCGGGGCTATTGGCCCCAGATTCGGGGCTATAGCCACAAAAGCCACCCCCTAGCGACGCCCCTGCTTAGCGCTAATCCTCCTACCCCTTCCCCCCCAAACTTTTCCTCCTTGCACAAATCATTGCAATCTTCCTTACTTGCACAAATCCCCCCCCCCCCCAAATCCCTCTTCCTAACAGAAATCCACTTTCCTATTACAAATCCCACCCTCAGGGCCGGAATAACATAGGGGCTATTGGACAACAAGAAGATCGTGGGGGCAGCTCACATTCTCCAACCCAAAAAAGGAGGGGGGCGTAGAACATAGTAAAAAAAGACAAAACCTGTTCTGGGGGCCCGCCAACGCATGGCCATAGTGGTAGACAAAATAACAAGAAAAAATAACCTCTGGCAATGAATAGATCCTGCCATCCAGGAAACTCCACGGGGGAATTCCGATCTCGTGAAAAGAGGCAGGAAGATCTTCTGGAAACCGCAGAGTAGAAGTGTGGCTACTTTTGGGGGCAATTAAACAGGAAGGGAACCCCCGCCTATATGTGGCTCCATTAGCTCCCAGTTGGTCGAGAAGTGGTTTGAGGGTTCTGCGTGGTTCCAACGTTTCTCTAGAGCGATCAGGAACTATGTTGATGACTGCGCCATCAAAGTCAATATTCGGAGTGCCACATAGTTCTATCATGATGGCATTTTTATCTTTAAAGTAGTGTAGTCGGCAGATAACATCTCTGGTTTGATAAGCGGAGATATTGCATGAGAATAAAGTAAGTGGTGATTGCGCTGTGATAAAAGGGGAAGGAAGGAAGAGGACGGGGAAGGGGCTAGCTCAAATGTATAGAGAGGTGAATGAAAAAAGAAAAAATTATACAAAATATAAAAGGTATAATGAGCATGAGGGCTAGTATCATACTAGCACATAAAAAATATTGTAAATACTGAAACAGAAGAAAAGAAAAAACTCAGTGAAATAGGGCTAGTATCATACTAGCACATATGTGGTAACTCAGCAAATACTTAATGGTGACTCCAAGTAAATAAATAAATGGTGAACAGTCCCAGCACCTTGTAGTACAAAGTGCTCAAACAATGAGCCATCAGTTCCAAAAGGCAAAATGAAAAAATTATACAAAATATAAAAGTATAATGAAATGTAATAAAGTGCGGTCTCATGAGCTCTAAATCCGAATAAACTGAAGAAACAAAATTGCCTAAAACGTATAAAAAGCTATAACATGAGTGACAAATACAGTGTGGGTACAAAAAAATTGAACCAAATAAAAATATGTAAATCAAAGTCCATGTGCATGAGAGCTAGTATCATACTAGCACATAAAAAATATATAAATCAAACAAAGCCCATGTGCATGAGGGCTAGTATCATACTAGCACATAAAAAAATATTGTAAATACTGAAACAAAAGAAAAGAAAAAATCTTAGTGCAAAAGGGCTAGTATCATACTAGCACATATGTGGTAACTCACAAATTCTTATTAGTGACTCCAAGAAAATAAATAAATAGTGAACAGTCCCACCACCTTGTAGTACAAAGTGCTCAAACAATGAGTCATGAGTTCCAAAAAGGCAAGTCCACAAGCCACAGGGAAGGGAAAAAGGTCTTCAGTGGGGACACCTCTGTGCTCACAAGCAGCTCACCTTACTGCTGCAAGACAACAGCTTGTAATCCAATAACAAGTCACCAGCAGGCAAGGGTCCCATCCAGTAGTTCAGGCGATTCGGGTGGTGGGTGTGCAGGATGGTATATAAAAAACATAAGCAGACAGTATATAGTATAACTCCGTGGCGGCCACAGTGGAAAAAGGGGACAGGACACAGAAGGGGGGTGCACTTACTTTTGTAAAATGAGTTTGGGCGTCAATCCAACGAACGCCGAGTTCGTATACCTCAAAAGGGTGTCTTCAAACCGTCCCCGTTTCCTCAATGCTCGTCACAAGGGGAAGAATATATGTGGAGTGTTGGAAGAGAGTGCACATAGCGTGATCCCGTATATAAATCAGTTTATTAGGTTAAAAACAACATGGTAAACTTACATTTACCAGAAGGCTATAGTAAAAAACATCCACGAGCGCCGAGCTCGTATCCTATCATCAGTCTGTGACAGTTCCCGTGCTCCAATCCTGACGCGTATCGTCACTTCACGTGACTTCATCAGACAGTATTAATATGTAAATCGTGGGCAGCAGGCGGTATTGTTATGTTAATCGCGGCTAGCAAGAGACCAAATCAGGACGGGGCGGGCTACAATGTGTTTCCGAGGCACCACCTCCTTAGCCCCCGTCCTGATTTGGTCTCTTGCTTGCTTTGTGAGAGCAGGTGTGAGAGCTGGAGACGCTGCTGGTTATACAGCTCCATATAGCAGGTCTGAGCTTATTCCCACAGTGGTCTTCTCATCCCTTGTGACGGCTGACTGCTTGATTGGTGATCCACATCCACCCTGTGTGCAGCTTGCAAGATACTTTTATATCTGAATAAAGTGTTACTTGCTTTTACTATCACACTAACCGAGGTGCCCTCTTTCTGTTGTTTTTGTTTGTCTGAGGGAACTCCCACTTCCTATTGAGGAGCTGCCGGCAGGCATCTACTGGCCATCGGGACTACCAGGAGTTTCCCGGTGGGCCGATGGCTCAGTGGGCTGGTTTGAGTGACAGCTCTTCAAAGTAATGGCTGCGCGGCTCGCACCGCTGAGCACCGCTGTACTGCAGCGGGGAGCCCCATTAGAGGATCCTGGCAGAGAAAAAACTAGGGTGATCACAAAGGATGATGATGCTCTCAGGGAATTGCAGGAAGGGCTGAACACAGCCGGAGAAGTTCCAGAAGTGAGAAGTTTTCTTCACTCTGCGAAGCCTACCTACACTATCCCCAAGTGGACATTCGGTACGCTGCGCCTCCCTCGCCTCTACCTTCTGTGGGCTTGGCGCAGCACGCTGTGCCCTGTGTCTGTTCGCTCAGTGCGATGAGAACTAGCAGTGGGAGTGGAGCGGCTTGTGGCGGTGCCTGGGTCTATGGAGGCAGCTGAGGATGGTACCTGGAGAACTAAGCCGCTGGTGCCCACCTGTGTCATCCTGAGCGAGATGTGTTACATTCTGCGCCTGTGCCATGAGGACTTAGTGGCCAATTACATGGCCGGCCTTTATGTGCCCCCCCCTGACAGCACCAAACTAGAGCCCAAGGACAAGGGGGATATCCTGAGGATTATCAAGAAGGTGGATCACCTGGAGAGTGTCATGAAGCACCACATACACGGTACAACAACAAACTCCACACCCAAGAGTACATGTTTATTATTACTCTACATCACTACTCTGCAGACTGACCATTCGGGCCTCGAGCCAGTTGAGGGCCCCATGAGAAGCTCCTCCTCCCTCATTTCTTCACCTCCCAGAAGGTGAGCACAGCACCCACAAAGCGACACCACTGGCTGGGACAGGACATCACACTCATTGGTGTATCATCCATTGAGCCCTGTCACACACCACACAATGGATGATATGCAATTCCCATCATGGCTGCCGGTGCCATTCCCGTCATCTGCTATGGTACCACCCTTCCTCCAGTATTTTCTCCTACGCTCCTCCCTGTCACCCCGTCTGCTCACCTTAATGTAAGTAGGAAACTCCCACCTATCTCTAAGGCACAATAACCCTGCACTGTCTGGTTCCCTTTCCACCTTGTCATGCCAGCCCTGCGCTTTATTCGTTCCTCCTATCTCCGGGCCCTGCTTGACTAGGGTAGCTCAGAGGTACCCTTACTACTGATACTTAGCTGATACTTAGCTCCCTATACCTCCAACCTACCCAATCCCAGTAAACACATGACACTGGTTGGACTTAAATGGCCGTCCGGGCCTTTTATTAAACAACAGAATTGAACGAAGCCCCGCTCAGCTCCCCCTCCTCTCTGCGGCACCGGCATTGTAACTGTGGGCGCCTGGCTTTGGTTTCACAGCCGGACTCCCAATGTTTATTATCGACGGTCAATTATACACTGTTATGATTGACAGCTGACCTTATTTGTTGTTGGTCTGCGTTTGTCTGGATATATAATAAATATATATGTGAGGCATACATTTCTCCACTTATTCAAATATTGTGCAAATATGTGGTTTGCCATTTTTCTTGGGGCATGCGGTCTGGTGGTTTTGTTCGGTTGGTTTTGTTCCAGGTCCGGCAGCTGCGATGCACACTGGGGCCTCTCCTCTCCTCCCTGTATATCACTGGGGGATTGGGTGGGCTTTCCCGCTATTGCATCAGCGCCATGCCCCGCACCGTAGCGCATGACGTCACCTCACGGTGACTCAGCGCCGGCAGCGTTTGTTTAATTCCCAGCATGTGTTGGGCATCTCCCCAGATGTTGGCCACATCGTGTCAGCTGTTCTGGTGGGAATGCCTCCATTTTAAACACACTCAACGTAACGCTGGGGGCGTCATGCATAACAGCCTTGGCTGGTATATATTGCAGTCTTGTGGGAGGCATAGTCCCTCATTTCATGCTTTTATACTATATTTGGGGGTCCTAAGAAATTTTCTAGCAAAAAAAATACAGATTGTTACATGTAAACAAAACGTGCCAGGAAAGGTCTGGAGCACCGTAGCCACCCTGGAACTGGACTACATAACATCTCTTGCTTTCTAAATAACATGGGGAGGGGGGGGGTCTGTAGTCCACAGAAGAGATCTGCACAGAGCTGATAAGTGCAGTATGGGCAGAAGTTAGTAGCTCACTGCATTTCTGGCAGGATCTATAGGTTGTTTTTTTTTTTTTGCATCTATCAAACTTTTATAGCGAGTCCTTTTCAATGGTAAATTAAAAAGGCCAAAAGAGAGCTAATAAGAGAAATTCATTGTTGGGGTTTACATGCACTTTCATTTTTACACCAACCTCAGCCAAATAAAAAAAACACAAAAATTACAGGCTGTCTAGGGCTTTTCTTTACCATTCTTCAAACCAAAATAATGAAACAAAGGAATTAACTGCTATAGACATCCTATAGACTTCATCTTAGGACATGACTTTTCCAGCTGAGTTGTTTTGAAAGGATTGCTCATTCTTGCGTGTAGAATTTCATCATTAATTTACGAAAAGTGCCACAACGTCCAAGAGAATCTCATCTTAACTGGGTAACAAAGCATAGGGCCAGACTCGCACGCATTATGACAATATGGTATGTTAATAAGAATTATTTTAGAAGTGAGAAGAACGCGTGTATGCACCTGCAGCAGCCAACCAGCAATGGCCTTTGTGAATTATGACTAGAACTGATAAAATAATCCATCAAGCGGATAAAGGTGGAGCAGTAGTAGTTCTTAATACAGAAGACTATAGGTTAGAAGCACTCAGACAATTAAACAACATCAGTACCTATAGGCCACTGGATTCTGATCGTACTGACAGTATTCAACGTGGCTTGTTGCAACTTTTGGACATTGGTAGAGAAATGGGAGTATTAGAATGGGGGATCATTGATTTTTTTTATTTACAGACAAACCTGTGAACCGAATATTCCACCACCTTCCAAAGGTGCACAAACAACAATCCCCTGTTCAGGGACGCCCAATAATAGCGGGTATTGGAACCCCATTACAAAGACTCAGCGAATGGGTTGATGCATTTACAACCCTCGGTCAAACGCCTACCCGGTTATCTTATGCCCCGTACACACGGTCGGATTTTCAGACGGAAAATGTGTGATAGGACCTTGTTGTCGGACATTCCGACCGTGTGTGGGCTCCATCACACATTTTCCATCGGATTTTCCGACACACAAAGTTTGAGAGCAGGATATAAAATTTTCCGACAACAAAATCCGTTGTCGGAAATTCCGATCGTGTGTACACCAATCCAACGGACAAAGTGCCACGCATGCTCAGAATAAATAAAGAGATGAAAGCTATTGGCCACTGCCCCGTTTATAGTCCTGATGTACGTGTTTTACGTCACCGAGTTCAGAACGATCGGATTTTCCGACAACTTTGTGTGACCCTGTGTATTGGAGACAAGTTTGAGCCAACATCCGTTGGAAAAAATCCTAGGATTTTGTTGTCGGAATGTCCGAACAAAGTCCGACCGTGTGTATGGGGCATTAGAGATACAAGACCTCTACTGGCACATACCCATGAGCTCTGATTCCTACTGTATTAAAGTGTATTGTATTTGTACTGTCTACCCTCAAGTTGTAAAGTGCTACGTAAACTGTTGGTGCTATATAAATCCTGTATAATAATAATAATAAAATGGTTGTCCAATAGTTGTTGAATCACAGTGGATGTTAAAGCACTGTACTCCTGCATACTGCACCAACTGGCACTTGAAGCTATCCAAATATCACCTTACACGCTATAGTTTTTATAAGTTATGTGTATTTCTGTGCATGGCCATAGAATTCCTGTTAAAATACAAATATTTTATGTTTGACTCTAAATATTATTTACAGTGCCGTGGTGACTCGATGGGCTCAATATTCTCCCCTTCTTTGGCAAATTTGTATATGGGCTGGTGGGTGGAGATTTTTCCCCAGAGAACGGAAAATTGTTATCAAATACTTACTGAAATTTTCCTTTCCTGGCCCATCCTCACGTCAGCACACAACGGCAACCCACATGACCACCTGTACCTAGCTGAATAAAAGACAGCCCCTCCCCCAACTAGGATGTTCAATAACTTAGCCTGTGACAGGCCACTAGGGAGGGAGTCCTGTGCTGACGTGAAGATGGGCCAGGAAAGGAAAATTACAGTAAGTATTTGATAACAATTTTCAGTTTTTTTGGCCTACCTCACGTCAGCACACAATGGGATATACCAAAGCTAATATAAGGCAGGAGAGAACAAATGAAAACAGACACTGACAATCAAAGACAATCATTCTTTCTGCTAAAGCCAGAAAGAATTGATCTCTCTTGTCCCAAACTTGCTGGTCGCATATTTCGTTTGTAAGGTTGAATGAAGGACGCACCAGAGCTTCAAGCTAGCCCTTACCTATATCTTCCAAGCAATCCTGGCATAACTGCCCCAAACGCTGCCACCCCTCTAGTCAGATAGGCTTGCAATTGTTTCAGAGCAGAAAAGCGTACTTTCTGCATGCCAATCTATCTCACCCTGGTTACCCAGGAGTGGGTGACTCTTGAGGGCCTGATGGCTAAATGAAAAGATTGTACACTTTCCTCTTTTGACCAAGTACACTGTTAGTAACTCGACCATGTGTAAAAAAAAACAAAGTCTTCCTGCTGTGCACTCAGTGACTCTTGTATGCAACTCGGAGGGACTACTTCCGAGTTTTCTTGAAACTGGATACCACTTTAAAATTGAACTTTGGAGATAGATGTGATATCCCTATCTATGGTAAAAAAAGAACAGAAAAAAAGACATCAAAGGGCCCTTGAAGGAAAGTGTTGCAATCTTGAACATCCTTCTGTCTGAAGTAGTTGCTGTCAGGCAAACTAGTTTTACCTTGAGGTACTTCAATGGAAATGAAAACCTATTGGAGCAACGGGTGCTCTCAGATCCCAGCCCAAGAGGGAACAAGGATTTCCCTCAAGGTCATATATAGATTGTCATCTGGAAGAAGCAACTGGTCACTGGCTTTTGCACCCGTCTGCAGCCTGTGAAAAAATAAAGTAGAGATCTGTACCTTAAATGGAGTTGTGTATGCCAAACCAACCTCTAGCGCTGACTGTAAAATGTCAAGGATATTGGCTAGAGCAGGGAATACAGGAGAGAAAGCTTTTGCTGAGCAAACAAAACAACCTTCTTTCATATCCTCTTATATGTAGAGTTCATGGATGATCTTCTGGTCACCAAGGTCTGAACAACCTCAGATGAAAATGCCTGCACCTCTAGTGTAGCCTATTCCATAGCCAGGCTATTAAAAGTAGTCTCATTGGATTGGGTTGCAGTTACTGACCTTGCCATAAAATATTTCATTCGACCAGACACAAAGATCAAACCAAAAATTCCATGGCACTGTGAACCTATCTTGTATGACGGAGTCTTTGCATTGGTATCCTGTTGCAAATATCAGAGCTGGATGTTCAGTGAAGTCTCTCTGAGAACTACTGCTGGAACGCCCCATAGGGCCAATATTGGTATGAGGCACTTGTAGAAAAAATGTTCTGCCTAACTGAACCAATAATTTGATTTTGCTTCCCTGGCAAGAAGGCCAACCTTATCTGACTAAGTGGTTCTCTGCCCCATGAAAAGTTTCTTTGCAAGATGTAACAGGAAAAGACTTTTGGTGTCCCCTTGTCAGGCAATGTAGGCTACTACTGTCTTGTTGTCAACCTTACTCAGCCCCCTTGAAGATCCTGAAAGGTTTGCAATGCTAGAAAGGGCTTCCTTCCATTAAAGATACTTGGGGAGTCTGCGCTTCACAGCCTCCAATGGCCTTGCACTTGTTTCTTCAGATTGTGGACTCCCCAGCCCCAAAGACTGGCATCAGAATTATCCTATCTCCTGGGCTGAGAGGCATGCCTCCAAAAGAAGCACGGTGTTGATGTCAAAAATTCCAGTTCTTGTTGAATTTGTATAGGCACATAGATTTTCTGATCCATAGACAGCCCAGCTCATAGGTTAAAGAAGGCAAATTGAAACACCCTCATGTGCCACATGACCCAAGGTACCACCACTGCCAACAAGATGTTCAAAAGATTCCTGGGACTGTGCCAATTCTGTAAAAGGCAGACACCAGAACTGGAAGTGACATCTGGCCACCGCAAATCTCACACGCCTGTGGTGCTCGGTCTTTGATCGGTACATGGAAGTATGAGTCAGCCGGTTGATTGATAACAACTGGTCCTCCTGCTGAACTGTCCCTGTGACTGTCCGCATGGACTCCATCTTGAACCTCTTGGTGTGTATGAACACATTTGATTCCTTCAAACTGAAACGGGCCAAAAGGCTCCTAGAAACACTGGGGAGAACAGCCCCTAGATGATTCTATGTTTCCGGCATCAATGGCATGATGGCTTTGTAGCAGTATAAAAACCTTGCAAACATTTTCTCTTCTGAGATCTGTTGAACATAAATTAAATGAATTCAGTGGTCATCTTTGGGAATCTCCCTTGTACTCCAACCTGTCTTCTGGAACCGCTGGTCTTTGATTGTAGCCTCCTTCTGGAGATTTTGGATGACAATCATCAACTTCACTCAGGCCCCCTGGCCCCAACTGGAAGAGACTGATTGGATGCACCTTCAAAAAGACTTTCCAGCCATCTTAGCAGCTTGCTCTGGACTTGATTTCATGTCAAAATTAACTTTGAGACACCTCCACTGTGATCTGTTAAATCTGCAGCCTGTCCTATAAAGTTTGGCCTCCTGCATCTTTTGAAGTTCAGTAGGCTTGAGTGAAGGATGACGGCTTCCTCTTACTAGTCTGTGGCCACCGTCCAGACTTTTCCTCCTGTCATTCACCTAATTGTGTTGTTCAGTGTTTGGCCAAACAATAGCCTACCATTATAGAAAATGTCAAAGGCTTGTGTAGAAGTTCCGCCTGCCCTCCAGTGGCCGTAACCACAATGCTCTAATAGCAGTGACTGAGTGCGCCAGTGCTTGTACTAGGTCTATCAAAAGCATCAACCAACAGTCAGTTGCCAGGTTCCACTCTTTCCAGAAACCGTGCCAAATCTTGTAGTTTCCAGTGTTGAATAAAATGCCATTTCTGAAGTTTATATATCAAAGTTAACTCTATTGCTGATTGGCAGGCAAAATCTGTCACTGTATAGATTATGTGCAAGCCTAATGGCCAGATCACCACAATTTCTGTGTTCCAGACGTGTTTCTCAATGATGCTTTCTCAATGCGTTTTGCCACTTTCCAGATGTGTTCCATACAGAAACAATGCAACATTCTACTTTTGTTGACTGCACTAGAATGCGCTGTACTGGTGTGAACTAGGTAATTGGGATCAAAGTTAGACACTGTCCATGCGTTCTTGATGCAGAATAAAAATGCACTGGACTGCATCTGGTGTGAACAAGTCCACTTTTTCATCCATATGAACTCTGAAGGTAACCGAATTATAAAAAGGCAAAGACATTTGCTGCCCCAGACACTAGAGGGCAGCATCCACCCCTGGAAGTACAGTGCATAAACACACATCAGCCATCATATATGGATAAAGCTTAGAGAACCTGTTACTGTAAATTGGTCTTCTGACAAGGTCTCTGTTATCCTTCATCAACAAGTGCTTTACGCTCTATACTGTACTTATGGAAAAAGACCATCTTCCATCAACGAGCGCTATACGCTCTATACTAATGGGAAAAGGCCATCTTCCTTCAATGAGTGCTTTACGCTCTATCATTATGGGTGTTGCTTGTGGCCTGGATATTTGCAGCATACTTTCTGCTATAGCCGCCTTAATAAGGCTTATGCCGCGTACACACGGTCGGATGTTTCGTCTACAAAAGTCCGACGGACGCCGACAGACTAAAGCCGGCTGACAATCCGATCGTGTGTGGGCTTCCCCGGACTTTCAGCGGACTTTTCCAGCCGCAAATCTGACGGACTTTAGATTTGAAACATGCTTCAAATCTTTACGTCGTAACTACGCCGGACCCAGAAATCCGCTCGTCTGTATACTAGTCCGAAGGACAAAAACCCACGCTAGGGCAGCTATTGGCTACTGGCTATCAACTTCCTTATTTTAGTCCGGTGTACGTCATCACGTACGAATCCGTCAGACTTTTGTGTGATCGTATGTAGGCAAGTCCGTTTGTTAGAAAGTCTGCCGCAAGTCCGCCAAATGTCCGTCGGAAGTCTGTCGGACGGGCAGTCGGACTTTTGTATCCGAAAAGTCAGACCGTGTGTACGCGGCATTAGAATTTTGCACAACCACATCCTTGTGAGGCAACCTGTGCAATTTCATTGCTCTGCCACTGCAGACTGCATGCAAGCCCAAAATGCACCCTGAGTTTGGCAAGGCATCTTCTATCATGCTGGCATACACGCATGTGCCAATTTCCTGTATTCTGTCCCTTTACAGGGTAAGTGGAAACAACTTCTTTAGAGTGTATTGACCACATGCTTAATGAATGTGACAACGTGTTAGGTGTCGTCATCCTGTGATCGTTGGCGGTCTTATGTTTTCTGGAGCGTTTGCGTTCAGGGCTCCTAAAATAATACAAAACACCTTCATTTGCATAATTTCATTGGGCACTCTTTTAAGAACCATGTCCCACGTCGTCCCTTCCTACCTTTGCACTAACAGGTGTGGCAAGCTCATATTTGCACACAATTAATGGAAAAACGCATATTACCGCTCACCAAAAAACATGGTACCCTGTCTCTTTAAGAGCCATCTGCAATCATCCACTCACTTTAGAAGCATCAGCAGCTGAGCCCAGATAGCATTTCCAAAGGCAGACAGCAGACAGTTATAGTCTGAGACAAAAAACAGTTAGACTGTCAAACCCACAGAAGTACACAGCATAGCAGGGGAGCCAGGACAGCACATCCAGAGACAGACAGGAGACTCGGTTAGAATCTGAGGGAAGTCCTTTACCTGGCAGGACTGCAGAGAGAGAGAGGGAGAGAAGCCCTCCCAACTGCAGACCTCCAAGATCATTTACACCATTGCATGGCATCTGGCGGTTCCGATCCTGTGCTGCCCATCTCCCTGCAACCTGTGACACCATTCACAGCTGCTCTCAGACTGACAATAAAGCCAGGAGAGCAGTGCGGTGTGCTGCATATAAAGATGGGAAAACACCCAAGGGAGAGGCAATGATGACATTGCAGAGCTCCTATAATACCACACCTGTACAATGTCAATGCTGCTTAAGCATCATTTTGCCCACGGCCTTGGCACAAAAAGGCATCCAGTTTTTAGAAGGATTTACCTTCAGAATTCAGGGTCTTCCCTGAACATGAAGGGGTAGGTTCGGCAGGGGGGGATGCAGCAAACAAATTACTTACCAACTGCAATCAACAGGTGGCCTGGAGCAGACCAAAAAAGAAGAACATTCTAGCTGGGGGGGGGCCGGAGGCGGCTCTCTAATTAGGCAAATTAGGTGGTAGCCTAAGGCCTCGCACCCACAGGGGCCTCGTGGCCGCCTAATTTGCCTGTTCTCAATCACTGAAGTTGACGCCGGCGGCTCCACCTACCCCCACTGGGACTCTGTGGCTTAGGAGCTGATGGACAAATCAGATACTGCCCGCATCCTGAGGAATAGCGTCCTCATCACGGAGCGTCCCAGTCCGTGGGGCCTCATGTGTAAGTTTTGCCTAAGGTCTCACAAAGCCTAGAGCTGCCTCTGGGGGGGGCTATTTTTTTTATTCAGCTAGGTACAGGTGGTCAAGTGGGTCTCCAGAAGAGGTGTTAACCCGTTGTTTTCTGACGTGAGGTGGGCCGGGAAAACCCATATGGAGAATTCATTAATTGGTATTGTTACTTTTATAGATGATTTGATCTTCGTATGGAAAAGGGCCAGCCCATGTATTGGATTCTTTTTTGGCTTATCTCAATACCAATCATTTGAATTTGGAGTTCACTCACGCTGCAGATCCAGTCAGCATTGACTACTTGGATTTGACTTTGGTGGGATGTCTGGATAGTGGAGTAGTCTCTACTACAACCTATAGGAAACAACGTGCAGGTAACTCACTGCTGGCATCGAGTTGTCACCCACCCCATACGATAAGGGCATTGCCAACAGGTGAGTTTATGGTAATGGTATGGTAATTTGGAGTCCTTTTTTTTTGCGGTCTGGAACAGGTGAGAAGATCTGTTATGCCGCGTACACACGATCGGAAATTCGGCCAGCAAAAGACAGATGAGAGCTTTTCGTCGGAAAATGCGACCGTGTGTATGCTCCATCGGACTTTTGCTGGCCGAATTCCAGCCAGCAAAAGATTGTGAGTGTGTTTTCAATTTTTCGGTCGGAAAAAGTTCCTATTCGAAAATGCGATCGTCTGTAGCAATTCCGACGCGTAAAATTCTTACGCATGCTCAGAAACAGTTCGACGCATGCTCGGAAGCATTGAACTTCATTTTCTCAGCTCGTCGTAGTGTTGTACGTCACCGCGTTCTTGGCGGTCGGAAGTTCGGCGAACTTTTGTGTGACCGTGTGTATGCAAGCCAAGCTTGAACAGAATCCCATCAGAAAAGCCATCATATCTTTTTACGACGAGAAGTCCGATCGTTTGTACGCGGCATTAGGGAGTGATACACACCATACCCTACTTCAGCGGGAGGTGTGGTGGATGCACAGACTGAACATTCGATTTCCTAGTGGATTGAACAGTAGAATGGATGTGAATTTTTTTTTTTAAAGTAATACAATTTGATTCCACCATGGGTTAATTTCTGCCTTATGCCCCATACACACGATTGGATTTTCCGAAAACAGATGTTGGATGTGAGTTTGTTGGCGGAAAGTCCAACCGTGTGTATGCTCCATCGGACATTTGTTGTCCGACTTCCCGCCAACAAATGTTGGCTAGCAGGTTCTCAAATTTTACGCCAACAAATTTTTGTTGTCGGACTTTCCGATCGTGTGTACACAAGTCCGTCGCACAAAAGTCCACGCTTGCTCAGAAGCAGAAGCGGCCGGTCTTGTAAACTCGCGTTCGTAATGGAGAATTAACATTCGTGACGTGACAAATTATGAATTCTCCAAATGCAGCGCACAATTCTCTTCTTCTTTAATGGAATAATAATGAAGCTGCTTTGCTGGTGATACTGATGGAGTTATTGCAAACGAATTTTCAAAGGCTTTTTTTTTCAAGTGATATCAAGAATAATAATAATAATATAGCGCTAAATGAAAAACGCAAAAAGAAAAGCGCAAATCAACACTCACCAAACTTCTACTAACACAAAATTAGCAGAAGGAGCCAAAAGGGTGGCGCTAAAGAGATGAAAAACAACGTAGTACATCACTATGTTTGTAATCTTTTGCCAACATTTGGTATATGCTATGAGGAAGGCTTCGGCCGAAAGGCATCAGCACTTTAGATGTAGCACTGCTGTTAGTGCCAAATAAAGATTTGTAAGAAGAAGAAATCGTGGTACCGTCATTTCTTGCTATTTTGATGTTCATGGGACACAACAAGCCTGAGCACCGATATTCAGCTCATTACTCTACAACTGTGCGGTAGAGCTTGGATGAGTTTTTTTCTAACAATTTCATCTTAACTGGGGGAACAAAGCATAGGGCCAGGCTCGCATGCGTTATGACATTATGGAAGTCCAAGACCAAAATACAGGAGCACAGGGAACACGGGGAAGCTGACGATAATCCAGCAACTCAGGGATCTCAGCAGTAGGTTTAAAGAGGCCAGTGAGTGCCAACATCCGTCACAACCTGCACATGCGTGCGCCCGTTCGCGACGTTGCGCTTCGGTGTGCGCCGACTCGTGTCATCGCACATCTTCGTGCGCCAGCGCGCCTGGACGTTTGTCTAGTGCTGCCATGAAGAGTATTGGCAATGTTGCCAGTCCTACGGCCATTTCTCTGACACCAATTAAGTCAGAATCGCTCTTTGTCCTTCTCTGGTAAGCTGGTTCCTCTGCCTTCTTCCCTTTTCCCAGATAAAGAATGCAAATGTTGCCACTCCACATGATGTTTATGACTTTTATGCAAATCTGAATATGCAAGGACACAGATGTACCATCTGGCCAAGTGCTGACCACATTAGTGCTCTAGATATAGCAATTCCTTTACCGCCACCAGGGAAAGCGGAGAAAAGGGAGACAGGAGGCAACACCGCTGTCAAATTGATCACCAAGCTTTATTTTGAATATATACTGTATATGTATAGTGCAGCGCTTTTCATTATACTATCTACTCAGGTCATACAAAAATAAACCTGTGACCAAAATGTATGCAAAAATAGTAATGATAAAGTCTTTCAACAATTCAGTGTCTTTTTAAAAAAATATTAAATATATATAAAAATAAAAGTCGCAGCATACAGGGGAGCTGGCGATAATCCAGCAATGCACTGGTCTCAGCAGCAGGCTTATATAGTTCTAGGACAGGAGACGCCAGCATCTGTCACGCTGCTCGTGCCATTGCGCATGTGCGCTCCCATTCGCGCCGTTGCGCCTCTGCGTACGCCAATACGCAAGGTAGCGCGCCTGATGCGGCCACGATGGGTATTGGAAAGATTGCCGGTCCGTTGGCCATTTTTCTGACACTCATCTGACCATAACACCTTTTTCCATGTAGCCTCAGAATCTTCAAGGTGCGTTTTGGCAAAGCTCAGTCATAACTGCATGTGACCTTTCTTGAGTGGCTTTTTTCTTGCAACCCTCCCATACAGGCCACAGTTGTGGAAAATTTTTGTGATATTGTTGTCACATGCACACAATGACCACTCTATGTCATAAATTCCTATAATGGTTTCAGAGTTGCTGTAGGACTCTTGGTAGCCTCTCTGACCAGTTTCCTCCTGGCTCTTTCATCCAGCTTGGAGTGATGTCCTGCTCCAGGGAGGGTCTGTGTTGTACCAAGTTCTTTTCTCTTCTTAATAATAGACTTCACTGTGCTTCTAGGCATTGATAAAGCTTTTGAATTTTTTTTTGTATCCATCTCCTGAAGTTGTGCCTGTTCACAACTTTATCCTGGAGATCCCAGTGACAGTGCCTTGCCACCCATAGTTGATTGTTTTGGTACTTCAAAATATGTGAACTTACTAGAAATTCTCAATGCTTCAGAAGAATACATTTTTAACACTACACACACACTATTTGCATGTCGTAGCCCTCTCCTCTTCTAGAAGTGTCTAATTACTGTCTGTGTTGGCCCAGCTCCTCTACCCCTCCTTTCAACTCCCTATGTAGCAGTGAATGGAGATGCTTATAGAGCAGTTGCCAATTGATGAGGTATAAGGAGCACCTAGTGCAGCCCCTGGCATAACCAAGGGCCACACATAAAGTCCAGAATAGCATACACTGCTTGAAAGGACTGTCAGAGACAGCAGACATGCTAAAGGTAATGATGGTGAGAGACTGTACATGCTACAACTAGTTGGAGGAATAGTGCCCCATCATTGGTATCGATGGGAGGAATATTGCCCCATCATTGGTATCGGTGGGAGGAATAGTGCTCCACCATTGGTATCAGTGGGAGGAATAGTGCTCCACCATTGGTATCAGTGGGAGGAATAGTGCTCCACCATTGGTATCAGTGGGAGGAATAGTGCTCTACCATTGGTATCAGTGGGAGGAATAGTGCTCCATCATTGGTATCAGTGGGAGGAATAGCGCTCCACCATTGGTATCAGTGGGAGGAATAGTGCTCTATTATTGGTATCAGTGGAGGGAATAGTACCCCATGGTTGATATCACTGGGAGGAATAGTGCCTCATCATTGGTATCAGTGGAAAGAATACTGCTCCATTGTTAGGAGAAAAAGTTCCCCATTGTTGGTGTCATAGTGCTCCATCATTGGTATCATTCAGAGGAATAATGCTCCAAGGACCAGTTAAAGGCAAGAAAAGGACCATGTCCAGCCTGCAGGCCTCAGTCCACTACTGTAGACCATTATAACTTTAAAGACTTACTGATCTGCATATCACAGCCTGACACTCTTTTCAATAAACCAGTGTCATGATTCGAGTGGTTCTAACCAGGCCTGATGGGAGTTCTGATTGTGGAGGATTTATGAACATTTCCATTTTGGTAAAAAAAGCTGCAGTGACTCAGCAGTGTTTGGTGCTGTTCTGGGAAGGAACAGCAGATGGCCCATTAAACATAACTAAGTTAATTGAAGGAACTGCAGCTATCAAAGTGCACAGGACCAATAGCCAGAGATAAATGACAGAGGACAATTATAAAGGTTGAGGGTCTATTTTCTTATAGTTTTTTTTTTTTATTTTTTTATTATTATTTAAAGAAGAACTGAGATTTGACATAAACATAAAATACAGCCCAGCATAAAAATCAACTAGGATATTTTGCTGCAATACTAGAGTTGCCACCTCATCCCTTTAAACCCGAACACATATGAATTACACAGGTTCTGAGGCTAATTAAATGCAGATAAGGCACCAAGTGAGTTTAATTACCACCTTAATCGGCCATAGAACCTGTGTAATTAATATGTGTTCGGGTTTAAAGGGATGAGGTGGCAACCATATGCAATTATTAATGTACACTCTAGCGCTCTTCTTCACACAAGGGGATCTGCTCCAGCAGATGGTGCTCCAATTTTGGGTAGAGTGATGGCCTACCTTCTGGAGCCCAGGCTGTCAAGGACCAGCCACTGGTATTATGCCGACCTGGGCTAAAAGTACTACCACACCAAATGACGCTCACGTATCGTTATGTGCATGCCATTCAGTGCAGGAGTGAGGGCTGCCCACCAACACTGGAGGAAAACTGACCTACCCTATGAAAAAAGATTGGCGCGTATTTTTTTTGACCACCCAATGCACATATACAGCGACAGGGCGGGCGCTGTGATTCAGTACAGCACAAGCCTATCAGCAGTTCCCGGCCAATGATTGATGGCTGGGACCCGCTGGTCGGTTTCGCAAATCACAGTTCAGAGCCCTGTGTTTACTAACAACACAGGGCTCTGTACAGGGAGCGGTGATGTGGCTGATTTTTTTTCTCCCTGCAAAGTTGATTAGTAAAAGCAGCACATAATACATGTTAACCCCTTCCCAGCCAGTGTCATTAGTACTGTATTAGCACTGATCACTGTATTAGTGTCACTGGTGATATCAGTGTCAGGTAGTCAGTTCCCACCCAGTGTCAGTTAGTACATTATCGCCATCCCACTATAAGGCTACTTTAACACTGGGGCCACCCCCACTAGCCGCTGAAGAAGGGGTTAAAAGCGCTCATGTCGCGGCGCTTCCGAATCGATTTTCAGGCGCTTTGGAAGTGCTGCCGATTCATTTCAATGGGCAGGAGCGGTTTGGGAGCGGTGTATACACCGCCCCCAAACCACCCCAAAGATTCTGCTCGCAGGACTTTTCAGAACGTCCTGCAAGTGCAAAGCCCCAGTGTGAAAAGTCACACTAAAATGAATGGGAGGTGGTTTGCAGGCCTTATTTAGCCCTAAAACGCCTGAAAACTGCCTCAGTGTGAAGCCAGCCTAAATCGCTGATCACCGCCATTACTAGTATAAAAAAATTAATAATAAAAACTCCAGTATATGTAGCACCCTCTAGTGTGCCAGAGTAGGATTTTTGGCAGTGTAGGTAAATTGTTCAGGCTTGGCCAGCAGCCAAGCCTGTGTTTTTCTCTGGGTCAGGGTTTGAGTGACTCAGAGAGGACTGGATGACTCACAGGCAGCATCTCTAATATCTCCCCCTACTTCTAGAAACTGGTAGAAGATTCTAGAAGAATGGGAGTGGAGGTAAGGAGGGGCGGCCTGGAGTATTTATGAGGGCCCTGACCAATCCCCAACAGATGGATTGGCAGGGGGAAGCCCCCTCAAATACTCTGGGTCAGCCCAGCTGGGGCAGTGGAGTTCGGGTGGAAGCTGGAGATGAAGTGTTAGGCTGTCGGAGGCCCTTAAGGGTGCCCCCCTAGTCTGAAGGGCGGGTAACTTAGGGCCCAGGCTTGGGTGTGGAAGGGACCCTCTTTACAACACACAGATGTGTCCTGACTGGAGGCACGGGCGCACGAGAAGGACAGCAGGAGAACACTGCCGGGCAAATCTCCAGGGAGGAAGACAGCCAGGGCTGGGCTGGTGAGTGTTACAGTCGGAGAGGACTGAGAGGGAGCCTGAGAGGACTGGGAGAGAGCAGTCTGGGGTGGATGTAGAGTCAGTCTTGGAGGACTGTGAAGTCTTAGCCATGAAGGCTAGTGAAAGGGGCAGCTGTAGCCAAGTGGGCTGGCCATGCCTGAAGAGGTGGTGCTGGGATCAGTAGCCACAGGGGGAGGACAGCTTGATACACAAACAAGGGGCCCGCAGTCCCTGCCTGTAAAGGGCTATTTATCTGAACTGAGCCTTTTTGTCAGATCATCTCACAGTATGCCAGCTGGTCCTGGGAGTTGTAGTGCTGCAATCAAAAGTTGTGCAGGAGGCAGAGGAGAAATGTACATATGAGGAGGGACTGTAAATAGTTGTGTTCCTGAAGAGTTCTTTTGCTGAAAGTCAAGTGGGCATCCCATAATACCCCAAACCTTATCCAAGTTTATTCCCCTCAATAAAACATAAAAAAGCAAAGCATTGGGCTGTTCTTCTGACTCAAGTGTGCTGTGAAGATGCGGTGTGCCTGGCTGTGCAGAGTGGGGGAATCCCTTTACACTTGCGGCTCCTTAGGGGGTTACGCTACATATACATACCATAGCTTTAATTAAATTCAAAATACTAACCACAACATATAAAGCCATTCACAACTCTGCCCCGAGCTACATCACCAATCTTGTCTCCAAATATCACCCAAATCGTCCTCTCCGCTCTTCTCAAGACCTCCTACTCTCAAGTGCTCTCATCTCCTCCTCCCATGCTCGTCTCCGGAATTTCTCCAGAGCCTCTCCCATCCTCTGGAACTCGCTACCTCCACCGGTCCGGCTATCCCCTACTCTTGCTACCTTCAGGCGAACCCTGAAAACTCATCTCTTCAGGGAAGCCTATCAGGTCTCCAACTAATCTCCTACCACTTCCATCAGCTCATTCCGCACAGTTACAACCTTTTGTACCACCTGCCCCACCCTATTAGATTGTAAGCTCTTCTGAGCAGGGCCCTCTTAATCCTCTTGTATTTTATTGTATTATAACTGTATTGTCTCCTTTTTATATTGTAAAGCGTTGCGTAAACTGTTGGCGCTATATAAATCCTGTATAATAATAATAATAATAGCTTGTAGATGCTATAACTTTCATGCAGACCAATCAATATACACTTATTTGGATTTTTTTTTTGCCAAAGACATGTAGCAGAATAGATTTTGGGCTAAATTTATGAAGAAATATGATTTTTGAATTTTTTTATTGGATATGTTTTAAAGCAGAAAGTAAAAAATAATGTTTTGTTATAAAAATGTTTGGTCTTTTTTCATATATATATAATAAAAAAAATGAAAAACCCAGTGGTGATCAAATACCACCAAAAGAAAGCTCTATTTGTGTGAAAACAATGATATAAATTTGATTTGGGTACAGTGTTGCATGACCCAGAGCTGAATAGACAAAAACGCTCTGGTCATAAAACGGGTAAAACATTCCACCTTTAAAAAAAAAAAATAGATAAATAAATGTACAAAATTTTGCAGGTAAAATAAAATGTGCATTTATTTATTTATTTTCAGCCTGCAGAGCAATACACTCTCAATCAGCAGGCTCCTAAAGACTCTCAGTATAGCTGTCTGCCCGTACCCCCCATACAGGCAGACAGTTACTGGAAAGCAGGAGGAATCAATGAACTACAAGAGCGCTCCCAGTTCATTGAGAACTACAAGCCATCTGCCGTGATGGCATACTGGACTTGTGGATCATTCATTCACAGAATTCTGTAAATGAGTGAGGCAGCTGTGTGGGCGGAACTGTTTTTAAAATGAGACACCGGGTGCGGGGAGAAGATCTCACGGGTGGGGGGTAATCTTGTTTAGTGAAGGCATATTAACGACTTTGTGCGCAATTTTAAAGCATGACATGTTAGCCTCATCAGTGCACATCAGGGAAGGAGAATAATGACTTATTTACAAAATTTACTGACAGAAACTAAAACTTTTTTTTTCTTTTTTTTTGTAAAAAATAAAAAAAAACCTAGCAGTGATTAAATACCACCAAAAGAAAGCTCTATTTATGTGAAAAAAATTATAAAAATTTCACATAGTTACAGCGTTGCATGACCTTGCAATTGTTATTCAAAGTGTGACAGCGCTGAAAGCTGAAAATTGGCCTGGGCAGGAAGGGGGTGAAAGTGCCCAGTAGGCAAGTGGTTAAAGTGGAAGCCCAGGCTAAAACTAAAATCCCTGCCTCTATAGACACCCACGTTCTAACACTAACCTATCTAGCCCTGTAAAGAAGAAATCAGTATACATATTATTTCTGCAGGCCAGGGGCGTACCTAGAGCATTTTGCACCCGGGTCGGATCCTATATCTGGCACCCCCCCACGTTAAAATGTAAAAACACCCCACTGTGCCCCCTGCATACATCTGCGTCCTTCAATATCTCTTTGTTACTACTGTGTACCCCCTCTCCACAACTGCACCTCTGGACCCCTTTACATTACACAGCACCCTGCACCTCTGGACCCCTTTACATTACACATCACCCGGCACCTCTGGACCCCTTTACATTACACAGCCCCCTGCTCCTCTGGACCCCTTTACATTACACAGCACCCTGCACTTCTGGACCTCTTTTACATTACACAGCACCCTGCACCTCTGGACCCCTTTTACATTACACAGCACCCTGCACCTCTGGACCCCTTTACATTACACAGCACCCTGTACCTCTGGACCTGTTTACATTACATAGCCCCCTACACCTCTGGACCCCTTTACATTACACTTCACCCTGCATCTCTGGACCCCTTTACATTACACTTCACCCTGCATCTGTGGACCCCTTTACATTACACAGCCACCTGAACCTTAGGACCCCTTTACATTACACTGCACCCTGTATCTCTGGACCCCTTTACATTACACAGCACCCTGCATCTCTGGACCCCTTTACATTACACAGCACCCTGCAACTCTGGATCCCTTTACATTACACAGCCCCCTGCACCTCTGGACCCTTTTATATTACACAGCCCCTGCACCTCTGGACCCCTTTACATTACACAGCCCCTGCACCTCTGGACCCCTTTACATTACACAGCCCCCCACAGCTCTGGACCCCTGCATGTTACACAGACACCCCCTCTAAAAGCTCTGGACCCCCTGCATGTTACACAGACCCCCCTAACAGTTCTGGGCCCCTGCATGTTACACAGACCCCCCTGACAGTTCTGGAACCCCTGCATGGTACACAGACCCCCCTCTTAACAGTTCTGGACTCCCTGCATGTTACACAGACCCCCCAGCTCTGTCCCTTCTTACCTTAATCATGCAGATGGAGAGGCAGTGAGCAGAGCTGAACAGAGGGTGGGAAATTCTGGAGTAAATTTTTCATATTAACAAGCTATTGATTGGTTGCTAGGACCACCTAGCAACCAGTCGTCTGCTGGTTTACTTAAAAAGTTAACTCTAGCAGTTCTCTACTCAGCGCTGCTTACTGTCTCTCTCTCCCCTGTGGTACAGGAGGAGAGAGAGTGTTTTGCTTACTTGCTCCGCTCTGTGAATCCGGCGACCGGCTCTGGGTGACACCCTGGTAGTGGGTCGGGCACCCCCCGCACACTGTCACAGCTTGCCAGTGGCGTCACTAGGGTTGGTGTCACCTAATGTGGAAAAACATGGCGTCACCCCCCTCCACCAACTATAGTCCCCCCTCAACACTGACACCCCTCCATCAGTACAGACCCCCCTCCCTCAGTACAGACCCCTCTCATCAGAACAGACTCCCCTACCTCAGAATAGACACCCCCTTTCAGTACAGCCCCCCATTCTGTACAGATCCCCCCTTTTAGTACAGACCCCCCATTCAGTACAATCACCCCCTCATTCAGTACAGACCCCCCTACAGTGCAGACCCCCCATTCAGTACACACCCCCCCATTTAGTGAAGTACTATAGTAATAATAGTATTATTACTATTATTATTATTACTAATATTATTAATGTTTAATTAATAATAATACATGTATATACTAAAAATATATATATATATATATATATATATATATATATATATATATATATATATATATATATATATATATATATACCATATATAAATAATAATCATAATAAATCATTTTAATATTAAATTCATATTTACACTTTGCAAACAACACAGTGATTACATTTTTAAATTATTATTACTATTATTATTAATGTTTAATTAATATTAATAATACATACATATATACACACATACATACACCATATATAAATAATAATCATAATAAATAATTCTAATATTAAATTCATATTTACACTTTGCAAAAAACACAGCGATTATAAGATTTGTGTATTATGTAGGTTTGCAAGTACTCAGGGGAGTTTGTGCTGTTGCAGAATAACACATCAATTATTCAGGATCCAGAGCCCTCACCCATAGATAACCTGCAGCTGAGCCTGTGCTAAGTGAAAGGCGACAAAAGTGTAATTTCAGCCATCTGGGCCCTGTCTGACCCCTAGCAGACAATGAATGGTTAACACCAAAAGCCAGCTACCCATTCAGCAGCAGCATGCTGACGAACAAGGCAGCCCCTCTCCCTCTTTCGCATCCATCCATCCTCCTTCTTCATCCTCCCTCCCTCCTCTCATCAGCAGCATCTAGGGATGCAGAGAGAGAGAGAGAGAGAGAGAGAGAGAGAGAGAGAGTGCAAGAGCGAGCGAGCAAGGTGGGTGGGGCCACTTCCTGCAGAGATGCTGCTCCACTGCCTCCTGATACTGGTAGGCTGCTATTGCCAGGATTTGCAAAGGGAAGACCAGTAGCACTCAGCTATTCGGTGTGGGACGGTCTCCACAAGGTTTTGGCCTTGTCCTCCTTCTGCATCATGGTATAGAGGCACCTCCAGGAGCTGTTCCATTGCTGAGATCCCAAGGAAAGGCATTGAATTCCTTTATTTCCTCCTCGGTGTATGGTGGGGTCCTTGCAGACTACAGCAGGGAGGAGGCAGCAAAAGGACGTACAGGAGGCAACTGTTATCTGCAACATGACTTAGAGAAAAATAGCCAAGCTTTTGGGAGTGTTTTTCTGCACAAACTGTGGAGCCCAGTTTCTTCTGGAAAGAAAACACTGGGAATTGCCAGCTGAGGCTGGTGTGACTATTCTTACATTCTGTGTTGTGCATCGTGAAGAGTGGGTGGAGGGGTGGAGTGAAGACTGCTCGTTATAGCAACACCTTTTACTAACTAGGAAGGGTTTCCACTCTTCTGCCAGGGTGGAGACAATGGCATGGCCCTGTATTACCAGGGCATGCTGCATCGCCCGGTTCTGGAACAACCTGGATAAGGGTGATATCGCAGTGCCATTGGTGTTTTCAAAGTACTCCGAGGTCACTGAAGGAAGTCAACAGTACCAAGCTCACCTCCAACAGCCGCAAGCCCGCTCTAGTTCAACCACCATTGAGTTACTGCCAGCTGGTATAGTAACCGATCATGGTGACCACTCCTGGCCCACTAGAGACAAACCCCAAGAGCCTGGGATCGCCCAAGCCAAGGAGTCCTCGGACTCTGTTATGCGTCAGGATTATAAGGCCTGGAAAGTGAATCCGGGGGTTAGCTGCAAACCCAAAACTGAGTACCATCCATCCGAAACTCCTTTTAAACAGGAAACACAGTACCAGAAAGATTACAAGGCCTGGCCTATTCCTCGCCGTGGTGACCATCCCTGGATTCCAAAACCCTCTCCAGGCCTCACGGCCCCAACAGCTTCCACTGAGGCCAAGAAGAAGAAACCACCAGCAGCTTTACCAGTGAAAAACACTGAAGAGTCAGCTCATGTGGATACTTCAGAACCAGCGGTGCCGAAAGTCAAGACTTCCGTCACTTTTAGCAGTGCGGCCGACATACAGTCAACTTCTAAGGAGACCAAAGAGACGAAGTCCAGAGAGAAATCTCCTTCTGAAAGGCGGCACATGGAAGGTTTGAGATCTAGAGATGCAGTTGATATACTCAACCAGCAAATCAAAGAGGAAGGAGACGTTGCTTCATCATACAGGTCAGTGTAAAGTTTTCTACTGGCAGCTGAGAGGACTTTTACAACTGTTGCAGGAAAGAGGGCAACCATTCTCACAATAACAAGACATCTTATAGAAATTTCTTAAATTCTCATAAATATGCCATTGTTCTAAGACTTTTAGGCTAATACCAGCTGTCTTGTTAACTGATATTTGGCCACACTCCAGTATAAGCTTCCAACTTAAATGACATGAACTGTTTCTTGAAACCAACCAACGAGGCCTCAATTTTTGTACAACAACCAATGAGGCCTCAATTTTTGTACCTACAAGAGAACAGTAGACTAATGAAAATGATCTGATTGGTTGCTATGCGCTGCTACTAAGGGATACATCAAGTTAATGTCATTCCATGAGCTAGTGCGTTAACTCATTCTTGCAATAGCACCACCAATAGGGATGCGTTACAACTACTTTTTAACAAATGTCCTGGTCCTCTCTTATAAACGTTATTTAATGATTTTGTAAACTCAGGACCCCCCCAAGGTTCTTCACCAATTTTTTAAGTCTAGTAATTTAAGGTACATTGGTCAAGATTTTACAACAGGAACCAATGTTAACTACAATAATCTCTGCCTGCCCTATCAGTTAATGTATAATTGTTGCCATTGACATGCATTCATAAGTGCCGTTTCTTTAATGGGGAGAAAAAAAGGCAGAACAGTGGGTTTAATTAAATATATTTTATATTATATTATAAAATATATAAAATATAAATAACAATGTCTTGCAGCAAATTTAGTTTGGCCTTTTAAACCTTGTCTTGAAGGCAACCCTACCTAATGGACCAGCGTCATGTTATGACGATTGCAATTCCACCCCTGTACGTGGTTGGTACCAATTGTGCTTGCTATTCTAAAACAAGAAAATGCGGGTTCCCAAGTCGATTCCAAAGCTTTGCAATAACATTTACATAGCTGCCGATTTCCTCATTTTCTAGAAGTTGTTGTTCTCTCGTAATGAATAAAACACAACCTTATTACTGGGCCCTGCCGTAGCTGAATAAGCAGATTTGACTGCAAGTGCGCCCCTGCCGTACACAAGGCAAACCGTTTTTATTTAATGAAACAGCACTAAGCTCCATTATAGATACAAAAGTTGAAAGAAAAGGTAAGAAAACGTATCACAAACGCTGGCAATGTATTTTTCGTTATCGCCATGATGTATCGTCAAATAACTAGGATGGATCGAGTTATAAAAATCTAGTGCAAAGGGAAGGGAAGGAAGGTGTAGGTGTGGCTCATGGCAACCAATCAAACTATCAGCTTTTATGACTGCAGACTACAAAATAAAAACAAACACCGGTTGAGCCGCTAAAGCAACGCTTATTGAATCTTTTCTACATTATTATAAATGGATTAAATTGTACTAATGAATAGCTTAAGAAGTACACAATTTAGAATCTGTTTATCCAGACTTTTGCAAATAGTAAAAGATGAAATAACAGTATAGAAAAAAAAAGATGAAAAATACTAGTCCACAGCCGGGGAAACAGAGCATTCAGTATATCAGTAATTGATTGCATCATTGCTAGACACCTCGGCAATGGCTTTATAATAACAATTACTTTATAATAATAATAATAATTAGTATGATCATCACTAAGAAAAGTGTGCCCGTTTCAGAATGGGTATGGCTGGTAAGCAAAAACAAAAAATATTAGGTAGGTAACATTTACCATATTTAAAACCAATACATTCCTTATTAGTGTTTTAGCTTATTATACTTTATATTATTTAAAATATGCCTTAATTGTTGTAACTTTTTTTTTTTTTAAATGATTTCTTTTTTTTTTTTTTAACTGGAAACCTGGATAAATTTAAGTAACCATTTAGAGTGATATAATCTAATTAAAGCTATGTACACAGCCAAATTTCATGAATTTGTTTAACGCCAATATTATTTGCGGTGCCTTTACAAAGGACGCTGAACAATTCCCATATGTCCCTGCCCTGGTGAATCTTGACGTTCAATATACCTGCACCAATAATTTATATGTGTTCTCGTCCAGTTTGCTCAGAAGCTGACCAGCCTTCTAATGCCGCGTACACACGACCGGACTTTCCGGCAGAAAAGGTCAGACGGAACAAATCCGTCGGACATTCCGATCGTGTGTGGGCTTCATCTGTCGAAAAATCTGACGGACCTTAGAAATAGAACATGTTTCAAATCTTTCGGACGGACTCGATTCCTATCGAAAAAAACGTTAGTCTGTATGCTAGTCCAACGGACCGAAAACGACGCAAGGGCAGCTATTGGCTGCTAGCTATTGAACTTCCTTGTTTAGACCGGTCGTACGTCATCACGTTCGAAACGTTTGGAATTTGGTGGGATCGTGTGTAGGCAAGTCTGTTTCGTCAGAACCTTGTTGAAAAGTCCTTCGGAGTTCAGTCCGTCGAGAAGTCTGCTTGTGTGTACGCGGCATAATATTATTTCAGAAGCCACAGAAGGACATACAATCTTCATACAGTTACCCTGGAGGCAACTGAGCCAAGAAACCTAGTGCTGCAAGGCATCACTGTTAAATGCTTGGTTTATATTCAGAATAGTTGCATAACTGAATGAAGCATTGCCGTTGGCTCGAATAAAATTAATGAGAATAGTATTGGTTCTGATATTATGGTTGATTTACTAAAGGCAAATAGGCTGTGCACTTTTGCCAGTGCAATTGCACTCCAAAAGTGCCGGTTCACACTAGACGCGGCACGACTTGCAGGTCGCCTCACCGAGGCGACCTGCACACGACTGCCGGGGCGACTTGCAAGACGACTTCTGTATAGAAGTCTATGCAAGTCGCCTCCAAAGTAGTACAGGAACCTTTCTTCCAAGTCGGAGCGACTTGCGTCGCTCCGATTAGAACGGTTCCATTGTATAGAACGGGAGGCGACTTGTCAGGCGGCTAGGTCGCCTGACAAGTCGCCCCCGTGTGAACCGGCTCTAAGTGCAATTGCTCCAGCACATGATTGCATCATCCAATCATGTGCAAGCAAAAATGTTTTTTTTTTTCTATTCCTTGCATGTGATTGGGTATTCTTTGTAAAGTGAAGCTTTACCCTAATTAATAATCTCTAGAGAAAATGCACTTGCAAATGTGCACAGTGGGGATTATTTACTAAGGGTAAATCCACTTTGCACTACAAGTGCAAACTACAAGTGCAAAGTGCACTTGACATTGCACAAAACAGTGCACTTGGAAGTGTAGTCGCTGTAGATCCAAAGGGGACATGCAAGGAAAATAAAAAACAGCATTTTAGCTTGCACATGATTGGATAATAAAATCAGCAGAGCTTCCCCTCATTTCAGATCTACCCCTCTGATTTACAGCGACTGCACTTCCAAGTGCACATTCAGTGCAATTTCAAGTGCACTTTGCACTTGTAGTTTGCACTTGTAGTGCAAAGTGGATTTGCCTTTCGTAAATAACCTCCAGTCTATTTGCCTTTAGTAGATCAACCCCATTGTGTCACTAGATCACATCGGTCATTGGGGTTTATTTACTAAAGGCAAATCCACTTTGCACTACAAGTGCACTTGGAAATGCAGTCGCTGTAGAGGGGGACATGAAAGGAAAATAAAAAAAACAGCATTTTAGCTTGCACGTGATGGGATGATAAAATCAGCAGAGCTTCTCCTCATTTCAGAGCTTCCCCTCAGATCTACAGCGATCTACAGCGACTGCACTTACAAGTGCACATGTAGTGCAGAGTGGATTTGCCTTTAGTAAATCAACCCCATTGTGTATGCAAATCCTAATTTTCTGCCAGTAAAGCTAGTAGTTCCTGTGTCCTTGTAAAACCATTGGCTTATTGTTGATCATTTTTGGTAAAGCCTACTACAGCAGTGTGTGCAAAGAGTGCAGTGAATGAGCCCTTTATAGCAATCAGCTGAATTATTAAATGCTTGAAGATGGAAACCGCACAATGGGGTTGATATACTGTAAAACCAACTTGACGGGCAATATAGAACAACATTATTAATATCGATGATGGTCAGCTGGTCATTGGCTGCTTTTCTGGGTGCAAAAAACGTCGTTTTAGCTATAAATGATATCTGCTGTCTACATTCGCTCTTAGTTTGCCTAATCATGGCATCATGCAATATATGTTTTTTCCAAAGGAAAATCCAGGCCTTGTAACATTAGTGGTATTTATAACATGGACAATGTAACATTTGCCGACGGCATTGAAAAAAATTGGCCTTTTTCAAATGGTGTAAAATGTATCGGCGCCGATTCCTCGATTGATCGCTTTCTGGTGTCCAAGTTCACCTTTGCTCCTGTGTGGTAGTCTTCGATCCTTGTTTGCCTTCACCGGGAAAACCTCAAACTATTATAATTACAGTGAATAGTGGCAGATGGTTGATATATGTGGCTGTGACCGTTCTTTAATGAGAGTGCCCTTGGTTTGCTTTTTTTAACAAAGCCTTGTGAAAAGCAACAACAATATGCAAAATTCTGCAAGTATAGCAACCATAAGTTTCACCTTCCATTGCTTAGTTGCTAGGCATTCCACTTCAGACGCCATCATGGCTCTTTGCCCCTGCTTCCTACAGTAGATGGTAGGCTCTACGCTGATTAAATAAGGAAGCGTAAAGGAGCAGTCAGAACAATGGCTGCTAACAGGTCACTATGGATGATGGCACATCATACTGCACTTTGCATTATAAGGCTTTAGGCATGATGTTGGCTTTTTGCTGCTGTTGATACTGTACATTGGAACTGTCCAGGTCTGCAGTGCTGATCTGAATCATCTAGCTTTTTGATATATTGCATGGAGACAATGGCCAACCAAGACATCAAACACCATCAGCTTTGACGGTACCTGCTCTCTGACAGGGATAGCGATTAAGGCACATGGCTGATGCTGTTACCAACAAGGAACTGTTGGCAATCCAGTAAAAATAAAGAATTGCATCAGACTAAAGATCTGAAGACCCCTAACCAGCGGCAGCTAGTTAATATGCAAGCTGTAAACCAGCTGTCATTATCCATCGATAGGAGATTCTCATAGACGTATCTTATACGCTACGGCTGCCACAGCTGAGATGTGTTGCCTGCTGCAGTGTGAAGCTGGCATGCGATTGGCTAGCGGGGGGAAGATGTAACCCAGGCGTTGAGGGTTAAATGCATCAGAGTCCTTCCCTCCCCTCTCCTCCCGTACTATTACATTTTAGGTGCTGCATAGTGGAGATCTCTTTGCCAGCATCCAATCCTCCTCCCCCCCCCTCCTCCTTCCTTTTCCTACTTGGCATCTGGGGATGCAGAGAGCAAGGTGGGTGGGGTCCTCCCTTTTAGAGATGCTCACCGTATTCCTTCTGACTATGGCTACCCGTCTCCGACTGCAGAATTACAATTTATAATTACCAGGGAAGAGGCATGAAAGGGCAAGTTCCGTCAGAAGACTCACCTGATCCAACCCTACCGTATCTATGCAAGCGACTTAACAGGAGAGGAGAAAATTGCTTGCACTTGCAAAGGAGCCACTGTACAATTTTTTCTTCTAACAAGAAATCATTTGCTGTTTATATTTGCTAACCAACCACTGCTGCATTTTTGTTTATTTGCAAGAAGGTTAGCTGAAAAAAAAAAAAAAAAGCTCAGCGTGCCACACCTGGAAGCCGGCTTAGGCTCAGCTCAAGGTTGCCGAAGATGGCCTGGCCTTGCGTGACCAGGGCATGTTGCATCGCTCGTTTTGGCAATAAGCAAGACAAGGGGGACATTTCCGTCCCTTTAATGTTCTCGAAATATTCGGAGGTAACAGACGGTTCTCAGTCTCTACCACGCCCTAGGTCTGCTGCCATAGAAACCCAGCCGTACTACGGGGGACAGTCTAGGTCATCAAAAGAGTTGCCTTCGAGGGGCTCCGTCATGAGACAGGACTACAAGCCCTGGAAATCCACCCCCGAGCCAAGCTGCAAACCTCGAAGCGAGTACCAGCCTTCCGAAGCTCCTTTAGAAAGGGAGACCCAGTACAAGAAAGATTATCGATCCTGGCCGATCCCTCGCCAAGGTGACCATCCTTGGATCCCCAAGCCCATCCCTCCTAGCCCCTCAATGCATATCCATCCTATCATTCCAGAAAGAAGGAAGACGGATGTCATGGGCTCTATTTTGCCACCCTTGGAGAAGAGGATCGGTGATCCTGACCCCAGGGAGAGCGCCGAGCACAGGTTGTTGAAAGGAAGGGTGGCAATCGCGTATAACGTGACCCCGGAGATTTTGGTGTCCGTAGTGGAGGAAAGCAAAGTCATCCAACATCTGGAGCTGATGGCCAAACCACCTGCTAAGGAGACAAGTCCAGCGGAAGAGGGCAGCGGAAGGGGCTCTTCATACAGGTTAAGTTCAATTTTAACTCTTTCTAGTTTGTATGACCAAATTGAGGGAGCTACAGGTGTCAAGCAAGGAGAAAATTCACCAACAGGTAGCTAAGCGTGACCACAAGAAATGTAAGAAAAATTGTGTAGTAGATTCCAGACCCACTGTGCCTTGCAGGGGGTAGACATAGACTGACTAAGAGCACTTGTAAGCATTGAAAGCATGTTTTTTTTATGTATTAAGATTCATTAGCTTGCTGGAAATTCTCTGGGCAAGCCTTCACCTTTTATCCACATGAAAAGTTGAGGCCTTGGCTTCATGACCTTCATATCTGTTTAAGAGTATAATGGCAATATCTATTTATTACTGATGTACAGTAGCTTCTTGCAGCCAATCAGATATGAACTGTAACCAGTTTAGGGTAACCAGACCAATAAAAAGGTTATTTCTGATTGGTAGCAGAAGCTTACTATACTTAACCTGTTGCTCCTGGTCTTAAGATAGATACAATGGGGATTTCAATATTGGCTTCAATTTTCAGCCGTGGACATAATTGCAGTGAAGTCAACTACTGTAGTTATATTTTCTATATGTTTTTTTTTTTAGGTTATGTTTTTCCTTTCATTTATATATCAGATGCTCATAATGTATACACGTACTGTGAGCGCTTCCAATATAAGACCAAATGCCCCATCCAGAGTGGTGAGCTGTGTTGCAGGGCTTTACCCTCCAGTGTGTTAACAGTCCATTCATTTAGAATGTTTGAATTTTGCATTTTTCTAATGCAGCGCGCAGTAGGGGAGATTTACTAAAACTGGAGCACTCAGAATCTGGTGCAGCTGTCCATGGTAGCCAATCAGCTTCTAACTTCAGCTTGTTCAGTTTAAGCTTTGGACAATAAAACCCGGAAGCTGATTGGTTTCTATGCACAGGTGCACCAGATTTTGCACTCTCCACTTTTAGTAAATCAACCCCACAACGTATAGATGGCTCACATCTGTGCATTGTGGTGCACTAAAACACGTGTCTTGAAGTGTGCTGCCATAGTGCATTGGGACTTAAAGAAAATCAATAGTCAATAGTCTTTTATAAAAATGTATTTTAGATATGCTACTCATGTGAATGCAAACTGTTTAATATGAAAATTTGTTTTCAACGTCTATTATGCTTAAAAATGGTTTCTATAGGTCGTTTGTGACCATAAACCTAGTACGTGCATGGTGAAGGTCATATTTATTTATTACATATGCAGATTCTGCTTCCTGCTTAGTAGTGCTACACAGTGGCTGGACTTTACTGTTTCTCAATCTCTCATCATCTGTCAGTATTCTCCGACAGATTGAAAACCATGTGGCTTATGCTTGCCATACATAGAGCATTTTTTAGGAATTCTGCACCCACTTTTAACCATCTTTTTTCTGATCGTAAGTGAAAGAACGAAGGCAACGTAATTCATTAACAAAACTTGGTTGACCAGCAATCTTCCATTAACTTGAAGGATTACAATATATTTTTTAATACAAGGAAAGAATAATTGTGATCAAATAACAATAGACTGAAAATGGTAACTGAGTAAACTGATGGACAGCGATTGGATTTTCTGCAGCATTTGATTGGGGTTTCTTAAACACGATTGTACAGAGGTTGATTGAAACCTATAAACCAGAGATATGCAATTAGCGGACCTCCAGCTGTTGCAAAACTACAAGCCCCATCATGCCTTTGCCTCTGGGTGTCATGCTTGTGGCTGTCTGAGTCTTGCTATGCCTCGTGGGACTTGTAGTTCTGAAACAGCTGGAGGTCCGCTAATTGCATATCTTTGCTATAAACTATTATTTCAATTTTTGTTTTGTGAAAAATATTATTGAAAATTGAGGTTGAAGGATAAGATTTCCACCTATATGGTTGGTTTAGGGTACATTAACTCTCCCCTGGTACTAAACTTGGGGTAAAGGTTAAACTGTTTAGGCCCGCATGGGTGCTCAACCTGTGGCCCTCCAGCTGTTGCGGAACTACAACTCCCATCATCCCTCTGCCTTTGGCAGTCATGCTTCTAACTGTCAGCGGCTTGAACATGTGACTTGTAGTTCTGCAACAGCTGGAGGGCCACAGGCTGAACACCCATGGTAGGACTAGGAAATGGCACTTCTAACCATCAGAACCTGTTGGTAAATCTCTGTATTTACTGGTCTGTTCTGGTCAGTCCTTCTTTCTTCTCCTAAAAAGGTACAAAAGCAAGCAGCCATTCTCAACCAGGGTTCTATGGAAGGTTCAGAGGTTCCTAGGGTTTCTTTGAGCTGTGGCTCATTGATCTTTCATCTGATGATGTCTACATAGTTTCAGGTCCAGTGCTCCTTGGTAGAGGCCACCAATGATCTTTTTTGCTGTCTGTAAAGGTGACATTCTGACCACCACCGGAAGAACGGTGTTCATTAAACTGACCACCAATGTACGTGGCATCATTCCCATTAACCCCTGATGATTTAACTTTAGTAGAGGTTCCCCGAAACCTGATAATTATTTTAAAGGTTCCCCCGGAGTATAAAGGTTGAGAATGACTACCATACCTGATTGGCGTTTAGTTTGCTAAACCGCTGTGTGTCAAACAATTGCCGTTGTTTTTTTTACTGTTTTTACTTTTTCTCACACTGCTTTTCAGTAATGGCTGAATGATATTTCTCATAGCTGGTTTCCTGATGGTAACAACAGTGAAATATGTCTATTTGTTGATATGGCTACTTGTACTCTTCATCAAAAGCCTACACCCTGTGACAGGGTGACAATGCAGGAGAACAGTTGGTAGACAAGGACATTGCATTGCCACCCTTAAGAGGAAATATGCAATGTGAAGATGCCGCATTCCCAACAGCCCACAATGTATTGGTAGTAGGAAGCGGCCTCAGGCTTGGCTGAGTCATGTTGGAACAGGAAGAGGCCATCCCCAAAAAGTTGGGAGCATGAAATTGTCCAAAATGTCTTGGTATGCTGACGCCTTAAGAGTTCCCTTCACTGGAACTAAGGGGCCAAGCCCAACCCCTGAAAAACAACCCCAAACCATAATCCCCCCCTCCACCAAATGATTTGGACCAGTGCAAAAAGCAAGGTCCATAAAGACATGAATGAGCGAGTTTGGGGTGAAGGAACCTGACTGGCCTGCACAGAGTCCCGACTTCAACCCGATAGAACACCTTTGGGATGAATTAGAGCAGAGACTGCGAGCCAGGCCTTCTCGTCCAACATCAGTGCCTGATCTTACATATGTGCTAATGGAAGAATGGTCAAACATTCCCATAGACACACTCCTAAACCTTGTGGACAGCCTTCCCAGAAGAGTTGAAGCTTTTTTGTTTAGCTGCAAAGGGTGGGCCAACTCAATATTGAACCCTACGGACTAAGACTGGGATGCCATTAACCACTTCAGCCCCGGAAGGATTTAGCCCTTCCTGACCAGAGCACTCGATTTGGCACTGCATCATTTTAACTGACAATAGCGGGGTCATGCGATGTTCCACCAAAATAAAATTGATGTCCTTTTTTTCCCACAAATAGAGCTTTCTTTTGGTGGTATTTGATGACCTCAATTTAGAAAAAAAGCAATGTTTTTTACTTTTTACTATAATAAATATCCCCAAAAAAATATAAAAATGTTTTTTTTCCTCAGTTTAGGCCATTATGTATTCTTCTAAGCGTATATTGATTGGTTTGTGCAAAAGTTATTGCGTCTACAAAATAGGGGATAGATTTATGGCATTTTTATTATTATTTTTTTTTTATTAGTAATGGCAGCGATCTGCGATTTTTATTGTGACTGCGACATTGCGGCGGACACATCTGACACTTTTGACACTATTTTGGGACCATTGTAATTTATACAACGATCAGTTCTATAAAAATGCACTGATTACTGTGTAAATGACACTGGCAGGGAAGGGGTTAAACACTAGGGGGCGATCAAGGGGTTAAGTGTGTCCTAGGGAGTGATTCTAACTGTGGGGGGGATGGGCTCACTACAACATGACAGGGAGCAGTAGATCTCTGTCATGTTTCTAGGCAGAACAGGGAAATGTCCGCCTGTTCTGCCGCTCCATGACACGATCGCGGCACACCGGCGGACATCGAGTCCACGGGACCCACCGGCACGGTAAGGCAGTACGCGATGGGAATGCGTGCATGCCCAATAGCCCCGCAAATTACAGGGGACCATTTGCCCACCGTTGCCATTGTCCCGACGTATATCAGCGTGCGGCGGTCGGCAAGTGGTTAAAGTTCATGTGCGTGTAAAGGCCGGTGCCCTAATACTTTTGATAATAGTGTGTATACATATACATATGTAGGACTAACTCTCGGCGGAGCTGCTGGTTTAGGCGGGTCTGTTACCTTCACTCTCCTTCCCTCTGTTTTACCGGCACCGGGTCTAGGGTTCCGTTGAGTTTACCTCTGGACGATACATGCACCAACACTTGAGTACGTTTTCAATGCTTTATTAAACGATTTACTAAGGAAGTAGCAGGAAAGAGGCAGGGAAACTGCAGAAGAAACTCAAATATCTTCTTGTAAGGTTCTTGACAAATGTCCTGGTAGAATTTGGATATTACAATAGAATGCGCTCCCCTCGTGGGAAACACTCTTTGCTCGCCTGGATAGGCCTCTCTCACTTGCCTAGCAGCCAGTATGTAGCATGAACAAAAGTCTCTGCCACAGACTTGTTTGGGATAAACCTATATGACCCTCTGCCACAGGATGTATCGGTTTTCTGCAATGAACGTCAGTCACAGTGCTTGAACCTTTAAGCCAACCCGGCAACACTATGCTGTATAGTTACTTTTTAGGATACGTCCTCCAACCGAGTCACCAGGCCCCTCTCCAGACCAGCACGCTGCATGATCCCTCCATGACGGGTCCTCTACTGGGATCTCCTCGGTTGTCCAGCTTCGTCACACAGGACCGACAGCTCAGGACCATTCCTCGGCTGCTGTGGTAGGCCCCAGACAAGCTTCTGGGCCCACCCCTGCGCCGCATCGGCGTGGGCCTCTGGAACAGAGGACCACGAGATAGCTCTCTAACGCATACATGTCGGCCAGGAGGGCCAGCAGGTGGCTGTAAAACGAACCCCAAAATATGGCATCTGACCCATAAATACCCTCGCCCAGAATGCAACTCGGAGGACCACCTCCACCGAGTTGTCTCCGGGACAGAAGAGCATCCATACGATTCGACACGCTGCCTTTCCAACACTGACCAGTGATAACAGCGACACCCACCGGTCAGCATGGAAACACACACAACGTCAGCCAAGCTGGAACAGAGGCAAACTTAACCTTCTTAACGAACAAATTACTAAATTTACCTAACATATAGTAGATCGCAAATCTACCAACGCTACACATACATACAGTGGGGATGGAAAGTATTCAGACCCCTTAAATTTTTCACTCTTTGTTATATTGCAGCTAGGGATGTCCCGATACCGATACTAGTATCGGTATCGGCACCGATACCGAGCATTTGCCCAAGTACTTGTACTCGGGCAAATGCTCCCAATGCTTCCGCCGATACCTAGAAGACAGCTGTGATCGGCGCGTGGGGGAGTTACAAGATTATCCCCCCGCCGGCTTTCAGCTGCTTAGTGACATACAGCGGTGATCGCTCACCGCTGACTGTCACTGCATCCTCCTTCATGCCCCCCCCGTTCCTCTCTCCTTCTCTGTGCCTCTCCGCTGCCAACCTCCGTTCCTCTCTCCTTCTCTGTCCCACTCCGTTCTCCCCCTCCGTTCCGCCGTCCCCCTCCTCCTTCCTTTGTGTATGGATAGAGTCAGCTGACTCTGTCTATTCACATAACTGAAACATTGTAATCTCCTGTGATTACGATGTGTCAGTTTATGAATGGAGAGAAGCCGCTGTCTTCTCTCCATTCATTCTCAGTGCAGCTGAGGCTGCAGAGAAAAGGACTGGGGAATCTCTATCCTCTGTCTCTTTCTCTGTCTCAAGGGGGAGATATCAGAGGTCTGTTAAGACCCCTGATATCTCACCAAAGCCCCCCAACAGGGCTGATTAAAAAAAAAAAAAAAACAACACATATTGCAATAAAGAATAAAAAAAATATTATTGTAAAAAATAAAAATTGTACATAAAAAAAAAACATACACCGTTCACCCCCCCCCCAAAAAAAGAAAGCACTGTTAAAAAAAAACACTGTCACGTGACATTAAAAAAAAAGTATCGGTAATCGGTATCGGCGAGTACTTGAAAAAAAGAATCGGTACTTGTACTCGGTCCTAAAAAAGTGGTATCGGGACAACCCTAATTGCAGCCATTTGCTAAAATCATTTAAGTTCATTTTTTTCCCTCATTGATGTACACACAGCACCCCATATTGACAGAAAAACACAGAATTGTTGACTTTCTACAACTTTCTCCCATCTCCCGACTGCATCTCTGGAGCTCAGCCACAGTGATCTTTGGGTTCTTCTTTACCTCTCTCACCAAGGCTCTTCTCCCCCGATAGCTCAGTTTGGCCAGACGGCCAGCTCTAGGAAGGGTTCTGGTCGTCCCAAACGTCTTCCATTTAAGGATTATGGAGGCCACTGTGCTCTTAGGAATCTTAAGTGCAGCAGACATTTTTTTGTAACCTTGGCCAGATCTGTGCCTTGCCACAATTCTGTCTCTGAGCTCTTCAGGCAGTTCCTTTGACCTCATGATTCTCATTTGCTCTGACATGCACTGTGAGCTGTAAGGTCTTATATAGACAGATGTGTGCCTTTCCTAATCAAGTCCAATCAGTATAATCAAACACAGCTGGACTCAAATGAAGGTGTAGAACCATCTCAAGGATGATCAGAAGAAATGGACAGCACTTGAGTTAAAGAGGTGTTCCGGCCATTTTTTGTTTTTTTTAAAAAGTCAGCAGCTACAAACACTGTAGCTGCTGACTTTTAATATGGACACTTACCTGTCCAGCGAGCCCGCGATGTCGTCCCCCCGAGGCCGATCCGTCCATCGGATCGGCTGCCGGCGCCGCCATCCTAACTAAGGGAAAGAGGCAGTGGAGCCTTGCGGCTTCACTACCCGTTTCCTACTGCGCATGCGCGAGCCGCGCGGCGCTTTGTGAATGGCCCCGTTGTTTCCTGGGACACACACATGTCCCAGAAGACAACGGGGCCGCTCGCCGAGGAGGAGGAATTGAAGAAACAGCGCCGCGGAATAGGAAGAGGCAGATTAGGAAGACTGCCTAGCAACAGGGGTTTCTGGTGAGTAAAAATTTTTTCTTTTTTCAAATTTTTTTTAAATATTTTTTTAAGAATGTTAATGTATTTTTTTTTTTTTTTTTTTTTTTTTAGGGTGGCCCTCCACTTGAAATATATGAGTGTCACAGCAAAGGGCCTGAATACTTAGGACCATGTGATATTTCAGTTTTTCTTTTTTTAAAAATCTGCAAAAATGTCAACAAGTCTGTGTATTTCTGTCAATATGGGGTGCTGTGTGTACATTAATGAGGAAAAAAAAATGAACTTAAATGATTTTAGCAAATGGCTGCAATATAGTGAAAAATGGAAGGGGGTCTGAATACTTTCCATCCCCACTATATATATAATATATATATATATATATATATATATATATATATATATATATATATATATATATATATATATATATATATATATATACTCACACACTGTGTATACACAGTACATTCACAGCAGGAGTACTTGGAGGAAACCCCTTCAGGCACAGGGAGAACATGTAGACTCCAGGCAGGTAGTGCCATGGGTGGGATTTGAACCAACGTCCCTAGTGCTAAGCACATGGCCACTGTGCTGCCTTACCATTCAATAAGAGGTGCTATTCATGCACTTCAGCACAGCACAACATTTTTTTTTAATATTCATTACCATTTATTTGAGTGTATATAGTGGGAAATGGCAAACAGAAGGAGGACTGATTCTAAAAAAACGAAAACAAAAAACCCAGAACATTATGATCTTCTTCTTTAGTCTTCCGTCTGTTTGTTATTTCCCACTGAATAAAGTGATGGGTGATCATTTTTAAAAAATCTTGATCAAACATTCATTCATTACGTGTTTCTAAAAGCAACTTGCCTCTCCCCTTGCTGGGAGACAGTTGGGTTGGGCCTGCATGATCAGCCGTCCTCCAGTGACTTGCTTATTTATTATTCTAGAATAATAAAGCAGCCAGATTATGGCGGCAAGATGGAGCTGGCAGTAAATCCCAGTATTCCCCCAAGGTGGCAGCTAGGAAAACCCCGATAATTGGTGCCACGGCTGACAGCAGATTATCAAAGGGTTCCCTCCAGGCAAAACCTAAACTCATGCCTTGAGACGCTCACAGAAAGAAACAAACAAAAAAAAAAGACCCAATCAGGGCTCTGGTTTTGCTCCAGCATTCCTGTGTTGTTTCGATCCACCTTTTAGCTTTTTGCCGTTAATCAGGTGGTCCTGGAAGTCAAGGTGTTCAAACTTGGCCGGTTTGGTTCTCAGGAGGTTCAGCAATCCCAGCAATAGGTTTGTGAACCCCAAAATTAGCACTGAACCCCATTGTCAAGTTTAAAGGAGGCAAAATTTATTCTGGTCATTCTTAAAGCTACTAGGCCAGCTATTGTTTAAAGAAAGGGCATGAGGAGCTGGGCACTCCTATGGGAAACATGTACTGTACCAATGCAAATATATATTTTTTTTAATACCAGCAGGGAGGAGGTCTTCTCCTGTGGCTTAGGCTGCATTCACAACTGAGCAGGGCATATTCCCGGTGATTTTGAGGTTTTTTTTGGGGGGGGGGGGGGTAGGCGTTTTCAGGTATATACAGGTGTATTTTGCATGTGTATTAAATATCAGGAGTTTGTTTCCTGGGCTGGGCAAGGGGAGAAGAGCAGTTCTATAAGAAGAGAAAATTTCTTTAGGCATAAGAACACGTATCACGCGTTTACAGATGTTCATACTGAAGTCTCTGTAACCAAAAAATGGCTGAATACACTGAAATAAAAGCTCAAGTATTTTTTTGAGCATAGGGCAGAGGTCTCCAAACTGCAGCCTGCAGGCCAGATGTGGCCCTTTGCTTGCCTTTGGGGCACTATCCCTCCCACTGCCACCACCAATAGGGCACTGTTCCTCCCACTGACACCAGAGATGGGGCACTATTCCTCCCACTGACACCAACAATAGGGGGCCACCACTCCCACCGACACCAGAGATGGGGCACTATTCCTCCCACTGACACCAATGATGTCATTTTTTTAGAGCAGAAAAATGCTTAAGTGTGAAAGGGGACCTTATAACACGCTTGAGTAATGCCTTAAAGCTGCAAGTTGTGCTATGAAACAGTAGAATGTAGTAATCAAAAAAAAAAGAAGAGGGTTTCCACTACAATTCCACCTGGATCCTCATTCAGGCATGCAGCCTGGGTGACCATGAAATGGATGGCAACAAGTATAAACTCCATCCCACCTTTCCTGTACCAGACCAGGTCATAAGCTTTTCAACATCAAGAAGATACCTTGCAATGGGAAGGGGGAAATCCTCCCGTCTTCCTTGCAAGGCACTATTTTCCCAGTGTTGAGGGACAGGGGCTCCTTCTCTACCTCCAATACACCAAGAAGTAGACGGGGAAAATATCAGGGGGTCTTAGATCAGGAAGCCTTCTTTATAATAAGGGAGGCTCCCAAATAATCTGCCCCCTCCCTGGGGAATGGATACAGGGTTATACCTTACCAGTCCTGCACACAGTTAAAAGCAGAACTACGTGGCATCTGAGGACCACAAACCAAAAATGCATTTTCATTTATTTTTAATAATCAAAACAACCCCCTCCCCCTGCCCTCCCCCATCCATTCATGCCTCCATGCTTTATTTTGCTGAGAATTCACTTTGAAAAACATCCCCCTAGCATTTCTGGCTCTGGCCATCGTGAGTAAAGGCAGATGATTCGTGTAACATTTAGTTCCTGGAATTCATCTGCCCTTAGCTCAGGCATGCAGGCAGGAGGGTGTGCTTAGCTGAAAAGGCCCTTCCTCCCCTCCTGAATACTCCTGGGATGTATGACATCATTGTCCAAGGCCAAAAACCAGGAAGTGACGGAAGAAATGTAAAAAAAAAAAGTTTAAACACGTACCATATATACTCGAGTATAAGCCAAGTTTTTCAGCACATTTTTTTGTGCTAAAAATGTTCCCCTCGGCTTATACTCGAGTCAAGCACTTTTCTGGTGCAAAGAATGACATATTCCGAATTGACTTTGGGGCCCCGTATCTCGGGACAACTTGGTGCTAGGAACCCCAACTTTGGTGTGCAAACCCAGTTGAACCAGCACTACAACATATCCAAACTAGGGTTCCTAGCACCAAGTGACCCCGAGATATGGGGCCCCAAAGTCGGTTGGGAAAATGTCATTCTCTGCTGCAGAAAAGTGCTTGACATTTTCTGAACCGAATTTGGCCACTTGGTGCTAGGAACCCGGTTGAACCAGCACTACAACATATCCAAAGCTGGGGTCTCTAGCACCAAGTGGCCCCGAGGTACGGGTCCCCAAAGTCGGTCAGCTGTGTCCATCTGCAGCAATGTCATTTTGGGACCCTTTGGGTCCAGAGACCCCAAATTTTGGCTGGAGATAGGGGGCATCTAGGAACCCTTTACTACCGAGTTTGAAGTTCGGGGGACCTATGGCTGCAAATGGGCACAGTGATGCTGCAAATGGGCATTGTTGACCCTCTTTTCCACTTACAGTAGCTGCGCATTTCTCATCCTAGGCTTATACTCAAGTCAATAAGTTTTCCCAGTTTTTTGTGGTAAAATTAGGTGCCTCGGCTTATATTCGGGTCGGCTTATACTCGAGTATATACGGTAAATATTATATATTTTCCTGTCTATTTACTAATGCTAGCAGCGCAAGGATAAAAAATATTCGACAGCAAAATGTAATGTACACACGTTAATAAGAGTCCTATAGTGACCTTTGCTCCCCTTTTTTTGTAGTGGTAGGGAATATAGAATCCAATTTCAGAATCCCTGTAATAGTTGCGCCTGTGCCTGCCCACTTACATTATATACATTTTTCATTGGTTATATTTATATAGAGCAACCTGGGAACCATTCCTGGATGTTGTGCTTCTATTCCGGTTCATTCCTCCCAACTGCATTAAAATGAGGTGGAAATATGCACCATTAGAGTTTCTCTTTATTTGGGTTTAAGTGCACCTGCCATGAGAGAATATGGATGTGACAGACCCAACCAGGACAGTGACTTTTGCAGGGGACTGCAGGGCGGCCTCTTCCCTCCTGATTATGGGCCATGGCTTTTAAGTGAACACTACTCTTTGGGTGGTGTGTGCCTGGGGGACCCTTGGAGTGGTCTTGCTTCGGATTCAAGTCTGTTTCCCCAAAACTCACAGACTCTGGGAACTGGAGGACCCATATACATATTTGGGGTCTCTATGCTCAAACCAGCAATGACTACTTCAGACTGTGAGACTCAGAGCAGACCCTATGCTGGGGGTCTCCTGCAATAGTCTTTTTATTAAGGTGTTATGTGTTTATTATTTGTGTGCCTCCTAGGTGTGCATTCCCATTGTTAATTGAGTTAATTTAGTCACCTATTGTTTCTGTCTGTTGGCTAATTTGGCAAACTCTTGGAGGTTCTTATGATGGTATTAGCCTTGTGTCAACTTTAGCTCGTTATCTAACCATTGTGTGATGTTTTGGATAAATATTTGGTTTTATTATTCATGTGGAGACTGACCTAGTTTTGAAGTGTATAAAAACCTGTATTTCTGTTAAATAAATGGTCATTCTTTTGGATTTTACCTCAAAATCGTGTCTGTGTACGATGCTTGGAGTAACAGGGCTGGTATTAGCTCTTAGTCTGCTGGAACGGTTTGGAGGGCAGGAGGCACTGTTTGGTGGAAGCACCTAATCGGGGTGCCATGCATTCCCTCACAATACTAGCACTCTGGCTGTGTTCTGAAAGAAGAATGCATCCAAATGAAAGTTTGAGAAAATGTAAAATTTGACTACATCCCATTATACTCATTTCATGTCAGTGACAGTGTCAAAGCCAGGAAAAGCATGACAGCCAGGCAATTAGCATTCTGATTCAGAGAGCAGTGGCAGCTTCCACATTTCTCCTATAATGAATTCCCTTAAAGTGATTGTAAAGTCTTGTTTTTTTTTTCAATAAAAATAACAAACATATAATACTTGCCTGCTCTGTTGCAGTGGATTTGCACAGGGCAGCCCGGATCCCCCTCTTCTAGGGTCCCTCTTCAGTGCTCCTAGCCCCTCCCTCCAAGCAGCTTGCTATAGGGGCACCCGAGTTTAGTCAGAGCTCCCTGTGTCCATTCAGACTGGGTCCGGCCACGCCCTCTTTCTCTCCTGATTGGCTGAATGACTTTGATTGACAGCAGCGGGAGCCAGTGGGGCCGCTGCTGTGTCTCAGCCAATCAGGCGGGAGAGTATCGGACGGCTGAGACAATCGAGGACAGAGATGGGGCTCAGGCAAGTATTAGGGGAGCTGCTGCACGGGAGGCTTTTTAATGAATGCAGCGCTGTAATCATTAATGTGGAAGAAAAGCCCTGCTATACCTAAGCCTAAAAATGTTCCGTCACCCCTCCTCCAACTAAAGAAATGTCACCAGCACACCGCACCACCCTCTCCTCCTCCTACCTATTCTGCCTAACCTATATAAAAAAAGATGTGTGTACTTACCTATTTTTGGTCCGGTCCGGTCACGGGGCCCCGCAGCTCAGACTCCCCTGTGTCAGTGAGCTGCTGAATGGGAGAGGAGGTAGCGCCAACTACAGGTGAGCCACGGGAGACTATAGGTGACGTCACTCCTCTAGGAATTCACAGCCGTTCTCGAGCGCCCCCTTACACACAGCTGCAGGATCACGTGACTGGAGTGGATTGAAAACAGGTAAGTACACACATCTTTTTTATACAGGTTAGGCAGGATAGGTAGGAGGTGGGGGGCATTTTTAGGAAAAGTTATAATTAGGGTTTTCTTACACTTTAATCTATCATTAAATGTAAATTTTAAGTTCAAGCAGTATCTGAGTTTGACTTAGTATCGGCCTTTTGTAGCCCCTAAACAGCAGAACTTAGATTGGGATGGGGTGAAGCAGCACAAGGAGCAGTTGGTATGCTGATAGGAGACAAAAGTAAAGTGACAGAGAGATGAGCTCATCAGTCTACAGCTTTTCATTTCACTGTCCATTCATAGCTGGGGGAGGGGCATAGACCTGTACGTGTTACCTGCAGTAGAGCAAAATAAGGTCTCCTGCCCTGCCAGACAGTGTAGTAACAAAGAAATGGCCCCTATCTCCTGGCCCCATCTATAATTGGCCTTCACAGCAAGGACGACTTGGAAGGGTAACGCATGCAAGATAAAACCAGAGAAATTTCCAGCTCAACTTACTGACCAGTCTGCTTACCAACTGAATTAACTTGTCCAACAGTATGCATTAAAAACAGGAGTTTAGTTAGCACACATTTGCAAACGAATGTGTAAGCTGCAAGGCCACTTCCTGTTTTACCTGCAGTCCTAACCCTTGTTAATTTATGAGAGCCTTCAACAGTGGGAGCACATGCATTCTAATGGATAGATAAGGGGAAGGGTGGGCTTTGAGGTAGCCCAATCCTCCTTAAAGGTACGGGGGCACACTGGAGACCCAACACATAGCACAATGGCAGAAAAGATGCCCAGTGTGTCCCCTCACCAATATTTACACCAGTAACAAAGAAATGGCCCTTGACCCTATTTATAACTGGCCTTCACAGCAAGGAGCACATGGAAGGGCAAAGCATGCAAGACAAAACCAGAGAACATTCCCAGCTCAACTCACCAACCGACTCTACCAACTGAATTAACCTGTCCAACAGTATGTGTTAAAAACAGGGAAAATCATTAGGAAATTAAGGTCCCAGAGTCTGGAGGAAGAGTGGAGAGGCAAAGAATCCAAGTTGCATGAGGTCCAGTGTGAAGTTTCCACAGTCAGTTATGGTTTTGGGAGCCATGTCATCTGCTGGTGTTGGTCCACTGTGTTTTATCAAGTCCAAAGTCAGCGCAGCCCTCTACCAGGTAATTCTAGAGCACTTCATGCTTCCCACTGCTGACCAACTTTATGGAGATGCTGATTTCCTTTTCCAGCAGGACTTGGCACCTGTCCACACTGCCAAAAGTACCCATACCTGGTTTAATGATCATGGTATCACTGTGCTTGATTGGCCAGAAAACTAACCTGGCCTAAACCCCATAGAGAATCTGTGGGGCACTGTCAAGAGGAAGATGAGAGACACCAAACCTAACAATGCAGACGAGCTGAAGGCCACTATCAAAACAACCTGGGCTTCCATAACACCTCAGCAGTGCCACAGGCTGATCACCTCCATGCCACGCCCCATTGATGTAGTAATTCATGCAAAAGGAGCCCTGACCAAGTATTGGTATAGTGCATACTATACTGTACATGGACATACTTTTCAGTAAACAAACATTTCTGTATTAAAAATCCTTTCTTTTATTGGTCTTATGTAATATTCAAATTTTCTGAGATACTGAATTTTGGGTTTTCACTAGCTGTAAGCCATAATCATCAAAATAAAATAAAAAAAGAAATGCTTGAAATATATCACTCTGTGTATAACGCATCTATATAAAATATTTGAGTTTCACTTTTTGAATGGAATTACTGAAATAAATTAACTTTTTGATGATATTCAAATTTGTTGAGATGCCCCTGTATATGCTGCTTTTTTTTTAATCAGGTTTGCAGCACACATCTGACCTAAATACACTGCAGCATAACCGCATATATAATTAATTAGGGATCCAGTTTTTGGGTGAGGTCTGACCAATCCTATGCACTCTGCGTTTGACAAATGCTACCAAGCTCTTCCAATGTTGCTGACATTGCATGGTGCCAGCTGTGTCACAGTTTGTTTTTGAGGGGTTTTATAAGTTCCATCTGAAGGGCCAGATTGATTCTCATTTATTAATGTCATGTAGTCTCTCCGGAGTCAGACACCGCCTGCCGCATCTTCCTAAATACGTACAATGTAGGGCAGTTGTTGCAGAAAATAGCTTTGTCCTGCTTTGCATTTTCAAGGAATGGCACCTGCGGTGTTTAAAAAATCAGGTGGCTTATGATGCCCCCTACACTATGTACAGATCTAATCAGCCGATTAATTGCTGATTCCTTAGCCCCCGTTTACACTGAATGCAGCTTTGAAATCGCGCTACTTCAGCGTGATTTCAAAGCCGCAGGACAGTGCGATTTCATCTGCGGCTTGCTGACATAGATGCAAATGCATGCACAGATGTTATTGCAAGTTGCACGTGAAATCGGGAAAAATAGGGTAGGAACTATTTTTCAAATTGCTCTACTTGAAATCGCACCTATTAAGACGGTGCCATAGAAAGACATTAGATGTGACTTCAGGTGCGATTTGTAAATCGCTTGTCACACCTGAAGTCGCACCGGTGTGAACGAGGGCTTAAAGAGTACAGAGTGCAGGGTTCAGGAGTGCTCTACGTACAGAGCGCAGGGTTCAGGAGTGCTCTACGTACAGAGTGCAGGGTTCAGGAGTGCTCTACGTACAGAGTGCAGGGTTCAGGAGTGCTCTACGTACAGAGTGCAGGGTTCAGGAGTGTTGTATGTACAGAGTGCAGGGTTCAGGAGTGTTGTATGTACAGAGTGCAGGGATCAGGAGTGTTGTATGTACAGAGTGCAGGGTTCAGGAGTGTTGTATGTACAGAGTGCAGGGTTCAGGAGTGTTGTATGTACAGAGTGCAGGGTTCAGGAGTGTTGTATGTACAGAGTGCAGGGTTCAGGAGTGTTGTATGTACAGAGTGCAGGGTTCAGGAGTGTTCTACGTATAGAGTGCAGGGTTCAGGAGTGCTCTACGTACAGAGTGCAGGGTTCAGGAGTGCTCTACGTACAGAGTGCATGGTTCAGGAGTGCTCTATGTACAGAGTGCAGGGTTCAGAAGTGTTCTATGTACAGATTGCAGGATTCAGGAGTGCTCTATGTACAGAGTGCAGGGTTCAGGAGTGCTCTATGTACAGAGTGCAGGGTTCAGGAGGGTTCTATGCACAGAGTGTAGGGTTCAGGAGTGCTCCATGTACAGAGTGCAGAGTTCAGGAGTGCATTACATACAGAGTGCAGGGTTCAGTAGTGCTCTACATACAGAGTGCTGGGATCAGAAGTGCTCTATGTACAGAGTGTAGGGTTCAGAAGTGCTCTACATACAGAGTGCAGCTTTCAGGAGTGCTCTATGTACAGAGTGCAAGGTTCAGGAGTGCGTTTCATACAGAGATATATAGCTTAGGCAATTTCACATCTATCCGTAGCAAAAACGCAGTAAAAACACATGTGTTTTTGGCGCGATCTTACCGCAATTATGGAGCGTTTTTCACAGATCATGTGATTTAAAAACCACATCAGAAATACAACACATGTTTTGCTGCATTTTCAATTGGGGAGGTGCGTTTTTTTTAAAAAGACCAAATATGCACCAAAACTGCGGCAAGCAGGATTTTTAACACTGCAATGAAAGCGCAACGGACCAGTATGAAGACATACATAGATTTTAAAGGGGTGCATTATTCTTTAGCTTTTCTTGGACTTTTTATAACGTAAAAGACCATCACTGACCCACCACCAATCCAGTCATGCTGAACAATTTTACAGGAAGCAATACGTTCTCCGCGGCTTTCTCAGGCCCTTTCACATCTGTCACATTTGCTCAGGTTGAACCTGCTCTCATCTGTGAAAAACACAAGGCTCCAGTGGTGAACCTGCAAATTCTGGTGTTCAATGGCAAGTGCTCCACGGTGCCGGGCAGTGAACACAGGGCCCACTAGAGGTCGTTGGGCCCTCAGACCACCCTTATGAAGTCTGTTTCTGATTGTTTGGTCAGAGACATTTACACCAGTGGCAGTGCTCATCCTGTTCCTCCTTGCACAAAGGAACAGATACCGGCCTTGCTGATGGGTTAAAGACCATCTATGGCCTTGTCCAGCTCTCCTAGATTAACTGCCGGTCTCCTGGAATCTCCTCCATGCTCTTGAGACTGTGCTCGGAGACACAGCAAACCTTCTGACTGCCTGTGCAACCTCTATAGGGTCCAGGTATCCCCTCATGCTACCAGTAGTGACACTGACCCTTAGTCAAATGCAAAACTAGTGAAAAACAGTGAGAAAAGATGAGTAGGGGGGAAAAAAATGGCCTCCACCTGTAAAACCATTCCTGTTTTGGAGGTCGTCTCATTGTTGCCCATCTAGTGCATTAATATCAAAGCAGCTGAAACTGATTAACAACCCCCCCCCCCCCCGCTACTTAACTGAAGAGATCAATGTCCCTAGACGGCACAGTGGTGTAGTGGTAGCACTCTCACCTAGCAGTAAGAAGGGTCACTGGTTCAAATCCCAACCACGACACTACCTGCTTGGAGTTTGCATGTTCTCCCTGTGCCTGCGTGGGTTTCCTCCGGGTACTCCGGTTTCCTCCCACATTCCAAAGACATGCTGGTAGGTTAATTAGATCCTGTCTAAATTGTCCCTAGTATGTATGAATGTGAGTTAGGGACCTTAGATTGTAAGCTCCTTGAGGGTGGGGACTGATGTGAATGTACAATGTATATGTAAAACGCTGCATAAATTGACGGTGCTATACAAGCACCTGAAATAAATAAAATAAAAATAAATAAGTTTAATTAACTTGATGGTATAGTGTTCAATTTTTTTGAGCAGTGTGTGTGTATATTTATATATATATATATATATATATATATATATATATATATATATATAAATATAAATATATATATATATATATATACTATTGAAAGTGTATGAATTATCCATTCAATTGCATAAAAAGTGAGCCGATAACTTCCTAGGCTCTCTGCCTATGCCACCCTTTTATCAGTTAGCATTGTTCCCAGTTGTCTCTGTGGACTGTAGAACACTTCCCCATCCTGTTATGAAGAGGGGGAGGTGTTCTGTAGCCCTGAGCTATGGTGAAAAAGAAATAGTAGGTGAGTGTTGTTAGTATAGGACAGGAAGTGTGCACAACCACCTGGTAAAAAAAAAATCTAGAATAAAGTCACCACATCTAAGGATCTGTAAGCTACAATTCACATTTTTGTTCTTAGGTTTAAATACCCTTTAAGCATTGGAATCTCTTTGTAGTCACTGCTCTTTTTGCAGTCCATCAGACCAGCTCAGTCTAATTAAACATTTTTTTAAGGATCTTATAGGTTAAATGCATGACGGTGATGAACAATGTGTTTTTTGTGTGACTGATCTTCTCATCATGCCGATCACCCAAGATTTCTGCGATTTTTGATGACATAAAACATCCACAATGCTAGAGCCAGAGACCATGTGATAAAAGTTGTCTTTGGTTTAGGTCCCATGAAGAAGCTTGGAGTGCAGTATTTTCTTTTTTATTAGCTAGCAAAAGTGTTGCCATTCAATTGATTGAATGGAATTCTACAGTTATGCCCTGTACACACGGTCGGACATTGATCGGACATTCCGACAACAAAATCCATGGAATTTTTCCGACGGATGTTGGCTCAAACTTGTCCTGCCCCATGAGTGGTGGACAGCTAATACTGTACCTATCCAAAAAAAGGGTAGTACAGAGGAAGCTGGCAACAGCAAGACAGTAGGTTTAACATCTGTAATAATAAATTTAATGGAATCTCTTCTAAAAAGAAGGACCCTGGACCCAAAGCAGCATGGCTTTATTGATCATGCCAGAGTAATCTGATTGAATTGTTTAGACTATATCACAAATGTTTTGGATCAAGGTGATGTTGTGGTAGTAGCCTATCTTGAATTTAGGAAAGCATTTGATTCAGTTCCATGTAATAATATAATAATAAAATTGTACAAACTAGGACTCTGTACTTGGTCCTGTTCTATGCAATCTGTTTTTTAAGTGATATAAATGAAGGTTTGGTGGGTAGGGTATGTGTTTTTGCTGATGCAACAAAGGTGTGCAGTTGGGATGATATTCTTGGAGGTGTCTGTAACATGGAATATGATTTGGCATTGCTGGAAGGTTGGTCAAAACAGTGGAGACTGCAGTTCAGCATTCCTAAATGAGAAATAATGCACAGATGGAAAAACAATCCCCAGACAGAGTACAAGTGTTGGCCAGAACTACAGAGGAAGAAAATTGTGGGGTACTTATTTCAGATAATTGTAAAATGAATAAACAGTCTGGCCAGGCAGTGAGAAAAGCAAATAGCATTCTGGACAGGATAACCGGCAAAAGGGAGGAGGTCCTGATTCCCTTATACAGATCTTTAGTTATTACAGATGAGCCCTCTATATACTGAAGATCTTTAGTTATCACTAGAGGGAATACCAACAGGAGGAAGGAGGTCCTGATTGCTCTGTATAGATCTTTAGTTATGCCTAGACAGATCACAAGCAGGAGGAAGGAGGTCCTGATCCCTTCTACATAGATCTCAAGTTATCACTAGAGGGATCTCCAGCAAGAGAAAGGAGGTCCTGATCCCCCTATATAGATCTTTAGTTATCACTAGAGGGATCACCAGCAGGAGGAAGGAGGTCCTGATTCTTCTATATCAGGGATAGGCAACCCTAAAGTGGTGGAGATCTACCTGAACAACATGGGAGAATTCAAAGATCACCAGGCAAAGTGTTGCCACCTTAGACCTGATTTAAACCTCTAATTGCCGTACTACCGTGTTGTAATCGCATGCATTGCATGGTAATCATGGGTTTAAATCAGGTGGTGAGGAGGCAACATATCGCCTCCTCACTACCTGTCAAACACACTCGGATCGCTTTTCAGAGGAGCAGCAGTGCCTGCTGCACATGTGAATGAGCCCTTAGTTGCATTCGGCAGCGACATCCTTAGGGCTCGTTCACACGTAATATGCTCAGGAGTTTTGGTGTGCTTTCAAAAAGTACACCAAACCCACAGGATATAATAGAAGTCTATGGCTAAGTGCAGTAAACCTGCAGGAAAACTGCAGGTACACTGCACTGCACCCGCAATGTGGGTAAACCGCAGCACATCATTGTGAAAGCAGCCCTATACTATTATACCCAGTGTATTGCTTCACACTGACCTAAAGATTTTATTCTTGTCTTTCCTGCTGCTGGCACTACTCTGGAGACCGCTAGCCGGGATAAGAGGTGGAGCGCAGTTGGTATCACTTTGCATAGGACAGGAGCCAACACTATAGAGGAAGCATCGGCTTATGTGGCATTTGCTCCCTACTACAGCTCCAACTTTACAAGTAATCCCTCTGCATTGCACTCTGATTCTCTGGATTGGCGGACCAGCAAAGACAGACTGTGATCTACCAGTCACCTGTCCGAGATCTACTGGTAGATCGAGATCTACAGGTTGCTGACCACCGTCCTATATAGTTCTTTAGTTATCACTAGAGGGATCACCAGCAGGATTAAGGTAGTCCTGATTCCTCTATGTAGATCTTTAGTTATCATTAGAGGGGTCACCAGCAGGAGGAAGATGGATCTCCAGCAGGAGGAAGGAGGTCCTGATTCCTCTAAATAGATCTTTAGTTATCACTAGAGACATTGCCAGCAAGAGGAAAAAGGTCCTGATTCCTCTGTATAGATCTTTAGTTATCACTAGAAGGATCCCCAAAAGGAAGAAAGAGGTCCTGATTCCCCTATAATGCGCTTTAGTTAGCACTAGAGAGATCACCAGCAGGAGGAATGAGATCCTGATTCCCCCTATATAGATCTTTAATTATCACTAGAGAGATCGGTCACCAGCAGGAGGAAAGAAGTCCTGATTTCTATCAATAGATCCTTAGTTATCACTAGAGGGGTCACCAGAAGGAGGATGGAGGTCTTGATCCGTCTATATAGATCTTTCGTTTGTAGACGGGTGGCAGGCTGCCCCCACGCATGGCCATAGTGAGCAGCCTAGCTGAACCACCAACATGACACCAACCTTCCGGGCAACACAGGACTCTCCCTGATGTGTGGGAGGTGGATGGAGATCCCTGATCCACCCTCCTGGCTGTGTGCTTCCCCCCTCGCTCCCAGGGGTTCAAGACACTAGGCACCTTCTCCAGTCCCAACAACAAAATCCTTACAGGGCTGACCGATACAAGCATGACTTCCACAGCCAGAGGCATGATGGGACTTGTAGTAACGCAACAGCTGGAGGGCTGCCAGTTTGGCACCCCTGCATATAGAACTTTAGTTATCACTAGAGGGTTCACCAGCAGGAGGAAGAAAGTCCTGAATCCCCTATATAGATCTTTAGTTATCACTAGAGGGGTCACCACCAGGAGAAAGGAGGTCCTGATTCCCCTATATAGATGTTTATCACTAGAGGGTTTACCAGCAGGAGGAAGAAAGTCCTGATTACCTTATATATTATAGACATTTAGTTATCACTAGAGGGATTACAAGAAAGTGGAAGGAGATTCTGATTCCCCTAATATAGATCTTAGTTAGACCTCATTTATAATGCTGTGTCCAGTTTTGGAGACCTCAATTACAAAAATATATTGAGACGATAGAAGATAGAGTCCAGAGACAGGCAACAAAAATGATGAAAGGAATACAATAAATCAGGAGAGACTGTGAATACCTAATATTGATAGTTTGGGGCAAAGAAGGGAAAGGGGGGACATGACTGAAACCTTTAACCACTTGTGTACTGCCTGCCCGCATCTCTCCATAAAGAGGACCTGCCACAAACGATTCCTATTACAAGGGATGTTTGCATTCCTTGTAATAGGAATAAAATTGATCAAAAAAAAAATGCAAAAGAAAGTGTAAAAATAAAAAAAAATAAAGTAAAATAAAAAACAATAAAAAAATAATTTAAAACGCCCCTGTCCCCGGTAGCTCGCGCTCAGAAGCGAACGCACATGTAAGTCCCACCCACATATGTAAACGCTATTCAAACCACACATGTGAGGTATTGCCGCGTGCGTTAGAGCGCGAGCAACAATTCTAGCACTAGACCTCCTCTATAACCCTAAACCTGTAACCTGTAAAAAAAATTTAAAGCGTCGCCTATGGAGATTTTTAATTACTGAAGTTTGGCGTCATTCCATGAGTGTGCGCAATTTTAAAGCGTGACATATTGGGTATCTATTTACTCGGCGTAACATCATCTTTCACATTATACAAAAAATCGGGCTAACTTTTACAGTTTTGTTATTTTTTAAATCATGAAAAAAAAAGGCGTTTGAAAAATTGTTGTGCAAATAGCGTGCGAGATAAAAAGTTGCAACCACCGCCATTTTATTCCCTAGGGTGTCTGCTAAAAAAAAATATATATATATATATATAGATATATATATATTTATATATATATCTATATATATATATCTATATATATATATATATATATATATATATATATATATATATATATCTATATATATATAATGTTTGGGGGTTCTGAGTAATTTTCTAGCAAAAAAATTATGATTTTTACATGCAAGAGAGAATAGGCCCAGTATGGAAGTGGTTAAATAGGTCCTGATTGGCAGGCTTCTCGCGCTCGCCACCCCACAAGATGCCGCGCATCCATAGGAATCCATTGTGGCGGGGAGCAGGAGGAGCGACAGAGCTCGGCGCTCGCTCCCGCGACGGGGCTCGCAGGTGTTAGCGGCGAGATTGACACAATATTGGCGGCACCTACTGTAGCAAGCACCAAAAACAACAGGGGGGGCTTAATTCCTGCTGCAGCATGTGTACACCTTTGGCTGCTGCCTCAGCAGTTTTCCTTTCATAAAAAAAAAAAACAAAAAACAAACAAAAACAAGAAATATCCATTAATACATTAATTTAATACGCTGCGCTAAAAATTATATAGATTGTAGTGTATACTAAAACTATGTAAAATTAATCAAATTAATATAACTAATAAATGGATATGATATACACACAAAACCAATTTAAAGTGCCTCGTGCATAACTGTGTTTAAAACCATAAACAAATAACATATAGAAAAAGTGCTCCTGTGCAATATATAGTGTCCAAATAGGTCACGAATGACCGTGCTGAAAATAAACAACACTGCAGGGGATATGTGATTCAAATCCTAAGACAAAGTGCTCATGTGCATATAAATCGCATCCAACTGCGTCTCTTGTAACGCGATAAAAGTTAGTGTAATTCAAGAACAACAAAAAGTGTGATCCAAGACGTGCTGGGGTGTCTTCACTCAGGTGCCCCCCTTAGGTAGTAAACGCTCACCTTGGAGCTTGCAACTTTGCGCTTAAAGCTGAAGTAAACCCATTCATAAAACAGTTTCATTTACGGCACGTGCCGGAAATGTAACGCTCCCATTGGTTGTGCTCTCAACCAAACTGTCAAACCATCCAATGGCTGCTGTCGTAACTGATAACATGTGCAGCATTGTGGCACTTGTAGGTTAAACAGAGGCAAAGATGGCAGCTTCCTTGGCTGAAAACGATAGCAGAGTTTACTTTACACTTTAAGCTAAGTTAAAGCACGCATGTGAACCACCTCTGGGCTCTTAGTTCTAGTTCTCCGGGATATGTGAAAGGAACCTTAATAAAATAACCATAACCATTTACTATCAAATGAAAGCTCAATATGTCCTGAAAAAAAATTACTCCACCTGGATGTACAAAGTAGCTGTGATGATATGTACGGTTTACTAACACATGTCAAGATTGCAAATTTTGCTTAGGCATTTAGATTTGTTTTACCCTTAGGTGTGAATGGGGTTAAAAAGAAGAAGAAAATAAAAAGGGCAGACTTGCTGGACCACTTGGTTATTTTCTGCTGTCATTTTCTGAAATGTCTAGGTTTCTAGATACTGTATTGTCAGGGAGTGACAAAGCTGCCAAAATCTATTTTCACAAAGAGTTGTCTCTTTCGATGGATGGGGTAACACGGACCTTATGAACTTGTCATCAACCATTTATATCTCTAAGATCTAAAAGCAGCTTTGGGCATTAATTCAGAGAGAAAAATAGGCCATTTTTGAGAAGATCTTCTCTCCCTGCTTATAAACAAAGCCCTAGGGCTGATCATGTTTATGATGGAACAGGGCACAGCTCTGCAGAGAAGCTTCATATGATGTAGTCAGTGATCATGGTGTCATGGGAGAGAGGCGGCTGTACGAGAAGCTGGGCGAGGAGGAGCTTCAAGAACAAAGGAAGCAAAGACAGAAAAAAAAAGGGAAAATATCGTACATTCTATGAAAGAAAAAGGCAGAGGACACACTAGTCCCCGCTGCTTGTCGGAGTGGAGGCTTCAGGAAAGCAGCAATTTGACAGTTTACTTACAGCCTAGCTGGAGGCTGTCACATCTAATCCCAGATTCTGCTGGGGAAATGTCATGTTCAGGGGGTTTCATGTACAAAACATGGCAGACATTCTGTCTCAATTATGTTAAAGAGAAACTCGAAAGTCAAAAAAAAAAAAGTCATTGCATGAAGATAAAGTCAATGCTGCCAAACCATAAAATCTTTGCATTATCTATGTGGTCGGTCTTTGAATTTCGCTAAATTTGGCAGTCACTTGCCAAAATTTGGCCCTTCTGTTTACAAATCTTTGTAAGGCTGGCCATACAATTACAGATTTTTCTGTCTACACTATATAGTGCAGTTGGAGGAATCCCCTGATGGGCGATTGCAGTGATGGCGAACCTTTTTGAGCCCGAGTGCCCAAACAGCGACACAAAACCAACTTATTTATTTCAAAGTGCCAACACGGAATTTAACCTGCCAGTGGCTCTGTACAGAGGATGGGACTGATCATCCCTCTGAATGAGCCCTAAGGGACCAAAAACATACGATTCTGCCCAGAAAAAAACTTTTGTGGTTTTTCAAAGGAATGCGTTATGCTCAGAATGCAGGGATCAGGAGTGCTTTATGCTCTGGCAAGGATGCAGCACTGGTAAGGATGCATTCGCTGGGCATTGGAAAGGATCCATTTGCTGGGCATTGGTAAGTATGCATTTCCTGAGCACTGGTAAGAAAGCATTTCCTGAGCACTGGTAAGAAAGCATTTCCTGAGCACTGGTAAGGATGCATTCGCTGGGCACTGGTAAGGATGCATTTGCTGGGCATTGGTAAGGATGCATTTCCTGAGCACTGGTAAGGATGAATTTCCTGAGCACTGGTAAGGATGTATTTCCTGAGCACTGGGCATTGGGTATACCCAGCCATACATTCCATGGTTATATGGTTACTGCACGATTGTCTGGGTATGTGGATGCATAACGGTGCCTAGATGTTTTTGTTTTACACAACGTTGTCTTTTTAGATGGTTGTAGGTTGGAGGAGCATCTTTTTGTTTTTGGCCTGTTGTTTTTATTAATACATTTTTGTCATAAATTTTCCATCATTTTTGTTTTCTATTTTTTTGATGGCTATATCCCTGTGGCTTTGTTTTGTGGCATCTTGAAAGTCCCTTCTCCCTGGCACAGTCCTTCTTCCTTGTATGCAGCTTTTTGGCCACTGAGCCCCACTTCCTTTGGATAGGGAGTGGAAGAGCTCTCAGTAATATTTGTTTATATATAGAGAGGGCTCGGCGTGCCTGCTGTGGCACGTGTGCCACGGGTTTGCCATCACTGGGCTATTGTAATTTTCAAACGACAGCTGCATCTGTTTAGGTGAAGCCGCTGTTCAACAGATAATATCCGCCTGGCAATTTTTCATGTACTGTATTAAGATATTAATGGTGTCAGTAGGGCAGTGGCCGGTCTCAGTAGAGAAGTGGATTGATCAGAAGGGCAGAGGTTGGTGGCAGTAGAGCAGTGGACAGTGTCAGTAGAGCAGTGGATGGTGTCAGTAGAGCAGTGGATGGATCAGTAGGGCAGAGGTTGGTGTCAGTAGAGCAATGGCCGGTCTCAGTAGAGCAGGTGCCGGTCTCGGTAGAGCAGTGGATGGGTCAGTAGGGCAGAGGTTGGTGTCAGTAGAGCAGTGGGCAGTCTCAGTAGAGCAGTAGATCGGTCAGTAGGGCAGAGGTTTGTGTCAGAAGAGCAGTGGACGTGTCAGTAGGGCAGTGGACTTTTTAAGTAGGGCAGAGGTTGGTGTCAGTAGAGCAGTGGACAGTGTCAGTAGGGCAGAGATAGGTGTCAGTAGTTTTTTTTTTAATTATTTTATTGTTTTATTATTTTGAACAATATTATTTTTTTTAGGAGCCCCATTGGAGGGCATTGGTGAAATATCTAAGTCTAAACTTCAGCAGGGCAGCTGCAGTGGGAATCTTCTTCGCACAGGGCCTATGCATAAAGGTAAAAAAACTTTCTGTGTGCAGCAGCCCCCCCCCCCAATACTTACCTGAGCCCCATCGTGATCCAGCAATGTGCACAGAAGTCTCGGCTCTCCGGGGATTCTCCCTCATCATTGGCTGAGACAGCAGCAGGAGCCATTGGCTCCAACTGCTCTCATTCACAGCCAGTGAGCCAATGAGAAGAGAGAGGGGGTGGGGCCGAGCCGCAGATCCGTGTCTGATTGGACCTGCAGAGCAGCAGCTCAGAAGCGAGTCTGCTTGGGTGCCCCCACAGCAAGCTGTTTGCTGTAGGGGCACTTGGCAGGAGGGTGGAGCTAGGAGCACTGGTGGGGGACCCCCGCACAGATCAGGTAAGTATAACATGTTTGTTATGCAAGAAAAAACCTGACTGTGATATAACTTTAATGTAAAAGCGATCCTAGTGGCTAGTTAGCCGCTGGATCGCTTTTACAGGTGGCAGAAGGGGACCCCCCTCTCCTGCTGCCTTCTGCCGCCTTCCCGGGCTCTCCCATCCCACCAGCTGACTAAAGAGATAACCAAGGACTGGAACATCCCCAATCATCTCTATGGTCTAAGAAAGCGGAAGCGATGAGTATTTTGTCCCTTCCAGTTTCAGTAAACGGGCCTTTGCCGGCCTGTGAAAGCATCAAATCAGACCAATCTTGGTTTGATCGGATGCTTTTAAGGGCAGAAGAGAGAGGTCTATTAGACCTCAGATCTCTCAGTAAAGAGTACCTGTCACTGCCCATGATAGCAATAAAGGTGTTCAAAAAAAATTAAGAAAAATATAAAACGCCCCATCATCCCGTGCTTGCACGCAAAAGTGGACGCATATGTAGGTCGTGGACACATATGTAAACAGTGCTCAGAGATATCACTTTGAACACTATAGCGAGAGCAATAATTCTATCACCAGACGTCCTGTGTAACTCTAAACTGATAACCTGTAAGGCTTAGAAAGCATCACCTATGGAGATTTTTTCGGTACCGTAGTTTTGCACCGTTCCACAACCATGCGCAATTTTAAAGCATGACATGTATCTATTTACGCATCATTCTTTTATATTTTACAAAACAATTGGGTATTATATTGTGTTTATCTGCATTCAAATTAACTAAAGTGTATTTTTTTCCCCCAAAAATTGCGTTTGAAAAACTCCTGCACAAATATATAATGTAACATTAAAATATGCAACCCCACCAGCTTATTCCCTAGAGCCTCTGCTTAAAAATATATATATAATGTTTGGGGGTTCTAAGTCGTTTTCTAGCAAATAAAATTAGTTTTTTTTTTTACATGTAGGAGAGGAATGTCAGAATTGGCCCAGACTAGAAGTGGTTAAACAATAGTAGGCCTTTATAGTAAACCCAGGCTGGTTATTTCCAAAGCCATCCTAATGAGACCTTAGAAAAACAAATTCATCAGTCCCCTTTCCACCTCGTTAATTCTTGCTATATAATTAGCCTCACATCAATGGTGTCTGGCAGAGGCTCCGCCCACCCTTCAGGGTCCTTGTTCTGGGTGACAGCTCAGTATAGATGATGGGACTCGTGTAATTGATAAATTGCTCTATTCTCATACAATGAAAGGAAAAGCTAAATAGAATATCCACTCTGGAGGTAAAACATCATCCCTATGCTAAGGTGACCAGATTTTTAAAATGACATGACCGGGGACATTATTTTTTTTTCTTATTAGCAAATGGTAAACTATTTCATAAGCATATTTTCCTCAAATTATATATACAGTGTATGTGGTATGTGTTTATGGAATGATTGTATGATATATAAGTTATTTCTCACATTTTGTCCAAAAATAAAGATTAAAAAAAAGATACATTTTAGAATTTTTTGAGATATGACTACCAAATGTTATGAAGATAAGATAGAGAAAAAACAGAGTGCAGAGTTCAGGAGTGCATTTCATAAAGAATGCAGGGTTCAGGAGTGCGCTACATAAAGACTGCAGGGCTCAGGGGTGCGCTACATAAAGAATGCAGGGCTCAGGAGTGCTCTACATAAAGAATGCAGGGCTCAGGGGTGCGCTACATAAAGAATGCAGGTCTCAGGAATGCTCTACATAAAGAATTCAGGGATCAGGGGTGCGCTACATAAAGAATGCAGGGCTCAGGAGTGCGCTACATAAAGAATGCAAAGCTCAGTAGTGCGCTACATAAAGAATGCAGGGCTCAGTAGTGCACTACATATAGAATGCAGGGCTCAGTAGTGTGCTACATAAAGAGTGCAGGGCTCAGGAGTGCGCTACATAAAGAGTGCAGGGCTTAGTAGTGTGCTACATAAAGAGTGCAGGGCTCAGTAGTGTGCTACATAAAGAGTGCAGGGCTCAGGAGTGCGTTACATAAAGAGTGCAGGGCTCAGGACTGCGCTACATAAAGAATGCAGGGCTTGAGTCTTAAGGGCGTGGCTTGACCTCGGTGGAAGATGGCCGCTTAACCCGCAAGCTCCCGCTGACAGACATTCTACTGACTTCCACTGAGGTAAAACGTACTGTTAACCACCCGAAAACCATGGGGACATCCTCCCGCATCTCCTCTGCCTCACGATCACGCTCTCCCCGCGATCTAGGCGGCGAAGTGACCCAGAGCATCCCAGAAATGTTCCGGACGCAGACAGGCAATATGGTGCCCTCGCAAAGCAGGCAGCTGCCTACAAGCCAGGCACCAGCGGGAACATCTCACACGCTCATCTCCTAATAACGGGGAAATCCTCCTGACACCGCACCAACAACCCAGCCTAAACTACCTCCACTCAGTTGCAGCTGACATTAAGAGCCCATTCACACAGGGGCAACACGACTTCCAGCGCGACTTTGGGAGGCAACTTGGACACGACTTGAGTATGAATCACAGCACGACTTGGGGCAACTTACAACACAACTTGAAGTCGCCTGCAGGACAGGGAACTTTACAAGTGGCCAATCAGAGCTTATCAGCTGTGTGTGAGAAGGAGGGGGCTGGCTGTTTAATGGAGGAAATTACTTTCTGTTTCCTTTCTGCTTCCTGTAAAGTTGCCTCAGTATGAACAGTGATCAGACTTGGAGGCGACTTCCATTGAAATCAATGGGTACAAGTTGCTCAAGTCGGATTGAAGTAGTACAGGAACCTTTTCTGAAGTCGGAGCGACTGCAGTAGTTTGCATTAAGACGGATCCATTCACTTACATTGATTTTTTCATGTAGCGCGACTTAAGGCGACTAGGGGCGACTTGAAGTCGGATCCAAAGTTGCCCCTGTGTGAATGGGCTCTTAGGAGACCCTGATGGCGGCAATCACAGACCTCTGAATTGACATACAGTCAATTGCGGGACGGGTCCAGGAGGTAGAGAAAGTGAAGGCTTCACAGTCCAATGCAGTTTGCAGGGCCCAACAAGTTATAGAAACACACTCCCTGCAACTCCGTGACCTTAATAGACGTATGGAAGCAGGGTGCATTGATGAGCTGTGACCCTAATTTTGCTTCAAAGTTCTTTATTTAAAATGTAAGTTTTTTTCCTTAAACGTCCCTCCTAAAATTGGGGTGCATGTTATACACCGATAAATACGGTACTTCTCTCAATGCACAAGGCCGACATTATCTTCTTACAGGAAACACATTTTAAAGCAGACTCCACTCCGAAACTCTCTAAAGCCCGTTACCCAGCCTCCCTGCGTGCAACCAACCAAGTTTCTAGATCCAAAGGGGTCTCCATCTTCTTCGCAAAATATTGCCCTTTTCAAATTTCAGACACATGTCTAGATAAGGAAGGCTGCTACTTCTTTGTGAAGTGTTCCCTTCACGGAAAACCGGTCACCCTGGCGAATACCTATGCACCAAATTCCAAACAAGTCCCATTCTTTAGATCAACACTACAACTACTGTCAACCTTTCAGGAAGGCATCCTTGTCCTAAGCGGAGACTTATGTCCCCCTTAACCCCCTGCATGACACATCTACCGGAACCTCTACTATGCCGTATAAGGCACTACGCACAATTAAAACTCAACTTCAGGACCTAAAGCTACAGGACACTTGGCGTACGCTATACCCTAACATGAAAGACTATACATTCTATTCAGCCCCCCACAACCGTTACTCTAGACTTGACTACCTATTCATCTTGCAAAGAGATCTAACGATGCTCACTGCAGCTACCATAGACCCCATATAATGTTTACAATAATAAGTGGTTGGGCTATAGACAGGGAATAGCTAAGACGGATCTCACAATCCCTGGATATAGTATACTGTACACAGATAAAAAGAAAGATGGTGCTCTTTCAAAAAGAAATGGGATTTTAAAGGGAGATAGTGCATCTATTGGTAGTAGGTCAAAATCACACAGGTTAATTAAAATATATGAATTTTTAGTTGACAAATATTTAAAATATGCATAGCAGACATAGCATGTAAGAAAACATGACCATCCAGTAGTATATTCAGAATTCATTCGTGACTGTCAGCCAACATGTTTCGCAAATAATTTTTCGCTTCATCAGGGCATAAAACGACATCACTATTTCATTTTAACTACTAGTGCAGGTCTAAAGAGCAGAGCAATCACCACCATTGCCAGACGTCATCTACTGTACCAACTGGTGCATAATATCCATGGGTGCCAGGTCCCAACAGGATAATTGGAAAGGCAATCAAAAAGATGTATGATATATCAATGAAAAATTTATTGTTGGTACACAGTAGAAAAACATGAAGAAATGTACAGCAGCATGACCATAGAATGACCTTGCCCTAATAAAATTTGATCAAAGCCTTAATTGATCAAAAACAAAAAAAAACGCACAGACATGGGGAACATGTAACAGGACATACAAGAACAAATGTCCGGACGTCAATGCTATTGATGTCTGCGCAAACCAACAATGAGGAGTATGCAGCAATTGCTGAATGAGGTTTCGCTGAGCAGACATCAATTCCCCCGGGGGAGGGGCGGCTCAGAATGCGGTATGGGGGGGATCAGGTAGGTGGGGAAGGGACGGGGGGTCAGGGAAAGGGAGAGGGTGATAACCGTGGACTGGGATGCCGGAATGGGTCCTGAAAGGGGACATCAATGTGTGTTGATGGTGAAAATATGCCGGCCTTGCATGTAAAGTTGGTGGGTTGTGGTAACCAGAATTCGGGGTAGTATGCAGCTATGCAGCTATCATATACAGTAGTCCGGTGTGGTGTAGGTACTTCTACACATAGCCTTCCTATGGTTGGGACAGGCAATACTTGGCATGAGCAGCACTACATAAACAGATGGCTGTGTACGTTACCACTCCCGGGTCCCGGTTGGGAATCCTTGAATATTGCCGGATAGCAGTAGCCTCTGTGTGTTGAGCTGCTCCACTGGCCACTGTAGACAGTACCGGACACTGTCCCGGTATGGTTATTCACACACCATGAGCCAGATAGTGTTGCTCGTTGGGATGGATGGACGGCCGTGCAGCTGCATCTGTTTCCCTCCGTACGGTTTGTTCACAGCTTGGAGCGGAACGCCCTCTCGATAAGTGAGCCGGCTAACCCCAACGGGGGATGACAGCAGGCGTGACGTCCGGGCGGAATGACGTCAACCCGTTTCACAACATAAACTTGTGTAGCTTCATCTGGACGTACAGGTGGTGTGTGAGGGCTCCTTCTTATAGTAATCCCTCCCTCTAACACGCCCACCAAGCTAGTTTCAGTGAAGGAGGTATATCCAGTCTGTGTATGTCCAGGCTGTCATTCACTGCGTGTTTGTCGTTTACTGCTTATAGTTAGTTTTATGATGAAGTGTCCATATCTTCAATTAAGTATACACTTTACCAGCATAAGTTTTGATGAGTACAGCATGTCTTCGTGTAGGTGGTATTCCTATCTCACACCATATACCCGTTAAAAATAGTGTGTATAAAGATAACATATTGAGGGGGCTATTATTAATCTGTACAACAAACAATACAGGTAACAGACATATACCCAAATGACGGACACTCCAGAACATAGAAGTTAATTAAATCTAGATTAGATCGAGATGGAAAGTGGGCCAGGGAGATACAAGGGAAAAAGGAAAGGGGGGGGGAGGGGGGGGGAAAGGAAGGGAAGGGGAAGCCCCTTAGGTCCCAGATTGAGGAAATTCCTGAGTCGAGAGGGTAGATTCAAAGATCAGGTCACCTCCTATTGAGAAGAATGCTCATTTTAGAGGGGTTTGGATGGTCTCAGTGGGTCAATGTCAATGTCTTATATACTAAGCCCCTCCATGTAAATTTTCATACTGCAAGGAAAGGCTGAAGGTTCAGTTCTGTATTCAAGCCCAGGGGAGTCAGGGAGGCCAGGCGAAAGATCCATCTTTTTTCCTTTTGTTGTAGGATTTGATCAAAATCCCCTCTTCTGGGGGAGAGATTTAGGGCGTAAATTCCCTTTACCTGCATGCCAGACAGTTTGCCCTGGTGGTATTGGGCAAAGTGTCTGGCTATAGGTTTTTCCGGATTTTTCTCCAAGATCTCCCTCATATGTTCCCCTAGGCGAATCCTGAACTGCCGTTTTGTCTTGCCGATGTAAATTTTTTTACAAGGGCAGGTCAACATGTAAATGACCCTGGTAGTGGCACAATTAATGAGACTTTTAATCTCGAAATTATTTTTGTTTAAAGAATCGCTGAAGGTACTTGTCCTGTGCACATAAGGACAAACCTGGCAGTGTCCACAGGGGAACATCCCCTTACTTCTAGGGAATCGAGAGAGCCACGAGTCGTCTACAGTTCTCGTATGTTCCGAGTGGATTAAGGAGTCACCCAGATTTCTGGCTCTTCTGGCAACCATTTTGGGACTGGGTCCCACTATCTGAGCTATACCGGGGGTGTTGGTAAGTATACCCCAGTGTTTCTCTAAGATAGTTTTGACTGTGTCCCATTGGGATCCAAAATCTGTAATAATTCTCACCGGTTCTTGGGCCGGGGGTAAGGGAAAGGTAAGTCGTGGATTTTTAAATTGTCTGCTGTCTAGGAGGGAGGGGCGTTCTCGTCGTGCTACCTTGCGTTTCGCCCTCCTAAGCTGTTTATGTGAATATCCGCGCTCCCGAAAGCGTTTATAAAGCTCGTCACTTTCCCTCCTATAGTTTTCTTTATTGGAGCAGTTTCGCTTAATGCGGAGGAGTTGGCCTACAGGAATACTGTCCTTAAGCCATTTTGGGTGGTGACTGTCTGCTCTTAGGAGTGTGTTCGCAGAAGTCTCCTTGCGGTAAGTCTGAGTCTCCAACAAGGAGTCCCTCCTGCTAATGAATAGATCTAGAAAGGAGATTTTATCACGGTCCCACGAGTATGTCAGTTTGATATTGCGTTCATTGATATTAAGAAAATCAATGAACTGTACCAAAGTGTCGTAGTCGCCCCTCCAAATAACAAACACATCGTCAATGTACCTGAGCCACGTGTGTACATGGCTCAGGTACATCGGCGAGGTGTATACGACTTCCTCCTCCCATAGTCCCAGATGGAGACAGGCATAAGCTGGGGCCCATGGTGCACCCATGGAGGTGCCATTAGTTTGTTGGTAGAAATTGGACAGGAATTGGAAAAAATAGTTTTTGAGTGCAAAAGATAAAAGGTCCACCAGAAACTCATTTTGTGGGCCATGGCTAGGAAAATATCTATCCAAGAAGGTGTTGACTGCTTTAATTCCCCATTCATGGGGAATCGACTTATACAAAGATTCGACATCGATCCCCACCAGGAGTAGTTCTCCCTGTACATTGATCTGAGAGATATGTCTCAGAACATCGCCTGTATCTTTCACGTAAGATCTCAGGTCTATAACCATCTCCTTCAGCAAGCTGTCTAGATATTTCCCCATTCTTTCAAGGGGACCTCTTATTGCTGAGACAATTGGTCTCCCTGGAGGGTTTTCAAGCGATTTGTGTACCTTAGGGATAATATAAAATATCGGTACATTATATTCATGGACAGTGAGATAGTTTAGTTCTCGTTTACCCAGTAATCCTGCTTCTGCCGCCAATTTAAGTTTGCTGTTAAGGTTAGTGACTAGGTTCGGGAAGGGGTCGCTAGACAATTTTTTATATGTTTTAGCATCGCCGAGCAGGCGGAAAACCTCCTTTTCATAGTTTTTTTCATCCAGGAGTACCACATTCCCCCCTTTGTCACTCCTCTTTATAACCAACTGTGGGGCTTCTGACAGTTCACGAATCGCTTTACGTTCCGCCAGGGACAGATTGTCTTCATTTTTATTTTTGAATTTCCAGTTCACCTTGGATAGATCCGTTTGTATCATATCCAAGAAGAGACATAGCCACCTGTTTTTATTGAGTGGGGGCATCTTAGTGGATTTAATGTTTAGTTTAGCCTGTCTTTTATACGGACCATGCTCAGCCTCCTCTCGCTTATTTTCCTCCAAGAGGGAGCTGAGGATGGCTAGCATTTCTTCATCCTGGCTTATAGTTGTGTCTTTGGCAGTTATTGGCCCTGAGCTGTTTGTATGGATGAAGCGTAAAAATACCTTCCGTATAAACAGGGTAACATCTTTAAATACCGTAAATTCATCCATCTGGCTAGTGGGCGAAAAAGACATCCCTCTTTGTAAGAGGTCAATGTGTCTTTTGCTTAATTCAAAATTGGACAGGTTAATAACTTTCATATCCTCCCCAGCCACCTTGTCGGTGGATGGCCTATTTATTTCCGCTGGCTCCGGGTTCGTGTTCCTCCTCTGGCTGTCTGTCTCTGGGGTTCGGGGGCTTGTTGTTTGTACAGGTTTGGGTTCATGTCTGGGTGGTTGCCCTTGTTTTCGCCCACCGCCCCCTCTCCCTCTAAAAAAGTCACCGTCTTAGTCAGGTTATCTTCCTCCGTGTCACTCACAGGTTTTTTACCCCTGGAGGATGATCTATTATTTCTTCTCCTGGAGCTACTACGACTCCGACGTGGGGTTAAGTCAAAGATGTCTCCCTTTTCCCAGTCGCTCAGATCCCGTCTGAATTTGGATTGTTTTGTTGTTTTTAATGTAGACTGGGTTCTTTCCACCTCTTTTCTCAGGGCCTCATTTGGTTTCTGGAACTCCTCCAATTCTTTGAAGGGTTCCAGTCCTTGGGAGCTTTCTGTAATTGCTTGGACTAATTCCACTAGTTGAATTTTCTCCTCTTCCACTATTAATTTCATAACAGATACTCCGTGATCTATGCAGAGTTCCTTCCACTTCTCCAGAAATCTTGGACTATGGAGGTGCTCGGCGGGTATCACCTTATCTCTGAGGCCCCTTGGTACTATCCTATTGTTAATGTAGGTTTCCAGGAAAGACACGTCCCACTTTTTATTCAGATGTTTGATAAGTAGTTTTTTATGCTCTTTGAACCGAGTTTTTACCTCTTCTTCTTGAGAGGGAGTGGTTACCGTGTCTGTCCTGAAAGCCTGACTGATTTCTAGATCTATATCTTCACCGATCACAAATGCCATACTTATTTAGCTATGGCAGCAACAAACATGCAGACACTGGACAGCGTGGAACAAATAGGGCAATTGTAGGTGCTGCTGTAGATCCCAAGAAAATGCCTCAGGAATGGATCACCAGTAATCCCAATATCAAACATGTAACAAATATATAGATATAGAGGCTTGTTTTAAACATGCGTAAAGTACCGTGACCTAAGCCTATGATTGCCTACCAACCCCTAATAACTTGTAACCAAAAAAATGTGTCCCAAACAGATGGGGACCAAAAGAACAGCGGGGCTTATTGGAAAGGCAATCAAAAAGATGTATGATATATCAATGAAAAATTTATTGTTGGTACACAGTAGAAAAACATGAAGAAATGTACAGCAGCATGACCATAGAATGACCTTGCCCTAATAAAATTTGATCAAAGCCTTAATTGATCAAAAAAAAAAAAAAAACGCACAGACATGGGGAACATGTAACAGGACATACAAGAACAAACGTCCGGACGTCAATGCTATTGATGTCTGCGCAAACCAACAATGAGGAGTATGCAGCAATTGCTGAATGAGGTTTCGCTGAGCAGACATCAATTCCCCCGGGGGAGGGGCGGCTCAGAATGCGGTATGGGGGGGATCAGGTAGGTGGGGAAGGGACGGGGGGTCAGGGAAAGGGAGAGGGTGATAACCGTGGACTGGGATGCCGGAATGGGTCCTGAAAGGGGACATCAATGTGTGTTGATGGTGAAAATATGCCGGCCTTGCATGTAAAGTTGGTGGGTTGTGGTAACCAGAATTCGGGGTAGTATGCAGCTATGCAGCTATCATATACAGTAGTCCGGTGTGGTGTAGGTACTTCTACACATAGCCTTCCTATGGTTGGGACAGGCATGAGCAGCACTACATAAACAGATGGCTGTGTACGTTACCACTCCCGGGTCCCGGTTGGGAATCCTTGAATATTGCCGGATAGCAGTAGCCTCTGTGTGTTGAGCTGCTCCACTGGCCACTGTAGACAGTACCGGACACTGTCCCGGTATGGTTATTCACACACCATGAGCCAGATAGTGTTGCTCGTTGGGATGGATGGACGGCCGTGCAGCTGCATCTGTTTCCTTCCGTACGGTTTGTTCACAGCTTGGAGCGGAACGCCCTCTCGATAAGTGAGCCGGCTAACCCCAACGGGGGATGACAGCAGGCGTGACGTCCGGGCGGAATGACGTCAACGCGTTTCACAACATAAACTTGTGTAGCTTCATCTGGACGTACAGGTGGTGTGTGAGGGCTCCTTCTTATAGTAATCCCTCCCTCTAACACGCCCACCAAGCTAGTTTCAGTGAAGGAGGTATATCCAGTCTGTGTATGTCCAGGCTGTCATTCACTGCGTGTTTCTCGTTTACTGCTTATAGTTAGTTTTATGATGAAGTGTCCATATCTTCAATTAAGTATACACTTTACCAGCATAAGTTTTGATGAGTACAGCATGTCTTCGTGTAGGTGGTATTCCTATCTCACACCATATACCCGTTAAAAATAGTGTGTATAAAGATACTGTGTACCAACAATAAATTTTTCATTGATATATCATACATCTTTTTGATTGCCTTTCCAATAAGCCCCGCTGTTCTTTTGGTCCCCATCTGTTTGGGACACATTTTTTTGGTTACAAGTTATTAGGGGTTGGTAGGCAATCATAGGCTTAGGTCACGGTACTTTACGCATGTTTAAAACAGGCCTCTATATCTATATATTTGTTACCCAACAGGATAATGCCAACAAGGGAACCGGCCTGCACAATTGCAGGGCAAGAATCTATAGAGAAGAAATGTCAGTAATACAGCTCCTAACCGGGAGAGCCAGTTCCTGCCAGTAGCGATGGGTAGCCGCAGGGTGCGTCTGTCTAGACCCCATATACTTATCAGACCATCACCCTATATCCATGTCCACAGCATTCCCAGACATCCCATCACGATCCTCAATATGGCACCTAGACCCCTCCCTACTCAAAGACAGCATGATCACACCCAAAATAAGCAGACGACTACACCAATACTTCAGAGAAAATAATTCCTTGGATACATCACGGATGCTGAGGTGGGAAGCACACAAATGCACCATAAGAGGTGAACTAATCACAATCTCCATGAAACGCAAAAGAGACAGACAGTCTTACATTAAAAAACTGACGACCCGTATCCACATGTTAGAACGAGCACATAAATCCACCCAAGCAGCATCCTCACTACACAAACTTGTCCAAGCCAGGGCAGAACTACTGGAGGAACTCGATATAAAAACTAAACTAAATTATATACTAACCCAAAAAATATTCTACGAATATGGAAACAAATCCGGAAAGTTCCTAGCGAAAGCCCTTCGATCTAAGAAAGCATCCACAACAATTCACCCTCTCAACAATTCAACAGGACATAATATAATAACCAACGACGAGATAGCGAATGAATTTGGTAAATACTATACCCACCTATACAACCTAGGACCCACGGGCAGACGACCAGAAAATTCTAGACGCAAACAAATGATCAAAGAATTCCTCACAAAATATAGCCCCAAATGACTGTCTGATTTTGAGGCAAGAGACCTAGATCACCCTATCTTCTCTGAAGAGGTTGACACAGCACTTAAACAGTTGAAACTGGGAAAGAGTCCAGGCCCGGGCGGCCTGACGATGGGTTATTATAAGACCTTTAGCGACACACTTCGACCACATTTCCTATGAGCATTCAACTCCATTACGTTTGACCCCCCCCCCCGCCCCATGACCATCTCACAGCACACAACGGTAATTCCAAAACCAAATAAGGACCCCTCACTAGTCACCATTAATTGAAAGATTTCTTTATTAAATGTGGACCTAAAACTCTACGCCAAAATCCTAGCCAATCATCTTCTGCCCTTATTACCCAAACTCATCTCGTTAGACCAGATGGGCTTCATACTGGGCAGAGAGGCAAGAGACAACACCATAAAAGCAATCAATACACAGATGGTTATCTTATACACAACACCGCACATTTTTTATCCCTAGATGCAGAGAAGGCATTCGATAGAGTGTCCTGGGACTATATGTTGGAAGCTCTCAAAATGATTGGCATACAGGATCGTATGTTACAATTTATTTTGGCTCTATACTCCTCCCCAACGGCCAAGGTCCGAGTCAATGGCTACCTATCGAATGCCTTCATTATACCAAACGGTATCCGCCAGGGTTGCCCTCTCTCTCTCCATTAATTTTTGTACTTACACTAGAACCTTTACTACACCGCCTCAGGTCTAACCCTGACATTAAAGGGGTCACAATCGCTAAGAATACCTATAAACTAGCGGCTTTCGCCGATGACATCCTCTTATTCCTCACGGAAACACACATTACGTTACCCAACGTACTCAAAGATTTCGCCACATTTAAAACTATGACCAACTTCCAAATAAACTTCACGAAATTAGAAGCAATGAATATATCCCTAGAGAAGGACACGCTCACACAATGTCAAACGAACTTCCCCTTCAAATGGAGTCAGGACTCGATCACCTATCTAGGGATACAGTTACCCTCTAAATTATCCAACCTGTATACCAAAAACTACATCCTGAATCTCCAAAACATTCAAAAAGATTTGAAGTCATGGTCCAGCGGTCTTCTCTCATGGTTTGGCAGAGCGTGAATAGTAAAAATGAACATCCTCCCAAGAATATTGTATGTCCTTCAGGCAGTGCCCATAAAACTACCACAAGCCTTTTTTGCCTCTTTCCGTAAAGCTTGCACAGTATTTGTGTGGGGTAAAGCACACCCAAGACTGAGTTTTGAGAGACTAACATTACCCAAGTTAAAAGGAGGCATAGGCTTTCCAGATATAGCCAAATACCACTGGTCCTGCCAGTTAGCAAGAATCATAGACTGGAATGTTCATTCTACCACCAAAGCTTGGGTAGACATTAAACATACATTCTCTACCTTACCATTGCGCCAACCACCATGGACCGCTCCAACGCATATACCACCAGAATGCAAACAACACCCTCTAATTGCCAACACACTACAAATATTCAATAAGGCATATCACAAATTCAAAATATCCTCCGCACTGGGCCCACTAACGCCCATTCGTAACCAGTATTAATTTTGTCGACTAAAACAACTAAAACATTTTAGTCAACTAAATGAATATTATTTTAGTTGACTAAAATACGACTAAAACTAAAACAACTGAGATGACTAAAATACAACTAAAACTAAAATGGTATTTTAGTCAAAAGACTAAAATGGGACTAAAACTAAAATGCCATTTTAGTCAAAAGACTAAGACTAATGCCCCGTACACACGGTCGGACTTTGTCTTGCATACACACGGTCACACAAAGTTGTCGGAAAATCCGATCATTCTGAACGCGGTGACGTAAAACACGTACGTCGGGACTATAAACGGGGCAGTGGCCAATAGCTTTCATCTCTTTATTTATTCTGAGCATGCGTGGCATTTTGTCCGTCGGATACACAATCGGATTTTCCGACAACGGATGTTGTTGTCGGAAAATTTTATATCCTGCTCTCAAACTTTGTGTGTCCGAAAATCCGATGGAAAATGCCTGATGGAGCCCACACACGGTCGGAATTTCCGACAACACGCTCCGATCGGACATTTTCCATCGGAAAATCTGACCGTGTGTACAGGGCATAAAACTAAATTGAAATTTGACTTCAAAATTAACATTGGTCTGTAGTGCATGTTCATACCTAAATGTCATAATAAATAACATATTAGATTTTTCACTCCAGCAGTATAAAATGAGTTTGGAAATTGTAGAGAAATGTTAACTAATGCATTACAATTTAATTACACCTGTTAGATTTTAAACAACTAAAATGAGTTTTAGTCGACTAAATGTACTGGAGATTTTAGTCAACTAAAACGTAGGATATTTTAGTCGACTAAAATGTACTGGAGATTTAGTCGACTAAATACGACTAAAACTAAAATAATTGCAGAAGACTAAAATGGGACTAAAACTAAAATGCCATTTTAGTCCTAAGACTAATGCCCCGTACACACGGTCGGACTTTGTTCGGACATTCCGACAACAAAATCCTAGGATTTTTTCCGACAGGTGTTGGCTCAAACTTGTCTTGCATACACACGGTCACACAAACTTGTCGGAAAATCCGATCGTTCTGAACGCGGTGACGTAAAACACGTACGTCGGGACTATAAACGGGGCAGTGGCCAATAGCTTTCATCTCTTTATTTATTCTGAGCATGCGTGGCACTTTGTCCGTCGGCTTTGTGTACACATGATCGGAATTTCCGACAACGGATTTTGTTGTCGGAAAATTTTATCTCCTGCTCTCCAACTTTGTGTGTCGGAAAATCCGATGGAAAATGTCCGATGGAGCCCACACACGGTTGGAATTTCCGACAACACGCTCCGATCGGACATTTTCCATCGGAAAATCCGACTGTGTGTACGGGGCATAAGACTAAACCTAAATCGAAAATTGATGCCAAAATTAACACAGTTTGTAACAACCCAGACTTCCCACCAGGTCTCACAGACACCTTCCTCACAGATATTTGGCCCTACTCTGACATGCGAGCTGAACACTTTTCCAAGAGAAACTTCTTCCTAAACTTAGCCAAACTGACCACACAATCGTCAGGACACCCCTTTCCCTTTTGGTCATATATCCAACTTAGACATTTCTTGAACAATCCTCATACATGCGCTGCGCACGCTAGACAAAACACTCCCTTCGGAGTACTATGCACAAGAACGGAACCGCAGAGACACCTAATTTCAGACATGTACTCCCTCCTGTTCTCGGACCACAATCCCATATCCAACATAGCGAGTCAAAGATGGGAAAGGGATCTTTCTATAAACCTCTCAGAAGAGGAATGGGAAAATATCTATTCGTACATCCATAAGGGTTCGACCAATATTTCTGCACAAGAAAACAGATTTAAGGTTTTCTCCAGATGGTACAAAACCCCTCTTAGACTACATAAAATTTTCCCCACCGTGCCCCCCAACTGTTGGAGGTGCGTAGACAATGACGGTTCACTCCTACATATATGGTGGTCCTGCCCCCGAATTCAGCCTTTCTGGACAGAGTACATTGTCTCACTACTCTAATAACCACATATCCATTAGACTTTTCCCTGGCCCAAATGCTTCTACATCACTCATCCATTCCTAAAAAGCAATACCACCGATCCCTATCTCTACACCTAATAAACGCAGAAAAAAATGTGTATTCCAGCACAATGGAAAGCAACAAATCCCTCAACCATCGTGGATTGGTTCAGCTGCATAAACAAAGTTGCAGACATGGAACTGGTTCATCAAGCCAGAGACACACCTACCAAATTCCAGAAAACCTGGTCGCGTTGGCGCCACTTCGAGACATCTACTGAATATTCCCAATTAGTATCCTGGTAAAAATTTGCTGAAACATATTGTCAGGTCGGAGGAGGAGGAAGGAAACGCCCTTGCATATCCCTTTCCATCCATATGCCTGTGTATTCCCTTCCCAACCCCTTTACCCACCAGGGATGATAAGGTCACACATAGCCGTCCCCGGGCAACAAGCTTCACCCCTACTGACCCTCTTCCTGCACACCCACTTCCACCACGATTCCTTTTAGAAAGCTCCTTCCGCCCCTAGTCAGAGTTCCTCCTGACTCCCCCCATGTTCCCACTACCTACACCAGATCTTCCCTAAAGTTGTGATAGATTAACCTGACCACAGAATAGGCCTATTTGAACCACCATACTCTGTAGGGATTGCTAGTGGTCCGGAGACCGCAACCCTACGAGAAACCATCACTTAGAGATACACTTGGCCAATAACCGTGGAAGACACAACAAAACCAATAATTATCAAGAGCTTTCACACATATGGATACCTTGAACATTCTACAAAAACATACACTCTCACAGCCACTTTAACCGACAAGCAGCCCCCTAATACATACAATAGGAAAACTACAACACTCTGTTTAATCGCTTTCCCTGCATCATGCAGGTAACTGTTTTATTATACGTTGGGTTATCCACATATTATTGTTTAAACAATGTTTTTCATAAATCTTGATCGCATATACGTTGTACATTATTACTGTCCTCTATCTTCTCGACAATGCATTTGAAATTGCGTACTTTATGACTCTGTATCCCCTTATATTTCATATTCTGTATACAATAAAAACTTTTTGAAAAAAAAAACCAGGGCTCATCAGTGTGCTACATAAAGAATGCAGGGCTCAGCTGTGCCCATCAATGGAGCCTCACCAGTGCCCATTAATGCAGCCTGACCAGTGCCCAGCAATGCAGCCTCACCAGTGCCCATCTATGCAGCCTCACCAGTGCCCAGCAATGTAGCATCACCAGTGCCCATCTATGCAGCCTCACCAGTGCCCAGCAATGCAGACTCACCAGTGCCTATCTATGCAACCTCACCTGTGCCCAAGAATGCAGTCTCACCTGTGCCCAGGAATGCAGCCTCACCAGTGCCCAGCAATGCAGCCTCGCCAGTGCCCAGCAATGCAGCCTCACCAGTGCCCATCTATGCAGCCTCACCAGTGCCCAGCAATGTAGCATCACCAGTGCCCATCTATGCAGCCACACCAGTGCCCAGCAATGCAGACTCACCAGTGCCTATCTATGCAGCCTCACCTGTGCCCAAGAATGCAGTCTCACCTGTGCCCAGGAATGCAGCCTCACCAGTGCCCAGCAATGCAGCCTCGCCAGTGCCCAGCAATGCAGCCTGACCACTGCCCAGCAATGCAGCCTCACCTGTGCCCAGGAATGCAGCCTCACCTGTGCCCAGCAATGCAGCCTCACCAGTGCTCTGCAATGCAGCCTCACCAGTGCCCAGGAATGCAGCCTCACCAGTGCCCAGGAATGTAGCCTCACCTGTGCCCAGAAATGCAGCCTCACCAGTGCCCAGGAATGCAGCCTCACCTGTGCCAGTGCCCGGGAATGCAGTCGCACCTGTGCCCAGGAATGCAGCCTCACCAGTGCAGAGGATCAGAGAGCCAGCCAGATCATCACATAGGCCGGCGTCTCCTGCTGTGTCAGCTTTAATTTGAATCGCTGGGTGCCCGCTGTCACACAAGTCCCGCCTCCTGGATCGGCTCCCACCTGTGATAGACAGAACATGTCCCGGCATTGGACAAGTGTGCTGTCTGTCAAAAGAGCCATACCAGGAGGCAGGACATTATGTGACACCGCGCACCCAGTGATTCAAATTAAAGCTGACACAGTGGGAGACGCCGGCCTGAACCCCCCCCCCCCCCCCCACTGACCCCTCTGTCTCAGCTCCCATCCTACAATCTGGGGACAGACAAGCTCCAGGGACAGTGTCCTTAATCCGGGCACTCTCCCTGGAAACTGGAAACTTCTGGTTACCCTACCCTATGCACCAGGCTAGATTGTAATAATTCTACCCCTTTACCGTGGTTGCTTTAAGTAGGGGGTTTTAGGGCTCATTCACCCAGACATATTCGTGTTTTCTGCATGGAATGCAAGTTCTTGCTGACCGAGCTAGCAGAAGAGCCTGCATAAAATACTGACCTAAAGCACTCGTGTTTAGACATGTACACTTCTTCTTTTATTCCAATGAATGACTACACATGTATGTGTTTATGCACATTTATGTGCATAAAATATGCAGATCTGTGCTGCCCTTGACGCAGCCGTGTCCTGCTTTTTTTGCATGCAACTAAACGCAGCACACATTTTTGCATGTACAGTGCCTTGAAAAAGTTTTCATACCCCTTGAAATTTTCCACATTTGGTCATGTTACAACCAAAAATGTAAATGTATTTTATTGGGATTTTATGTGATAGACCAACACAAAGTGGCACATAATTGAAATGGAAGGAAAATGATAAATGGTTTTCAAAAGGTTTTACAAATAAATATCCGAAAAGTGTGGGGTGCATTTGTATTCAGCCCCCTTTACTCTGATACCCCTAACTAAAATCTAGTGGAACCAATTGCCTTCAGAAGTCACCTAATTAGTAAATAGAGTCCCCCTGTGTGTAATTTAATCTCAAAACGACAAAGAGTATGGCAGAACTGCAAACCCACTAAGACATGGCCATCCACCTAAACTGACCGGCCGGGCAAGGAGAACATTCATCAGAGAAGCAGCCAAGAGGCCCATGGTAACTCTGGAGGAGCTGCAGAGATCCACAGCTCAGGTGGGAGAATCTGTCCACAGGACAACTATTAGTCGTGCTCTCCACAAATCTGGCCTTTATGGAAGAGTGGCAAGAAGAAAGCCTTAGTTGAAAGAAAGCCATAAGAAGTCCAGGTTCAAGTTGTGAGAAGCCATATGGGGGACACAGCAAACATGTGGAAGAAGGTGCTCTGATCAGCCGTCCGTCCTTGCATCAGGTGTCCCAGCAGAGTCCGTCCTTGCATCAGGTGCCCCCAGCGGAGCCCCCTTTACATCAGATGTCCCCAGCGGAGCCCCCCCTCACACCAGGAGTCCCCAGCGGAGCCCCCCCTCACACCAGGAGTCCCCAGCGGAGCCCCCCTCACATCAGGTGCCCCCAGCGGAGCCCCCCTTACATCAGATGTCCCCAGCGGAGCCCCCCTCACACCAGGAGTCCCCAGCGGAGCCCCCCTCACACCAGGAGTCCCCAGCGGAGCCCCCCCTCACATCAGGTGTCCCCGGCAGAGTCCCCCCTCACATCAGGTGTCCCCGGCAAAGCCCCCCCTCACATCAGGTGTCCCCGGCAGAGCCCCCCCTCACATCAGGAGTCAACGACGGAGCCCCCCCTCACATCAGGTGTCCCCGGCGGAGCCCCCCCTCACATCAGGTGTCCCCGGCAGAACCCCCCCTCACATCAGGTGTCCCCGGCAGAGCCCCCCCCTCACATTAGGTGTCCCCAGTGGAGCTCGCCCTCACATCAGGTGTCCCCGGCAGAGCCCCTCCTCACATCAGGTGTCCCCGGCGGAGCCCCCCCTCACATTAGGCGGAGCCCCCCCTCACATGTCCCCAGTGCAGCTCCCCCTCACATCAGATGTCCCCGGCAGAGCCCCCCTCACATCAGGTGTCCCCGGCAGAGCCCCCCTCAAATCAGGTGTCCCCGGCAGAGCCCCCCCCTCACATTAGGTGTCCCCAGTGGAGCCCCCCTCACATCAGGTGTCCCAGTGGAGCCCCCTCTCACATCAGGTGTCCCCGGCAGAGCCCCCCCTCACATTAGGTGTCCCCAGTGGAGCCCCCCTTACATCAGGTGTGTCCCCAGTGGAGCCCGCCTTACATCAGATTCCCACAGTGGTGTGGTGCGCGCCCCCTCCCCTACCTCAGAGGTGCCCTAGTGTGTCTGCCGGCCACATGGCTAGAACCCCCGCCCCTTTCCAGACTGGCAGCGGGGCGGGGGTAGGCGGGGCGAGGCAGAGCGGAGGGTTGGCGGCGACGGAGGAGCTCCGTCTAGCCCCCCCAGCTGTCTTCCTGAACTTCTTTAAGATGGCGGCCGGCGAAGACAATGTCTCTGCCGGCCGCGGACCTCTAGCGGTAGCGGCGGCGAAAATCGAGAACCGGATTTCTCGGGACATTTCCCGGGACACCACAAATTCGGGAATGGAGTGTAAGTCCCGGGAATGTCCCGGGAAATCCGAGACAGTTGGCAACTATGAAGGTGGTTCTAGAAAAATTTTGACTCCGGGGGGCTGAATACAAATGTACCCCACACTTTTCACATATTCATTTGTGAAAAATGTTGAAAACCATTTATCATTTTCCTTCCACTTCACAATTATGTGCCACTTTGTGTTGGTCTAATACATAAAATACAATTAAAATACATTGACGTTTCTGGCTGTAACATGACAGTGCTGATCACATGCACCCTCCCAAGAAAAAAAAAAAAAACTCTCTAGCAATACACACCAAACGGAGCATATGCACGGTTCCACAGTGAATATAACAAGCATGCTTTACTGCATATACAGACTGATTTTACTGTTGCGGGTTTAGTAAGACTTTAAATGTAAACCCTAACCGTGACATTTTGTTTTTGAAAGCAGTGTGTATCAAAAAGAATTGCCATTTTGTTTTCTGTAATAAAATACCCGTTTTCACCCTTTTTTCATCCTTTGTGTAGCGGGTGCTAGCCGCCGTTTCTGCCCGCACTCTCCATCCCCCCTCCTGCACGGCGAGCAGTGACAGCAGGGCAATGGAGCCGCTCATCAGAGAGAGAGAGCAGCTGCAGGCTTTCTCCCCTCCCCCGCCCCCTCTCCTGATGCTGTGCTGGAGAGCGGTGCTGAACAGAACAGCCGCCCACTCTGTTCCCCTCCCCATTGGCTGCAGCAAGGGGACCAATCACAAGGGGAGCATCATGGGACATGTAGTCCTGAGGACTGGCTGCCCTATTTGGGACCTTAAGGAGAAAACTACAGCCCCCAGCATCACCAGGGAGAGAGTCTGGAGCCCAGGAAAGAAGGAAGAGGCAGAGGGTGATCAAAGAAGGAGAGAGGACACGAGGCGGCCTGGCAGCACAAAGAGAGAAAAAGAAGGACGTAGGCCTGCCACCATTGAGCACAGTGATTCAGCCCAGGGGTATAGCTCATCGATCCAGTGCAAGGTACAGTGGTGCAGCACAGCAGTTCAGTGCTGCGGTGACAAGGATCGCTACCCATCGCATCATCCATTTCTCACAAGGTTGGTCTGGACCAGTCACAGACTGACAAATGGTAACCCTGCACACCTCTGCAACAGCCAGGAGCTTGAACAAGGACGTTGGTTTCTGGGAGGCCATGACATCCAAAGGATTGGTGAGTGGGCGGATGCCCAACCCCTTTCAGTCAGCACTAGACACTGTATACAGACACCATTTCCAACTCAGCAGTCAGGAGACACTTGTTTGAAAGCCTCACAACTACAGAGGAACCACTACAGTCAGTTTGTTTGCCTACTTTAAATTACCGGTGTTCACTAATAACAAGGCCCCCCCAATTGCTAGCAGAGGACAGCAGGAATTTTCACATCAAAAGAAAAGTTAACATCTTCGAACCTCTACCTGCATATTATATTTAAAGGAACCCTTTACTACCTAAAGCCCTGGTAACCCACACTGAGATCTCTTGCATGTAATTGTCCTAAAGCAGTTGTCATCAACCCTGTCCTCAGGGCCCACTAACAGGCCAGGTTTTATGTATTACCTTGGGGAGATGCAGACTAGAATACTGCAATCACTGAGCAGCAAATGATATCACCTGTGATTGTATTTCAGTTTATCTTGCAAACCTGGTCTGTTAGTGGGCCCTGAGGACAGGGTTGATGACCGCTGCCCAAAAGTATACGTTTATCTAATTTCCTCTTTACAGATTAATAGTGTCTGTGGCTCAGAGGGAGTCGATAAGTCAATAAACCTTCTCCGCAGTACGGTGATCGGTGGTGAGCTGTGTGCCTTGGACACAGCGCATCACCAATCAGGGTAAAGAGCCAATGACGTAGGCTCTTTACCATGTGATCAGCTGTATCCAATCGGTTATTGCATTTCCTTTCCTCAGCGCTGTCAGTGTCTGCCCGCTTTCCAGTTACAGGGGACATTTACATTGATAATCAGGGCACTGATCATCAGTGCAGCCCCATCAGTGCCCATCAGTGCAGCATATTAGCGTCCATCAGTGCAGTATATCAGTGTCGATCAGTGCAGCATATCAGTGCCCATCAGTGCAATATATCAGTGTCCATCAGTGCAATATATCAGTGTCCATCAGTGCAGCACATCAGTGCCCATCAGTGCAGCCTCATCAGTGCCAATTAGTGCCCATCAATGCGGCCTAATCAGTGCCCATTAGTGCAGCCTCATCAGTGCTCATCAATGCAGCCCCATCAGTGCAGCCTCATCAGTGCCCATCAGTGCAGCCTCATCAGTGCCCATTAGGGCAGCCTATCGGTGCCCATCAGTTATTTGCAAGAAATGCAGAAAAAAATTTTTTTTCAAAATCTTTGGTATTTTTGCGTTTGTTTAGCAAAAAATAAAAAACCCAGTGGTGATTAAATAGGTCAATTTGTGTGAATAAAAAGATAAAATTTAGTTTGGGTACAGTGTTGCATGATTGTCATTTAAAGTGTGACAGCGCTGAAAGCTAAAGATTTGGCCTGGGCAGGAATGGGGTGAAAGTGCCCGGTATTGAAGTGGTTAAGGTTCAACTGTGCTCTAAGTTGGTACTTATTCTGCCTCAGGCGACCTGCACACGACAGCAGCGGCGACTTGCAAAACGAATTCTATATAGAAGTCAATGCAAGTCGCCTCAAGTCACCCCCAAAGTAGTACAGGAACCTTTTTCTAAGTCCGAGCGACTTGCGTCGCTCCTATTAGAATGGTTGCATTGTACAGAACGGGACGCGACTTGTCAGGCGGCTAAGTTGCCTGGCAAGCCGTCCCAGTGTGAACCGGCTCTTATCAAGCTTGTTTACCACTAAAGGGTGTGTGTCTATTTCATGGTAATAATCCACAGCCAGGATAAAGGTATTTCCCGCTCTTGTCCTTAACCACTTCAGCCCCAGAAGGTTTCACCCCCTTCATGACCAGGCCATTATTTGCGATACCACATTGCGTTGTTTTAACCAACAATTGCGCGGTCGTGTGACGCTGTACCCAAATTAAAATTTGTCCTTTTTTTCCCCACAAATAGAGCTTTCTTTTGGTGGCATTTGATCACCTCTGCAGTTTTTATCTTTTGCACTATAAACAAAAAAAGACCGACAATTTAAAAAAAACAAAACAATATTTTTTACTTTCTGCTATAAAACACGTCCAATAAAAAAATCGAATTTCTTCATCAATTTAAGCCAATATGTATTCTGCTACATATTTTTGGTAAAAAAAATCCCAATAAGCATATATTGTGCAAAAGTTTTTGTGACTACAATCTATGGGATATTTTTATGGCATTTTTATTTATACTAGTAATGGCGGCAAACAGCGATTTTTAGCGGGACTGCGACATTGCAGCGGACAAATCAGACACTTTTTGGGGCCCAGTGACACTAATACAGTGATCAGTGCTAAAAAAAATGCACTGTCACTGTACTAATGACACTGGCAGGGAAGGAGTTAACATCAGGGCCGATCAAAGGGTTAGGTGTGCTCCTAGGGAGTGATTTCTACTGTGTGGGGGGTGGCTTAACTGGAGGAAAACAGATGCTTAGCAGAAACTCAAGTTCTCTATTTTCCTCTCTGACATAACGGCGGTCTGCCTTGTTTACATAGGCAGACCGTCGTTCTGCCTCTCCAGTCAACGATCAGGGGGTCCCGACGGACATCGCATCCATCTGACCCGCTGATTGGCTCCCACTGTGTCCAATCACAGATGAGAAGGCCTGGCTCGCTGTCTCCGCTCTAATTAATCCTAAAGGTGTTCTGTCGGGTTGGTTGAGGTCAGGACAGTCAAGTTCCTCCACCCCAAACTCGCTCATCCATATCTTTATGAACATTACTTGGTACTGGTCCAAATCATTTGGTGGAGGGGGGATTATGGTGTGGGGTTGTTTTTCAGGGGTTGGGCTTGGCCCCTTAGTTCCAGTGAAGGGAACTCTTAAGGCGTCAGCATACCAAGACATTTTGGACAATTTCATGCTCCCAAATTTGTAGGAACAGTTTGGGGATGGCCCCTTCCTGTTCCAACATGACTGCGCACCAGTGCACAAAGCAAGGTCCATAAAAGACATGGATGAGCGAGTTTGGAGGAAAATAACTGACCTGCACAGAGTCCTGACCTTAACTCGATAGAACACCTTTGGGATTAATTAGAGTGCAGACTGCGGGCCAGGCCTTCTTTTCCAACATCAGTGCCTGACCTCACAAATGCCCCTCTGGAAGAATGGTCAAACATTCCCATAGACACACTCCTAAACCTTGTGGACGGCCTTCCCAGAAGAGTTGAAGCTGTTATAGCTGCAAAGGGTGGGTCAACGCAATATTCAACCCTACAAACTAAGACTGGGATGCCATTAAAGTTGTGCGTGTAAAGGCAGGCGTCCCAGTACTTTTGACAATATAGTGTATATTGGATTTATTTATACTACTAAAGGTGGTAATCAGTGACTTAGAATGGGACTGCGATAGTATGGTGGGCAATCTGACATTGACGCTGGGGGGAACCGACTGACTGCTACTGACATCACCTGTGATACTAATACAGTGATCAGTGCTAATACTATACACTGTCACTGTACTAAGGACACTGGTTGAGATGGGATTAACATCTAGGGCAATCAAGGAGTTAAATGTGTGCCTAACAATGTGTAATGTGTATATTATCTGCTGCTTTAACTAACAGATCTTTTTGTTTTTTATCCCTGCTTTGCAGGAATAAGAAACCGAGAGATAGTTCCCTCTGCACAGAGTCCTGTCTTGATTGTGACTTAACGCTGGGATGCCATTAAAGTTCATGTACGTGTAATGGCCGGTGTCCCAATACCGGTTCACATATATGTGGGCTTGTCGCGGTGCAAATTATAATACACGGAGGAGTGCTGTCCAGAGGCACGGGAGCAAGAGTGAGGACAGCAGGAGCCAGTGAGCATGTCCAGGAGGTCTCCAGGAGAAGTCAGCGGGGTGGGTTGGTGAGTGTGCAGTCTGGGAGGACTGCGGGATGTAGCCAGGAGGGCTAGTGAAAAAGGGGCTGCTGCGGCCAGATGGGCTGGCAGAACCTGAAGAGATGGTGTTGGGACCAGTGACCACGGGGGGAAGTGCAGTGAAAGTGCTAGTGGTGTCACCCCATCGTTCTTAAGAATAGAGGCCCACAGTCCCTGCCTGTAAAGGGCATTTGCTATAAACTTTATTAAGGGTAACACCACAGTGGATCTGCAGGCACGTTTGTGCACAAGGAGGGAAAAGAGTGTATATAGACAGTGTATATAGTTGAAGTGTCCCTGAAGAAGTTTGTTCCAGTGCAGTGGGCATCCCATAATCATCCCATGCCCATCCAAGTTTTTTAACCCCTAAATAAAATACAAAAACAAAGTTGCTGAACTGTTTCTTGTCTCAAGTGTGCCTGTGGAAATTCGGTGTGTTTGGCAATGCATGGTAGGGGGATCCCAGTTCATCTGTAGCCCCTACATGGGGTGCACTACATACATTTGGCACAACCAGATGCCCTGCATCAGTAAAGAGGTCTTCACGAGACCTAAACATAGGGGAGGAGAAGGGCTACCTCACCCAATGAAATATTACACAGCCATGCATTTGTCTTGACTGAGTCATAGACTGGTTTAAACACAGAGCCTTTAAACTCTGGGTATCCCTGGAGGAATACTGCTCCCCGGTTCCACTCTTAGGCCTCTCTTGGGCAGGCCATGCAGTTCCTGGATTCCTAATGAAGCATCCTACAAAAGGTCCTATATTAAAAGAAATGAATAGATACTTTACCTTTCCATCGCCTTTGCCCCCCATACTAGGACACCCATCCTTCGTTCCTGGTAGGTCAGATAGACTTTTTCAAGTCTGGGTTGCCAAGGGGTTATTTAGAGCTCAGGATTTCCTCCATCAACTCAACTGGACTGACTTCTCGCTGTTTGCGAATGCTGAAGCCCCACCCCTTGACACTTGGCGGTAAATACAATTGACAAACTTCTTACACTCTCCCCTGGCCCTGAGACATTTCGCCCAGGAACTTACTCCGTACGAGAAGGCATGTCTTTCTGAGGGACCATCATGCCACATGCTGTCTCTCTCTTATCATACTTTGCGAGATGCCCATTCTCAACTGGATCAAGATCGCATCTCCAAATGGCGAGAGAACCTGGACATAACTTTTCTCAGATGAACAACGGGCTAGAATTCTCACTTTTGCGCATAAGGCCTCGATCAGTTTCAAGTACCAAGAAAAATCTTACAAGATTGTCTCCGAATGCTACAGAATGCCTTCAGTGATAGCTAGACTATTCCCACTCCCAAGAGTGATCTTTGCTGGACGTGTGTGGCACTCACAGAGGAACCCTCATACATTTTGTGAGTGTCCAGTACTTCAATTCTTTTGGTGTCCAGTTTTGGAAATCATTCACCAAGTTACGGGTTTTAGCTTAGCTGGCAACCTGGCAGCAATACTCCTCTAACCCCAACGTCCTGTAAGAAATACAAGAGGTCCTTGCTGCTCCAGCTGCTGAACACAGCGAAGGTGTGTATCTCTAGCTCTTGGAAGAGTAGGTCCCCACTCCCCACCAACGCTGAAACAATGGTTTGCCAGAGTGAACCATATTCAAGAGATGAAGGAACTTACAGCAGCTATACAGGACAAGGTCTCTGATCAAAACAAAAAATGGTACTATTGAATGAGTTTCAATTCTCCTCTAGATATCAACAGTTACTTGGCAAAATTTAGTTTGAGATGCCAGGCCATCCTGCCTTGCAACAAATCAGGTTTGAGCTGTTCTGGTAACCTAGGAAATGTTCTAGATACTAATAATTTTCAGTTTCACCCTGTCCTACACTGTTTATAGTGGCTACTGCCATCCGTAGATGTGAAATTCAATATGTCTGCCTGTTGTGGATGTCGATGGATCAACTTTATGGGCGGCACAGTGGTGCAGTGGTTAGCACTCTCGCCTAGCAGTAAAAAAGGGTCGCTGGTTCGAATCCCAACCACGACACTACCTGCCTGGAGTTTGCATGTTCTCCCTGTGCCTGCGTGGGTTTCCTCCGGGTGCTCCGGTTTCCTCCCACACTCCAAAGACATGCTGGTAGGTTAATTGGCTTCTGTCCAAAATTGACCCTAGTATATGAATGGGGACCTTGGATTGAGGGTAGGGACTGATGGGAGGGTGCGATGTACAGGGTTAGGGACAAGGGTCAGGGTTGTAGACACACACTCACTCAGGTTGAACTGGATGGACTGATGTCTTTATTCAACCTTACTAACTATGTAACTATGTAACTATGTAACTATGTAACTTCAGTACAACCAGCCTGCCCATAGATAGATCGCATCTCAGCTGGTTGCTGCTGAACCGGCCGAGATTCTATCCATTTATGGCCTTCTTTACTCTCCTTATCTTTAAAATCAAGACAGAAAGGTACATACAAAACATATGGTCCCACTAAACACATCTCTTAAGTTGGCCATAGATGGATAGAATTTTGAATGAAAATTCTTAGGAAAAGTCTTCAGGAAAAGAGTTTGAAAATTCTCAGAACATTCCTTTATTGTTTGAAAGATTTTGTTTGCTTTTACCATTTGACTTAGTTATGAATGGACCTTATCCAGGGCCGCGCCAGCATAAAGCAGCCAAGGCGGTTGCCTGAGGGCGCCAGGAGAGGTCAGGAAAGACCTCCAGTTCAGCAACACACAGAGACCATCACCGCTGAACTGGAGGGCATGTAAAATGAGGGGGAGCCAGGGGAGAAGCCTGGCTGGAGCTGAGTGACACCAGGGGCATGGGCCAATGCCAGCAGAAGGCCCAGGATGATCACGAGTGTGGAACAGGTACCACCACAGATCAAGATCTCTCTCTATCCCATCTCTGTGGAAGGTAGGGCAAGCTATCTGCTTCTAGTCTTTTGGTGTCATAATCTGTCTGGCTGTGAATATTATTTTACCAGCCCTACCCTTCTGCCACAGTCTCTATGTCTTCTGCCATGCCCACAGTCTCTCGCTGTCTCTTCTGCCATGCCCAGTCTCTAACTATCTCTTCTGCCATGCCCACAGTCTCTTGCTGTCTCTTCTGCCATGCCCACAGTCTCTCACTGTCCTTCTGCCATGCCCAGTCTCTAACTATCTCTTCTGCCATGCCCACAGTCTCTCGCTGTCTCTTCTGCCATGCCCGCAGTCTCTGTCTCTTCTGTCATGCTCGCAGTATGTGTCTCTTCTGCCATGCCCTCAGTCTCTCACTGTTTCTTCTGTCATGCCCACAGTCTCTCACTGTCCTTCTGCAATGTCCACAGTCTCTGTCTCTGTCTCTTCTGCCATGCCCACAGTCTCTCACTGTCCTTCTGCCATGCCCAGTCTCTAACTGTCTCTTCTGCCATGTCCACAGTCTTTCACTGTCACTTCTGACATGCCTACAGTCCCCAAAGTTTCCCTTCTGCAATGCCAGCAGTCTCTGACTGTATCTTATGCCATGCCCGCAGTCTCTAACTGTCTCTTGTATCATGTCTGTAGTTTCTGACCATCCCTTGTGCCATGTCCACAGTCTCTGATCATCTCATGTGCCATGTCTGCAGTGTTTTACCATCTAACCCTGTGCTGGGTTATATTAACCTGACCTTTATATAAATGGAGAAATATTTTTTTTTGTATTTTGTTATACCTTAAACACATTGCTAATCACACTAGTTGAATGTGCAATTAGCACAATATATAGCTTAAATACTGATACTTGCACTGCTTTGCACTGAAATCTGCCATTTTATGTACTTTTTTTGTACTTTTTTGAAGTGTCGGTAAAAAAAATATGGCTCTGTAAGTAAATATCATGATTTTTGCCAGTACAAATTTGGTGCTGTTTGTAAATTTTGGACACCCTCTCAGTAAATTTCACTTCGGGGGTTCATGTTCCTGACCCAGGAGCAACATTGACAGTTTCCCCGGCCATCAAGGCTTGGAAAGAATGTAATGCAGTGCGATGCACACTGCATTACATTCATGACTGAATGCATGGTAACATTGATGATGTAACATCAGCAGGCAAATAAAGTATATTACATATGGGGGTTTGCATTGGGGAGGGAGGTATCAGGAGGACGGTTGGGGGTGGGGGCGGCACCAAAATGCATCTTCGCCTAAGTAGACAAAAATACTTGCACTGGCCTTAACTTTACCAATGAAAATCACATACACTGTTATAAATTTGTTCGTTAAAGAAAAAATCTCCATCCTGCTCCTTCAAATTTTCTTGTCAATGCAGCTGAAAACAAACATCGATTTGACCCCACTAATGATTAGAAAAGCAAACAAACTTTCTTAGAACCTTCTTTCCCCAAAAATGTTCAATGTCCAGGTTTGGAAACCCCTCCACGGCATCATAGTATATCAGAAATCCCCCCGGGGGCCAATAATGGTTCCACTATAGATGTATGATGATGATCACAGAGTTACTCTTCTTCAGAAGAGGGGTGTTCACAAATATACTTTATCCAGATAGATTTCAGCACATGAAAACAACATGAAGCCCCAACTGATGAATCTACTCTAGGTGCTCCAAGTAGGGGTAGAGAGAGAATTGGTTCGGTATATGTAGTGCAACCTTATGGCAGGATGTCTACCCACTTGCTGCCAAATCACGTAGATGTACGTCATTTGACTTCAAGTGGTTATACCGGGATGCCTGCAGCTACAGGCATTATCATGGTATTATTTTTTTCCGGAGGCGAATGGGTTTTATGTAAAAGTCATTCAAGCCTCTATGAGCTCTACTGTCCCCCTAGGGTGCCTGGAATGAAGACGGTGGTTCCACCGGCTTACCATAGAGTTTGTCGAGGACCGAAAGGTCCCAGATGAGCTCTGTGGTATAAGAAATAGGAAGCGACAAGCATTTGGGCACTTCCGGTTTCCCCCAGATGTAAACAACGCCATTTTTAAATATTGAAAGCATCTGATCAGACCCATCTTGGTGTGATCAGACATCTGGGGTCTAATGTTTCTATAGATGTGGAAAACATTACCATTATACATTTGTTATATATCATTTTCAAATTATAAATATGTGGAACAGGAGACAATCTGTACAACATTTTCATTTGGTTGAATTAAATTGGTTGTCTAGTCTTGTTTACCTTCTGGAATCCCGAAAGTGTCAAGGTTAAAATTAGGTGGTGTGGTTGATATCATGAGATATGTTACGTGTTGAGTTTAGGGGGATTATTTGAGTGAGAGAAACAGAGCGTTGTCAATCTATAATAGGAAGTGCCTGAGAAAGAATCTTCAAGGTAGAATCACCAGGCTTTCTTTTAATGAAAGCTACAGATGCAAGAAGATTGAAGTGAACATTTAAGATCACATTAACATGTTAAAACTCATATGAGAATCTAGTGGTTAAGTTTACATCTACTTTAAGTATTCTCCTGGGTGTCTTTTCCCAAGTGAGAGTATATAAAAGGAAAACAGAGCAGTATATATAAATACATAGTTAGTCAGGTTGAAAAAACACACAAGTCCATCTAGTTCAACCAAAAAAAAAATCCTATACCCACAGTTGATCCAGAGGAAAGCAAAAACCCCCAGCAAAGCATGATCCAATTTTCTACCGCAGGGGAAAATATTCCTTCCTGATTCCCCGACAGGCAATCGGATTTTCCCTGGATCAATTTTACTTATAAATGTCAGTGGTTTTGACAAAGCACTTCTATAGTGTGAAACGCGTCAACCTATCTGTATATCCTCTGCCTGTACCCACCCAGTGCTTTTAATATTTTTGCTTCCATAAAGACTTTATACTTTACTGTCTGTGTGGGTGTGCTGCCGATCCGAAGATTCTCTGTTCCAAATGTCAGGACCCAGTTGTATTATGTACATTTAGGAAAGAATCCAGGCCTTTTTTACAGCAATCTACTGAGCGGGCCAGAACCACCTCTGGAGGAACTCTATTCTACATTTTCACAGCTCTTACTTTCAATATTTGGAGATGAAATTTCTTTTCCTCTAGATGTAAAGAGTGCCCCCTTGTCCTCTGTGGTGGCCTTACAATGACTAACTCAACACCATGTTCACTATATGGACCCCTTATGTATTTGTGCATGTTGATCATATACCCCACTTAATCTCCTCTTCTCAAGAGAGAATAAATTCAGTTCCTCTAATCTTTCCTCATAGCTGAGCTCCTCCATGTCTCTTATCAGTTTGGTTGCTCTTCTCTGCACTTTCTCCAGTTCCCTGATATGCTTTTTGAGAACTGGTGCCAAAGCTGAACTGCATATTCCAGGTGAGGTGTTATTAATGATTTGTACAGGGGCAAAATGATATCTCCCTCCCTGGAGTCCTTACCTCTCTTAACTACTTCCAGCCCAAGGCCGTCATGTGACGTCCTTGACTTTGAGTGGGAATATCTGAATGATGCCTGCAGCTACAAAGAAAAAAAAAATTCAAGTGCCCCTGTCCCCGGTAGCTCGCGCACAGAAGCGAACGCACCTCTAAATCCCGCCGACATATCTAAACGCCGTTCAAACCACACATGTGAGGTATCGCCACATGCATTAGAGCGAGAGCAATATTTCTAGCACTAGACCTCCTCTGTAACTCTAAACTGGTAACCTGTAAAAAAATTTTAAGCGTTGCCTATGGAGATTTTTAAATACGGAGTGAGTGTGTGCAATTTTAAAACGTGACATGTTGGGTATCTATTTACTCGGCGTAACTTCATATTTCACGTTATACAAAAAAATTGGGCTAACTTTACTGTTTTAATATTTTTTAATACATGAAAAAAAACGCATTTGAAAAATTGTTGCGCAAATACCGTGCGACATAAAAAGTTGCAATGACCGTCATTTTATTCCCTAGGGTGTCTGCTAAAAACTAACAGGTCTATAGTTACTTGGTAAAGACTTTGATCCCTTTTTAAATATGTGCACCACATGGCCCTATGCCAATCTAGTGGTACCATTCCAGTCATTAACTAAAAGTTAGAAACAATGGCTTTGAAATTACAGAGCTCAATTCTTTTAGGATTTGTGGGTGGATGCCATCTGGTCCAGGTGCTTTATCCACCTTTATTCTGTCTAAATATTTCTGGACCATATCACTTTTGAGCCATTGTAGATTATTTGGGGCTGTGTCACTACCACCCCCATTATGGACATGAGCTCCCCCATTCTCCTTTGTATACACAGAGCTGAAGAAAGTATTTAATACATTTGCCTTCTCTTTGCCCCCAGTCACCCTCTCTAGATTATTTTGTAAAGGGCCTACATGCTCAGCCCTGACCTTTTTACTATTAATATATTTGAATAATTATTTGGGGTTTGTCCTGCTATCTTTCGCAATCAGTCGTTCGTTTAGAATTTTTGCATCCCTCATTTCCTTTTTATATATTCTGTTATATTCTTTGTAACATTTAAACGATGATAGTGTTCCTTCATTTTTATATTTTTTAAAAGCTTTTTTCGTATTATTTATAGTTTTTTAACTTTGGCCGTGAGCTGCATAGGTTTTATTTTTAGCTTTTTAACCGTATTGCCCATGGGAATATACTTTGCAGTATATGTTCTGTAGTTCTTTCTATAACATTAATAATTACATTTTTCTGAGTTGCTCTTGGGTGGAAATACATTGACCTAGCTGCCAGTAGGAACTCATTCATGATTAATGCGTATAATGACCTTTCACTGTCCAGTCGGCGAAGAAAAAAATTTGTTTTATAACCTGCGACCTTGACTTTGTGAGCGGTATTACTTGATATGGGTGTCACCGAACTCCAGTATATTAGGAGGGTAGATTTGTTGTATGATGTGAACTATGTCTAGTGCAAAAATAATTTCCTGGTCCCAGTCTTTGGTTGCATTTGGTTGCCACTCCGCATATGGCATTCATTACTGTTACTGTATGCACATGCATTGCATTTAGCTGGCAGGGAACTGCAGTTGGTACAGAAACCATCTTCTGTATACCCCCTTTCTGGTTTCAGCTTACCTCCATTCTCTGTCCCAGATCTTTAGTGCAGCCCTTCTCTGGTCACAGCAAACATTATATTGTAGTAGAGTCAGCAGGCTAATGGACAGACCAGACATCAGGCAAACTGATCCTAAACAGAGTCCAGCCTCCAGACAAGTAGACAGGGCAATGGATCCAAGCAATCATAGGTACATTCCAAGACCAGAACATTTAGACCGGCCTTTCTCAACTTTTCCAACACAGAGGAACCCTTGAAATAACTTTTCAGTCTCAGGGAACACCTGCTAAAATGACTATAACTACAACTCATGTTAGATTAGTATGATGGTCAGTGGGAAAAGTGCTCCTTACACTTGTGGTCATTGGGAAGAATTACCCCCTTATCGATAGCTAAAAAGATCAATGGTGTCAGTGGGAACTTATCTGAGAGGCAGAAACTCCTCATTGCTCAGGGAACCCCTAGCAACCTCTGGAGGAACCCTAGTTGAGCAACCTTGCTTAAGTGGCTCTTGCAGCACATCCTGTGACAATACCAGCAGCTAAATTTATGCGCCAATCTTGACTTTTCCTGTGAAAGTCACACATGGCCCCACCCGTACATTCTATGGGGATGATTTACTAAAGGCAAATAGACTGTGCACTTTGCAAAGTGCACTTGCACTCTACAAGAGCAGTTGCTTCAGAGCTTAGTAAACGAGCAGAAGCTCTATTGACTTCCATCATCCAATCAAGTGCAAGCAAAAATGCATTTTTTAAATTTTCATTCATTAAACCTACCCATCTGCTTAAAGTACCAATAGGGAGGCTCAGGACGTGACAGGACCAGGCTCAGCTTTTACAGGTTTGTGTATAACTTCGGCTTATAGCTCTGACCCTCCTGATGGTTGTGATGCGTGGTTCTCACTGAAGATAACATTTTCTTAGTATTTTTATATTACATGTTTGATTGCCCAGGTTTGTGGCAGATTTAATAAAAATTGTTCATGTTTATTGCTGTCAGACTCTACTACATAGGACTCTGCCTTATGCTGATACCTGGTGGGCTCTTTTGTCCTTCAATGACTCCGTACAGGGGCCCCTACCTGTGTTATTTTTAGAATACATTTGAGACAGGTGTCTAAACAAAGGCATTAAAGTTTACCTTTGTTCACCTTTTTATTTTTTTTATTCCAGCTCCCCTATGTACCAATATAGCATTAATGTACTTGTTTTGCAAAAATAAAACAGCTTTCCATTAATTATACACTTGATTACCTCACTCTCTTCATAGCTGTTTAACCACCTCAATACCGGGCACTTTCACCCCCTTTCCTGCCCAGGCCATTTTTTAGCTTTCAGCGCTGTCGCACTTTGAATGACAATTGCGCGATCATGCAACACTGTACCCCAATTATTATTTTTTCTTTTTCTTCACACAAAATAGAGCTTTCTTTCACTGGTATTTAATCACTGTTGGGATTTTAATATTTTACAAAAAAAAAAGACTGAAAATTTTGAAAAAATAAAAGTTTTTCTTTTTTTCTGTCAGTAAATTTTGTAAATAAGTAATTTTTCTCCTTCACTGATGTGCGCTGATGAGGCTGCACTGATGGGCACTGATAGGCTGCACTGATGGGCACTGATGAGGTGGCACTTATATGCCGCACTGATAGGTGGCACTAATATGCAGCAATGGTAAGCACTGATAGGTTGCACTGATGGACAGCACTGGTGGGCACTGATAGGTGGCATGGATAGGCAGCACTGATGGACGGCACTGATGGGCATTGACTGCCATCACTTATAGGCACTGATTGGTTGAACTTATGGGCACTGATTGGTGGCACTGATGGGCACTGATTGGTGGCTCTGCTGGGACTTTCCTGTAATCAGGGCACTGATGATCAGTGCCCTGATTACCTGCCCAGGTCTCCTCTGTGAGGAGATGCCACTGATCGTCACTCCTCGCCACACACTCTGTGTCAGTGTGAGGCGAGGAGAGCCGATTCAAGGCACTTCTGTATTTACATGTGACCGGCTGTGATTGGACAGCCACGATCGCTGCACTGCGTCCACCCCGTCCACCCCCCCCCCCCGTGGACGATGTCCTCCTGAGGCGAGAGCCGCACTGTCATATGACAGTGGGCGGGCGGCAAGCGGCGGTTAAACAGACGCTCGATTACTTCTGCCTTATTTCCTGGGAAGACTTTAGGTCATGACACTAGCGGATCTCATTAGCACACACCCAGCATCATCTACCCTCAGCTGGTCAACTCCTTCCTGTGTCATGACCTAAAGTCTGACCAGGAAGTAAGGCAGAAGTAATCGAGTAGTGTTTTTTTAAACAGCTATGAAGAGAGTGAGGTAAGCCTCTGTAGAATAAATGAAAAGTTGTTTTATTTTTGCAAAATAAGTACATTAATGCTGTATTGGTACACAGGGGAGCTGGATCAAAAAAAAAAAAAAGGTGACCGTAGCTTTTAAGGCATTTAAAGAGTGTAATGGACAGATGTATAGACTTGTGCCTTTTTTTTGTGCGTTTTCTTTTTGTAGCACCCAGTTCTGATTTGCAAATAAATCTTTTTCTTAAACCCAAAAACAACAAATTAATATATTTCAGCACAAGTTCTTAGATGTGGTGGCTACATTACTTTTTTTTTTATGTCATTTTATGTCATTTATACCTAGTGCACTTTCTGTTCTAGGGTGACAACGTTCTCTCACTGTACAATAACTACGGTTGTCACCGTACAAAACTCTTCCGATTTGGACTACACACACCTGCCCTTCTCGGCATCTCTATAACACGGTGGGGGGCATGCTGTAGTTCATATTTAGCCTGAAAAAAAAAAAAGAAAACAAATGCAGTCACCAAATCTAAGGACTGGTAAGCTGTAATATATTACATTTCGTTTTTGGGTTTAGATATATTTTAAAATGTGTTTGTGCAAAAAAACATAAAAAATGAATATACTTTTTTACTTTAAACTTTTTTTCAACCTATAATAAAATAAATCTGTGCTGATTGTTTATTAAAACGGTATCATGTTACATACATGTTAGGTAGGTAAACTAGTCATAGAGCAATAGCTGTATCATGCATACTGAAGTCGCTATATTTGGTCTGGACATCTAGGCATTAATGACTTCTGTTCATGAAAGAAATAATCTCTTAGCCAATGAAAAGCTCAGTCAACTTGAAAAAAGTGAAACAGTGGTGAAAAGTTAGGAATTATCATAAACCGGGGAAGAGAAGTGTGGAACTATTCATGGGATTACTATGTAATCCATTCAATGCTAACCCATGGAGCCAATATTAAAAAGGATAAATGTCAGGATTAGCACTTCATAAATTATTAATCCCACTCTGTCTCCTTGTAAGCCTGTCAGTGGTACATTTGTGTAAGAAATATAATGGAAGGAATTCACGCTACAAAGGATTTGGAGAATGTAATAATTAAAAGAGTTACCGAAACATATTGAAGACAGACTCGGTTATTAAAACAGAGCAACTATACCAAGCTACCAGAGTGGCCAGCTCCATAGACCTTGAACGTTTATATCATTGGAGAAGGGGAAGGAGGGAGAGCGCTGTCAATTTATCAGTATAGAATGATATTTACCAAGACTGTGTTACTTGTTGAATCACTGATTCATCCCAACAGGACCTGGCTCTCCAAACCAGGCAAACGCCAACCCATGTCTACATTAGAAACATCGACCAAAACTTTTTGCTGTCCACAAATGCCGCTAAGTATTTTTTTAGGCTTACAATGATAATCTGGCACAAAATACAACAATGATATCAGACAGCAGCTGCTCCAAAGCCTTGAAGAAATGTGAGATGTGTAAACCCAAAACACGTTGGTTATCAAACTAAATAAAAAGGATTTTACCGTACTTGATCATCTTTTTGATTGGTTACTTTGGTGGTCTATTGTCTACTGCATTTCAAGTTCTCATTCAAGGTCACTTTCTGGTTTGTAGGCACCTATGACCCAAACAGCAGTTTAATAACTACTCTCAACGTTGCATGGTCATCAGATCCTACGCTATTCATCCTGTAATGCTGCGTACACACGGTCGGAATTTCCGACAACAAATGTTACGTGGGAGCTTGTTGTTGGAAATTCCGACCGTGTGTAGGCTCCATCAGGACATTTGTTGTTGGAATTTCCGACAACAAAAATTTGAGAGCTGGTTCTAAAATTTTCCGACAACAAAATCTGTTGTCAGAAATTCCGATCGTGTGTACACAATTCCAATGCACAAAATTCCACGCACGCTCGGAATCAAGCAGAAGAGCCACACTGGCTATTGAACGTCATTTTTCTCGGCTCGTTGTATGTGTTGTACGTCACCGCGTTCTTGACGTTCGGAATTTTCAACAACATTTGTCCGACCGTGTGTATGCAAGACAAGTTTGAGCCAACATCCGTCGGAAATAAATCCAGGATTTTGTTGTCGGAATGTCCGATCATGTGAATGCAGCATATGCATGAGCCTTAAAATATCTAGTAGTAGTCACAGTCAACTGGACTGACTTGTTCTGTAAGGTTAACTTGTCTAAACCACTTCATAGCTTGTCCAAACCACTTCTTGGACAAGCTACAAAACGTCTTCAATATTAAAGAGCAACAGTTATGCCCTGTAAACACGATAGGATTTTTCGTCAACAAAAGCCATGTTTTTTTTTCTGACGGATGTTGGCTCAAATTTGTCTTGCATACACACGGTCGCACAAATCTTGTCGGAAATTCCAAAACGTCAAGAACGCGGTGACGCACAACACGTACGGCGAGCTGAGAAAAATGAAGTTCAATAGCCAGTGCCAGTTTCTAAGCATGCGTGGAACTTTGTGCGTCAGAATTGTGTACACACGATCGAAATTTACGACAACGGATTTTGTTCTTGGAAAATTTGAGAACCAGCCCTCCAATTTTATGTGACGGAAATTCCAATGGAAAATGTCCGATGGAGCCTACACACAGTCGGAATTTCCGACAACAAGCTCCCATAGAACATTTTCCGTCGGAAAATCCTATCGTGTGTACGGGGCATTAAGGAACAACTGTTGACATACGATGACCTGGATAAATGAGAACCTTCACAGGCACTGAGGCCCAAATATACCTTAATATATAGGCTGCTACTGCTGACCATCTTTTGAAAATATGAGTTGCCTGGCTGTCTCTGACTCCAATACACCCAGAAGAAGCATGGAGCAAAGCTTTAGAGTAAAGCCACCAAACTTGCTTGTTCTAGGTGGGCGTTGAAGCCTAAATACTGCTTGACTGCAGTGGCAGGCTCCTTATTTTCTTTTATGACAGGTTAGCTTTGAGGGGCCTTAGAACTAGTAAAGTCTGATTATGGATTACTGAGATTATAGCAATGCATTGCTCCACAATACAGTGCATCCGAAAAGTATTCACAGCGCTTCACTTTTTCCACATTTTGTTATGTTGCAGCCTTATTCCAAAATGGATTACATTCATTAATTTCCTCAAAATTCTACAAACAATACCCCATAATGTCAATGTGAAGGAAGTTTGGAATATTTGCAAATTTATTAAAAATAAAAAACTAAACAAAATCGCATTTATTTTACAGCCATTGCTCAATACTTTGTTGAAGCACCTTTGGCACCAATTACAGCCTCAATTCTCTTTGAGTATGATGCAGCAAGCTTGGCACACCTATTTTGGGCAGTTTCTCTCATTCTTGTTTGCAGGATCTCTCAAGCATCATCAGGTTGAATGGGGAGCGTTGGTGCAGAGACATTTTCAGATCTCTCCAGAGATGTTCAATTGGGTTCAAGTCTGGGCTCTGGCTGGGCCACTGAAGACCATTCACAGAGTTGTCCATTGCCACTCTTTATCTTGGCTTTGTGCTTAAGGTCGTTGTCCTGTTGTAAGATGAACCTTCGCTCAGTCTGAGCTGCAAAGTGCTCTGGAGCAGGTTTTCATCAAGGATGTCTCTGTACATTGCTGCATTCATCTTTCATTCAATCCTGACTAGTCTCCCAGTTCCTGCCGCTGAAAAACATTCCCACAGCATGATGCTGCCACTGTAGTGATGGTATTGGCCAGGTGAGTGGTGCCTGGTTTCCTCCAGACATGACACTTGCCATTCAGGTCAAAGAATTCAACCTTTGTTTCATCAGACCAGAGAATTTTGTTTCTCATGGTCTGAGAGTCCTTCAGGTGCCTTTTGGCAAACTACAGTTGGGCTGCCATGTGCCTTTTACTGAGGAGTGGCTTCCGTCTGGCCACTCTACCATACAGACCTGATTGGTGCAGTCCTGCAGAAATGGTGGTTCTTCTGGAAGGTTCTCCTGTTTCCACAGAGCTGGAGCTCTGCCAGAGTGACCATCAGGTTTTTGGTCTCCTCCCTTACTAAGGCCCTTCTCCCCCAATTGCTCAGCTTGGCTGGGTGGCCTGCTATAGGAAGAGTCCTGGTGGTTTCAAACTTCTTCCATTTACGGATGATGGAGGCCCCTGTGCTTAATGGGACCTTCAATGCTGCAGAAATGTTTCTGTACCCTTCCCCAGATCTGTGCCTCGATACAATCCTGTCTCAGAGGTCTACAGACAATTCCTTGGACATCATGGCTTGGTTTGTGCTCTGACATGCACTGTTAACTGTGGGACCTTATATAGACAGGTGTGTGCCTTTCCAAATCATGTCCAATTAACTGAATTTACCACAGGTGGACTCCAATCAAGTTGTAGAAACATCTCAAGGATGATCAGTGGAAACAGGATCCACCTGAGCTCAATTTTGATTGTCATGGCAAAGGCTGTGAATACTTATGTACTGTACATGTGATTTTTTTTGTTTTTTATTTTTAACAAATTTGCAAAGATTTCAAACAAACTTCTTTCACATTGTCATTATGGGGTATTGTTTGTAGAATTTTGAGGAAAATGAACTTAATCCATTTTGGAATAAGGCTGTAACAAAACTAAATGTGGAAAAAGTGAAGTGCTGTGAATACTTTCCGGATGCACTGCATATTATACTGAATTGTAATAAAACGGCGTTAGCTTATGTAGGTTTATTTACAGGATCTTAGGCTGGAAGTCATTTTTCAGGCACAGATAAATGGAATAGGGAAAGTCCTGACTACGTGAGACATCATGTCAAACTGTCCACATCAATCAGGCACATTTATCTTACTTTAAATCCTTCACAAATAAAAGATGTGAGCTGAGGAAGAACACCAAGCTCTACACAGATTCATTTTTCTGTTGAATCTCCATTTTATTCTAACTCCATTTTGTCTCTACTTATTGAGTCAGAGTTCACATGGGCCTCAAAATTAGAAGCCACCATCTTGTATTCCTTTCAGATCTGTTGACCTGGGGGCTCAGAATAAGTGTTATTAAAAGTCTATCTCTTTTGAGAACACATGTATAATAGACATTTTATGAAAAAAGGATAACATTTAAAGGACAACTACACCTTTTGTAGAAAATATCAGTATTGTAACGAGCCTTGCACACATGAAAATCAGCAATAAAAATGTTGTACTTTTTTACGCTTGAACTAAGACTTTGCAATCGTCTGCCTAGCTTAACTCTGTTGCTAATTTAGGGATGTAGTATTTTTGCTAAAAATTATTTTTTATGCATTTCTGTGATAGCAGCCTGTCAGTGCATGCCTGCTAGTGTTCTTCAGCTTGCTTCAGCTCAAACTAGAGAGGTGGTTCTCTGTGTTATGGATGCTTGATGACTTAGCCAATTAGGAGGCTTGGGGGCCTGCTGAACCGGCTGGGAAGGTATTAGGGCCCATTTATGCCAGACTAGTCCAGTGCAGTGTGTTACATGTGTTGTGTCCTACGTTAAGGCATGTTGTATTAGTGCAGACAATTCATTTGAATGCAAAGGACCAAAAATTGCCCATGTAGAATTTCCGGCAGAGCAGTGTCTGTCAGCAGGGTGCTTTGGGTTCCATTCAGAATGAATGAAACAGCTTCATACCAATGCATGTAATGTACATTGTGGTAACAGGCATGTCACCACAATGGGATAGTATGAATGGGCCCTTAAATATTTGAGACATCTACTGGCACAGGATCTTCCCTCCTGGGCTTCTGCCTGGTGGGGATGCCACTGTGGTAACTATCTTTCTCCCAGCCTTTGGGCCTAGGGATTTGGAGTGCTGAAAAAAACTTCCCTCCTGGAAGAAACCCATAAGATGTTGGTTGCAAGTGATGTCCTGTTCTGGTTTAGAGGAAACAAGCTGCAATTGTTCCAATAAAAGAGGTGGGTTCCTTTGGTCTCTGTTATTGGAGCCAGCGAGCCAGCGGGACTGGCTCCTGATCATGTGGTCACTTTGAGAGCCTGTCAGAGCAATCACGTGATCGTCACGCCACCTCCTCCAGGCTTTAATACCCATTGAAGGGCAGCCTGCAGGTGGCAGAGAGGGGTTAAAGTTACTGGAACAAATTTTTTTTTTTCAATCCTGAGAAAAGAATCACTCCCTGAGATAGGGCATAGGACATGTGCAATGTAGCTTTAGGTCAGTGTTAACTGGTAATTAGTACTACCCTGTTTCCCCGAAAATAAGACCTAGCGTGGTTGTCGGTGATGGCTGCAATATAAGCTCAACCCCCCAAATAAGTCCTACCGTGTTTCCCCGAAAACAAGCCCTACCCTTAAAATAAGACCTACAAGGTACTTTAACTAGGGCTTATTTGGGGGGTAGGGCTTATATTTCAGCCATCACCGACAATCACGCTAGGTCTTATTTTCGGGGAAACAGGGTAATAGCAGAGGACTAAAATCAACCAAAATAATGACCCACTACATCATCATCACCCAGGCCTTCATGTGAAGGCACGAGTACACAGGAAGTCCTATTACCCAAGGAAACTTGCTCCCATCAGCTCCCTTTAGTTTACCCCCTGCATCTGTTAGCCAGGTGTTGGAAATGCTGAGATTTAGAAAGATTCACCATTCTGCATTAGCAGTGATGAACCGAAGAGCCATACACCTGTCTCTGGCATTACACACTTGCTGACAATACCCAATAAGAAAGCAAGATTTTGTTAATGTTCAAATGTTATCATAGGGGTGTGCACAGGGTGTGCAGGGTATGCCTGGGCACATCCTAATCACCAAGTGGACATTACATTACACTTACATAGTTACATAGTAGGTGAGGTCGAAAAAAGACACAAGTCCATCAAGTCCAACCTATGCGTGTGATTATATGTCAGTATTACATTGTATATCCCTGTATGTTGTGGTCATTCAGGTGCTTATATTATAGTTTATTGAAGCTATCGATGCTCCCCGCTGAGACCACTGCCTGTGGAAGGGAATTCCACATCCTTGCCACTCTTACAGTAAAGAACCCTCTATTTAGTTTAAGGTTAAACCTCTTTTCTTCTAATTTTATTGGCCGCGAGTCTTGTTAAACTCCCTTTCGTGAAAAAGTTTTATCCCTATTGTGGGGTCACCAGTACGGTATTTGTATATTGAAATCATACCCCCTCTCAAGCGCCTCTTCTCCAGAGAGAATAAGTTCAGTGCTCGCAACCTTTCTTCATAACTAAGATCCTCCAGACCCTTTATTAGCTTTGTTGCCCTTCTTTGTACTCGCTCCATTTCCAGTACATCCTTCCTGAGGACTGGTGCCCAAAACTGGACAGCATACTCTAGGTGCAGCCGGACCAGAGTCTTGTACAGCAGGAGAATTATTGTTTTATCTCTAGAATTAATCCCCTTTTTAATGCCAATATTCTGTTTGCTTTGTTAGCAGCAGCTTGGCATTGCATTTGACATTGCCATTGCTGAGCCTATCATCTACTAGGACCCCCAGGTCCTTTTCCATCCTAGATTTCCCCAGAGGTTCTCCCCCCAGTGCATAGATTGCATTCATATTTTTTAGGGCTGTTACTGATTAAAATTTTCATGTTTGATTAATCAATTTTTTTTTAATCGATTAATCGACTAATTTTGATTAATTATAACGCACATACAGATCCAACTACTTTTAGCTGATCTCCTTGCATTGCAACTCTGCATTAGTCAATGGTAAATGTGGTATACACTATATACAATCACCCAACACTAGTTCGTTTCCACAATCCATGACTTAACTTCACAGTTCACACAAATACGTTTTAAATTCAAACTGTAGCACTGAGGTAAGTAATTTTTTTCCGAAAGTAGCGTGACAATCTCTCCACCTCCGGTCTAACTAATCAATCTCACCTTATGGCATGGACCCCTGTGCAAACAGGTGGTCATGCAAGCAGGTATCAAAAGGGTTAATACGGACCATAAACTTCTCTCACGTCTCCTTAGATCTCAGCAGGGCGCCAGGTCATGGGTAGAAAGAAAAGATCTAAGTGCTCACCGCTTAAGTATAAGATTTAATTTTTGTGTTCAAACACAAACTACTCGCATAAAGATGATAAAAACACAGCATGTAAAGCCGACAATCGTGTTAGTTCCATAGGGCTGCAGCGGGTGACGTCATGCGTAGCTCCTCCCCAGTACGTGTTACATTCAATCAGAACTTCAACGTCACCGGACTCCTCCCCCCTTCCCCAGGTGCCTCCATCTGCTAACGAAGGGAATGGGGGAGGAGTCCGGTGACTCCCTGACCATTCCGAGTACTCCCCATTTATCACCACCCTCTGAACTCGCCCTTGTAGCCAGTTTTCAATCCATGTACTCACCCTATGGTCCATGCCAACTGACCTTATTTTGTACACTAAACATTTATGGGGAACTGTGTCAAATGCTTTTGCAAAATTCAGATACACCATGTCTACGGGCCTTCCTTTATCTAGATGGCAACTCACCTCCTCATGGAAGGTTATTAGATTGGTTTGGCAAGAACGATTCTTCATGAATCCATGCTGATTACTGCTAATGATACCGTTCTCATTACTAAAATCTTGTATATAGTCCTTTATCCCCTCCAAAAGTTTACATACTATTGATGTTAGGCTAACTGCTCTGTAATTCCCAGGGATGTATTTTGGGCCCTTTTTAAAATATTGGTGCCACATTGGCTTTTCTCAGCTGGTACCATTCCAGTCAGTAGACTGTCAGTAAAAATTAGGAACAATGGTCTGGCAATTACTTGACTGAGTTCCCTAAGTACCCTCGGGTGCAAGCCATCTGGTCCCAGTGATTTATTAATGTTAAGTTTCCCAAGTCTAATTTTAATTCTGTCCTCTGTTAACCATGGAGGTGCTTCCTGTGATGTGTCATGAGGATAAACACTGCAGTTTTGGTTACTGAAGCCCCTCGATTCCCTCGTGAAGACTGAGGAGAAGAATAAATTCAATACCTTTCGCCATCTCCCCATCGTTTGTAACCAGATGTCCTTCCTCATTCTTTATGGGGTCAATATCGTCTTTCCTCCCTCTTTTACTGTTTACAAACTTAAAGAATTTCTTGGGATTTTTTTTGCTCTCCTCCGCTATGTGTCTTTCATGTTCTATCCTAGCCCTCCTAATTGCACCCTTACATTTCTTGTTGCATTCTTTATAAAGTCTAAATGCTGATGATGATCCCTCAACCTTGTATTTTTTGAAGGCCTTCTCCTTTGCTCTTATATACATTTTTACATTGGAGTTAAGTCATCCAGGACTTTTGTTCGCTCTTTTAAATTTATTACCCAATGGGATGCATTGGCTAATGTCCTTATTTAATATGATCTTAAAGCAAACCCATCTCTCTGTGTTCTTTGTTCCTAAGATTTTATCCCAATTTATGCCTTCTAGCAAGGTTTGTAGTTTAGGGAAGTTGGCTCTGTTGAAATTCAGTGTCTTTGTATTCCCTTTATGTTTCCTATTTGTGTGATTTATACTGAAGCCAATGGACCTGTGATCGCTGTTTCCTAAATTGCCCCGTATTTCCACATCCGTAATTAGGTCTGCATTGTTGGTAATCAGTAGATCCAGTAACGCTTTATTTCTAGTTGGTGCGTCTACCATCTGACCCATAAAATTGTCCTGCAAAACATTTAGGAACTGGCGAGCCTAATGTCGCGTACACACGATCGGAATTTTGGTCGGAAAAAGACATGATGGCTTTCCGTCGGGATTATGCTGAAGCTTGCCTTGCATACACACGGTCACACAAAAGTTCGCTGAACTTTCGACCGTCAAGAATGCGGTGACGTGCAACACTACGACGAGCCAAGAAAATTAAGTTCAATGCTTCCGAGCATGCATCGAATTGTTTCCGAGCATGCGTAGGAATTTTGAGCGTCAGAATTGCTACAGACAATCGCATTTTCGGATAGGAACTTTTTCCGACCGATAAATTAGGGACCATGCTCTCAATCTTTTGCTGACTGGAATTCGAATTCGGAAGTCCGATGGAGCATACACACAGTCGCATTTTCCGAACAAAAGCTCTCATTGGTCTTTTGCTGGCCGAATTTCCGTGTGTACGCGGCATTAGGTGAATGCATGGTTTCCTCCGCCCAGTCTATGTCTGGATAATTAAAATCCCCCATTATGATAACACTTCCCATCCTTGCTGCTAGTCCAAATTGAGATAGGAGATCTGTCTTCCCTTCCTCCCTCAGGTTAGGGGCCCTATAGCATACTCCCAGTATTATTTCCCCCTTAGCTTCATCCCTTTGGAGCTCTACCCATAAGGATTCCACCTCCTCCCTAGCTCCCTCAGTGATGTCATCTCTCACATTCACTTGTACATTATTCTCTATATATAGGCATATCCCTCCCCCTTTTTTACCCTCTCTAATCTTGCGATAAAGGGTATAACCTTGAATGGTTGCCAGACAATCATGAGAGCTGTTGAACCAGGTCTCTGAAATTCCCACAAAATCCAAATCCTCCTCGTACAACAGTATCCCTAGTTCACCCATCTTGTCCGCCAGGCTCCTGCACACATTAGCATAATTGCTGTGTGTGCAGGTGGGGAGATGGGAAACATCTCCCTCTTACCAGCTCTGCCATAAGAGAAGAGCTTATGCACGGTGTTCACTGTGCCTACAGGAAGATCAATGCGCTGGGGCCATGTATAAATATATGTATATGTAGACACACACGCATGTGTGTTTGAGCTTTGGGGTGCACCCCTTAATGCAATAGGCTGCGCACACCTATGAATGTTATCCATGCCTCTCATCCTGCCCACCAAATGGTTGATTGAGTTTCATCAGGTGCATTAAAAGCTGGGACTTATTGCGCACAGGATAGTACTTCCTGTGTTCCCATTCCTCCACAGGAGCCTAGATGGTCACCCAGAGATGATGAAAGTGTCCACCTTTTTGGTTGATTTTAGCAACAGAGTTAAGTTGGGCCAATCATGGCAAAATCTTTGTTTATATAGAAAAAAAAGCACAGAATTTATATTGCTGAATTGATAGGTGTGCAAGGTTCATTACAATACTTACTTTAAAAATGCAGTTGTCCTTTAAGACATACAGTATTGTACAAAATTCTTAGGCAGTTGAAATAAAGGGGGTAAATCAAGAATGCTTCCAAGAATAATATCATGAATAGTTTTTTTTCATTCATCAATAAACTTCCTAGAAAGGGCTGCAGAGAGAAAATAGCATAATGGAAATCAATATTTGCTGTGACCACTCTGCCTGTAACACAGAACCAATTCTCTTGGGTACACCTGCATGTAGTTCCTGAAGGTACTTGTGTGGTAGGTTGTTTTGAGCTCTTTTTAGATCTTGGAGAACTTGCCACTGTTCCACCACAGTTTTTGGCAGACTTACTTTATTCTGTCTCTGCAATTAATCCCAGAATGGTTTAATGTTGAGATCAGCACTGTGCATAGGGCAATCTATTTCGAGATTTCTTATTCCTCTGTTCGCTTTAGATACAGTCAGGTCCATAAATATTGGGACATCGACACAATTCTAAACTTTTTGGCTCTATACACCACCACATTGGATTTGAAATGAAACGAACAAGATGTGCTTTAACTGCAGACTTCCAGCTTTAATTTGAGGGTATTTACATCCAAATCAGGTCAACGGTGTAGGAATTACAACAGTTTGTATATGTGCTTCCCACTTTTTAAGGGACCAAAAGTAATAAGACAATTGGCTGCTCAGCTGTTCCATGGCCAGGTGTGTGTTATTCCATCATTATCACATTTACAAGGAGCAGATAAAAGGTCCAGAGTTCATTTCAAGTGTGCTATTTGCATTTGGAATCTGTTGCTGTCAACTCTCAATATGATATCCAAAGAGCTGTCACTATCAGTGAAGCAAGCCATCATTAGGCTGAAAAAACAAAACAAACCCATCGGAGAGATAGCAAAATCATTAGGTATGGCCAAATCAACTGTTTGGAACATCCTTAAAAAGAAAGAACGCACCGGTGATCTCAGCAACACCAAAAGACCCGGAAGACCACGGAAAACAACTGTGGTGGATGACCGAAGAATTCTTTCCCTGGTAAAGAAAACACCCTTCACAACAGTTGGCCAGATCAAGAACACTCTCCAAGAGGTAGGTGTATGTGTGTCAAAGTCAACAATCAAGAGAAGACTTCACCAGAGTAAATATAGAGGGTTCACCACAAGATGTAAACCATTGGTGAGCCTCAAAAACAGGAAGGTCAGATTAGAGTTTGCCAAACAACATCTAAAAAAGCCTTCACAGTTCTGGAACAACATCCTATGGACAGATGAGACCAAGATCAACTTGTACCAGAGTGATGGGAAAGGAAGGAAGGAAAGGAACTGCTCATGATTCAAAGCATACCACCTCATCAGTGAAGCATGGTGGTGGTAGTGTCATGCGCGGGCATGTATGGCTGCCAATGGAACTGGTTCTCTTGTATTTATTGATGATGTGACTGCTGACAAAAAGCAGCAGGATGAATTCTGAGGTGTTTCAGTGAAAATTATCTTCTCATATTCAGCAAAATGCTTCAGAACTCATTGGACGGCGCTTCACAGTGCAGATGGACAATGACCTGAAGCATACTGCGAAAGCAACCAAAGAGTTTTTTAAGGGAAAGAAGTGGAATGTTATGCAATGGCCAAGTCAATCACCTGACCTGAATCCGATTGAGCATGCATTTCACTTGCTGAAGACAAAACTGAAGGGAAAATGCCCCAAGAACAAGCAGGAACTGAAGATAGTTGCAGTAGAAGCCTGGCAGAGCATCACCAGGGATGAAACCCAGCAAATGGTGATGTCTTTGCGTTCCAGACTTCAGGCTGTAATTGACTGCAAAGGATTTGCAACCAAGTGTTAAAAAGTGAAAGTTTGATGGATGATTGGTAATCTGTCCCATTACTTTTGGTCCCTTAAAAAGTGGAAGGCACATATACAAACTGTTGTAATTCCTACACCGTTCACCCGATTTGGATGTAAATGCCCTCAAATTAAAGCTAAAAGTCTTCAGTTAAAGCACATCTTGTTTGTTTCATTTCAAATCCATTGTGGTGGTGTATAGAGCCAAAAAGATTAGAATTGTGTAGATGTCCCAATATTTATGGACCTGACTGTAGTTCTTTATTATTTTGGACATGTGTTTGGGATCATTGTAATGTTACAACCAGATGTCTCCCTGATGGCAATGCAAGATGAATAAGAAATTGCCTGCCTCTCAGTAGTGAGGGGTATCATCTGTGACCAAATACCCAACTCCATATGCAGATATGTAGCTCCAAACCTCCACGTAATGTCCACCACTCTTCACTATTTCTTGCAGATCTATCCATTAACCAGTCACATTTTGGCTGGAATGTTGCATTTGTTAGAACTAGAAATGTAACATTTTTTAACATTTTGACTCCAAAGCTTTTTCATTACAACTCTTCCATGAAGAACACTTCTAAAAAGAATTCCACAGACTGTAGATGGGTGTACCAGGTTCCCATCTCCTGATTTCTGGGATTGACCACTGAATTTCCAGGCCTCAACCTTGCCGATTGTGCTTCTGCAAAAGAGCTTGGATTGCACCTGTCTGCTGTGAAACATTTGCTTGGGAGAGACCTTGATGATGTACTGTACAATGACCACCTTCGTTTGTGTTCCTGTACTCACTTGTTGTCGTGTGAGATTTGCGACATCTGTTGCAACCTCAGATTTTTAGCATGGTTGTCCCTTGCCCAGCTTTATCCCCTCTCTACATAGCTGTTTATGTCTCAGGTAATCACTTTGGCTCAACCTGTAAAATATCTCATTGATCTATTGATTATATTTGATTTTTCAAGCTTTGAGCTTAATGCCCAATGAGATTTCATGTTTTTTTTTTTTAACGGGAAAGTATTCTGTTACTGTTATTTTCCTTTAAAACTCAGCACCAGGCGAAAATTTCTGTTTCCACCCCTCATTCCATTCAAACATGTTTTTTTTTGGTTTTTTTTTACCTCGCTGGCACAGTTTCTGGGTGTGGGGGGCACAAACACTGGGATAACAGGGCACCCACTGAGCACATTTCTGCAGGTTCCTGATTTGTCCAATGTATAGCCAGCATTATTTATATAGCATCTGTTGACCCAAGGCATGTCCAACGATCATTGTATTCTCCCTGATTCAGAATAAAATTCTGAAGTTGGCCAAACACATTGCTATTTGATAGAGAGATCAAAACTTTTGGATTCAAGTTTTTCAAAATTGTAATTGCAATTGTAAGACATAAAATTGTGAATTAAAATTGCCCCTATGAGTAATGCTATGAGTAAGCACTTGGTGTAAGTGCGAAACGCGTCAACTATTTTTGTACCGCCCCACAGTCGTGTTGTCTACCCCATGATCCTGTATCTTGAATAAAAAGACAGATTTATCCATTCCGGTGTGTGGCTGTCCAGGTCTTCTTGTTCTCTTCTACTAAAATTGCCCCTATCGTAAACCAGGTAGAAAAATCAAATCTTGGTCAGTGGAATCAGTTGAACTTTTAAGCAGTAGATTGCATAATTTCTGGAGTTTACATGAGATTATATTTCTCAATGAATATAAAGTGGATGAAATGTATTGAAAATCACTATGTAAATGGTAAGTTTAAGTCTACTGGACCCTCTAATTTTTCCTCTTGTTTATCTACGAAGTTCCTAGGCATCCTCTCCATCTAACCCTTTAAAGAATAATTTCATATGCCAGGAGGCAAGTATCACTTTCCCAAAATTACATATTCCCATAGGATCAACTGGTACCACGTTGTAAATCCTCCTTCCACAAAGTAAAATCTTGGTGGAGATAAGCAGGCCTTTATTAAATGAAGGCCTACAAGGCAGTTGAAGTGTATCTAGAGCCCACATATTTTGCTTTTGGGATAAAGTAGAGAAAGATTAAAACACAGTGTCAATAATTTAGAAATATAGTTAAAGTGGAGTTCCACCCACTTTTACAACTCTTCAGCATCCCTCACTAAACTGTGTACTGTAAACAAATTGGATATTTTTTAATTTTTTTTCTCAGCACCTACTGTATATTTGCTGTATTCATTTTTCACTTCCTCCTCCCTGGCCGCGGCCCATCGCATCATTTCCTGTTTGCAATGCCTCCTGGGAAGGGGCGGTAACTTCCTCTGAAACTGCCGTTGCTATGGAAACCTGACCTGAAACCTAATACACTGCTTGTGCTGCACTGAGCATGTGCGAGATCTGCAAGGATGATATCCAGGAAGAAATACAGTCTGGCTTCAGATGCCCACACTTAAGATGGCCACGGCCTGCTTTAAGTTTATAAAATAACAAACTACTGCTATAAACTAACAAAACAGACCTTAGTTTACAGACTAACTTTACTAGAATACATTAAGCTTGTGTATTATAGGCGAATTTTTATTTAAAAAGTATCATTTCGGCCGGAACACCACTTTAAGGTATATTTACATACAGTATAGATGTACTCTCACTGTATAAGCATAAGGCAAAAGCAAGGGCAAAATGTCACCTAAGAACCTAAAAAAAAAACCTGACAAAAACCTCTACATGAAAATCTCTACATTTATTCTCTTTTCTTAGCAAGCTCTGGGTAATATTCAAAGATATATATGTGCAGTGCTAGCAGCATAATTAGTTTGAAATCAATCTTGTCTTCTCTTATCAGAAATGAGTTCAGAGCCTGGACAGATGTGAAGCCAGCGAAAGCAATGAAGGCCAAGGTCCCGTACAAGCCTCCAGAAGCGAGGGTAGCCCTGGAAACCAGTTACAATTCCCAGTTCAAGGGGGAATGCAACCTGCACGTAACCAGTAACAACAAGCTGATGGAGCGTAGGAGAATACGAAGTCTATACAGTGAGCCCAGCAAGGAACCAACAAAGGTGAGATGTTTCTTACAGCTAGTGTCTTTACACGTTTTATAGCACTGGTAGCTGTTCACTGTAGGGAATAGGAAGGTGGTGGTACCAAGAGATGGGGGCTGTGTTGGAACAAGAGGGAAGTTTGCATTCAGTTATCATGGTAGTGTACTTCTCTTGAAGGTCTCTGCTGGCGACGTGAATGGTTGGAAGAGAAAGGGACTTTGCATAAATAAGTTGGAACTTAGACTTGTTTTTAGGGTCCAAGGCATAAGAGGCTGAAACAATTCTGTTCCATGGTGCCAATGCTGCAAGTTTGTAAGCCTGCTATTAGATGCAAACTATTGATTGCACATAGAATGTGTAGATAAACCCACCCATCCAAGGTTGGAGTCTCTCAATGTTTATCCAATCTTTACATAACACAAGCTTCTACAGTTCGTATTTTTTATGGGAGTTGTCCTCTCCTGCTTGACTCTTGACAACTGGAAGAATAGCACCATTAAATAGGGTGGCACCAAAGGGAAATGCCATATTTGAATATAATAGATAAAATTAAAGTAAAAGGATGACATTAAATGGATATGAGAGTCACGTTTCTTCTTAACTTGTTGTATAATTAACTGACACTTTAGTTCCTAATGCACTTTTCCAGGGCATTTTTCTTAGAGAATAGGTGCAGGAACTTCCCCCTTCTGAATCATTTCTTGTCTCTGCCCCCTGCCCACTTCCAAGCACCACCCCTTGGTTCCACCCCCTACCCAACTCCCAGTACCACCCCTTTTAGAGAATACACAACTAAGTATTATTTTGTGTTGATAAGTAATTTGTATGGAATTTGTTAATAACAAAAAGAAAAGCAGTAAAGTAGATCTCCCGCAGCCAGCAACAATAGACCCTTCCCAGCAACAACAGATTCCCCCAGCAACAACAGATTTCCCAGCCCAGCATCAATAGACTCTTCAGCAGCCAGCAACAATAGACCCCCTCCCTCAACAGTAGATCCCTTCCAGCAACAATTGAACCCCCAGCAACATACGCTCAACCAGCAACAATAGCTACGCTCAACCAGCAACAATAGACTGTCACGGAAAAATAGATGCCCTCCAGCAACAATAGATTCCCCCGCAGCCAGGAATAACAGACCCCTCCTAACAGTAAATCTCTTCCAGCAACAATTGACCCCCCAGCAACATATACCCTCTCCCACCTGCAACGATAATAGACCTCCCCAACAATAATAGACCCCCATGAAAAAATAGATTTTCTTCATGAACAATAGATCCCCCAGCAGCCAGCAACAATGGACCCTTCAGCACATCCCAGCACCCCTTGCCATTACATACATTCAGTGCTGGAGGTGCCGGAACTGCGTTCCCCCCACATTCCCACTGAGAAAAAATCCTGCACTTCTCTATTAAAAATATCTGCCTGGACTTGACCTCTAGTGTAGAAGTATCTCATCTGTGTAAGAAAAGCGCACAAGTGGCAATGGAAAAATTATAAGGAAGATTAAAAACATAGGAATACTCTTGTATTTTTTAAGCTATTAATCTAACAGGTATTTGGGAAAGGTGAAGCCCCACCTTCTGAACCCTATAATCCTGTTCCTCAACTATACTTTTATACAAACCTTTCTCTGCCCCCCTTTAACACACAAGCTCTACCTCCTACACGTACCTCAGAAGCTGCAACCTAAGTTGGGCAGTGCCCTCCTGGTGCCCTCCTGGGTCAATGCACAGCCAGTTGTCCCTAGCCCCTAATGTAAAAGCCATTAACCTTGTAAGAAGACTTTTTTCTCTGAGAGCTTAAAGTGTAAGTCCACCTTTACATTAAATCTGTAAGGCGAACTTACGCTGGACCTTAACCTTCAATGAGATAGCCAGAGTGGGCAGGCTTCCACAGCATAGAGAACAGGACAGTGGCCTGTGGACAGCTGAGACTAATATTGGGGTCATCTTACCATGTAAAATGTGGACCTAGGAAAGGTTTTATCCCATCCAAAGCTCTTCAAAGCCTCCAGGCTCCAGGACCCAGAACAGAACTTATTATGGTTCTGAGAAAACAAACAGCTTTTCTATGCATCATTCATAAACCCTAAAGCCCCGCATCTGTATAGGAGAAACCTAGGTGACACATACACATCATTCAACTAGTGCTTCATTATACACTTGTAACACTAACTCACGGTGGAGCTGCTGATTTTTAGCGGGCTGTTACCGTCACCTTTTTACCTGTAATCTCACCAGTACCGGGTCTAGGGTCCCGTTGAGCTTATTATCAGACAGTGTAGGCACCAGTCACTTGAGTGCCTTTCCAATGCTTCAATGGGAGACAACTGGAAGAAGCAGTAGGAAAGAGGCAGAAGAAGAGCTGCAGGGAAGTCCAAATACCTTTTCTTGGCGTAGCACTAAGGAATTGAAATCATTGGGATGAATGTATCCTCAGCTCAGGACTAAATCTTTGCCCGCCCGGATAGGTCTCTGTCACTAACCCAGCAGCCGGAACGCAGCACGAACAAAAAGTTTCTGCCACAGACTTGGGTGAAACAAAACTGTACGATCCTCTGCCACAGGATGTAGTAGTTTTCGATGAACAGCAAACACAGTACCAGAACCTTTAAGCCGACCCGGCAGTACTTGTGCGGTAGAGTAGTTTAGGATGCGTCCTCCAATTGAGTCACCAGGCCGTTCTTAAGACCAGCCTTGCATGGTCCCTTCCAAGATGGGTCCTCCCCTGGATCTTCCCGATTGTCCGGCTTCTTCCCACAGGACAGACAGCACAGGACCATCCCAGCAAGAGCAGGCCCCAGACAGGCTTCTGGGTCTACCCACTCGGCTGCCGCAACGCAACCCTCCGGGCCGGAGGGCCGCGAGGTAGAACTCACTAACACATACCTATAGGCCAGGAGGGCCACGAGGTAAAGCTTCTTGAAACATGGCGTCTGTCCCATAAATATTCTCTCCCAGAATGCAACCCGGAGGACCACCTCCGCCGAGTTGTCTACGGGACAGAAGAGCACTCATATACTTCAGCTTGTTGCTTTCCAACACCGACCCATGGTGACAACGACACCCACAGGCAGAATGCGGAACTGCACGCAACACAGCCAAACGAGAACAGAGGCTAATCTAACTATAAATTAAATTTGAACTATATACAGAACAGATGTTCCACTAAATGTACCTAGAAGCGGTAGATTGAAAAATCTACCAGCGCTACACACTATATTACCAAAAGTACTGGAACTCCTGCCTTTACATGTACATGAACTTTAATGGCATCTCAGTCTTAGTCCATAGGGTTTAATATTGAGTTGGCCCACCCTTTGCAGCTTCAACTCTTCTGGAAAGGCTTTCCACAAGGTTTAGGAGTGTGTGTATGGGAATGTTTGACCATTCTTCCAGAAGTGCATTTGTGAAGTCAGGCACTGATGTTGGACAAGAAGGCCTGGCTCGTAGTCTCTCTAATTAATCCCAAAGGTGTTCTATCGGGTTGAGGTGTAGGCCAGTCAAGTTCCTCCACCCCAAACTCGCTCATCCATGTTTTTATGGACCTTGCTTTGTGCACGGGTGTGCAGTCATTTTGGAACAGGAAGGGGCCATCCCCAAACTGTTCCCACAAAGTTGGGAGCATAAAATTGTCTTGGTATGCTGACGCCTTAAAAGTTCCCTTCACTGGAACTAAGGGGCCAAGCCGAACCCCTGAAAAACAACCCCACACCATAATCCCCCCTCCACCAAATGATTTGGACCAGTGCACAAAGCAAGGTCCATAAAGACAAGGATGACCCAGTTTGGGGTGGAGGAACTTCACTGCCTGCACAGAGTCCTCACGTCAACCAGATAGAACACCTTTGGGATGAATTAGAGCGGAGACTGTGATCCAGGCCTTCTCGTCCAACATCAGTGCCTGACCTCACAAATGCTCTTCTGGAAGAATGGTCAAACATTCCCATAGACACACTCCTAAACCTTGTGGACAGCCTTCGATGAAGAGTTGAACTCAATATGGAACCCTACGGACTAAGACTGGGATGCCATTAAAGTTCCTACTCCATGTTGCTACACCATATAGCTTCATCCAAACAGGCAATCTTTATTATTTTTGGATATCCCCTTTAGGCTGGTCTCCACTATTGCGACCTGAAAGTCATGTGATTCTGCCACGATTTTTTGTCGCGATTTTGATGCAACTTGAAACAATGCCTGTGTATTCCTGAGATCTATGGACCTCAAGTCACATCAAAGTGGGACCAAAGTAGTACAGGGACTACTTTGAAGTCGCTGCAACTTGAAGTCACACAGATATGAACAGTACTCATTGGAAATCATGGGGTACGACTTGTCATGCAAAACTGAGCCTTACAGGTGACCTGTGCTTTGCTTATGCAAAGCAAGAACCAGGTTAATATTGAGGCTGAACTCCAGGGGTAATCTTTAATTGCCTACTTGTATTTTCTTTTTATGATCGGAAGCCAGCAGGATGGGCTCCTGAATACGTGACCACAGCCAATCACAGTGACCAGAAGTTAGGACCCACTGAAAGAGCCATCGGGAAGTGGTAGGAAGGGGTTAAGACCTCTAGCTTAGGCATAGATCCCAACTGTCCCTGATTTTGAGGGACTGTCCCTGATTTGGAGCAATGTCCCTCTGTCCCTCTTTCCTCCTCATTTGTCCCTCATTTGGTCTGATCTATATAGTTAATAGTATATAAAATGAACTTTTTATCTTTCAAAAAGTGTTTCCCAGAGCTAAACCTTCCAAATTCTAAATTGCTGCATTTGTAAATTTTAAAAGCCAACATAAAGGAATAGTAGAGGTAAAAAAAAAAAAAGTCCTTGTGGATTTGATTAAACTTTTTCTTGGTTAATTCTCCTTAAGGCTGGGTTCACACTGCTGCGGTGCGGGAACGCATCGAATTTACTGCGGGTTCCCGCATTGCACCAACTCGCACGGCAGTTCACACTGCCATATGCGAACTGCTGGGGAGTGTCATACAATGTTAATGACACCCCCAGTTCAGCCCGCATATCGCACTGTGAACTGACAATTCGGACATGTATCGGATCGCATAGGTGTGAACACCCATGCGATCCGATTCTGGTCCGAACAAAAAAAAGGGTCCTGTGCGAGTTTGGACCGAATGCGGTGCGATATCAGCCATACTATCTGTATGGCTGATATCGCACAGCACAGACATCGCATGTGATGTGAACAGCAGTGCGCTGCAAATCACATACAATGTCTGCCACCGCAGCAGTGTGAACCCAGCCTTAAGGAGGGCGTGGCAGGGGGCGTGTCCTATGCCTACATACATTTGCCAGTAGGTGTCCCTCATTCCCATCTCAAAATATTGGGAGGTATGCTTATGTCTAGCCTGTAATCCCATAGCCATCATCACACTCACGAGGCGGATCCGCTGTCTCGGAGTCTGCCTCTGTCCGCCGGCTCAGCGGGAGATCTCACCGTCGATCTCCGCTGAGCGGGGAGGGGCCTGTGGAGCGCCGCTGCTTCTCATGGAGAGATCGGACGTAAACGGACAGGCTGCTGTGATACAACTAGAAGCCTTTATTTAATTTCTGCAAAAAAAAGAACAAAACAACTGAGCAGTGAATTTAAATGATACAGAAATACCAAAAAAAATGTTCTGCTGAAATTCCAGGAAAGCGTAATTAAGTCTAAAGAGGGTAAATGGGACTTGTCAGCAGAATCCGCCACACCACTATTATTAGCTGCCTAACTGCAGCGTGGGGAAAATAAAATCGAATGTATACATCATAGGACAGAGCTAAGTTACACATCATTACCGATATCGGTGACCTTGTGCGGGATATTTGGATAAAGTGACCCTGTCCCCTGTTCTGAATAGGCATAAAGAATGCATTTGTGCAGGAATATGGGAGTTCGGTAGAAATAGGTAAGAATTTATTATATCAATACATTCACTTACCCTGATTTGCTGGAAAATTCAGAAAAAACGACCTATTGCAAATCTTGATATAACAAGGGCATGCTTCCATCCCTGATTCATTTGTAAAGAAATAGGAAATAGAAGAGGGACTTTGCATGAAACATGTCATTGTGGGACCGGGTAGGGATAATATGTATGAATAAATGAAATACATTTTAATTTGATTTGATGTCATTAACCCCTGAGGGTAGTCCATGATTTTGAAAGCATAATAAATAAAATAATATATAATACAGATATAATCATAAAAGATTAACATAATAATTATAATAATAACTAGAAAAGCTACAATTTCTGGGGAAATTGTGTAAAGTGTTCTTGCCCCTACAACTGGAGTGGGCGGAGTAACTGGGTGGAGTAGGCGGAGTAACTGGGTGGAGTGGGCGGAGTAACTGTTGTGTGGTTGGAGTGGCTGGAGTAAATGTGAAAAGTGTTAAAAAGCTTAATATTGTAATATAAGTGTAAATAGTAGTAAAAAAGTTGAAGCAGTCCCCTCGTTAGCTGAAAGAGCTGAACATTTTTTTCAAAAATGATTTTTTTTTTCAAAAAATATTTTTTTTTTAAATGATTTTTTTAAATGATTTTTTTTTCTAAAATGATTTTTTTTCTAAAATGATTTTTTTTCTAAAATGATTTTTTCTAAAAATGTTTTTTTTTTCAAAAAATATTTTTTTTTTCAAAATTTTTTTTTTTTTCAAAAAGGATTTTTTTTTAAATGATTTTTTCTAAAAAAAATTTTTTTTCAAAAATGATTTTTTTTTTTTTTTAAAATTAAGTAAGAGGTACGTGTTTACTGAAAAATCAAGCAAATAAGGTAACTATTAATATATAGAACCATCTAATGGAACATTATTCTCCCTTGTCTGTACCTCTATCATGTGATTTATGTATTTCTGATTTGTACATTTATTGATTTATGCAATTGTATTAATCATGTCCATCGATTGTTTGCATTAAATGTATTATTATTATTATTATTATTATTATGGTAATCTTTTATGATTATATCTGTATTATATATTATTTTACTTTATTTTATTATGCTTTAAAAATCATGGACTACACTCAGGGGTTAATGACGTAAAAAAAAAAAAATTAATATCCAAGCATACGCATTATTATACATTAATAATGTACAGTGCATTTTTGTAAAAGAGTCAGGGACTTCTCTTCCGCATTTCAAAATGAATGGGCTGCCCTACATGCGATGCACAGGAAAGAGCGTAAATAAATAATCTGGTGTCAGTGGAAGGAATAGTGCCCCATGATTGGTGTCATTAGAAGGTATAGTTCCCTCATCATTGGTATCAGTGGAAGGAATAGTGCCCCATGATTGGTATAAGTGGGAGGAATAGTGCCCCATGATTGGTATCAGTGGGCGGAATAGTGCCCCATCATTGGTATCAGTGGGAGGAATAGTGCCCCATCATTGGTATCAGTGGGAGGAATAGTGCCCAATTGTTGATGCCAGAGGGGGAAATATTGCTATGTATCAGTGGAAGGAATAGTGCCCCATCATTGGTATCACTGGTAAATATAGTGCCCCATGATTGGTATCAGTGTGAGGAATAGTGCCCCATCATTGTTATCAGCGGGAGGAATAGTGCCCCATCATTGGTATCGATAGAAGGAATAGGCCCCATCATTGGTGTCAGTGGAAGGAATAGTGCCCCAATATTGGCATCATTCGGAGGGATAGTGCCCCATCATTGGTACTAGTTGGAGTAATAGTGCCCCATCATTGCAATCCGTGGAAGGAATAGTGCCCCATCATTGGTACTAGTCGGAGGAATAGTGCCCCATCATTGTAATCCGTGGAAGGAATAGTGCTCCATGATTGGTATCAGTGGGAGGAATAGTGCCCCATCATTGGCATCAGTGGAAGGAATAGTGCCCCATGATTGGTATCAGTATGAGGAATAGTGCCCCATCATTGGTATCAGTGGGAAGAATTGTGCCCCATCATTGGTATGAGTGGCAGGTATAGTGCCCCATGATTGGTATCATTCGGAGGAATAGTGCCCCATCATTGGTATCAGTGGGAGGAATAGTGCCCCATTGTTGGTATCAGTGGGAGGAATAGTGCCCCATTGTTGGTATCAGTGGGAGGAATAGTGCCCCATCATTGGTATCAGTGGAAGGAATAGTGCCCCATCATTGGTGTCAGTGGAAGGAATAGTGCCCCATCATTGGTATCAGTGGGAGGAATAGTGCCCCATCATTGGTATGAGTGGGAGGAATAGTGCCCCATCATTGGTATCAGTGGGAGGAATAGTGCTCCATCATTGGTATCAGTGGAAGGAATAGTGCCCCATCATTGGTGTCAGTGGAAGGAATAGTGCCCCATCATTGGTATCAGTGGGAGGAATAGTGCCCCATCATTGGTATCAGTGGAAGGAATAGTGCCCCATCATTGGTATCAGTGGGAGGAATACTGCCCCATCATTGGTATCAGTGGAAGGAATACTGCCCCATCATTGGTATCAGTGGAAGGAATAGTGCCCCATCATTGGTATCAGTGGGAGGAATAGTGCCCCATCATTGGTATCAGTGGAAGGAATAGTGCCCCATGATTGGTATGAGTGGGAGGAATAGTGCCCCATCATTGGTATCAGTGGAAGGAATAGTGCCCCATGATTGGTATGAGTGGGAGGAATAGTGCCCCATCATTGGTATCAGTGGGAGGAATAGTGCCCCATTGTTGGTGCCAGAGGGGGACATATTGCTTTGTATCAGTGGCAGGAATAGTGCCTCAAGGGCTGGATAAAGACAAGCAAAGGACCACATCTGTTCCCTGGACCACAGTTTGGAGACCACTGATTTAAATAAAGCAGTTATGGACTTCCCTCGGGGGGTTAATGACGTCAAATCAATTGTCATTTATTGATAGATATTATCCCCTCCCACAATGACGTGTCATGTAAAGTCCCACCTCTATCTCCTATTTCTTTAGTTGATTTTCTGGAGCTGACGATTATTATTGGCAGACACATGTGTGGTCCGCAGTCTTGTCTGAGCGAATGGCACCTGTATCCTGTTTTGGCAGATGGCGTATTCGATGGGTGTGCTCCAGTTTCATATCTGCATGTTCTTGTACCCTGAAACCTTTGTGGTTTCTTGTGTGTCAGACTGGATAGTTTTTAGTCATATTGGTCAAATGCACTTCTAGATATTATACCAAGATAATAGATAATAAAGGGATATTTCCTGTGACTTGGTGCCCATCATTTTTTTTTTTTTATCGCTGATCGCCGCCATTACTAATAAAAAAAAAATAATAATAATAATGCCATAAAACTATGTGCCCATCATTTTCTATCCCTTGGGTTGGGCTGGCTAATTTTGAATTTTGCCAATTCAATATACACTATATTGTCATAAGTATTGGGACACCTGCCTTTACATGCACATGAATTTAATGGCATCCCAGTCTTACTCCGTAGGGTTCAATATTGAGTTGGCCCATTCTTTGCAGCTATAACAGCCTCAACTCTTCTGGGAAGGCCGTCCACAAGGTTTAGGAGTGTGTCTATGGGAATGTTTGACCATTCTTCCAGAAGAGCATTTGTGAGGTCAGGCACCGATGTTGGACAAGGAGGCCTGGATCTCATTCTGCACTCTAATTCATCCCAAAGGTGTTCTATCGGGGGTCAGGACTCTGTGCAGGCCAGTCAAGTTCCTCTACCCCAAACTCGCTCATCCATGTCTTTATGGACCTTGCTTTGTGCACTGGTGTGCAGTCATGTTGGAACAGGAAGGGGCCCATCCCCAAACTGTTCCCACAAAGTTGGGAGCATGAAATTGTTCAAAATGTCTTGGTATGCTGACACCTTAAGACACACGTGTCAAACACAAGGCCCGGGGGCCGAAGCCGGTCCTCCAGGCTATTTCATGTGGCCCTTACACCTCTCCTCCTCCCTGTCCCCCCTTGTCCCAGCAGTCGGGAGCAGATAGGAGGACAGAACACCTCCACCGGATCCTTAATTTTTCCGTGCAGCCTCATCTCCGCCTCCCCTGGTCTCAGCATTCAGCCCTCCTCTGGTCCTCCTCCAGACCATGCACTTTCTGCTTCCTAGCTCTGCCCCAGCTTCTTCCCTGCAGCAGCACAAGATATGGAGGGTGCACTGTGATGTAAGGGATAGTGGGGGACTCTTGACTTCTGATGGTGGGAGTGCTCTGGATATCTAGCGTCTAGTTCTACATATACATCCGGCCCTTTGAGGGCAGCCATAATGCTGATGCGTCCTGCAATCAAAATTGAGTTTGACACCCCTGCCTTAAGAGTTCTCTTCACTGGAACTAAGGGGCCAAGACCAACCCCTGAAAAAAAGACCCTTCCTGTTCCAACATGACTGCGCACCAGTGCACAAAGCAAGGTCCATAAAGACATGGATGAGCGAGTTTGGGGTGAAGGAACTTGATTGCCTGCACAAAGTCCTGACCTCTACCTGATAGAACACCTTTGAGATAAATTAGAGCGGAGACTGCGAGCCAGGCCTTCTCATCCAACATCAGTGCCTGACCTCACAAATACGCTTCTGGAAGAATGGTCAAACATTCCCAGAAGAGTTGAAGCTGTTATAGCTGCAAAGGGTGGGCCAACTCAATATTGAACCCTACGGACCAAGACTGGGATGCCATTAAAGTTGTGTGCGTGTAAAGGCAGGTGTCCCAATACTTTTGACACTATAGTGTGTATGGCGAGTATACCTGTGTGTCAGACAGAACAGTGGTTTTAGGCATAGCTCCCAACTGTCCCTGATTTCGAGGGACTGTCCCTGATTTGTAACAAAGTCCCTCTGTCCTTCTTTCCTCCTCATTTGTCTCTCATTTTGGTCTGAATCTTTTTGTATAATTCTCCTTTAAGGGGGCAGGGTGTGTGTCCTATGCCTACATACTTTTGCTAATAATCAGTGGTGGCTGGTAAAGTTTTAGGATGGGGGGGCACCAGAACCTGCCCTTCCTTTTTGGCCCCTCCCACTTCTCATAAGCCCCACCCCTTATAGAATCCACCCACTCCATCCCCCCCTGTATTCCACTTGCTTCCACCCATAGTGTCAGGAGTATACAGCTCAGCATCACAGGACAGAGTATACAGCTCAGCATCACAGGACAGAGTATACAGCTCAGCATTACAGATACAGTATACAGATCAGCATCACAGGACAGAGTATACAGCTCAGGATCACAGGACAGAGTATATAGCCCTAGAATCACAGAACAGAGTATATAGCCCTAGAATCACAGGACAGAGTATACAGCTCAGCATCACAGATAGGGTATATAGCTCAGCATTACAGATACAGTATACAGATCAGCATCACAGGACAGAGTATACAGCTCAGGATCACAGGACAGAGTATATAGCCCTAGAATCACAGAACAGAGTATATAGCCCTAGAATCACAGGACAGAGTATACAGCTCAGCATCACAGGACAGAGTATACAGCTCAGCATTACAGATACAGTATACAGATCAGCATCACAGGACAGAGTATACAGCTCAGGATCACAGGACAGAGTATATAGCCCTAGAATCACAGAACAGAGTATATAGCCCTAGAATCACAGGACAGAGTATACAGCTCAGCATCACAGGACAGAGTATACAGCTCAGCATTACAGATACAGTATACAGATCAGCATCACAGGACAGAGTATACAGCTCAGGATCACAGGACAGAGTATACAGCCCTAGAATCACAGAACAGAGTATATAGCCCTAGAATCACAGGACAGAGTATACAGCTCAGCATCACAGGACAGAGTATACAGCTCAGCATTACAGATATAGTATACAGATCAGCATCACAGGACAGAGTATACAGCTCAGGATCACAGGACAAAGTATATAGCCCTAGAATCACAGAACAGAGTATATAGCCCTAGAATCACAGGACAGAGTATACAGCTCAGCATCACAGATAGGGTATATAGCTCAGCATTACAGATACGGTATACAGATCAGCATAACAGATAGTATATAGATCAGCATCACAGATAATGTATATAGATCAACATCACAGATAATGTATATAGATCAGCATCACATAGCATCACTAAACACCCCCCACCCCACATTAACACATTAACAGCACCCCCCCCCCACAGGTGGCTCATGGCACACTGACTGCACCCCCCCATGGCACATGAAAGGGGCTGGGCACATAGATAGGGAGGGGGCGGCAGGGATGGGGGGGGCGACGCCCATGCGCCCACATTGCTCAGGCCGCCACTGCTAATAAGTGTCCCTCATTTCCATCTCAAAAAGTTGAGAGGTATGTTTGGGTGAACCTAGATGCTATATAAAGGAATTGGCCATACGCATTACAGTCTGACATGGTTAAAGCCCGGGCCTGGGCCTATGACTCAAAACAACTGGACTTAGCCAGACACAGCCAGGAAACTAGCATTATCTTCAGGAAGCCACAGTGGCAAGCCCTCAGTCTATTAACAATGACACTTTGAATCAGTGGTCTCCAAACTGTGGTCCAGGGACCAGATGTGGCCCTTTGCTTGCCTTTATTCAACCCTTGAGGCGCTATTCCTACAACTGATACAAAGCAATATTTCCCCCTCTGGCACCAGCAATGGGGCACTATTCCTCCCACTGATACCAATGATGGGGCACTATTCCTCCCACTGATACCAATGATGGGGCGCTATTCCTCCCACCGATACCAATGATGGGGCACTATTCCTCCCACCGATACCAATGATGGGGCGCTATTCCTCCCACTCATACCAATCATGGGGCACTATTCCTTCCACTGATACCAATCATGGGGCACTATTCCTCCACTGACACCAATGATGGGACACTATTCCTTCCACTGATTACAATGATGGCGCACTTTTCCTCCAACTAATACCAATAATGGGGCACTATCCCTCCAACTGATGCCAATATTGGGGCACTATTCCTTCCACTGATACCAATGACGGGGCACTATTCCTCCCACTGATACCAGTCATGGGCCTCTATTCCCTCCACTGGTACCAATAATGGGAACAGTTACTCCGACTAGTACCAATGATGGGGCACTATCCCTCCCACTGATGCCAATATTGGGGCACTATTCCTTCCACTAACACCAATGATGGGGCACTATTCCTCCCACTGATACCAATCATGGGGCACTATACCTGCCACTGATACCAATGATGGGGCACTATTCCTCCCACTGATACCAATCATGGGGCACTATACCTGCCACTGATACCAATGATGGGGCACTATTCCTTCCACTGATACCAATGATAGGGCACTATTCCTCCCACTCATACGAATCATGGGGCACGATTCCTCCCACTCATACGAATCATGGGGCACTATTCCTTCAACTGATACAATCATGGGACACTATTCCTTCCACTGACACCAATGATGGGGCACTATTCCTTCCACTGATTACAATGATGGGGCACTTTTCCTCCGACTAATACCAATGATGGGGCACTATCCCTCCCACTGATGCCAATATTGGGGCACTTTTCCTCCCACTGATACCAATTATGGGGCACTACTCCTCCCACTGATACCAGTCATGGGCCTCTATTCCTTCCATTGATTATTATTATTATTATTATTATTATTATTATACAGTATTTATATAGCGCCAACAGTTTACGTAGCGCTTTACAACTTGAGGGTAGACAGTACAAATACAATACACTTTGATACAGTAGGAATCAGAGGGCCCTGCTCCTTAGAGCTTACAATCTAAGAGGGAAGGTCAAGAGATACAAGAGGTAATAACCAAGAGGTAATAACTGTGGGTGATGTGCTGATTGAGAAGATAAATGTACAGTTGTTAGGTGGGGGCCAGATAGGCTTCTCTGAAGAGATGAGTTTTCAGGGATCGTCTGAAAGTGGATAAAGTAGGAGAAAAGCGGACGGATTGGGGTAGAGCATTCCAGAGGATGGGGGAGGCTCTGGAGAAGTCCTGAAGGCGAGCATGGGATGAGGTGACAAGGGAGTTTGAGAGCAGGAGGAGCGAAGAGAACGATTAGGTTGGTATTTTGTGACTAGGTTAGAGATGTAGCTGGGGGCCAGGTTGTGGATGGCTTTGTAAGTTATAGTTAGTATCTTGAATTTATTTCGGTGACTGAGTGGCAGCCAATGGAGAGATTGGCAGAGGGGTGTAGCAGACGCTGAGCGGTTGGTGTGGTGGATGAGCCTGGCAGCAGCGTTCATGATGGACTGAAGTGGGGATAGCCTATTTAGAGGTAAACCAATGAGGAGGGAGTTGCAGTAGTCAAGGCGGGAGATGACCAGGGAGTGGATTAGAAGCTTTGTGGTGTCATTGGTTAGGAAGGGGCGTATCTTGGAGATGTTGCGAAGACTGAGGCGGCAAGCTTTGGATAGTGATAGAGTGTGGGGTCGAAAGGTTAGTTCAGAGTCCAGGATTACACCTAGGACCTTGGCGTGGGGAGATGGGTTGATAGTTGAGCTGTTGATATTGACAGGGAAATCAGGGGAAGTGGCACCTGAGGGAGGAAATATCATGAGCTCGGTTTTGGATAGGTTGAGTTTGAGAAAGTGATGTGACATCCAGGCTGATATGTCTGCTAGTAAGTTGGTAATGCGTGAGGAGACAGATGGAGAGAGCTGGGGGGTGGAGAGATAGATTTGGGTGTCATCAGCGTAGAGATGATATTTAAAGCCGTGGGAGGCAATCAACTGACCCAAGGAGGTGGTGTAGATTGAGAAAAGGAGAGGTCCAAGAACAGAACCTTGGGGGACCCCAACGGAAAAAGGAAGAGGAGAGGAGGAAGTAGAGTTGTAAGTGACACTGAAGGAGCGGTGGGATAGGTAGGATGAGAACCAGCGAAGAGCGCAGTCACGGAGACCAAAGGAGTGGAGTTTTTTGAGGAGGAGGGGGTGGTCCACTGTGTCAAAGGCAGCAGAGAGATCCAGGAGAAGTAGTACAGAATAGTGTCCATTGGCTTTAGCCATTAGTAGGTCATTCGAGAGTTTAAGGAGAGCAGTTTCCGTGGAGTGTTGAGGGCGAAAACCGGACTGAAGGGGATCAAGAAGTTTATTCATGGTTAGATGGTCGCTTAGTCGGTTGTAGACCAGTCTTTCAAGAAGTTTGGAGGAGAAGGAGAGTAAGGAGATTGGACGTAAGTTGTTGAGATTGGTGGGATCCAGTCAGGGCTTTTTTAGTATGGGGGTGACTAGCGCATGTTTTAGAGAGTTTGGGAAGATGCCACAGGAGAGGGAGAGGTTGAAAATGTGAGTTAGAGAGCGTAGAATCGAGTCAGAGGGTGAGCGTAGCATTTGCGAGGGAACAGGATCCAGGGGGCAAGTGGTTAGATGAGTGCTAGATAAAAGTTTAGCAACCTCAGTAATAGTAGCAGGGTTGAATGAGGGAAGTAATGATTGTATCTGTGGACATGGGGTGTTGCATGGGGGAGGTTTTTGTGCATTGGCGATCTCCTCATGAATTGTATCAATCTTAGTTTTGAAGTGATTGGCAATCTCCTGGGCAGTGAGTGTGTTGGTGGGTGGAGGCAGTGGAGGACAGAGTAGAGTGTTGAAGGTAGAGAAGAGTTGACGTGGACTGGATGAGAAGGTGTTGATGAGTGTGATAAAGTAGGTCTGTTTGGCAGTGTGAAGGCAGGAATAGTATTTTAGGAGGGCAGATTTATATTGTGTGAAGTCTTCCTGGGTCTTAGTCTTATGCCACAGGCGCTCAAGAGCGCGGCTACGTTTTCTAAGACTTCTGGTGTCATCTGTTTTCCAGGGTTGTAGCAGTCGGGGCCTAATTCTGCGTGTAGTGAGGGGGGCCAGCTTGTCTAGGGAGGAAGACAGTGAGCTGTTGTAGATGAAAGTGGCTAGGTTGGGGCAGGACAGAGGTGAGATTTTGTCATAGAGGTGATCAGTAGCAGAGTAGAGAAGAGAAGGGTTGAGGTGGTGAAGGTTTCTACGTGTAACTGTTAGGCGGTTGGAGGGAGAAGAGGTGGAAGACAAGGAGAGAGCAAAACTAATAAGGTGGTGATCAGAGAGTGGGAGTGGATTGTTGGAAAGGTTGCACGGAGTGCACAGATAGGAGAAGGCAAGGTCAAGGGTGTTGCCATTGGAGTGGGTAGGAGCCTGTATCCATTGCTTCAGGTCAAGCGATGAGGTTAGACTGAGAAGTTTAGAAGTAATAGTAGTGTTAGTGTTGACAGGGATGTTGAAGTCCCCAAGAATAATTGTGGGGATTTCAGAAGAGAGAAAGTAGGGTAGCCAGGCAGAGAAGTCATCAAGAAAGGCTGATGCTGGTCCAGGGGGCCGGTAGATGACAGCAATTCTTAGAGAAATGGGAGAGAAAAGACGAATGCAGTGTGCCTCAAAAGAGGAGAGTGTCAGAGAGGGAGGTGGGTGAAGAACCTGATAGGTGCTGCATGGGGCTAGAAGGATTCCCACTCCACCTCCCTTCCATTGATACCAATGATGGGGCACAATTCTTTCCACTGATACCAATCATGGGGCACTATTCCTTCCACTGATACCAATCATGGGGCACTATTCCTTCCACTGATGGGGCACTGTTCCTCTGACTAGTACCAACATTGGGGCAATATTCCTTCCACTGACACCAATGATGGGGCACTATTCGTTTCACTCACACCAATGATGGGGCACTATTCCTCCCACTAATACCAATCATGGGGCACTATACCTGCCACTGATACCAATGATGGGGCACTATTCTTCCCACTGATACCAATGATGGGGCACTATTACTCCCACTGATACCAATCATGGGGCACTATTCCTTCCACTGATACAAATGATGGGGCACTATTACTTTCACTGATGCCAACGATGGGGCACTATTTATCCCACTGATACCAATCATGGGCCTCTATTCCTTCCACTGATACCAATGATGGGGCACCATTCCTCCCACTGATATCAATCATGGGGCACCATTCCTCCCACTGATATCAATCATGGGGCACTATACATGCCACTGATAGCAATGATGGGGCACTATTCGTCCCACTGATACTAATTATGGGCCTCTAGTCCTTCCACTGATACCAATGATGGGGCACAATTCCTGCCACTCATACCAATCATGGGCCTCTATTCCTTTCACTGATACCAATGACGGGGCACAATTCCGGCCACTGATACCAATAATGAGGCACAATTCTTTCCACTGATACCAATTATGGGGCACTATTCCTTAAAACTGATATCAATGATGGGCCTCTATTCCTTCCACTGATATCAATGATGGGGACTCTTCCTCCCAATGATACCAATGGTGGGGCACTATTCCTCCCACTGATATCAATGATGGGGCACTAATCCTCCCACTGACACCAATCATGGGGCACTATTCCTCCCACTGACACAATCATGGGGCATTGTTTACTCCCAGGGCATTTTCTACTCACACTGACCACACTCCAGTCCCCCCAAATTCTGAAGTACAGTAAACTGATTCTTTAATTTGAAAGTTTGGAGACCCCTGCATTAAATAAATAACCAAGATATTGTTTCATATTTCTTGCTTTAAAGACACCTTTAAAGCAAAAAATAAGAAGGTCCAGCTCTTCATATCCTCATATGACACCAACAATGGGACACTATCCCTTCTACTGATACCAATGATGGGACACTATTCCTTATCCTCATACATGCAAAGAGGCACTATTCCTCCCACTGACACCAATGATGGGGCACAATTCCTCCCACTGATACCAATCATGGGGCACTATTCCTCCCACTGATTCCAATGATGGGGCACAATTCCTCTCACTGATTCCAATGATGGGGCACAATTCCTCCCACTGATTCCAGTGATGGGGCACAATTCCCTCCACTGATACCAATGATGGGGCACTATTTCTTACCTTGATACCAGCAAAGAGGTACTATTCCTCCCACTGACACCATTGCTGGGGCAGAATTCCTTCCACTGATTCCAATGATGGGGCACAATTCCTCCCACTGATACCAGTCATGGGGCACTATTCCTCCCACCCATACCAATCATTCCCCCCCCCCCAAAGTCTGAAGGACAGCAAACTGGCCCTTTGTTTGGAAAGTTTGGAAACCCCTGCTTTAAATAAATGACCCAAATATTGTTTTGGAAGAACTTTAATGCAAAAAAACAAGAAGGTCCAGCTCTTCATATCCACATACGAGTTAAATCTCAACTATATTAGTAACAATGCCAACTCTTTTTGGATGCCATGTCCTTTTTCAAGCAGTGCCTCTGAATTTCATTGCGGTAGCTTCACATTTAGTTCGGAAAAAAGTGAGGCTTTACTTACATGCAGATATTTAGTGCTGGGCTTTCCAATTTTCTACATGGGTGGTGGTAAAGCCACCCAAGCACCTGCCCTTGAGAGGGAAGAATGGGAACAAATAAGTTATTCATAATCCTGCTAAAACCTTTTATGCAAACCAACCCCCCGAAAATAAAAACCCTGTTTTATCAGAAAAGCAATGTCAAGTGCCTCTCAAAGCATAATTCTAAAATCTTCCACCTCTCCATGTGTGTCCTTTGTGTTTTTTTTTTCTGGTCTGTCCGTCTGTCTGTCTGTCCAGGTGGAGAAGCCGAGTGTTCAGCCCTCCAAACCAAAAAAGACCACCCCAAGCCATAAACCCGTGAAAAAGGCCAAAGACAAGCAGCTGACCCCGGGGCGAGCCTCCAAGAAGAAGGTTGGCGAGACCACCCCCTCCACCAAACCGGACGACAAGGAGAAGAGCAAAGAGATGAATAATAAGCTGGCCGAAGCAAAAGAGTAATTTAATAGCACTTACTACTACTACTACTACTACTACCGTATTATTTTTACCGAGGCCACAGAATATGTTGGAGATTGCTTATGCTTTGATTGTATTCTAGAGTTCTCGTTCCTCTCTCTCTCTCTCTCTTTCTCTCTCTCTTTCTCCCTGTCTTCACTCGGTTGCCCGCACTTTTTCCGACACTGACCCGTTCTAAAGGTTTTATTTTGTCGTACGATCAAGATGTGAGAATGGTCAATTCTATATGTGCTCACGGTGCTACAAATCAGAATGTATCGTTCCACATGACGATTCGCCTTCCCCGTCATGTCCCTAAACTCCCGTGTGTGGTAACTTGGTGTAACATGTACTCAGTGCAGTGGTTGAAAGTTGATAGTTGATAGCGTCTATGTAGTAGGACCCGGGGGGGGGGGGGGGGTGAACGAGGGTTTAATATGATAAAAAAAGTGGGGGCTTAGTGTGGGACCATGTAGGGAATAGCAATACCCATATGCAGATATTTTATAAGTACTAGAGATATATACACACAAACACACATCAATATGTCTATCCAACATCAAATCATGTTTTTACACCCAAAAATGCTTACGGTCTATGCATAGAGTAGCTCGGTTGTGCCGCTAATCAAACCTTTTGAGTAGCAACTGATCGCTTACAGCTAAAGGGACCTTGATGGTGAAGGCTACACAGCAGTGTTTAAAGCAGAACTTCAATTATTTCACAAAACTAAAAAAAAAAAAAAAAAAAAATTGTCCAGCACTTGTATAAAAAAAATGCTGTTCCCTGCATTAGATGGTGCTCTCCTGGGTTTATTGACAGCCAGCACTATTTACTCCACTTCCTCTGAGCCCAGACTGTCATGGACATACCCCTGAGGGCATGTGACCATGCCGGGTTGGGCTCATACCCTGTTTCCCCGAAAATAAGACCTAGCGTGATCGTCGGTGATGGCTGCAATATAGGCCCTACCCCCCAAATAAGCCCTACCACGTTTCCCCGAAAATAAGCCCTACCCTGACAATAAGACATACAAGGACTTTAACTAGGGCTTATTTGGGGGGGTAGGGCTTATATTGCAGCCATCACCAACAATCACGCTAGGTCTTATTTTCGGGGAAACAGGGTAGTATTGCAGTGAACAGTGCTTACAGGTCTTAGATATCTGAAGTAAGGACCACCCAAAGCCTACCCACCACGTGACATCACTGGACCAACCAGAAGACCCTTAGAGAAAGGTATGAATACTTTTTTTTTGTTTTTAATGCAGGGGGGGAGAAGTGGTGGGAGACCATTGAACATGAAGTTCTACATTAATAAGCTCAATTCCAACATTCTTCTATCATCATGTATAATTAATTGCTTTGTTATGCTGCTGTGTAACTTACACCACTTGGCGCCATTGAAGCACAGCTGAGCTACTAAAATCACCAAGGTAGGTTAAGACCTATTCAGTAAAAAAAAAAAAAAAAAATTCATAATCCAGTTATGAGGTGCTAAATCTATTTTTCTGTTTTAGATCAGGTAGGGAAGGGTTAGATTCTCTGCTGGGTTTTATTGCTTCTGAGTTTCCAGCAAGAGAGGTTCTTCTCACTTCCCGTTCCAGTGGCCATCAAGCCATTACTGTAAGCTGAACTTCCTTTTTACTTGTTTTCAAGTTCATTCTCCGTGTATACTCATACCACCTAAAAACTGGGTTCCACCGTCGCCACCAGGGTCTAGTAAATTATCCAATGGGGCGTACGGAGAGAAAGGAAACAGGAAGTTCAGCTAACAGCAATGGCATTGTGGATACCAGGGCCAGAAATGCAATGGCGTCCCTAGGGGGGGGGGGCAGAGGGGGGCCCTGACCCCCCCAACATTATGCTGTGCCCCACCAACACTAGGGCCCAGTGGCAAGACAACCTTTGCAACCCTAATAGTTCTCCCACTGCTTTGGACCCTTATATTTTCTTGGTATGCTGGTGACATATATCTCTTGTTTTCTGCCACCCTGGGGGGCCCCAATACAGTAGGAAGGGAGCTCACTGCAGAACATGTGAAAGGGCCGTTGTGGGGTCATAGTAAAGGGCCCCAGGATATATATATATATATATATATATATATATATCCTGGGGCCCTTTATATATATATATATATATATATATATATATATATATATAAAATTGCATTTTATAGTTGCCGCCCTACTTTTGTCCCTGTCCCCCCATGTGCCCCCCCTAAATATGAAAGCTGGAGACGCCACTGCAGAAATGAAAGCAAATCTCTCTAGTGGGGACACGGACAACAATAAATACTTGACAGAGTAAAATTTGGCTGAAGTTCCACTCTCAGTGTAGTAACCAATTGCAACCACTACCAATGGCATCTTTGCTCTTGCACTGTATTGCTTAGTAAACCAGAAATTCCCAGAGTTAATTGGTGATTTATTGGCTAGTCTTCAGGCTTGCTATAATTTAGAGGCCTTAGTGTCTAGCATTCATACAGACAAATACACTACAAATCGGGCTAGATACAAGATTTTCAGATAAGCTGACCCCCAAGATCCGTTAGGGTGCCACCTCCATTGACTCTATGGGCAATTCTAGCCATGTGTATTTTTATTTTTTTTAATATGATATTAATGATTGACAAGATCAGTTTTCTTTTTATTAATCAGTCAATCATAAAATTGTGAAAAAAAAAATCCTGTTGAAAAGTTTGTTCAATCTAGATTCAGCTTTTGATGGGCACATCTGGATAGATGTTAAGGATTAGGATCTACCTAAGAAAGTGGGTCACTCTGACACTATTTTTTCACGGTGGCCTGTTTGTAATGTATTGCTTTAAGATTATGTCTGGGCAAAGTTTAAAAAAAAAATTAAAAAATAATAAAAAATAAAAATAAATGGTAACTCTTTGCAATGCAAGCACAGTCCCTCATGCTTTGTCTCAATGCAAGAAATTCAGTGAGCTCCTAACTCTCTGTTTTGGCTGACAACACAGTTCCTCTACAGCACTGAAATCCTACGTAGTTGTGTTAGCCCTGCATGAGTTCCCTCTGCTAGACCAGGGGTCTCCAAACTTTGTAAAATAAGGGGCCAGTTTACTCTTCTTCAGACATAAGGGGGACCGGACTGGGGCCATTGGGAGTAGAAAATGTCCAAACGTCAGTGAATGGTGTCAGTGGGAGGAATAGCGCCCCGTCATTGGTGTCATTGGTCCCCATTGTTGGTGTCATTGGAACAAATTGTGCCCCATCGTTGGTGTCATTGTGAGGAATTGTGCCCCTTCATTGGTGTCAGTGGGGGGGGGATTATTTCCCATTGTTTGTATCAGTGGATAAAAATAGTGCCCCAAGGGCCGGATATAATCAAGCAAAGAACCGCATCTGGCCCCCAAGCCACCGTTTGGAGACCACTGTGCTAGACTAAAAAAACACCTCCCTGCTCCTTATATCAATGGAGGGTGTTCTGTAGCCTACTAGAAGAGAACCGGACAGGGCTGACAACACTGCATTTGATTTTAGTGCAGCTGAAGCATAGTTATCAGTTCATTACAGGTCTTAGGCACTCACTGAATTACTGGTAGATCAACAGGAATTTTGTTACTACTTTCAGCATTTTGTAAGATACCAAACATGGGGGAATGTGATGTGAGTGTACAGGGGGTCCCCGGGTTACAAACAAGATAGGGACTTTAGGTTTGTTCTTAAGTTGAATCTGTTTGTAAGTCGGAACAGGTAAATTTTTTAAGTGTAGCTCCAGCCAAAAAATCTATTTTTAAGTCTTTTAGATAACCCTTCCCTAGGCTATCACCCCTGTAACATTTGTTTTGCTGTCTGTGCCCCTGTTCAGAAGATTTCACCTCACTTTCTGTCCCAATGACAATTGGATTTTGAAAATTTGGGGTTATTAGGGAAATAAGGATTGGTGATAAAGCATCAGTGGAGACACCTTTTTCCCATGTTAACTCTTACAGGAGTGAATTTCCCTTCCTAGGGGTAGATTTCCTCTCACTTCCTGTTGTCTCCTTCCGTTTGTAAGTAGGAGTCGTTTGTAAGTCGGGTGTTTGTAAGTAGGGGACCCCCTGTATTGCTGAAAAATGCCAAATATATATTTTTTGTTCAGTCATACTCTTTAGGTTGAGTTCTGCAGACTGGTAGTAGATGATCCTGCAAGCTCATTCCAAACTGGCTGTCCCACCATCCAGGCCAAGAGTGTTGGACAGACTTATTAAAACCGAGACTAGTTTGCAAACATGTATTATGATATTTCTTCTTTGCTTTTATCTGGGTAGATGGTAGAAATTTCAAAAGTGAGTGCCAGTTTGTGTACAAAAATGCTTGATCATTACACCAATAATGAGCAGCCCAAAAAAGGTCAATGGACCCGTTTCCACCACTGTCTAAGGGTAGCATGATCTCAGATAGTGCTACCTTATATAACATTTTTTAAAAAGGAAAAAAAAGATTATTTCTTTCTTTCTCCCTGAACATTATAGAAGAACAAAATAAAAACCTGAGATACCTGAACCAACAAACACATTTAATAATAGGATCCAAAGCTTTTAATCAAGGGCCGACAAGTCCTAGAAGCCATCAAAGTTTATAACAACCTGTGCTACTAAAAACAACTTGTGGCTGACTTTTTATTCAAAAGTATGCTGCCCATTGCTTGGCCAGGAGCTGGTGACCCAACATAGGCTACTGGTAAACTGGCTATCTGGCTGCTTCTTTTTTTCATAGATAACATATGCAGTATAGCATAGATGTTACACTTTCAGATTGAAATATTGGTTTGTAGGGGATCTCCTCAAACTTTTGCTATGTAGTACACTGTTGAGCCTTTATGATGTCTGTCCATTTAAGAAAGCTTAAATATCTGTTAAAAAAGAAACACTTTTCTGGCCCATTCACACCAGTTTGGTCTGCTACGGTGTGTTGTGTATCATGTTATTGTGCTAAGCATTAGGGCAGCCCATTCATTCGTATAAAATCGACAAAAGACCACCAGACAGTAGTCTTGAGTCCATAAGGATTTATTACAGATACCAATGTGACAACAAGAAGATAAAGGGTATCCATCGTATTTTGGGGCTCAACCTTCATCAGAGGGTATAGGACTCTGTCTATAGATAACGACTATAAGGCTAGGGTCTATGGCAGTGTTTCTCAACTCCAGTCCTCAAGGCGCCCCAACAGGTCATGTTTTCAGGCTTTCCATTATTTTGCACAGGTGATTTGAGCAGTTTCACTGCCTTAGTAATTACCACAGCCATTTCATCTGAGGGAAATCCTGAAAACATGACCTGTTGGGGCGCCTTGAGGACTGGAGTTGAGAAACACTGGTCTATGGCACAATTATCTGAAGCACACATAGACCACAACTATTAATGTTTTTTCCCTGATTCAGAACACTTCCCAGGAGTCTTTAAAGAAAGTCCTAAGGAAAACATTGCCATTTGCTTTTTAAGCCTTGATGAAGGGGAGACTGTCGACTCTTGAAACACATTGGATACCCTTTATCTTCTAGTTATCCTATTGTTATCTGCAATGAATGACTATGGACACTTACGATGACTGTCAGGTGCTCTTTTAGGCAATGTCATTAGAATTTTCCATTTTGTCCCTTGGGAGGGTTCTGCATTGAGGTAGAGCTGCCAAGGTCTAGTCATCAAGCCCAACCAACACCTTCCTTTGGACAGACAAAAAATCCAAGTCCAGCACCTTCCATCTACTTTATCTGGGACATTCATTTGGATAGGCTGCCCAACACACCGTAACAGATCGAACATTGCGCATGCAGAATTTTCAGCAGTGACCCGCAACGCACATTAGTAGGCAAGGAGCGTTGGGGTGTCAGTCAGAGTGAACAAACACGCTAGCATGTGGGTGATATGAGGACCTTGCTGAAAAGCAAAACAAGGTAACATAATGTATTTAATAAGTTCTGTACAACTATTGTGTAAATGAATAAAGTTACGTGAAGGTAGATAAGCTTAGAGAAAAAATGGTTTGGGATACATTTATGATCAAATCTTAATAAATTTAATTTTAAATTTCACATTTATGAAAACTACACCTAGGACTTTGTTCATAAACCGTTTTTTCGAACTTCTAATGTTGACTCCCAAACCATGATGCCTCTGTGACACCACAGCCGTAAGGAAAATGCTATGGAGGGGTTTTTGGGGGGATTTCGTTTGCTTGCAGAGTTTACCCAGTTGTGTTAAAGTATATACAGAAAATAACGATGTTGTGTCTATGAGGGTCATTTTAAAAAAGCTTGGCAATGGTTCCCGACCATCACATTTGAATGGTTTCCTACATGTACAATGTATTGCTTGCTGGAAAAAAAATTATTGCAAAAATAATAAAATATAAATTATGTCTTACTTGTTTCCAGGTCCAAGCAAAATTATTTTTTATTTCTCTCTTTTTTATTGTATTTTGGACTCAAAAATACATGCAAAAATGATGCAAAGGGACACTACTATCTAAAAAAAAAAAAAATTAACTACGATATTTACATTGTACACAGGTCACTTTTCCATCTCTGCATGGCTGGCATTTACTGCATCACAAAGATTTAATCCTCCTACCCACACTTTCACAAAAAGAGGATCTGCTGGCCCCGCCTCCCCTCACCAGCACTGCCATCTTTGATGGTCCAGCGTGTCCGCAGATGTGCCTAAGGCCTCGTTTACACTTGCTTCAAAATGTGGCATTGGATACGCTTTTTTAAAGCACTCTGAATGCCAATTAAAGCTGCTCTCAGTAAATAAAATGGTTACCTTACAGTCCTGTTCACACTGTTGTCTTTGCTACGCTTCAAACATTATAGCCTATGTTGCTTTCTTGCTGCTTCGCAGCGTTTCCAAAGTTTCAGAGTTAGCTTCACTTTGTTTTGAAGGTATTGCAAGTATGAGATATCCCAGAACGCACTGGGAAACCAACAAGAAAACCATAAAGACATAATCAGCAGTCACTTTCGGAAGGTGAGTGAGGAATGGAGAGAGAGGAGGATCAGCAAACCAGAGGAGCAGCAGAGCTGGGGTTTACTACTGAGCTGGAGATCAGCAGAGCTGAGGGTTACTACTGAGCTGGAGATCAGCAGGGCTGAGTGTTACTACTGAGCTGGAGATCAGCGGAGCTGAGGGTTACTACTGAGCTGGAGATCAGCGGAGCTGAGGGTTACTACTGAGCTGGAGATCAGCGGAGCTGAGGGTTTACTACTGAGCTGGAGATCAGCAGAGCTGAGGGTCACTACTGAGCTGGGGATCAGCGGAGCTGAGGGTTTACTACTGAGCTGGAGATCAGCGGAGCTGAGGGTTACTACTGAGCTGGAGATCAGCGGAGCTGAGGGTTTACTACTGAGCTGGAGATCAGCAGAGCTGAGGGTTACTACTGAGCTGGAGATCAGCGGAGCTGAGGGTTACTACTGAGCTGGAGATCAGCGGAGCTGAGGGTTACTACTGAGCTGGAGATCAGCGGAGCTGAGGGTTTACTACTGGGCTGGAGATCAGCAGAGCTGAGGGTTACTACTGAGCTGGAGATCAGCAGAGCTGGGGTTTACTACTGAGCTGGAAATCAGCAGAGCTGAGGGTTACTACTGAGCTGGAGATCAGCAGAGTTGGGGTTTACTACTGAGCTGGAGATCAGCAGAGCTGAGGTTTACTACTGAGCTGGAGATCAGCAGAGCTGAGGTTTACTACTGAGCTGGAGATCAGCAGAGCTGAGGGTTACTACTGAGCTGGAGATCAGCAGAGCTGAGGGTTACTACTGAGCTGGAGATCAGCGGAGCTGAGGGTTTACTACTGAGCTGGAGATCAGCAGAGTTGGGGTTTACTACTGAGCTGGAGATCAGCAGAGCTGGGGTTTACTATTGAACGGGGCAACCCAGGTGCAGTTTAGAAGTTATCCAAAACCTCAGCGGCCGGACCCCCTCCCAACAAAAATGCTCTAGGTCCCTACCAAGTCTACCACGAGCCCAGCTACCAGTGGTACTTTTTGATCTTTTTAAACATGTTATCAATTTTCCTGAGTATTTTATCTCTAACACCAAAATTGTTAGGATACTGACTATGACCTTATTATCATCTAATTACATTACCTTATTGCCGGCATCACTCTATTAGCCACACCCAGTTCTGTGCAGGGAACAGCGTATATAATAATGATAATGATCAACACAGATCAAGTCTAAACACTTTTCATTCATTTTTGGCTTGTACAAGATCTTAAATACACAGGATGAGAGGGGTGTTATTAATTATATTCCACCAATAAATGGTACATGTTCAAATGACATGTTTCCTTTATAAACCTCCTTATTCAATTAATCAATTATAATGATACATATATTTAGAATTCTTTACATCACTGTATCTGAGCAAAACTATTATGTCACTTAGAATATATTAAAAAAAAACCCTATGGTTTCCTGTTAGCCCAGACACATTGTCTGGTACATATGCAAGTTCCTCATATCAAGTTTCAACTTTAACACAGGCTTACTTTTTAATATATTTAAACCTTACTGCTAAGCAAAATAATACATTTAAAGGAGCAATTCAGCCTTAGGTTCCAATAACATCGCACAAAGCAGTGTAGACATTAGGAGGGCTTTTACAAGACCCTTTCAAGCAGAGCTGGGGGTTACTACTGAGTGGGGATCAGCATAGCTGGGGGTTACTAATGAGAGGGGCAAAGCTGAGGTTACTACTGAGTTGGGGATCAGCAGAGTTAGGGGTTACTACTGAGCGGGGGATCAGCAGAGCTGGGGGTTACTAATGAGAGGGGATAAGCAAAGCTGAGGGTACTACTGAGTTGGGGATCAGCAGAGTTAGGGGTTACTACTGAGTGGGGCATCAGCAGAGCTGGGGGTACTACTGAGCAGGGGATCTGCTGAACGAGGGTATTAATAAGCTGGGGATCTGCTGAACAAGGGTAATAATAAGCTGGGGATCTGCTGAATGGGGGTAGTAATGAACTGGGGATCTGCTAAACAGGGGTACCAATGAACTGGGGATATGCTAAACAGGGGTACTAATGAGCTGGGGATCTGCTGAACAGGGGTACTAATGAGCTGGGGACCTGCTGAACAGGGGTACTAATGAGCTTGGGAATCTACTGAACAGGGGTACTAATGAGCTGGGGAATCTACTGAACAGGGGTACTAATGAGCTGGGGAATCTACTGAACAGGGGTACTAATGAGCTGGGGAATCTACTGAACAGGGGTACTAATGAGCTGGGGAATCTACTGAACAGGGATTCTACTCAGCTGGGGGGCTCTACTTGGCCCCTTTAAAACAAATAGAAAATCAACACACACACAGGGCATTTGCCAAGCTTTATTAAACCTTCACAGAAACATCAAAAACACATCAAAAAAGCACGTTGAAGCGGTAGGTAGGAAGCATGTATGTTAAAGTAGAAGCAAGTGTAAATGAGCCCTAAGGGTTCTGCCCAGCCTTCGGGACCCTACAGAGCCCTGCAGCACATCTCCACAACCGCTGAGTTTCTCTGTGCATGCGCCTACAGAGTCGGGACCTCCTTAGTTGTGCCATCTTCGTGCACATGCAAGGGAAATCCCCAAGCATGCACAGATGTGATGATGGTCTCTGCTGGGTCCCAAAGGCCATGCAGATCCCTTCAGAATGTTTGTGCATGCTTGCAATTGAGCACAACATCATTCTTGCCTTGCAGCACAAAAAAGTCGAAAGTGCTATAAAAAAAAGATTCCATTTGAGGGAGGAGGCTGGAGCCTGGTGCAAAGAATTTGTCTTTTGGGGTAAAGTAAGTAAAGGCATATTTATTTATTATTATTATTTTATTATTATTCAGGATTTATATAGCGCCAACAGTTTACGCAGCGCTTTACAATATAAAAAGGGAGACAATACAGTTATAATACAATACAATAGGATTAAGAGGGCCCTGCTCAGAAGAGCTTACAATCTAATAGATATTTAGTTTTGTTTTGGCTAGAGGAGGAAATGACTAGAGCCTCTGCCAGTCTTTTATTGCTGGATAGCTCTAGAATTGCAATGCAAGCCGTTGTGGCCCATAGTGCAGGTTTTTTAGGGGTTAAAACAGGCAGTGGAGAGGCAACATAACGCCTCCTCACTGCTGGTCAGGTGCCTTTAAAAAGGCGATCCATCATGGATTGCTCTTCAGAAAGCAATGCAAATGTAAACAAACCCTTAGGCCCTGGGGCGGACTCCATTTGGATCAGTTGATGGGAGCAGACAGTCCATGTCTGCTTAGTTTCTGCAGAGCGAACACAAACAGAGCCCTCTCTGATCTATGGGCAGCCAGGAATAAATGGGGTCCGTTGTCTATTTACACCCAACTACCCTCTGAACCGATTCACCTAGACAGGAGTGGATAGATCACCTTCCATTTCTTTTTATTGGAGGTAGGCGGGTGTAAATGGACACAAGCCTGTTTACACTGGCCGGTCCATAGGGATGCATGGACTATGTGATCAGGTCCAACTGAAAAACTGACCTGAGCTGGATCACCATGTGAAAGGGGCCGATGATTTATCCTCACTTTGGAAACATTTCCTCCTGCTTCCTGTTGTATCTCTGTGAGGCGTTATCTCCCTAGAGTTACACAGACAGTATCCTGGCTGAGGTTTAAAGCGTATGTCAAGTAGAGCTGCCACCTCATCCCTTTAAACCCGAACACATATGAATTACACAGGTTCTGAGGCTAATTAAATGCAGGTAAGGCACCATGTGAGTTTAATTACCACCTTAATCAGCCACAGAACCTGTGTAATTCATATGTGTTCAGGTTTAAAGGGATGAGGTGGCAACCATAATGTCAAGCCAAAGACTTTTTCTCTAGTAGGAAATGAGGAGAACTTCTGCTGCATTGTTACTGCTATCTGGACAACCATTTGATTTTTCCTTGCTTCCTGTTCTGCTGAATATGGTTTTAAAAAAAAAGAGGAAGTGAGGGAAAATCTAAAAACAGAGACATAGACAGCAATACAATTCTGACAGGTGTTCTAGCCTTCCTCAGTCTACACACCATTAAAAAATTTTTTATTTTATTTCTCTCTGCATTGCAGGTGGAGAGTAACCGTCACTTCCTGTATGGTAAAACATTGTTAGCTGGACAGGAAGTGAAGGTAAATCTCACTAATTGATACAAGTTAAAAAATGGCAAGGGAGTCTAATCTTTCTCCACCAAATAAAAAAAAAGTTTTGGCTGGACATTCACTTTAAGGCCACATTTTCACGGGTGCCGAGGCCTGTAGACTGTAAATGGACCATTTATTTGTTCACCTTGAGCCTTAGGGTGCTATGTAAGTGTATGGGGATGTAGCAGCTGCTTGGATATAGTTACTTGTTCTAGTTGTGGATGTCGGTGCGGGTGAGCAGCCCCAAATGCACTGTCTACAGCAGGGGTCCTCAAACTTTTTAGACAGGGGGCCAGTTCACGGTCCCTCAGTCGGTTGGGGGGCCGCACTATAGTTTAAAAAAAATATGAATTCCTAAATTCCTATGCACACATCTTTTTTGTAGTGCAAAAGAATAAAAGAATGAGTAATAAATAATAATATATATATAGGGGATGGACAGGGGGACAGAGGGGTGGACAGGGGGACAGTGGGGTGGACAGGGGGACAGTGGGGTGGACAGGGGGACAGTGGGGTGGACAGCGGGACAGTGGGGTGGACAGCGGGACAGTGGGGTGGACAGGGGGTGGACAGAGGGGTGGACAGAGGGGTGGACAGGGGGTGGACAGTGGGACAGAGGGGTGGACAGAGGGGGGACAGGGGGGGGGACAGAGGGGTGGACAGGGGGACAGAGGGGTGGACAGAGGGGTGGACAGGGGGGTGGACAGGGGGTGGACAGAGGGGTGGACAGGGGGGTGGACAGAGGGGTGGACAGAGGGGTGGACAGAGGGGGGGACAGAGGGGGGGACAGAGGGGGGGACAGTGGGGTGGACAGAGGGGGGGACAGAGGGGGGGACAGAGGGGGGGACAGTGGGGTGGACAGAGGGGGGGACAGTGGGGTGGACAGGGGGACAGAGGGGGGGACGGGTGGACAGGGGGACAGAGGGGTGGACAGAGGGGGGACAGGGGGACAGAGGGGTGGACAGGGGGACAGAGGGACAGAGGGACAGTGGGGTGGACAGAGGGACAGTGGGGTGGACAGAGGGACAGAGGGGTGGACAGAGGGGGGACAGGGGGACAGTGGGGTGGACAGGGGGACAGAGGGGTGGACAGAGGGGGGACAGGGGGGGGGACAGAGGGGTGGACAGGGGGACAGAGGGGTGGACAGGGGGGTGGACAGGGGGGTGGACAGAGGGGTGGACAGAGGGGGGGACAGAGGGGGGGACAGAGGGGGGGACAGTGGGGTGGACAGAGGGGGGGACAGTGGGGTGGACAGGGGGACAGAGGGGGGGACAGAGGGGTGGACGGGTGGACAGGGGGACAGAGGGGTGGACAGAGGGGGGACAGGGGGACAGAGGGGTGGACAGGGGGACAGAGGGACAGAGGGACAGTGGGGTGGACAGAGGGACAGTGGGGTGGACAGAGGGACAGAGGGGTGGACAGAGGGGGGACAGGGGGACAGTGGGGTGGACAGGGGGACAGAGGGGTGGACAGGGGGACAGAGGGGTGGACAGGGGGACAGTGGGGTGGACAGGGGGACAGAGGGGTGGACAGGGGGACAGAGGGGTGGACAGGGGGACAGAGGGGTGGACAGGGGGGTGGACAGGGGGACAGAGGGACAGTGGGGTGGACAGGGGGACAGGGGGACAGAGGGGTGGACAGGGGGACAGTGGGGTGGACAGAGGGGGGACAGGGGGACAGTGGGGTGGACAGGGGGACAGAGGGGTGGACAGGGGGACAGAGGGGTGGACAGAGGGGGGACAGGGGGACAGTGGGGTGGACAGAGGGGGGACAGTGGGGTGGACAGGGGAGTGGACAGGACAGGGGGGTGGACAGTGGGGTGGACAGGGGGGTGGACAGGGGGACAGTGGGGTCCTCACTTGTTCGTAGGCTGTTGCTTGAAGCCTCCGCTCGTCACTCTTCGCGCCTCCTGTCTCCTCCTGTCTCCGTGCGGGACTGTGCTGGGAACTACACTTCCCAGCATGCAACGCGCACACGGAGCCCTCCATTACTGGTGTGGGGGAGGCGGCTTGAGCGGAGCGGTGCGGATATGCTCCCTGCCGAAGCCGAGCCGACCTGGCCCCGGCCAGAGCCTGGATTGTCGGGAATCTGGCCCTGGGTGCATTGGGCCGGATAAATGTCCTCGGCGGGCCGCATGTGGCCCGCGGGCCGTAGTTTGAGGACCCCTGGTCTACAGCCTCAGTGCCAATGTAAATGAGGCCTATCTATTCCACTCAATCCAATCCAAAAAAGCAAAGTTTTGCCTTTAGATATACAGTGCTATTCATGATTATTCTGAGTATTTCCTTACCAAGGAGCCCACAGGTGCTGCGGGCAAGGCAGCAAATAATCCACATTCTTACCTCCCCCAATGAAGTCTGCACATGCCAAGAGGGAATAACTGGGAAGGCCACATAATATTGTTATGTGGCATCATCAATAGGGTTGCCACCTCATCCCTTTAAAACCAAACACATATGAATTACACAGGTTCTGTGGCTGATTAATGTGGTAATTAAACTCACTTGGTGCCTTATCTGCATTAAATGAGCCTCAGAACCTGTGTAATTCATATGTGTTCGGGTTTAAAGGGATGAGGTGGCAATCCTAATCATCAATAACCCCAGACACAACCGGGAGCGGACACACCCTTCCTCCTCCTGCTCCAGGCCAATCACAGAAATGTTAAGATGGATCACCCTGCAGCTGCCCGGCCTGAGGACACCATTGTTTAGGCTGGAAAGAAATCAGAGACACATTCTTTTAACTGAGGGCAAAATCAGGGACATTTTTTTCCAAGGGTCAGCCCCATTTACTCTGTACAGGTCACAGTGCCCGTGTGAATGAGGCCTTAGCCACTTCTTCTCTTCATGCACTCGCTCCAGCATCAGCTGCACATCATTGCTCTGGACTGTCTTCCTAACGATGACAACATTGGACAACACCTGCACAATCTGTGTCATCAAGGCCACCTGTAGTCTCCACCAAGGCCATACACTATATTGCCAAAAGCATTGGGACACCTGCCTTTACAGGCACATGAACTTTAATGGCACCCCAGTCTTAGTCTGTAGGACTAAACAGTTTCAACTCTTCTGGGAAGGCTGTCTGCAAATTTTAGGTGTGTGTCTATGGGAATGTTTGGCCATTCTTCCAGAAGCACATTTGTGAGGTCAGGCACTTATGTTGGACAGGAAAGCCTGGCTCAAAGTCTCGAAGACATTTTGGACAATTTAATGCTCCCAACTTTGTGGGAACAGTTTTGGGGATGGCCCCTTCCTGTTCCAACATGACTGCGCACCAGTGCACAAAGCAAGGTCCATAAAGACATGGATGAGCGAGTTTGGGGTGAAGGAACTGGACTGTCCTGCATAGAGTCCTGACCTCAACCCGATAGAACACCTTTGAGATTAATTCGATCGGAGACTGCAAGCCAGGCCTTATCGTCCAACATCAATGCCTGACCTCACAAATGCGCCTCTGGAAGAATGGTCAAACATTCCCATAGACACACTCCTAAACCTTGTGGACAGCCTTCCCAGAAGAGTTGAAGCTGTTATAACTGCAAAGGATGGACCAACTCAATATTGAACCCTACGGACTAATGCCCCGTACACACGGTCGGATTTTCCGATGGAAAATGTCCGATCGGAGCGTGTTGTGGGAAATTCCGACCATGTGTGGGCTCCATCGGACATTTTCCATTGGATTTTCCGACACACAAAGTTGGAGAGCAGGAGATAAAATTTTCCGACAACAAAATCCGTTGTCGGAAATTCCGATCGTGTGTACACAAATCCGACGGACAAAGTGCCACGCATGCTCAGAATAAATAAAGAGATGAAAGCTATTGGCCACTGCCCCATTTATAGTCCCGACGTACGTGTTTTACATCCCTGCGTTTAGAACGATCGGATTTTCCGACAACTTTGTGCGACCGTGTGTAGACAAAACAAGTTTGAGCCAACATCCGTCGGAAAAAATCCTAGGATTTTGTTGTCGGAATGTCCGAACAAAGTCCGACCGTGTGTACGCCCTATAAGACTGGGATGCCATTAAAGTTCATGTGTGTGTAAAGGTAGGTGTCCCAATAGTTTTGGCAATATAGTGTATGTAATGCCGCGTACACACGAGCGGACTTTACGGCATACTTTGCCCCGCGGACTTTGACGGACTTTACGACGGACTTTCCGAATGAACGGACTTGCCTACACACGATCAACCAAAGTCCGACGGATTCGTACGTGATGACATATGACCAGACTAAAACAAGGAAGTTCATAGCCAGTAGCCAATAGCTGCCCTAGCGTCGGTTTCTGTCCTTCGAACTAGCATACAGACGAGCGGACTTTTCGACTGGACTCGAGTCCATCGGATAGATTTGAAACATGTTTCAAATCTAAGTCCGTCAAACTTTTGAGAAAACAAAGTCCGCTGGAGCCCACACACGATCGAATTGTCCGACGAAATCGGGTACGCCGGACCAAGTATGCCGTAAAGTCCGATCGTGTGTACTTGGCATAACAGGGTGACAACACAGGAACAGGGCTAGTAGGTAGTTGTCACCTCATACCAGGAAGTGTCTGAACAAGGACCTTTACAGAAAGATCATCAGAATGCTACAGATTTAAAATGATTGATAATACCTTAAGAAATGACATACTGGTCCTGATTGGGTTTAGATCTACTATAAAGGGTAAGGAAACTTTTAGGGACCAGTCACACCAGACTTGTTCAGATGCAATTTATCAAAGCATTCCCAATGCACAGACAGGAAAATAGCAATGGTTTCCAATGAGACAAGTTCACGTCATTGTAGTTTGTTGCAGTACGCTGAAAAAAGTACTACAGGGTGTTTTTTTGCGCAACATGGATACACTCAACGCAAAGTATCTTTGAGGAAAAAAAAATGAAAGTGGAAAAAAAGCAACAAAAAGCTTTTTAACCACTTGCCGACCAGCCGCCGTTATTATACTGCGGCAGGTCGGCACGATCCCATGAAACGTCATGGCTGTACGTCGGCTCCTTTAAGCGGGATAGCAGGCGCGCGCATGCCCGCTGCATTGCGTGGGGGCAATGCTCGTGGCCGGCGGTCGTGCACAATCGTGGGCAGGAGAGGCAGAACAGGGACGTGTGTGTGAAAACACACACATCCTCGTTCTGTAAGTTGAGGAGAGGCAGATCGTGAGTTCACAATAGCTAGGAACCACGATCTGTCATCTCCTATAGTCAGTCCCCTCCCCCCACAGTTAGAACACACAGTCAGGGAACACTGTTAACCCCTTTGATTGCCTCCTAGTGTTAACCCCTTTCCTGCCAGTGACATTTACACAGTAATCAGTGCATTTTTATAGCACTGATCGCTGTATAATTGTCAATGGTTTCAAAAATGTGTCAAAAGTGTCCGATGTGTCCTATAATGTCGCAGTCCCTGCCATTACTAGTAAAAAAAAATAATAATAAAAATGCCACTTTTCACCCATAGCCTGCCACCAGATGCAGTGTGCCACTTTCCACCCAGGTGCGGAGTAGGAAGTTAAATCTTCCCCGCTGTGAATGCTGGGGCTCTGCCTCTCTCCTCCTTATGATGTCACTGGTTGCTAGATGCAAGGCTGAGCGGCAGCTAGCAACCATTTGGGTACTGAGCCAACGGCTCATGTAAAAGGGGTCTCACCAGCCAGGGGTCCACCACAGGCTGTCAGTGAGTGACAGCAGCGATGTGAGGGATATTTTAGAGGGCATCAGATCGGGTCAGGGCCAGGGGGCAATTCCGGGACACTGTATTGTCCCGGAATGAGGACAGACCTGCTAATTGCGGGATTGTCCTGGGCAATCCGGGACACATGGGCACCCTACCCCCTGCCCTGTACAGGGCCTCCACATGCTGGTTACATCTGTGCTGGTGTGGGGTGCTTGGCTCCCATGCCCCAAGTGCACTAGGGCTCTTTACATCCTGGCTTATAACTAGGCCCTGACTCACCCATGACATCACTGCAGGAGGGCTCTGACTAAAAGTGGCCTGGCCCCTGATGACACCGTGGGGTTGATTTACTAAAACTGGACAGATGCAGCTGTGCCTAGTAGCCAATCAGCCTTTAACTTCAGCTTGTTCAATTAAGCTTTGCCAAAAAAAAAAAAAAAATGGAAACTGATTGGTTTCTGTGCAGAGCTGCACCAGATTTTGCACTCCCCAACATTAGTAAATCAACCCCTTTCTGCTGTAACCAGGCACTATTCTGGCAGAGAGTCACCTAGTGGCAGACTAGCTAGCTGCACCTGCATACAGGCTTCTTCACCTAATGTCTGTGCATGCGCAGTATGGCCCCATAGGCTTCTATTATCCGGATAGGAGCAGATGCGTTTGTAAGGCTACATCTGCCTGGGGGATAAGGGGAGAAAGCTAAAGAAACTTTGTTTTATTACCCTTTAAGGACGCATGATCTTTTTCTGTTATGTCCCACTCACGGTATTTAATACTCAAATAAAATGTAGATACAGGATTAAATGAGGAATTAGAACAAAAAAGCCATTTTAATATAAGCTGCAAGCATGAAACATTTGTGCACAGAGACAATAGGATCAATACAGATACTGTAGCTAACACACCAGGATAATTGTAGTGCTCACTCCCGAAGGGGCTGCTGAGAATATGCACAGGTCTCCATAACTAGTACAGAGGCTTCCTGCCACAGACATAGTTCCATGCACACCGACAATACAGGCTCAGTCCGGGACGGGGTGTCAAACTCAATTTCATTGCAGACCGCATCAGCAATATGATTGTCCTTAAAAGGGCCAGTTGTGTCTGTAAGACTATATAAGGTGCAGAAACTCAAACATCCCCCCCCCCCCCCCCTGCTTTGAAGAGTGGGTGTGGGCAAATTGCACTAACAGTGGGAGGCAGGCAATAAATACCAGGGGTGCAGTATGTGCGGAGTTCAGGGATGCGCTATGCACAGAGTGCAGGGTTAAGGGGTGTGCTATGTACAGCGCGTAGAGTTCAGGGGTGCGCTATGTATAGGATTACCACCTGCTCGGGATTCACCTGGACGGTTCAGGTTTTGAATCATGTGTCCGGGTTTCAGTCCACCTGAAACCCGAATACATTATTCAGACAGGAATGTGGCTCAGAACAGGGCTTGACGGAAAGGTGAGGGGGCACTATGTGTACCACATTACTATTCTCTTTGGAGTGCCCAAAGGTTTCCCAGGTCTGTTACAATCCTATAGTGTATATTAAAAAAAAAAAAAAAAATTAATGTGCGCCGCTAAAGTGTTCGGGTTTGGCTCGAAAAAAAAGTGGCAACCCTAGCTATGTACAGAGTGCAGGGTTAAGGGGTGCGCTATGTACAGAGTGCAGCATTCAGAGTTGCTCTATGTACAGAGTGCAGTGTTAAGGGGTGTGCTATGTACAGAGTGCAGAGTTCAGGGGTGCTTATGTGCAGAATTCAGGGGTGCGCTGTGTACATACTGCAGTGTTGATGAGTCAACTACATACAGAGTACAGGGTTTAGGGATGTGCTATGTACAGTATACTGGGTTCAGCTCTCTTTCACAGGCTGTCCACATCTCACCTCCACCCCTCCCCCTGGGGGCAAAGCCCACTTAAAGTGGTCTGGCAGGCCTTGTGTTTGGCACATGTGGTCTAGGGGATTTCTTTTCGTGAATTTATTACAGAAACCTTGAACAGGAGGGGATTTAGGGGTTTAGGATACTCCAAAACAATAATCACAAATAAACAAGAGGACAAGCTTCAACACAAATCCTTATAGCTGCAGACACAGATGCATGTCCCACAGTGGGTCTTTCTCAAATGGTCCCAGGAGCTGACTGCCACGGGCTTCCACATGACACTCTTCAGTAAGGGAGACAAAAGATCCTACTCCAGACCAGAAATCCAGGACAGTGCCCTCCAGCAAAAATCCCTTTGGCAATCTTTTTTAGGCCCTCAGCCTAGCACCTGCTGAGGCCCAACTGCAATTCCTGTACTACAATAGCTGCCTCCCAGGGACAGCAGCCCCAGGGTAAGTGCCTCCTTACAGAAGAAGAAGAACCCTCTGGAAAGGCCTCCTAAACATAGGCGTGCGCACAGGGTGTGCCGGGGGTGCCCAGGCACACCCTAATAACCCCGTGCACATTAGTGTTATCGCTCTGTGTAGCAGCAGAAACAGGGGAAAGATCTCCCTCTTACCGGCTCTGCCATAAGAGAAGTGTTTATGCTCTTCTCTTTCACTGTGCTGGCAGGGAGATCAATGTGCCGGGGTCATATATATGTAGACACCCGCACACGCATGTGTGTTTGAGCTTAAGTGTGCACACCCTAATGCAATAGGCTGCGCACACCTATGCTCCTAAACATTTATCACCTCCCCAGCCACCTGCTGGACACCTCCTCCAAGGATTGGCTAAGGTATGATAAATATTTTTGATTGACCCTGCTGTTCTGTCTTCTGGAAGTTTCTTCCAGAAACAGGCAAGGGCAACCAGTCATCCAGTTTAGGAAACCCTGACCTGACTAAAAGGACAGATCCCTTGCTCCGCTGACTACAGTGAAGCCAAAAACTCAAATTTAGCCTAACAGGGGCAGGGTGCTACATCTGTTTTAAAAAAAAGTGGCAGTTATTTTCAGTTGAGTCTGAGAATGATATTTGAAAATGATAGTCACAAGGCTGAAAATAGAGTGCCTTACGCTGGTGTTAAAGAGTTGTGAATTGAGCCTATTGCTTACAACCTTTTTTTTCCTTGAATGTACTGTTTCAATGAATGTAATAGCATTCTAGAAAACCTCTATGGGTGGGTGCAATGTTTTTTCCCACACCTGTGGCAGATGCACATGAAGGTTTCAGAGCAGAGACTTCTAGGTAGAAGTGATCCTGCCTAGAAACATCGAGCTGCAACCACAAACCAACAACTTGGCTTGTGGTTGTGGCATAGCCCTTGGTTAAATTTGCAGGGCACATGAAGCAAAGCTTTGCAGCCGTGGCATGTGTAGAGTCCCCTCCAGCTGCGATCAGGTGGGCCCTTGCCCTACATAGCTGTTGGTAAATCTAGAGGGTATTGTATAATCAGATTGTTCCGAGGGAGCCGAAGAGAAGAGGGTACACAATAATGTTTGAAGCCACCTAAGGTGGACAACTCCTTTAACCTCTCACATGAATACAGGAAGGCTCCAGGGACAAAGAAGATATTAGAAATAAGAAAACAAAAATCTAGTTAGTGATGCAAAGAGCACAATCTGCTTCGGGAAAACAGCGAGGGGGAATCCTGGAAACGTCTGCCAGCGCTGAGACTTCCCTGCAATTTACCGTATAGGGTTGGCATAGCAACCAGTGTGCGCTGAGAGCGGCGATCAGTGGGGAATTCTGTCTATTGTGCGCCATTGTTCCGTATGAGCTGGCTGCCAATATCTGTTCTCAGCTGAGCGCGGTGATTAGGAAATGACATGCCCCCCCCCCAGGCTTATCTGCATAACAACTGAACGCAGAAGTATGGAAAGATATGTGTATTATTAATATTAATATTATTATTATACAGGATTTATGTAGCGCCAACAGTTTACGCAGAGCTTTACAATAAAAAAGGGGGGAAAGTACAATTACAATACAGTTCAAAACAGAAGGAATTGGAGGGCCTTGCTCATGGAGCTTACAATCTAAACGATGTATGTGTGAGTATTTTTGTGTGTAATGTGTAGAAATGGTTATGTGTGCAGATGTGCATGCATACGATTAGCTCTTCTGTGCGTGCATGACTGTGTGGGGGTAGGGGTGATAGACGTGCACGTCCATGTATAAGGATACACACCCTGCATTTGCCACCAGCAAGAATCTGCGAATTTGTGCATCTGAAATGACAAGTGCGTGAAAATAGCTGCAGCCGCTCAGCCCAAAACAATGAAAGGCTGATGGCGGCCTAAGCCATCCGCAGGCGCTTGTCATTTCAGATGCTGTTGATGAGTTAAATACTGTACATACAGAGTACAGGGTTTAGGGGTGTGTTATGTACAGTCCAAAGGGTTCAGCTTTCTTTCATAGGCAGTCTACATCTCACCTCCACCCCTCCACCCGGGGGCAAAGGCCACATGAAATGGTCTGGTGGACCAGACTCAGCCCGCAGGCATTCTGTTTGACACGTGGTCTAGGGGATTTCTTTTTGTGAATGTATTGCAGCAAACTTGATCAGAAGGGGATTTGACACACATGAATGTCCCACAGTAGGTCTTTCTCACATGTTCCTAGGAGCTGACTGTCACCCAGCTTCCACATGAAACTCTTCAGTAAGGGAGACAAAAGATCTTTCTCCAGACCAGAAATCCAGGACAGTGCCCTCCAGCAAAAATCCCTTTGGCAATCTTCTCCAGGCCCCCGGCCTAGCACCTACTGAGGATCAACTGCAATTTCTGTACCACAACAGCTGTCTACCAGGGGCAGCAGCCCCAGGAGAAGGGTCTCCTTGCTGAAGATGAAGAAACCTCTTGAAAGGCCTCCCAAATATTTATCACCTCCCCAGCCACCTGCTGGACACCCTCCCCCAAGGATTGGCTGAGGTATGATAAATAGCCGCAGCTATTTTTGTTAATGTAGCCAGCTATAGCCTGCAGTGATGGGCGTATTTTGTGTGTGTCCAGCCACGATCACCACAGTTCATTTGTGTGTCTGTAAGCATGTGTGCATTAATGTGTGTGTGTGTGTGTGTGTATCCGTGATTGCATTGTTCTTTGTTGCAATATAAAATGGTGATCTGCTATGAAACAAATATATTTAATATAAATAAGCAGGGCTTTTTTTCTCAGAGGATAGGTGCAGGAACTCCCCTCCAGCAACATAAGACCCCCCCCCCCTCCCCCACTAGCAACAATAGACCCACCCAGCAATAAATGACCTCCACGCAAAAACAGTTTCCCACCAGCGACAATAGATCCCCCGGAAGCGAGCATCAACAGACCCTCCAGCACACCCCAGCACTCCTTGCCATTACATAAATTCATTGCTGGAGGTGCCAAAACTGCATTCCCCCACGTTCCTGCTGAAAAAAATCCCTGTATATAAGAAAAACATACACTAAGCCCCCTTTCACACCGGTGTGACTTAGAAATTGCGCTACTTTACAGCCGCACATCAGTGCAATTTGCACTGTCGATTTCACTGCGGCTTGAGTCTTCATTTAAAGTCGTAAATATTTACACACCACTTTTCCTATAATAAGGCTTACCTGTAGGTACTGAAAATATCTCCTAAACCTGCACGGTTTAGGAGAAATTTACCATATACGCTTGCGTCATGAAGAAAGGGCCCTCCGTGCCATTTCTAAAGGGACCGTGCTGTGACCGCCGGCTCCCGCGCAAATTTGTGGGAGTGACATCACACAACTCCGGCCAGTCACAGAGCTGGAGTCCATGGAAAGAAGAGGGGTAAAGATGGACGCGGCCACCAGCGGGGACATTGCGGGCTTTGTTTGCAGGTAAGTGCAACACAATGGGCTGGTATGCAATGCATACTAGCACATTATGCTTTTACTTTGCAGGGGAAAAAAGAGTAAGTAAAGCCCATCAGGAGTGAAATCAGAAAAAAAGTACAGCAGGAGCATTTTTGAAAGTCTGAGTTGCGGCTATTCAAACGGTTCCATTGTCAGCAATGAGGTGCGACTTGTCATGCCATTTGGAATTGTCAAATCGCATGACAAATCGCACCGGTGTGAATAGGGGCTTAGGGCTTGTTTACACCCAAATGCAGCTAGGTGTGTGTGTTTTTTTTTTAAACACATACTGAGTAGGGATGAGCCGAACACCCCCCGGTTCGGTTCGCACCAGAACCCGCGAACGGACCGCAAGTTCGCACGAACGTTAGAACCCCATTGACGTCTATGGGACTCGAACGTTCGAAATCAAAAGTGCTCATTTTAAAGGCTAATTTGCATGGTATTGTCCTAAAAAGGGTTTGGGGACCCGGGTCCTACCCCAGGGGACATGTATCAATGCAAAAAAAACTTTTAAAAACGGCCGTTTTTTCGGGAGCAGTGATTTTAATGATGCTTAAAGTAAAAAAAAAAAAGTGAAATATTCCTTTAAATATCGTACCTGGGGGGTGTCTATAGTATGCCTGTAAAGTGACGCGTGTTTCCCATGTTTAGAACAGTCCCTGCACCAAATGTCATTTTTAAAGGAAAAAATCTCATTTAAAACTGCTTGCGGGTTTAATGTCATGTCGGGTCATGGCAATATGGATGAAAATCAGTGAGACAAACGGCATGGGTACCCCCCAGTCCATTACCAGGCCCTTTGGGTCTTGTATGGATATTAAGGGGAACCCCGCACCCAAATTAAAATAAGGAAAGGTCCCTATATACTCTGAACAGCAGTATACAGGCGGTGCAAACAAGACAGGGACTGTAGGTTTGTTGTTAAGTAGAATCTGTTTGTAATTTTGAACATTTTTAATGTGTTTAGCTCCAGCCAAAAAATCTTTTCTAAGCTTTTTGGAAAACATAGGGAAGGGTTATCACCCCTGTGACATTTGTTTTGCGTCTTTCCTCCTCTTCAGAAGATTTCACCTCACTTTTTTGTCCCAATGAAAAATGTTTTTTGAAAATTTGTGTTTTTTTGTGGAACAAGGATTGGAAAGCATCAGTGGAAAGGAAAAATTGTTTTCCCATATTAACTCTTACAGGAGAGAATTTCCCTTCCTTAGGGGTAGATTTCATCTCACTTCCTGTTGTCTCCTTCCGTTTGCAAGTAGGAGTCGTTTGTAAGTTAGATGTTTGAAAGTAGGGTCCTACCCTATATACTCAGCAGAAATTTGGGCCTTAGGTGTTGCTGTGGCCAAAACACTGTAAGCCCTCACAGGGCCCTGCTGTGAAATATTAGATCAAGAATTGTAATTACATGCTCCTGTTGAACAGGAGCTGAAAAATTAGGCCTTAGGCACTGGTGCTGGTGCCACAACACTGCAACCCCTCACAGACACTCTAGTTGGAACGCAGGAACGAGCCCTGCTGCAAAGTATTGCATCAAAAATTGTAATTACACGCCCCTGTTAGACAGGGGCTGAAAAATTGGGTCTTAGGCACTGGTGCTGGTGCCACAACACTGCAACCCCTCACAGACACTCTAGTTGAAACGCAGGAACAAGCCCTGCTGCAAAGTATTGCATCAAAAATTGTAATTACACGCCCCTGTTAGACAGGGGCAGAAAAATTGGGTCTTAGGCACTGGTGCTGGTGCCACAACACTGCAACCCCTCACAGACACTCTAGTTGGAATGCAGGAACAAGCCCTGCTGCAAAGTATTGCATCAAAAATTGTAATTACACGCCCCTGTTAGACAGGGGCAGAAAAATTGGGTCTTAGGCACTGGTGCTGGTGCCACAACACTGCAACCCCTCACAGACACTCTAGTTGGAATGCAGGAACAAGCCCTGCTGCAAAGTATTGCATCAAAAATTGTAATTACACGCCCCTGTTAGACAGGGGCTGAAAAATTGGGTCTTAGGCACTGGTGCTGGTGCCACAACACTGCAACCCCTCACAGACACTCTAGTTGGAATGCAGGAACGAGCCCTGCTGCAAAGTATTACATCAAAAATTGTAATTACACGCCCCTGTTAAACAGGGGCTGAAAAATTGTGCCTTAGGCACTGGTGGTGGCGCCCAGAACCAAAAATGTTCTTACAAGCTATCAGCGTGATGATTGAGGAGGAAGAGGATAATTACTCAGGGATAGTCACTCAGCATCAGCATAGGCAGTCTTTGAAGGGATCTGAGATTTCAAAAAAAATTATTCGGTTACATCTGCATCAGGTGCTTGGTAGCTGGTGGTGATCCAAGACTGATTCATTTTTATGAAGGTCAGCCGATCGACCGAGTCGGTGGACAGACGCACCCTGTGATCGGTTACCACGCCTCCAGCAGCACTGAATGTGCGTTCCGAAAGAACGCTGGATGCAGGACAGGCCAGTAGCTCAATTGCATACTGTGCAAGCTCTGGCCAGTGATCCATCCTCAAGACCCAGTAACCCAGAGGATTTTCGGTGGGAAAGGTGTCCAAGTCTGATCTTGCCCCTAGGTATTCCTGCACCATGTAAAACAGACGCTGGCGATGGTTGCTGGAACCGATCATACCTTGGGGCTGCGGACCAAAAAATTGTCTGAACGCATCGGTCAGACGGCCACCTTCTCCACCGCTCCTTCTTTGACTGACCGAAGCCTCAGCAACACGTTGTCCAGAAACAGGAGTTTGTAACCTCCCAGTCTCTGGGAACGCGTTGCACAGACCTTTCTGCAAGGCCTCCCGAAGATGTTTCATCCTCTGCTCCCTCTGCGATGGCAAGATAAGGTCCGCAACCTTACCCTTGTAACGTGGATCAAGGAGGGTTGCCAGCCAGTATTGGTCCTTCTCCTTGATACCACGAATACGAGGATCCTTACGCAGGCTTTGCAGGATCAGGGAGGCCATGCAGCGTAGGTTTGCTGAGGCATTCGGTCCGGAGTCCTCTGGGTCACTAAGGACAACAACGTCCGCAGCCACCTCCTCCCAGCCACGTACAAGTCCATGTGTTCCTTGGGACTGATCCCTTAAAGACTGCTGATGCTGAGTGCCAGGCTCCACCTCCATACTGACACAATCTTCCTCCTCCTCCTCCTCCTCCTCCTCCTCCTCCTCCTCCTCGTCCTCTTCCTGTGTGATCGGCGGGCACGCAGGAACACTGTCTGGATAAAGGGGGCCTTGAGAGCTAAGGAAGTCCTCCTCTTCCTGCCTCTGTTCTGCCTCAAGTGCCCTGTCCATTATCCCACGCAGCGTGTGCTCCAACAGGTGGACAAGGGGGACAGTGTCACTGATGCATGCACTGTCAGTGCTCACCATCCTCGTGGCCTCCTCGAATGGTGACAGGACAGTGCATGCATCCCTGATCATGGCCCACTGGCGTGGGGAAAAAAAACCAAGGTCCCCTGACCCTGTCCTGGTGCCATAGTCGCACAGGTACTCATTGATGGCCCTCTGCTGCGTGTGCAGCCGCTGCAGCATGGCCAACGTCGAGTTCCACCTGGTGGGCATGTCACAGATTAGGCGGTTCTTGGGCAGGTTAAACTCCTTTTGGAGGTCCGTCAGCCGAGCACTGGCATTATATGACCGGCGGAAATGCACAGAGACTTTCCTGGCCTGCCTCAGGACATCCTGTAAGCCCGGGTACCTGCCCAAGAACCGCTGCACCACCAAGTTAAGGACGTGAGCCAAACAGGGCACATGGGTCAGTTGTCCCTGTCGGAGGGCAGAGAGGAGGTTGGTGCCATTGTCGCAAACCACCATTCCTGCCTTAAGTTGGCGTGGCGTCAACCACCTCTGAACCTGCCCCTGCAGAGCTGACAGAACCTCTGCCCCAGTGTGGCTCCTGTCCCCCAAGCACACCAGCTCAAGCACCGCATGGCATCTTTTGGCCTGCGTACTTGCGTAGCCCCTTGAACGCCTACGGAGCACCGCTGGTTCCGAGGAAGAGGCCATGGAGGAAGAAGAAGAGGAGGGGGTGGAGGAGAGAGGTGTGTCACAATCAGCATTTTGGAGGCGTGGTGGCGGAACAACCTCCAACACTACTGCACCTTGTCCTGCATCCTTCCCAGCTGCCAGCAGAGTCACCCAATGCGCCGTGAAACTTAAGTAACGTCCCTGTCCATGCCTGCTGGACCATGAGTCAGCGGTAATATGCACCTTACCGCTGACCGCCCTGTCCAGCGAGGCATGGACATTGCCTTCCACATGCCGGTAGAGAGCCGGAATCGCCTTCCGTGAGAAAAAGTGGCGTTTGGGTACCTGCCACTGAGGAACCGCACATTCCACAAACTCACGGAAGGGGGCAGAGTCTACCAACTGAAAAGGCAGCAGTTGAAGTGCTAGCAATTTTGCCAAGCTAGCATTCAACCGCTGGGCATGTGGATGGCTGGGAGCAAACTTCTTTCGGCGGTGCAGCAGCTGGGGCAGGGAAATTTGCCTGGTACAATCTGACGTCGGTGTACCCAAAGCAGATTGCCCATAAGTACTTGGCTGTGACACACCTAATTCTACACCTTCATTCCTCTCACTGCAGGTCGCAGAGAGGACTGAAGGTCTAGTGGGGTTGGAAATCTCAGCTGATGAGGAGCAAGGAGAGATCGTCTTTGTTCTTTGGTGTGGGTCTTTTAGATACGCTTGCCAACGAACTGCATGGCAGGTCAACATATGTCTGGTCAAGCATGTGGTACCCAAGCGGGAGATGTTTTGGCCACGCGAGATACGCTTGAGACATATATTGCAAATAGCAGCGGTGCGATCTGATGCACTCGTCTCAAAAAAGGCCCACACCAAAGAACTTTTTGAATAACGCGCAGAGACTGCAGCGCCCTGCACATGTGGAGCTTTGGGGTGTGATGCAGTCAATGTGCTGCCCTTAGGCTGGCCCCTGGAGGGCATCCTGCCTAGTTGGTGATGTGCCACCTCCTCCTCCTCCTCCTCCTCTCTCCTATCAGGCACCCACGTTGAGTCAGTGACCTCATCATCCCCTCCCTCCTCATCACTGGAGCAAACCTGGCAGTATGCTGCAGCAGGGGGAGCATGACTGCCAGATTGCTGTCCTTCTTGGGCACCCCCTCTGTCCGTGCTCATGTTACTGCCTTCATTGAGCTCAGTATCATCATCAGAGCCTTCCAAACGCTGGGCATCCTCCTGGAGCATGTACCCAACACTGTGGTCAAACAGTTCGAGGGAATCCTCAGGAGGACATGGTGGGGCTAGGGAAGGAGTCACTGATGACATTGAGCTGAGGGAAGAGGCCGCTGCTTTGCCAGACAAAGCACCCTGGGCATGGGTGAGAGAGGATGAGGAGGATGAGGACGGCTTGGTCATCCACTCGACCAAGTCTTCCGCATGTTGCGGCTCAACACGGCCAGCTGCCGAAAAAAAGGCCAAGCGTGTCCCATGGCCACGTGCTGATGAGGATGCACCGTCTCCACGACCAGCACTAGACACAGAGCCTGCTTGCCCTCTCTTATTGGCTTGTGACTGTCTGCCTCTCCTTCTTGGCCTTCCAGACATACTAATGGCCTGTAGCTGCACTAAGCTGGGATAGAACACCTGTAATTTTCTTCAGGTAGCTTTATATACTGTAACCAGACAAGCCTGCCTGTCAGTAGGAAGATAACAGGAACGGATCTAGCTGAACACTGTGAGCAGGACGCACTGCACTGAATGTAAATAGCAGGAACGGATCTAGCTAAACACTGTGAGCAGGACGCACTGCACTGAATGTAAATAGCAGGAACGGATCTAGCTGAACACTGTGAGCAGGACGCACTGCACTGAATGTAAATAGCAGGAACGGATCTAGCTGAACACTGTGAGCAGGACGCACTGCACTGAATGTAAATAACAGGAACTGATCTAGCTGAACACTGTGAGCAGGACACACTGTACTAAATGTAAATAGTCTAGCTGCCTGACCGTGGTACTAATAGGATCAAAAAGAACACCTGTAATTTTCTTCAGGTAGCTTTATATACTGTAACCAGACAAGCCTGCCTGTCAGTAGGAAGATAACAGGAACGGATCTAGCTGAACACTGTGAGCAGGACGTACTGCACTAAATGTATATAGCAGGAACGGATCTAGCTGAACACTGTGAGCAGGACGCACTGCACTGAATGTAAATAGCAGGAACGGATCTAGCTAAACACTGTGAGCAGGACGCACTGCACTGAATGTAAATAGCAGGAACGGATCTAGCTGAACACTGTGAGCAGGACGCACTGCACTGAATGTAAATAGCAGGAACGGATCTAGCTGAACACTGTGAGCAGCACGCACTGCACTGAATGTAAATAGCAGGAACGGATCTAGCTGAACACTGTGAGCAGGACGCACTGCACTGAATGTAAATAACAGGAACGGATCTAGCTGAACACTGTGAGCAGGACGCACTGCACTGAATGTAAATAACAGGAACGGATCTAGCTGAACACTGTGAGCAGGACACACTGTACTAAATGTAAATAGTCTAGCTGCCTGACCGTGGTACTAATAGGATCAAAAAGAACACCTGTAATTTTCTTCAGGTAGCTTTATATACTGTAACCAGACAAGCCTGCCTGTCAGTAGGAAGATAACAGGAACGGATCTAGCTGAACACTGTGAGCAGGACGTACTGCACTAAATGTATATAGCAGGAACGGATCTAGCTGAACACTGTGAGCAGGACGCACTGCACTGAATGTAAATAGCAGGAACGGATCTAGCTGAACACTGTGAGCAGGACACACTGTACTAAATGTAAATAGTCTAGCTGCCTGACCGTGGTACTAATAGGATCAAAAAGAACACCTGTAATTTTCTTCAGGTAGCTTTATATACTGTAACCAGACAAGCCTGCCTGTCAGTAGGAAGATAACAGGAACGGATCTAGCTGAACACTGTGAGCAGGACGCACTGCACTGAATGTAAATAGCAGGAACGGATCTAGCTGAACACTGTGAGCAGGACGCACTGCACTGAATGTAAATAGCAGGAACGGATCTAGCTAAACACTGTGAGCAGGACGCACTGCACTGAATGTAAATAGCAGGAACGGATCTAGCTGAACACTGTGAGCAGGACGCACTGCACTGAATGTAAATAGCAGGAACGGATCTAGCTGAACACTGTGAGCAGCACGCACTGCACTGAATGTAAATAGCAGGAACGGATCTAGCTGAACACTGTGAGCAGGACGCACTGCACTGAATGTAAATAGCAGGAACGGATCTAGCTGAACACTGTGAGCAGGACGCACTGCACTGAATGTAAATAGCAGGAACGGATCTAGCTGAACACTGTGAGCAGCACGCACTGCACTGAATGTAAATAGCAGGAACGGATCTAGCTGAACACTGTGAGCAGGACGCACTGCACTGAATGTAAATAGCAGGAACGGATCTAGCTGAACACTGTGAGCAGGACGCACTGCACTGAATGTAAATAGCAGGAACGGATCTAGCTGAACACTGTGAGCAGGACGCACTGCACTGAATGTAAATAACAGGAACGGATCTAGCTGAACACTGTGAGCAGGACACACTGTACTAAATGTAAATAGTCTAGCTGCCTGACCGTGGTACTAATAGGATCAAAAAGAACACCTGTAATTTTCTTCAGGTAGCTTTATATACTGTAACCAGACAAGCCTGCCTGTCAGTAGGAAGATAACAGGAACGGATCTAGCTGAACACTGTGAGCAGGACGTACTGCACTAAATGTATATAGCAGGAACGGATCTAGCTGAACACTGTGAGCAGGACGCACTGCACTGAATGTAAATAGCAGGAACGGATCTAGCTGAACACTGTGAGCAGGACGCACTGCACTGAATGTAAATAGCAGGAACGGATCTAGCTGAACACTGTGAGCAGGACGCACTGCACTGAATGTAAACAGCAGGAACGGATGTAGCTAAACACTGTGAGCAGCACGCACTGCACTGAATGTAAATAGCAGGAACGGATATAGCTGAACACTGTGAGCAGCACGCACTGCACTGAATGTAAATAGCAGGAACGGATCTAGCTGAACACTGTGAGCAGGACGCACTGCACTGAATGTAAATAGCAGGAACGGATCTAGCTGAACACTGTGAGCAGCACGCACTGCACTGAATGTAAATAGCAGGAACGGATCTAGCTGAACACTGTGAGCAGGAAGCACTGTACTGAATGTAAATAGCAGGAACGGATCTAGCTGAACACTGTGAGCAGGACACACTGCACTGAATGTAAATAGTCTAGATAGAAGATAACAGGAACGGATCTAGCTAAACTGAATACAGTGTATATATATATATGCAACACCTGGGATGCATATATATACACAATACACTGTAAGTGCAGCTAACTGACTGACTGTTCTGCCTAATCTATCTAACTCAAATCAAATGACACTGTCTCTCTCTCTCTCTATCGCTCAGCACACCGGAACACACACTACACAGGGCCGCCGTGCAGGCGGCCTTATATAGTGTGGGGTGTGTACTAAATCCCCTGAGCCATAATTGGCCAAAGCCACCCTGGCTTTGGCCAATTACAGCTCTCTCTACTGACGGCGCTGTGATTGGCCAAGCATGCGGGTCATAGTGCATGCTTGGCCAATCATCAGCCAGCAATGCACTGCGATGCCGCAGTGAATTATGGGCCGTGACGCGCCACACGAATTTGGCGCGAACGGCCCATATCGTTCGCAATTCGACGGACGGTCGAACAGCCGATGTTCGAGTCGAACATGGGTTCGACTCGAACACGAAGCTCATCCCTAATACTGAGCGCATGCACAGTAGAATCAATGTTTTGCACTAAGTGTGCATTATTTAATCAGAACACGCATTCATTTGTGTAAACACAACGGAACATACATAAGTGTATGGGAAAAAAACAGAAAATAGTTTCATACTTACCGTAATTTTCTACAGATGAGTTTCGGTCCCCTATGCCTGTACACCTTCTTAACCAACTTGATAATCCATGAAACTATTGTACTAGAGCAGGGATCTGTAAACTATGGTTCCCCAGCTGTCGCAGAACCACATGTCCCATGAGGTATTGTAAAGTTCTGATATTCACAGACATGACTAGACATGATGGATACTGCAGTTCCGAAATGGCCGGAGTGCCCCAGATGATGCTTCTTTCCCCCTGTCTTTTTTTTTGGAGTATTACAAATAGGTTAGATGAAAGTCTGAAGGGAGTTGTGGCTTGAAGGTAGTGTCTTAGTACCGAAGTAATATCGTCTTTGTGAAGAAGGTCAAAATTGGATCTGAAAAGATTGGCAGGGCCCAAGGCTTTGAGATAGTAGAGGAAGAGGAGAATTTAGGTATGAATCCATGTACCGTTCTAAGTTCCACTCTATCCGAGTACAAAAAATAATATTATTGTCTTCTGATCTCAGAGCCTGAAGTTCTGATAGTCCCCAGCCCGATGCCACCGCCACAAACAAAAATAGTTTCCAAGTGAGATTCCACAAGGATGCTGAATCAGATGGGGGCAAAAGGCTGTTTGGATAAGGGCTCCAGAGTGATAGAGAGATCCCAAGTGGGAAAGATTTGTTTAATGTGTGGGCTTATCTTCTTGACTGTCTTGAAGAATTTGATTATTAAAAGGATCTTCGGCCCATCTTTTGTTGTCACAGCAGAGATTGCCACCAGCTGTACCTTTAAATTGCCTAATCCTAATCCTAAATCAAGGTCTGCTTGCAGGAAGTCAAGGAGTTGGGAGGAAGAGGATACATCAGGATTTAAGTTTTGCCGTTCGCAAAAGATCTAAACTTATTCCAAACCTTGTCACACGTATTGTTCATCGAAGGCTCCTGTGCTTTGAGCACAGTTGAAACAACTCTGGAGGAACATCCTAATGATTAAAGCCTCTGTTTTAACATTCTAATATGAAGGTTCAATCTGTGAGGATTCTGATGGGTGTGATGCCTCGAGCCAGAAGAAAGGGTATCAGAGGAATATTTATTGGAGGCTGGACACTAAGAAATATTGCCCTAGGGAATCATGGGTCTCCCTGCAAATATATCAGGACTGTTATCACCATTTATTGTTGATATTACAAGTCTCGAGAGAATTTGAGGTAGGAGGCCGGAGGAGGCCTAAATTAGATTGCATGCCCAAGGACTTGACAGGGCATCTATTGCTTCTGCCCAAGGATGAGGTAGACGTGAAATAAACCTCCGAAGCTTGGTATTGCTTGCTGTAGCAAAAGGATGCAGTTCAGGAAGGGTCCACTGGCCCACAATCCAACTGAATAACTTTGGTTGTAGGGACCATTTGTTGGGATCCAGGAATCTTTGGGCTAAGATGATCGGCGTCTGTGTTTAAGTGGGCTGGAAATAGACTACTATTAGGTCCTTCAGATTCCCCTCTGCCCAAATGAAGATGGGTTCCACTTCCCTTAGTAAGGAACTGTTGTTGGTTCTGTCTTGGTGATATATGTATGATATTGCAGCTCTATTTTCTATCCAAATCAGAACCAATTTGCTCTTGATCTGAGAGAGCAAATGCTGTTGATGCGAGATAAGCCACCTCGTTTTCCAGGATATTTGCGATGATGATTGCCGCATTGAACGCACATCACTCTTGAACCAACAGCTGGTTGCAATGTGCCTCCCAGCCTATTGCATTGGTAACTGTGGTCCAGAAGACATGCCTTAATGGACGTGGCTTTACAGGCATCTCCCTCTTTGTCCACTAGTGCAGACCCCTGTGCATCAAACTTGTTTGATATGTGGACTGGGATAGACGGTTTGCTCCATTGCTTCAGGAATTCTAGCTAAAAAGTGCCTGGGGTATACATGTGTCCATGGGACCATCTGGATACAAAAAGACAAAAATCCCTTCTAGGTTGAGTTAGCTTGAGGCTGTTATGTAGGACCATGTCCTCACTCTCCTTACTTTCTGAATGATCGCCCATACTTCCTGAGATGGCAGGGACACCGTCCCTTTTGTGGTGTTGAATAAAGCGCCTAAACTGGATAAAAGGTGACTCGTTTGATGATTTACCATCCAACCGTATCTTACATAGTTACATAGTAGGTGAGGTTGAAAAAAGACACAAGTCCATCAAGTCCAACCTATGTGTGTGATTATGTAAACAGTGTAGGCCACAGCAATCACCTGTGTTCCACTAGCTGGCCTGGATCTTTTGATAAAAGGAGGATATCGTCTGGTTAGTGATAAGAACTGAGACCCGGCTCTCATAAAGAAGCTTGGATAGTGATCCGAGCCCTCATGAGGGCTCTGAGGGAAGTGCAGGGCCCGAAGGGAAAACTCTGGAATTGTAGATGTGCCTGGTCAACCAAAAATCTCAGATACTTCTGTAACAGTTGTAGAATGGGTGCGTGCAAGTAAACATCCCTGAATCCCCGGGTACATCTAATTCTGCAGTTCTTCCGGAATCAAGTCTGACTTTTCTCCTGTGACGCGGGATATGGCTTTCTGTAACCTTTCTGCTATGGCTACAATCAAATAAAGTATGTAACCTTTCTGCAAAGAGTGATTTACCATCAAAAAAAGGATATTTATACTAATTTTGTTTTGACACAGTGACAGCTGCCCATAGTTCTGACCACAATACTCATATGGCTATCACAACTAGTGACAATGATCTTGTGAAGTAACGAATTTTGTATGCATCGCCGTCTCACCAGTGACGTCTGCTAAGAGCCATAATTCGTCCAAAGCCTTGACTATATTTTCCGTAGGTACATTTTGATGAATCACTGTTTCCATGTTTTTGGTCCATGCCCACAGGGCTTTGGATACAGATAAGGCAATTGCTGACTTCCAGGCATTTACCCGCCACTTGGTAAGCTCCTTTAAGTTGGGGTCTATTCATCTGTCGAAAGGATCCTCAATTGAAGCTGATTTATCGATTGGGGAGATTAAATTCTTTGTTATACGAACCACTGCCGCGTCTACCTACGGCGGACCGTCTGGCATTGCTGAATCTTGTTCCGACCATGGATAAAGTATTCCTAGGCAATTGAGAGGAAAAAAAACATTCTTTTTTATTTTTTCCTTTCCTCTTCAACAATGTCTCTGATATCATCCATCAGAGTAAGTCTATGTTTCCACTATTGCGACCTGAAAGTCGCACGATTTTTCCACGATTTGGATGCGACTTGAAACAATGCCTGTGTATTCTTGAGGTCTATGGGACCAAAGTAGTGCAGGGACTACTCTGATGTGGCTGAGACTTGAAATCGCATAGATAAACGGTACTCATTGGAAATCATGGGGTACGACTTGTCATGCGACTTTGCAGTCCCAAGTCGCATGACAGGTCGCACTAGTGGAAACCTACCTGAAAGAAGGAAACCTGCTTCTTTAGAAATCGGAAGTACATCCTTTGACTACTCAGATGTAGTGTCGGCTTTCTCCCAGCCAATAGCTGGCTTTACAGGCTGAACTAGGAAAAAGTTGAAGTCTGAGGGCCAAGCTCTTCTGAGGTATCCTCAGATGGCCCCCTATCATCCAGATGTCTAGGACGGATACTTGCTGCGTGGTGAGAGGATTCTCTCGAGGATGAGCCAAGAAGAGTTAACTTCTCTGGAGAAGATTGAGCTAATTGCTGCAATAGAACTGCTGTTGCTGTTCTGCTATGTATCCCCTGCCCATCTTTGAGTAGGACAGCTTACCTATTAACGGATGTTTTAAATGTGGGTTACTATCTGTCAAGTTAAATCATTCAGGAGACAATGTAAAAACGTCCCGTGTACATTAAGCCTTAGAGAGGGTCTTGTTCAGGTGGCGTACTGCTTATTTTAGCCAACATACAGAAAAAACAGCTAGAGAAAGATAAGGGAGTTAGCGACTGGTATTTCAGCTGGAGCAAGGAAACGGTATTCCTGAGTAAAGAAAAAGAAAGAAATTATATTTACCGTTGGCAAAAAACAGGGTCCCCTCCAGGGGCTCCCTGCATTGGCAACCTCCTCAGACGACAACAGGCTGCCATGTTGAAAGCCCCCAGTAATAAACAATGGAGAGGGGAGGGGCATCTGTGGAAGATACAACCCTCTAAAAAAATTACTTTGACAAACAAGGGCAAAAAAATTTAAAATTTGCCCCTATTCAAGATGGCCACCACGACCTCATGCCAGACCGCGGCACTAGGACCTATGCAGGCCCGCCCGACTCAGCCCAGCCCACCGAGCCAGCTCCTGATGTCCGCGCATGCGCAGAGCGTGCAGGAAGGGACTCAGAAAAGCCGGTGCGAGGTGCGGGCGCCGCCCACTATAGTGACCAGGAATGAAGGTACAATATCACAAGGAGGGGAAGGTGGTGGGGGAGGAAGAAAGCGAAAAAGAGAGAGAGGAACGCAAAGTAAGGAAAGCGAGAGAGAATGGATGACAGGAGGGAGAAATGGAAGGATAAGGCTAATATAGATATAGCTGCTTTCTCTGCTGCAGGCTTGAGCAAATTCCAGTATATAAATGCAGATAGGAGCTCTTAGTTAAGAGACAACTGCTTTCCCAAAAGACCCACAGAAGGGACTCCCTCTCTTATCAGCCATTTAGCTGCCCAAGAATAGGGACTGCACCTGGGAGAGGCTTGAACCCAGCTAGAAGCTGCCGACTGTAGAGGTAAGGGACATTCGACCACCATTCACTGACCAGGAGGTATGAGGAAAAAAAGGAGAATACTGGGAGTGCACTAAACCATTTCTTTTATAATATTCACTGGTCCTGAGGGAGGAGCCAAGGTGAAGCTTGTCACAGGTATGCTGCCAAGGAGGCACCAGGAAAAATGTTTGCCTATTAAATATAAGGAAGGGAAAAAAACAACAGGAAAAAAAAATCAGGTCAAAATTCAGATTGAGGTAAAGAGCCTATGACAGAAGCTCTTTACCACGTGATCAGCTGTGTCCAATCATAGCTGACCACGGTGTAAACAGGAAAAGCCATGTATCGGCATTTCCTCTACTCGCACTGACAGGCGTGAGTAGAGGAGAGCTGATCGGCTGCTCAGGGGGGGTCTGCGCTGATAATCAATGCATTGATTATCAGTGCAGACCCATCAAAGATGCCCACCAAGGATCACCAGGGATGCCCTCCCATGGCCACCAGGGATGTCCATTCACAGGGATTTTTTTCACAGAGAATAGGTGCAGGAACCCACCCTCCCCAGTCAACTCCCCGCCCCCAGCCCCACCCCCTCCCGCCCCCAATCCCACCCCTACTGTCCCCCAATCTCGCCATTCCTTGGGGAAGAGAAGTAAAATTATGCCAAATAATGGGTGTGGTCAAGGCTCATAACTACGTTTCCACACAATTCAAGGTTCGGGAAAGTGTAACACACACAGTTGAGGAGTATCGCAGTGAGCAGAAAGAAAATTAGCATCCCCATTCACAGCTAAACTCCCTCCCCCCCCCAATACACAGCTTGCCTTCTCTTCCTCCCGTCACCCTTTCACCTTCCCTCCCCATCTGAAGCTCACCGTCTCCCCCCATCCACAACTCACATTCCCTCCCCATCTGAAGCTCACCATCTCCCCCCATCCACAACTCACCTCCCCATCTGAAGCTCACCATCTCCCCCCATCCACAACTCACCTCCCCATCTGAAGCTCACCATCTCCCCCCATCCACAACTCACCTTCCCTCCCCATCTGAAGCTCACCGTCTCCCACCTGTCTATAGGTCACCCTCTCCTCCATCCACAACTCACCTTCCCTCCCCATCTGAAGCTCACCATCTCCCACCTGTCTATAGGTCACCCTCTCCTCCATCCACAACTAACCTTCCCTCCCCATCTGAAGCTCACCATCTCGCCCCATCCACAACTTACCTTCCCTTCCCATCTGAAGCTCACCGTCTCCCCCCATCCATAACTCACATTCCCTCCCCATCTGAAGCTCACCATCTCCCCACCCACCCACAACTCACCTTCCCTCCCCATTCACAGCTCACCCTCTGCCCATTGTGTATAGGCAGAGGCGGCTCTATAATTAGGCAAGTTAGGCAGTCACCTAAGGCCTCGCCCTCACAGGGGCCTCGCGGCCGCCTAATTGGCCTGTTGCAATGTTTAACAGTGGTGGTTTCCCAGTCTGTTATGCCGCAAAGTCACCAGCTCTGCAGCGATCTACCCATCAATCACAGGCAGCTGACGGGTAGATCGAGTATCGGCCGACATGCATAGTAGCGTGGGATGGCGCAAAGTCACCAGCTCTGCGGCGATCTATCAGTCAATCACAGGCAGCTGACAGGTAGATTGAGTATCGGCCGACATGCAGAGTAGCGCGGGAAGCGGCTGTAGTCCTTACTGTCCTCTCTCATATCGCGCTGCTCCCCGGCGGCCCCTCCCCTCCTCTCCTCTCGTCCATTCCAGGTGATAAGCCACAAGCATAAAACAAGAGGAGAGGAGGGGAGGGGCCGCCGGGGAGCAGCGCGACATGAGAGAGGACAGAAAGGACTTATTATAATACAGCCGCTTCCCGCGCTACTCTGCATTTAAAGGAAAATGAAAGGAAAGTGTACCCTGCTGTGCCCAGTATTCTGACGTACACCATACCCTATACCCAGTACCCTGATGTGCCCTGTACCCTGTGCCCTGCCATGTCCAGTACCCTGATGTGCCCTGTACCCTGTGCCCTGCCATGTCCAGTACCCTGATGTGCCCCATACCCTGTGCCCAGTACCCTGATGTGCCCTGTACCCTGCCATGTCCAGTACCCCGATGTGCCCCATACCCTGTGCCCAGTACCCTGATGTGCCCTGTACCCTGCCATGTCCACTACCCTGATGTGCCCCATACCCTGTGCCTAGTACCTTGATGTGCCCTGTACCCTGCCATGTCCAGTACCCTGATGTGCCCCATACCCTGTGCCCAGTACCCTGATGTGTCCAGTACCCTGATGTGCCCAGTACCCTGATGTGCCCAGTACCCTGATGTGCCCTGTACCCTGATGTGCCCAGTACCCTGATGTGCCCAGTACCCTGATGTGCCCTGTACCCTGATGTGCCCTGTACCCTGATGTGTCCAGTACCCTGATGTGTCCAATACCCTGATGTGTCCAGTACCCTGATGTGCCCTGCCATGTCCAGTACCCTTATGTGCCCCATACCCTGTGCCCAGTACCCTGATGTGCCCAGTACCCTGATGTGTCCAGTACCCTGATGTGCCCAGTACCCTGATGTGCCCAGTACCCTGATGTGCCCAGTACCCTGATGTGTCCAGTACCCTGATGTGCCCTGTACCCTGATGTGTCCAGTACCCTGATGTGCCCAATACCCTGATGTGTCCAGTACCCTGATGTGCCCTGTACCCTGTGCCCTGCCATGTCCAGTACCCTCATGTGCCCCATACCCTGTGCCCAGTACCCTGATGTGCCCAGTACCCTGATGTGTCCAGTACCCTGATGTGCCCTGTACCCTGATGTGTCCAGTACCCTGATGTGCCCAGTACCCTGATGTTTCCAGTACCCTGATGTGCCCTGTACCCTGTGCCCTGCCATGTCCAGTACCCTTATGTGCCCCATACCCTGTGCCCAGTACCCTTATGTGCCCAGTACCCTGATGTGTCCAGTACCCTGATGTGCCCTGTACCCTGATGTGTCCAGTACCCTGATGTGCCCAGTACCCTGATGTGTCCAATACCCTGATGTGCCCTGTGCCCTGCCAAGTCCAGTACCTTGATGTGCCCCAAACCCTGTGCCCAGTACCCCGATGTGCCTAGTACCCTGATGTGCCCCAAACCCTGTGCCCTGCCATGTCCAGTACCCTAATGTGCCCCATACCCTGTGCCCAGTACCCTGATGTGCTCTGCTGTGCCCAGTGCCACATACCCTGTGCCAGTACCCCGATGTGTCCTGCTGTGACCCATACCCTGATGTGACCAATACCCTGCACCCTGCTGTGCCCCATACTCTGTGCCCAATTCTGATGTGCTCTGCTGTGCCCCATTCCCTGATGTGCCCCATACCCTGCGCCTTGCTGTGCCCGTACCCTGATGTGCCCTGCTGTGCCCCATACCCTGTGCCCTGTGCCCATGCCCTGCTGTGCCCCATACCCTGTGCCCTGTATCCTGATGTGCCCAGTACCCTGCTGTGCCCTGTACCATGCACCCTACTGTGCCCTGTACCATGTACCCTTATGTGCCCTGTACCCTGCTGTACCATGTACCCTGCTGTGCCCTATACCCTGCTGTGTGCCCTGTACCACGCTGTGTGCCCTGTACCCTGCTGTGCGCCCCATGGCCTGCTGTGTGCCTTCTGATAAGCCCTGCTGTGTACCCCATGTTATGCTGCTTGCCCCATGGTGTGCCCCATGCCCAGCTGTGAGCCCCTTAAAGTGCCCCATGTTCTGCTGTGAGCCCCATGATGTACCTCATGTTTTGCTGTGTGCCCTGTGATGTGTCCCGTGTCCTGCTGTTTGTCCTATGCCCTGCTGTGAGCCCCATGATGTGCCCCATGTTCTGCTGTGTGCCCCATGATGTTCTCAAGGTTCTGCTGTGTGTCCCATGATGTGCCCCATGATGTGCCCCATGTTCTGCTGTGTGCCCCATGATGTGTCCAAGGTTCTCCTGTGTGCCCCATGATGTGCCCAGTGTTCTGCTGTGTGCCCCATTATGTGCCCCATGTGCTGCTGTGTGCCCCATGATGTGCCCCATGTTCTGCTGTGTGCTCCATGATGTGCCCCATGTTTTGCTGTGTGCCCCATGATGTGCCCAATGTGCTGCTGTGTGCCCCATGTTCTGTGTGCCCCATGATGTGCCCAATGTTCTCCTGTGTGCCCCATGTTCTGCTGTGTGCCCCGTGATGTGCCCAATGTTCTGCTGTGTGCCCCATGTGCTGCTGTGTGCCCCATGTTCTGTGTGCCCCATGATGTGCCCAATGTTCTGCAGTGTGCCCCATGTTCTGCTGTGTGCCCCATGATGTGCCCAATGTTCTGCTGTGTGCCCCATAATGTGCCCTGCTGGCCCCCCCCCTCCCCGTATTGTCTCCTGACCTGACCTGCTCTATCCTGCTGTCCCCTGTACACTGCTTATCTCAAGTTAAACCCAGAACTGAGCGTCTGTGGGAAAAAAAAGCACAAGTTTCACATAAAATAGGTAAGCTCTAAGATTTGTTTCTATTTTTTAAAGGGGTTGTAAACCCTCATGTTTTTTCACCTTAAAGGGGTTGTAAAGGTAATTATATTTTTTTTTAAAAATAACTAACATGTCATACTTACCTTCACTGTGCAGCTCGTTCTGCACAGAGTGGCCCCAAACCTGGTCTTCTGGGGTCCCTCGGCGGCTGTTTCAGCTCCTCCCCGCAAGAACTATCCACCTTAATGCGAGCTCCCTCGCATGGTGGTAAGTTCTTGCGGGCGCGCTCCCGTGATACAGCCGGCGGCTATAGCCGCTCACTGTATCACTCGGCCCCGCCCCCGGCGCGCCACGTCATTGGATGTGATTGACAGCAGTGCGAGCCAATGGCTGCGCTGCTTTCAATCCATCCGCTGCAGCCAATCAGCGACCAGGCTGAGCTGCAATAGAGATGACGGGAACGAGCAGCGGAGATTCGAGGTGTCAGGTAAGTAAAACGGGGGGCTGGGGGCGGCGGTATTGTCAAAAGTTTTTTCACCTTAATGCATATAATGCATTAAGGTGAAAAAATTTTTACCTTTACAACCCCTTTAATGCATCCTATGCATTAGTGTGAAAAAACTTCTGTCACTCAGCAGCCCCCCAGCCCCCCCCCCCATTTTACAGCCCAGCCATTGGCTCCCGCTGCTGTCAATCAACTCCAATGACGTGGGGGGCGGGGCTGAGTCCAGAATTCTGTGTCTTTGGACGCAAATGCTGGAAAAGGGAGCGCGCCCGCAAGGTAACCCCCAGGGAGAGCACTTCTCCTAGGTAGTTTCCCAATGCGGGGAGGAGCCGCGAACGGGGTTAGGGGACCCCAGAAGAGGATGTTTGTTCAAAAACGAACTGCACAGTGGAGGTAAGTATATGTTTGTTATTTATTAATTTTTTTTAAAACAGGAGTTTACAACCCCTTTAATGATATTTTTTTAAATGTTTTTATATCACAGCTCGCTGATCATGCCAATGTTCCGTGAGCTGTAGATCTGAACACTACAGGTTACAGCACACCTAAATTGTTAGCCCCACTCCTGAACTCCCAATGATTGCCTTACCCATGCCCCAGTTCGATTTTAGTATTTTTCCCATTATGGGCGTGAGTGGGGCCTCATGTCCACGTTTTGCCTAAGGCCTCTCAAAGCCTAGAGCCGCTTCTGCCCTCTGTCAACATGTCACCTCTGCACCCCCATCCACAGATTATCTATCTGTTACTTCACATTTCACTTCTGTACCCTTGGCTACAGCTCCCCTTAATCCATAGCTCTCAACCTCCAATATTTCACCTCTGTACCTCCAGCTCCCCACACAGCTCTCACTGTGCACAATTTATTACCCCCCCATCCCCAACTTTCTCTCCCCTATCCCTTTGCAGCTTTTGCACCTCTTCAAAGTTTATAGCTCAGTTTAGCTTCACAGTATTAGAACTGTGTAGTCGGCTGCAATCTATAAGGTAGAACAGGCTTTTTTTTCCCTCAGCCTACTATGCAGTTTCCTCTGTGCAGCATCACCTGTGAGATCATCAGTGTCCACAGAGCCAAGGAGGACTTTCACAGAGCTTCACTCGGCTCGATGCTACACAGATCTGACAGGCAGCAGGCGGGGACAGAAGATGCCTCTGAAAGCCCCAGATTAAAAAATTCCTTACAGTTGCATCGTCTGGATCCGGAAGGCCCTATCATCAGGTTTGGGGAACGTACCCTGGGTGCCGGCGCTAGCACACAGCCGGTGGAGGAAGTATAATGGAGAACTTCCTCCACTGGCTTCAGTGTTGACTGACAGCCTGGAAAGGAGAGGGCTGCTACAGGTGGCGGAACGCCGTTCTGCCCCATTCTGGCTGAAAAAAAGCCCTGCCCACCCATGACCACCAGGTGAGCCCACTAGAGTCCACCAGGGATGCCAATTGGTGCCCATTAGGAATGGCACTCTGTGCCAATCAGTGATGCCTGCCAGTTCCTCCTGATCAGTGCTGCCTATCAGTGCCATCTATCAGTGCTGCCCATCAGTGTCAACCAGTGCCCATCAGGGCCGCCCATCAGTGCCTTCCAGTGCCACCTATGAGTGCCCATCAGTGCCGCCTATCAGTGCCCATCAGTGCCGCCTATGAGTGCCCATCAGTGCCACCTATGAGTGCCCATCAGTGCCCATCAGTGCTGTATATCAGTGCTGCATATAAGTGCCTTATCATCAGTGCCACCTCATCAGTTTCAATCAGTACTGACTCATCAGTGCCCATCAGTGCAGCCTCATCAGTGCCCATCAGTGAAGGAGAAAACGTACCTATTTACAAAGTTTTGTAATAGAAACTTTTACAAAATTTTGGTCTTTTTTTTTGTAGCGCAAAAAATAACAACCACAGAGGTGATCAAATACCAACAAAAGAAAGCTCTATTTGTGGGAAAAAAAAATGCTAAAAAATTTTGTTTGGGTACAGCGTCGCATGACAACGTAATTGTCAATCAAATTGTGATAGAGCTGAAAGCTGAACATTGTCCTGGGCAAGAAGGTGTATAAGTGCCCTGTATTGAAGTGTTTAAAGTGGAGTTCCGCCTAAAAAAAAAATTTTTAAAGTCAGCAGCTACTCCTTATTACAAATCATCATGTATACTAAGTTGTGTCATTACTAGAGACGCACCAATAGCATTTTTTTTTTTTACGAGTACTGATACTTTTTTTTTTTAGTACTCGCCGATACCAATTACTGATACCTACCGCAACTGATTTGTTTACACTTCAGCTGTCAGCAATGGTACAAAGCATTGAAAAGTTACTTACAAATGAAATACATTTTTTTTAAATTTTGCTCTTTTTTTATGTGAAACATGTAAATATATGTTAAAGGTGTAAAAATATTAGCAAACAAAGCAAACAAAAAAAGATTATTAATAGTTTATAAATAAAAGTGAAAAAAAACTTTTTGCTCATTTCCTTTCAGTGGGAATTTATTTATATAGAAAGTAGATCAGGGAAAAGGATTAATGTAGAACAATGCTTAATCTTGGCTCACAGACTGTCTCCCTGAGACTTTATCCCTCCACCCTCAATAGGTCACGGAGCAATACAAAATGCAGAGCCTACGTGTCTAGTGTACACTAGCACTGGTCTGTTAACTTAAAGTGCCCATAGACATTAGATGACTCGATGAGCACCTAGAAAGAAAACCCTATCAATAAATCTCATATAGGCTTTCACACTGTTGCCATTTAAAAAGAGGCTTTCAATATCCTAAAAGCCTGCCTTTATATGCACATGAACTTTAATGGCATCCCAGTCTTAGTCCGTAGGGTTCAATATTGAGTTGGCCCACCCTTTGCGACTATAACAGCTTCAACTCTTCTGGGAAGGCCGTCCACAAGGTGTAGGAGTGTATCTATGGCAATGTTTGACCATTCTTCCAGAAGTGCATTTGTGAGGTCAGTGTCATGTATATGGGTGTCATTGTACCAGGATGTTCCTGGTTCCACAGCTGCAGCTTTACCTGTTATGCCACGGGGGGAGCTCTGGAGTTGTCACAGTGTTCTCCCAGCCTAATGCAATGCCTTGGACTCACTAGCCCCACCTGCTGCCAGCTGCGGACAATGTACAATCAAGCAGCCCATAAATAGCAGCACTTCCTGTTACTCGGTGCCCGTTTGTGTGGACTAGCTCCCTGGGTGTATTGATAGCTCTCTGCCTGAATTATTGGCGGCTCTCTAGCCTGCTGATTTTGTACTTAGCCGCCAGCTCGTCTTTGACCTCTGCCTGCCTGACCACTCTCTGGATTTCGATTGTGTACCGATTTGCCTGATCTGTTGCCGACCTGACCTGCCTGATAACGTTTTCACCTGAATCCTCAGCACAAAAGCTCCACTTTGGACAATACCTACCACAGGTACCTTACATTACTTACGGGCAACAATGACAGTTGACCCTGATGAGATTGTTAAGGCGATTTTGCATCAGGGACAATTGACTGGAGCTCATGGACAGCATCTTTCTTCTTTGGACGCACAGCTAGATGAACTTTCTGCTATGCTTAAGTCTTGTTTGCTTGATTTCTCTGCACCTGTCCAGACCCAGACCTGTCCAGACTTCATCAGAGGTCCTCTGATGAAGTCACGTGACGTGACGATACGCATCAGGATTGGAGCACGGGAACTGTCACAGACTAACGATAGGATACGAGCTTGGCGCTCGTGGATGTTTTTTTACTATAGCCTTCAAGGAAAATGTAAGTGTACCATGTTGTTTTTAACCTAATAAACTGATTTATATACGGGATCATGCTATGTGCACTCTCTTCCAACACTCCACATATATTCATCCCATTGTGACGAGCATTGAGGAAACGGGGACAGATTGTTTTTTATGTGCTAGTAAGATTCTAGCCCTCATGCACATAGACTTTGTTTGATTTATATATTTTTTATGTGCTAGTATGATACTAGCCCTCATGCACATGGACTTTGTTTGATTTATATATTTTTATTTGGTTCGTTTTTTTTTTTTTGTACCCACACTGTATTTGTCACTCATGTTATAGCTTTTTATACGTTTTAGGCAATTTTGTTTCTTCGGTTTATTCGGATTTAGTGCTCATGAGACTGCACTTTATTACATTTCATTATACTTTTATATTTTGTATAATATTTTCATTTTGCCTTTTGGAACTGATGACTCATTGTTTGAGCACTTTGTACTAAAAGACGGTGGGACTGTTCACCATTTATTTATTTACTTGGAGTCACCATTAAGTATTTGCTGAGTTACCACATATGTGCTAGTATGATACTAGCCCTTTTGCAATGAGATTTTTCTTTTCTTCTGTTTCAGTATTTACAATATTTTTTATGTGCTAGTATGATACTAGCCCTCATGCTCATTATACCTTTATATTTTGTGTAATTTTTTTCATTTTTCATTCACCTCTCTATACATTTGAGCTAGCCATTTCCCCTTCCTCTTCCTTCCTTCCTTCCCCTTTTATCACAGTGCAATCACCACTTACTTTATTCAAAAGACTTTTTGGTTGTCTGTTGGTTCCTTGGCCATCCCTCCTACTTTGCCTCAAGAATACCATAGATTTGAAGATGTATTTTGCAAGCATAAGGCAGAGGTTTTATCTCCACATCGTTCCTTTGACTGTGCAATTAATCTGATTCCTGGAGCACCTCTTTCCAAAGGAAGGACCCTGTCACTGCCTGAAGAAAAGTCCATGGAGGAATACGTCAAGGACAACTTGGAGAGAGGTTTTATCCGACCTTCTTCTTCTCCATTAGGGGCAGGTTTTTTCTTTGTTGAAAAGAAAGATGGAGGTCTTCGACCATGCATAGACTATCGAGGGCTAAATGAGATGACTGTAAAAGACTCCTACCCTTTGCTTCTTATTCTAGAATTGCTTGATGTGCTTAAGGGAGCCGTTATCTTCACTAAGCTGGACCTCCGAGGGGCTTATAATCTGAATCGAATTAGAGAGGGAGACAAGTGGAAGACAGCATTCAACACCCGCAATGAACATTTTGAGTATTTGGTTATGCCATTTAGACTCTGTAACGCCCCTGCTGTCTTCCAACATTTCATGAATGACATTTTTCATGATTTCAGCAACAGTTTTGTGATTATCTACTTGTACGACATTTTAATCTTTTCCAAGACTCTCCTAGAGTACATCTCACATGTAAAGCAAGTATTGCAGCGACTGAGAGAAAACACCCTTTACGATAAGATTAACCACTTCAGCCCCAAAAGGATTTACCCCCTTCCTGACCAGAGCACTTTTTACAATTCGGCACTGCGTCGCTTTAACTGCTAATTGCGCGGTCATGCAATGCTTTACCCAAACAAAATTTGCGTCCTTTTCTTCCCACAAATAGTTTTCTTTTGATGGTATTTGATCACCTCTGCAGTTTTTATTTTTTGCGCTATAAACGGAAAAAGACCGAAAATTTTGAAAAAAATGATATTTTCTACTTTTTGTTATAAAAAAAACCCAAAAATATTTATTGGTTTGCGCAAAAGTTATAGCGTCTACAAACTAGGGTACGTTTTCTGGAATTTACACAGCTTTTAGTTTATGACTGCTTATGTCATTTCTTGAGGTGCTAAAATGGCAGGGCAGTACAAAACCCCCCCAAATGACCCCATTTTGGAAAGTAGACACCCCAAAGAAATTGCTGAGAGGCATGTTGAGCCCATTGAATATTATTTTTTTTTGTCCTAAGTGATTGAGTAATGACAAAAAAAATAAAAAATTACAAAAAGTTGTCACTAAATGATATATTGCTCACACAGGCCATGGGCATATGTAGAATTGCACCCCAAAATATATTCAGCTGCTTCTCCTGAGTACGGGGATACCACATGTGTGGGACTTTGGGAGCCTAGCCGCGTACGGGGCCCCGCAAACCAATCACCGCCTTCAGGATTTCTAAGGGTGTAAATTTTTGTTTTCACTCCTCACTACCTATCACAGTTTTGAAGGCCATAAAATGCCCGGATGGCACAACCCCCCCCCCCAAATGACCCCATTTTGGAAAGTAGACACCCTAAGCTTTTTGCCTTGATGCATGTTGAGTCCATGGAAAATTTTATATTTTGACACAAGTTGTGGGAAAGTGACAATTTTTTTTTTTTTGCACAAAGTTGTCACTAAATGATATATTGCTCACACAGGCCATGGGCATATGTGGAATTGCACCCCAAAATACATTTAGCTGCTTCTCCTGAGTATGGGGATACCACATGTGTGGGACTTTGGGAGCCTAGCCGCGTACGGGGCCCCGCAAACCAATCACCGCCTTCAGGATTTCTAAGGGTGTAAATTTTTGTTTTCACTCCTCACTACCTATCACAGTTTTGAAGGCCATAAAATGCCCGGATGGCACAACCCCCCCCCCCCAAATGACCCCATTTTGGAAAGTAGACACCCTAAGCTTTTTGCCTTGATGCATGTTGAGTCCATGGAAAATTTTATATTTTGACACAAGTTGTGGGAAAGTGACAATTTTTTTTTTTTTGCACAAAGTTGTCACTAAATGATATATTGCTCACACAGGCCATGGGCATATGTGGAATTGCACCCCAAAATACATTTAGCTGCTTCTCCTGAGTATGGGGATACCACATGTGTGGGACTTTTTGGGAGCCTAGCCGCGTACGGGGCCCCGAAATCCAATCACCGCCTTCAGGATTTCTAAGGGTGTAAATTTTTGATTTCACTCTTCACTGCCTATCACAGTTTCGGAGGCCATGGAATGCCCAGGTGGCACAACCCCTCCCCCAAATGACGCCATTTTGGAAAGTAGACACCCCAAGCTATTTGCTGAGAGGCATGGTGAGTATTTTGCAGCTCTCATTTGTTTTTGAAAATGAAGAAAGACAAGAAATTTTTTTTTTAAAATTTTCAAAACTTTGTGACAAAAAGTGAGGTCTGCAAAATACTCACTATACCTCTCAGCAAATAGCTTGGGGTGTCTACTTTCCAAAATGGGGTCATTTGGGGTCATTTGGGGGTTTTTTGTGCCACCTGGGCATTCCATGGCCTCTGAAACTGTGATAGGCAGTGAAGAGTGAAATCAAAAATTTACGCCCTTAGAAAGCCTGAAGGCGCTGCTTGGTTTTCGGGGGCCCCGTACGAGGCTAGGCTCCCAAAAAGTCTCACACATGTGGTATCCCGTACTCAGGAGAAGCAACAGAATGTATTTTGGGGTGTAATTTCACATATTCCCATGGCATGTTTGAGCAATATATCATTTAGTGACAACTTTGTGAAAAAAAAAATAATAATTTGTCTCTTTCCCGCAACTTGTGTCACAATATAAAATATTTCATGGACTCGACATGCCTCTTAGCAAATAGCTTGGGGTGTCTACTTTCCAAAATGGGGTCATTTGGGGGGGTTTTGAACTGTCCTGGCATTTTATGCACAACATTTAGAAGCTTATGTCACACATCACCCACTCTTCTAACCACTTGAAGACAAAGCCCTTTCTGACACTTTTTGTTTACATGAAAAAAATTATTTTTTTTTGCAAGAAAATTACTTTGAACCCCCAAACATTATATATTTTTTTTTAAAGCAAATGCCCTACAGATTAAAATGGTGGGTGTTTCATTTTTTTTTTCACACAGTATTTGCGCAGCGATTTTTCAAACGCATTTTTTGGGGAAAAAACACACTTTTTAAAATTTTAATGCACTAAAACACACTATATTGCCCAAATGTTTGATGAAATAAAAAAGATGATCTTAGGCCGAGTACATGGATACCAAACATGACATGCTTTAAAATTGCGCACAAACGTGCAGTGGCAACAAAATAAATACCTTTTTAAAAGCCTTTAAAAGCCTTTACAGTTTACCACTTTAGATTTACAGAGGAGGTCTACTGCTAAAATTACTGCCCTCGATCTGACCTTCGCGGCGATACCTCACATGCATGGTGCAATTGCTGTTTACATTTGACGCCAGACCAACGCTTGCGTTCACCTTAGCGCGAGAGCAGGGGGGGGCAGGGGTGCTTTTTTTTTTTTTTTTTTTTTTTTTTCTTTATTATTATTATTTTTTTATCTTATTTTTAAACTGTTCCTTTCATTTTTTTTTTTTTTAAATCATTTTTATTGTTATCTCAGGGAATGTAAATATCCCCTATGATAGCAATAGGTAGTGACAGGTACTCTTTTTTGAAAAAATTGGGGTCTATTAGACCCTAGATCTCTCCTCTGCCCTCAAAGCATCTGACCACACCAAGATCGGTGTGATAAAATGCTTTCCCAATTTCCCAACGGCGCTGTTTACATCTGGCGAAATCTAAGTCATAAAATGCTCGTAGCTTCCGGTTTCTTAGGCCATAGAGATGTTTGGAGCCACTCTGGTCTCTGATCAGCTCTATGGTCAGCTGGCTGAATCACCGGCTGCATTCTCAGGTTCCCTGTTGAGACAGGAGAGCCAGATAAAAACACGGAAGACGGTGGGGGGGGGTATTCCCTCTCACTGCTTGTAAAAGCAGTCTAGAGGCTAATTAGCCGCTAGGATTGCTTTTACATGAAAGCCGACCGCTGGCTGAAAAGAATGATACCAAGATGATACCTAAACCTGCAGGCATCATTCTGGTATAACCACTCAGTCGTGAATGGCGTACCTGAAGACAAAAAAATGGTTAACAATAAAGCACAGTAAACGGTAAAGTATAAAAAATTGCATACCTGAAAAGCAAACATGATAAAACATAATAACAATAAAACATTGCAGAATAGAATACAGTAAAAAAAGAGCAGAACAATAGAGAGAGAATAGAGAGAGAGAGAACAATAAACTGACAACTCTTTTCTTTTTTTTTTTTTTAATATATATATATATATATATATATATATATATATATATATATATATATATATATATATATATATATATATATATATATATATATATATATATATATATATATATATATATATATATATATATATTTTTTGTGTTTTTTTTTTTTTTTTTATTTAAACTTTTTTTTCTAACTGTAACTTTTATAACTGTAACCGGTTCCAGGTTCGGGTCTCTCAAAATGCGATGGCATCTTGGGAGACCCTGTGAAAGTGTGTCCTAGTCTGTGCAGTGCTGTACCCTACGCTAATACTCAACTAGTGAATGGTAGCGTTCAAAACATTCACCAATGCGAAGACCAGGATTGTCAGGACAGGAGGGACAATAATAGCGGGTGTCACGCTTATATCCGCGCTTGCTACAGACACGACATCTTTTTGGGGGGGGTTCGTTGGGTAGGGGTACTCGGGAGGACATAAAGAAAATGCCTCTCATGCAGCCGACTGCATTTGGTTGGGGATGTGAATGGGGGAAGTACGGGCGCTGCAGAAGTGGTGGGTTCCCAATTAGGATTGGCGAATGCAGCAGGAAGGGCACTATGGGCACGACGGGCCTGTGTTTGTCTTCTTTTTGGTGGCAGCGGGACACTACTTGTGCTTGCCACCTCACCAGCTTCAACTGCACTTATGGGACTCGCCACATCACCAAGTGTTACTGCAGTGCTGGTTTGACTACGACCGGGGTGTACTAGGCCGCTGGCGCTTGCCAGTTCACCAAAACGCTACCAAAAAAACTGTTAGCGATCGCAGGGATCAGGCCTGACTCTGCGAACGCTGCAGTTATGCGTTTAGTATTTTGTAAGTGACAGTGATCGATCGATACTGCACTTGGGTGGGCTGGGCCGGGCTGGGCGGAGGGGCAAAACGCAGGTGCTAGCAGGTATCTGGGCTGATCCCGCTAACACTGCGTTTTTGGGAACCCTAAACTGCTGGGGACACTAGTATAGATCTAATCGGATCAGATATTGATCCGATCAGATACTATACCACTAAGGGTGGTGTACAGTGCGTGCGTGGGTGTTAGCGGTACTGGCGCTAATCTGACGCTGCCTGGGGCTGGTGCTTGCCAGTTCACCAAAACGCTACCAAAAAAACTGTTAGCGATCGCAGGGATCAGGCCTGACTCTGCGAACGCTGCAGTTATGCGTTTAGTGTTTTGTAAGTGACAGTGATCGATCGATACTGCACTTGGGTGGGCTGGGCTGGGCCGGGCGGAGGGGCAAAACGCAGGTGCTAGCAGGTATCTGGGCTGATCCCGCTAACACTGCGTTTTTGGGAACCCTAAACTGCTGGGGACGCTAGTATAGATTTGATCGGATCAGATATTGATCCGATCAGATACTATACCACTAAGGGAGGTATACGGTGCGTGCGTGGGTGTTAGCGGTACTGGCGCTAACCTGACGCTGCCTGGGGCTGGTGCTTGCCAGTTCACCAAAACGCTACCAAAAAAACTGTTAGCGATCGCAGGGATCAGGCCTGACTCTGCGAACGCTGCAGTTATGCGTTTAGTGTTTTGTAAGTGACAGTGATCGATCGATACTGCACTTGGGTGGGCTGGGCTGGGCGGAGGGGCAAAACGCAGGTGCTAGCGGGTATCTGGGCTGATCCTGCTAACACTGCGTTTTCGGGAACCCTAAACTGCTGGGGACGCTAGTATAGATTTGATCGGATCAGATATTGATCCGATCAGATACTATACCACTAAGGGAGGCATATGCTGCGTGCGTGGGTGTTCACGGTACTGGCGCTAATTTGACGCTGCCTGGGGCGACGCATATCACCGCCGGGCGATCAGGGGGCTAAACCTTTATTCGGTAATAAACGGCGGGTGTCCTGACACTATAAAAAATAAACGAACTAACCAGCGTCAACCGTAACGGTTATACGGTGATCAGTGGTGAAAGGGTTAACTAGGGGGCAATCAAGGGGTTAAAACATTTATTAGGTAGTATAGGGGGGTCCCTGACGCTATAAAACACTGACGGCGAACCTAAATATTTACGTTCCTAACTACCGTCACCAGCGACACTAATACAGCGATCAGAAAAATGATCGCTTAGCGACACTGGTGACAGGGGGTGATCAAGGGGTTAAAACTTTATTAGGGGGGGTTAGGGGGGTATCCTAGACCTAAAGGGGGGTAATACTCACTGCCCTAACACTAACTGTCACAAACTGACACTATGCAGTAATCAGAAAAAAAAAAAAAAAAAAAATACTGCTAATGTCAGTTTGTGACAGGGGGGGGGGATCGGGGGGCGATCGGGGGGGGATCGGGGGTGTAAAGTATGCCTGGCATGTTCTACTGTGTGTGTGAGTGTTGTGTGCACTTACATGTCATCTCCCCTCGGCGCTGGAACGGAAACTGCCAGACCGAGGAGAGATGACATCACATCCTCTGCCTGTGTGAAACGACACACAGGCAGAGGAGCATTTCCATTGGCTGGGAGCGATCGCGAGGGGGGGGCCACGATCGGATGGTCTCCCCCTCGCCTCCCGACGCTCCCAGTCAGATGCCGACCGCCGATGGCACCGGGGGGGGGTCCGATCGGACCCCCCGCCCGCGGGAGGCAGATCACGTATGGGTACGTGATTTTGCCTGCCCGTGCCATTCTGCCGCAGTATATCTGCGTTAGGCGGTCGGCAAGTGGTTAAAAAAGCAATTTTCAATCGTTACTTCAGAACTCAACAGCTACCTCCTCCTGTTCTTGTTGATGGACAACATGAGCTTGAAGTCTCTAAGATTCTGGATTCTAGAAGGCGTGGTCATGGTCTACAGTATCTGGTTTATTGGAAGGGATTTCCCATCACAGACCATTTCTGGGTTCCAGCCAAAGATTTGCATGCCCCTACTCTTATTCGAGACTTCCATGCCTCCTTTCCTGCTAAGCCACGCGGAGGGATCCACTGGGGAGGGGGCCCTGTCATGCACCTGGGTGTCATTGAACCGGGATATTCCTGGTTCCACAGCTGCAGCCTTACCTGTTGTGCCATGGGGGAGCTCTGGAGTTGTCACAATGTTCTCCCAGCCTGATGCATTGCCTTGGACGCACTAGCCCCACCTGCTGCCAGCTGCGGACAATGTACAATCAAGCAGCCCATAATTGGCTAATTCCTGTTACTCAGTGCCCGTTTGTGTGGACTAGCTCCCTGGGTGTATTGATAGCTCTGTGACTCTGATTACTGCGTATGAACTTCTGCCTGAATTTGTGACGACTCTCTAACCTGCTTATTTTGTACTTCGCCGCCAGCTCATCTTTGACCTCTGCCTGCCTGACCACTCTCTGGATTTCGATTGTATACTGTTTTGCCTGATCTGTTGCCGATCTGACCTGCCTGACAACGTTTTTCGCCTGAATCCTCAGCACACAAGCTTCACTTCGGACACTACCTACCACAGTTACCTTACAGTCAGGTACTGATGTTGGACTAGCAGGCCTGGCTGGTAGTCTCCGCTTTAATTCACTCCAAAAATGTTCTATCGGGTTGAAGTCAGGACTGTGCAGGTCCGTCAAGTTCCTCCACCCTAAACTCGCTCATCCATGTCTTTGTGGACCTTGCTTTGTGCACTCGTCCAAATCATTTGGTGGAGGGGGGATTATGTTGTTTTTCAGAGGTTTAACTTAGTTCCAGTGAAGGGAACTCTTAAGGCCTCAGCATACCAAGACATTTTGGAAAATTTCAAGCCCCCAACTTTGTGGGAACAGTTTTGGGATGGCCCCTTCCTGTTCCAACATTACTGAGCACCAGTGCACAAAGCAAGGTCCATAAAGACATGGATGAGCGAGTTTGGGGTGGAGGAACTTGACTGTCCTGCACAGTCCTGACCTCAACCCGATAGTACACAGTGGGTTGAACAAAAAAAAATCTGACAGCTCCAGTTGGAGCCACTGTACTAAGAGTCCAACTTTAGTACAGCGATCTCCCCCACTGACCTGTTGTGTTCTGACAGGGGGATAGCCCCGCTGCCAAAACACTCCTAACAGCGCTTTCTGCTATTGGCTGAAAGCGCTGATCGCGAGCCGGTCAACTGCTAGTTTTCCAGCATGCTCATCTAACAGAAGTTGGCCAAACGGTCAGCTTCTGTCAAACCGGCTGACATACACACACGCACACCGAATATTTTTATTGAACTGGCTGATGTCTTCCAACATTTGTCACATTTGTACTAGGTAGGCATTACTTTTAGTTATCCATAACAAGTCAATTGCAGCATTCTCTTCAAAGCCTGTAAAGAAGTCTGTTGAAAAAAACAAAAACAAATATATATATATATATATATATATATATATATATATATATATATATATATATATATATATATATATATATATATATATAACCATTGGAAATTTTTTAATGCTCACTGCACTCTAAATTTTTTATTTTTTTTTTATCCATTGGGAGCCATTAAATGCCCATTTCCCCACTAACTCCAGTGTTATTTGTTAAAATGGCAAATTTTGCCAAAATGTCCAGATTTTTTTCAAAACTTCCAGTGAATAGGAAACTGACTTTCAGCTGTCCAGAATGAGTAAATTTGCATGTCTTGTTTGCGGGCTTTCTTGTGCATCATCTTTAGAAGAGGCTTCCTTCTGGGGCAACAGACATGCAGACCAATTTGATGCAGTGTGCCGAGTATGGTTAGAGCACTGATAGGTTCACCCCCCACCCCTCCCCCACCCCTTCAATCTCTGCAGCAATGCTGGCAGCACTCATATGTCTATTTCCCAAAGACAAACTCTGGATATGAGGCTGAGCACGTGCACTCAACTTCATTGGTCAACCATGGCGAGGCCTGTTCTGAGTGGAACCTGTCCTGTTAAACCTCTGTATGGTCTTGACCACCATGTTGCAGCTCAGTTTCAGGGTTTTGGTAATCTTCCTATAGCCTAGGCCATTTTTATGTAGAGGAACAATTTTTTTTTTCAGATCCTCAGAGAGTTATTTTCCATGAGGTGCCATGTTGAACTTCCAGTGACCAGTATGAGAGAGTGAGAAGATAAAGAGCCTCATCCACAAATACCACAAAATACGTCAAGCTGTATATATATATATATATGTGTGTGTGTGTGTGTGTGTGTGTGTGTGTGTGTGTGTGTGTGTATATATATATATATAGGCGTATAACACTCACTTTTTCACAATGAAAATCGGGTGCAAATAGCGTGTGCATGTTATACGCCAATACTTCAATTTTAGCTGCCTCGAAGGTGACAGGGAGGGGGGTGGGACGAGTGCCGTCAGATTACATACAGTGAGAATCTCCTGTTTACTTGGCGGCCTCTGTAATAGGAAGTCCTGTCTCCTGGGCCACCATTGGACCACTGTTCTGTCTATCATAGGAGATTCTCACTGTATGTAATCTGTCGACGCTCGTCCCGCCCCCCTCCCTATCCCCTCTAGGCTGCAGATGGGCATCGATCAGGCTGCATTGATGGCAATGGTGAGGCTGCTGCATTGATGTGGACTGATGAGGCTGCAGATGGATATTGATCAGGCTGCATTGATGCCAATGGTGAGGCTGCAGATGGGCACTGACCCTTATTTTGCTTCAAAGTTCCTTATTTAAAATTTAAGTTTTTTCCCTGAAACTTCCCTCTTAAAATGAATGTGCGTGTTATACGCCAATAAATACGGGTATATATATATATATATATATATATATATATATATATATATATATATTTGTGCTTATAGGTTTACATACCCTGGCAGAATTTATCATTTCCAACATGACAATGATCCAAATCACAAGGCCAAGTCGACCTGTCATTGGCTACAGCAGAATAAAGTGAAGGTTCTGGAGTGGCCATCTCAGTCTCCTGACCTCAATATCATTGAGCCATTCTGGGGAGATATCAGACGTGCAGTTCATGCAAGACAGCCCAAGAATTTACAGGAACTGGAAGCTTTTTGCCAAGAAGAATGGGCAGCTTTACCACCTGAGAAGATAAAGAGCCTCATCCACAAATACCACAAAATACGTCAAGCTGTCATTGATGTTAAAGGGGGCAATACACGGTATTAAGGACTGGGGTATGTAAACTTTTGATCAGGGTCATTTGGGTAGTTTCTGTTGTCATTATGATTTAAAAAGAGTAAACACAGTTGATTGATAATAAATGGCTTCAGCCAAACACTAACCATGAGTGAAAGTTTTTGTTATCATTCATATTCTCTGAAAAATGACCAAGAAATGATAAATTCTGCCAGGGTATGTAAACCTATGAGCACAACTCTGTGTGTATATATATTATATAAAATATTGTTACATATCTGAGTGCGGATTCCCCCTTACATCAGGGTCCCTAGAGAGCCCCCCCACTTACATCAGGGTCCCCAGAGAGCCTCTACCTTACATCAGGGTCCCCGGAGAGCCCCCCCTTACATTAGGGTCCCCAGAGAGCTCTAGGGCTCAGGAGTGTGCTACATAAAGAATACAGGGTTCAGTAGTGACCATCTATGCAGCCTGACCAGTGCCCAGGAATGTAGCCTCACCTGTGCCCACATCTCAGCCTCACCTGTGCCCAGCAATGCAGCCTCACCAGTGCCCAGGAATGCAGACTCACTAGTACCTACATCACCCTCACCTGTGGCGGGGATCAGAGAGAAGAGGAAAAGGAGAGCCAGCCGGATCATCACACAGGCCAGTGTCTCCCGCTGTGTCAGCTTTAATTTGAATAACCGGGTACCCACCGTCACATAAGTCCTGCCTCCTGGATCCGCTCCCACCTATGATAGGCAGCACATGTCCCGCCACTGGACAAGTGTGCTGTCGGTCAAAAGAAGACGGGACTTTGTGACGACGGGCACCCAGGGATTCAAATTAAACTGACACAGCAGGCGACACTGGCCTGACACCCGCCAGTGTGTGGCACCTGGGGGCGGACCGCAGTACCCGCCCTGGTCACCCTGTAGACTCAGGGCTATGGGCCTCAGATTTGGGGCTAAAGCCCCAGAAGCTACCCCCTAGTGACACCACTGCCAGATATCCAGTCCTGTCCTCACCCAGGCAGGTTCTTCGCCCAGTCTTTGGGTCCCAGGCACCAAGTTGACTGTGGGAAGCCAGCAGTGAGTCCTTGTGGCTTCACAGCAGGCTCCCCACTAGGCAAAAATTTCTTTATTTCCTCAGATTGTTTGGGGGATGGCAGGTGCAGTCTACTTTCTCTGCGCCAGATGGCGCTCTTCCTGTTGCTGGAGAGAAAGTCAGGAGGAACAAGGTTCCTCTATGGTTTCCTGGGTCACTGTGGAAGCTATCAGATTGGATGATGCCACCCCATGTGACTTAAGCAGTCATCTTGGGTCAGGCAGAGCCTTTTTAAGGCACTATTTCTAAACCATTAACACACCCCGATAGCATTTCTAAAATGAAACCGATCACATTTACATGTGTAACTCAAAAAATACCAGAATCTAGTTTCCCTTTAAAACCCAAATGTTGTCATTAAGATCAACAAGTTTATTGCACTTTGGTTAAGAACACAGATAGACTGTAACTGCTGAATTGTCATGGTTTAATCTATACATCTGTCATCCTTTCTTTGGTTTACTGGTGCTAAATATGCATTAGAGGCATGCCGCATACAAAGTGTAAACCCCAAAGACCTATCGCTTTGGGTTATGTAGGTCAGGCAGATGTCTTATTTTAGGAGAATACACTGATGAGATTCAATCACATAATCCCCCGACAATATTTTATTTCACTTGCCTAGACTGGCTGTCTTTGGTGTGTGTCTGTGTGTGTGCGTCCGTGTGTGTGTGTGGGGGGGGGGGGGGAGGGAGATTATAATAATGTAATAATCATCAGAACCTACTGAATGTGATAGCAATAGAGTTTTTTTTTTTCTTAAATGTAAAGCCCCCCCCACTCCCATGTACACACATATGCACGAGACACAAATGGTATAAAGTACTCCTTTTTACATCTACATTTGCTGGATATATCCAAGAACAAAATGAGCCTAAACAATTAATGAAGGCATTAACCACTTCAGCCCCAGAAGGTTTTACCCCGTTAATGACCAGGCCATTTTTGCGATAAGGCACTGCGTTATTTTAACTGATGTGCTAATGCTGTATCCAACTAAAATTGATGTCCTTTTTTCCCCCACAAATAAAGCTTTCTTTTGGTGGTATTTGATCACCTATGCGGTTTTTATTTCTTGCGCTATAAACAAAAAAAAAAGACCAACAATTTTGAAAAAAAAAAAAAAAACAATATTTTTTACTTTCTGCTATAAAACATATCCAATAAAAAAAATATAAAAAAACAAATTTCTTAATCAATTTGGGGCAATATGTATTCTGCTACATATTTTTGTTAAAAAAAATTATCCCAATAAGCGTATATTGATCGGTTTGTGCAAAAGTTATCGCGTCTACAGACTATGGGATATTTTTATGCCATTTTTTATTTATTTATTTATTTTACTAGTAATGGCCGCGATCAGTGATTTTTTGCGGGACTGCAACATTGCGGCGGACAAATCGGACACCTAACTGACACTTTTTTGGGGACCACTGACATTATTACAGTGATCAGTGCTAAAAAAAAAAAATGCACTGTTACTGTACTAATGACACTGGCAGGGAAGGGGTTAAACATCAGGGGCGATCAAAGGGTTAACTGTGTGTCTAGCTAGTGTGTTTGTGTACTGTGGGGGATGCTTTTACTAGAGGAACGCATGGATCCATGTCCCTGCTTTGCAGGATACACAGGATCCATACCTTCCCTACTGACAGAACGGCGATCTGCCTTGTTTACATAGACAGACTGCCGTTCTGCTTCTGCGCTGGATGATCGGTGGGTGCCGGCGGACATCGAGTCTGCGGGATCCACAGGTCATCTCCCGCTGTGTATAATCACAGCGGGTCGCCGGTGGCGCACATGTCTGCCCCAGACCCAGAAGTGTTGAATCATGTACTAGGTACGTGATCCGGCGTACCAGTGCCACCTTGCCGCCGTATAAGTAAGTTATACGGACAGCAGGTGGTTCTAAAGGCTCAAGGTTTTTTTACCTTCAGGCATGACATTTGTAGGACTTAAGCCCAGTATCCTGATCACACCTTTTATCCCCAAGACTTCCCCCCCTCCAAATCCTTCACAAATGACTTGACCAGGTTTTGGAGTAAATGGCCTTGACTGCCTTTTTATTAACAACTTATAAAATTAAATAAATAACATCTTTATAAATAACCATTAAACTTTAATATACTTTTTAGTGTCATAAAGGGAAACAACATACCACTTGGTCACTGCAAATAACTTTCTTTAAACTTTAGGCCTCCAAACTACCTGAGCCTCATGCCTGGACCAAATTTAACATTAAAACGGTGGCACAGATTATCTCCAATCAATCCCTAGTCCCGCTCTCCAAACTAAACTCCGATTTTAATATACCACAGTCCTATTTTTTCCGATTCCTTCAACTTTCCCATGCCTTCAGTCACCAATTCTCCAACTCCCCTCCTCAGCTAGTCCAATCTTCACTGGAGGACCTTCTTAGATCAGATTGTGCGAAAAAACCCACTTCTCAATTATATTCACACCTGACTGTCCCCTCCCTCCCGACTATGGAAAAGCTAAGATCTAAATGGTCCCATGACATCCCCAATTTTGACAACGATGACTGGGATGACATATGGGATTTCCCATTTAGCTCCCTGGTCTCTCTGAGAGATCGCCTGATCCAATTCAAGATAGTCCATCGGGCATATTTTACCCCTCACAGACTACACAAAATGAACCCCGACTCCCCTCCCGGATGTTGGAGATGTGGTGGGACTCCTGGGGACTTCACCCACATCTTCTGGACCTGTCCGGCAATTGTCGGATACTGGAGGGAGATATTGGACTTTATCACACAAATCACCTCTGTGCCAATACAACCATCAATGTCAATCTGCATACTAGGCCTGGTAGAACAACTAATTCCTACAGTGGCGGGACGCACACTGGTGGGATTGCTCCTGTTCTATGCCCGTAAAGCTATAGCACTTAGTTGGCGCAAACCAACCCCCCCTCCTCTCTCCCTGTGGAAACAATTAATCAACAATAGCTTACCTCTGTATAAAGACACATATGACAACAGAGGCTGCCCCAACAAATATAACAAAGTCTGGTCTAAGTGGCTGGCAGATCCCTCCACCGCTTCAGAGGCCTCTCAGTAGACCCCAATCACAAAGTAGCTCCCAAGCGGGTGCCAGGTGTACACAATAATCTACAATATGCTATTTTACCATCTCATGACCCAGTAAACTGTACCGCTATGACTGATTTCATAATATATTTTTCATGAATAAGGTGACAGCGTGATTCCTGCAAGGATCACATAGACATCATATTAGACCAATGTATGTTTAACTGTTTGTTCTCTTTATCTGTTTTTGTTTCTCTTTTTAAAAACCAATAAAAAGATTTTGGAAAAAAAAAAAACTTTAGGCCTCCAGTCGGAAACCCCTGACTCGGAGGCGGTACCCAACCTTCACAGTGACCTACCCCTTTTAACCCTTCAAGGTTAACCCCTTGTAACCTGAAAGTACCAGAAACAACCCCCATCCCATGGATGGGTACCAGAAAAAACCCCCATCCTTTCATGGATGGGTACCTGAAACAACCCCCATCCTTTCATGGATGGGTACCTGAAACAACCCCCATCCTTTCATGGATGGGTACCTGAAACAACCCCCATCCTTTCATGGATGGGTACCTGAAACAACCCCCATCCTTTCATGGATGGGTACCTGAAACAACCCCCATCCTTTCATGGATGGGTACCAGAAACAACCCCCATCCTTTCATGGATGGGTACCAGAAACAACCCCCATCCCCTGGATGGGTACCAGAAACAACCCCCATGCCATGGATGGGTACCAGAAACAACCCCCATCCCATGGATGGGTACCAGAAACAACCCCCATCCCATGGATGGGTACCAGAAACAACCCCCATCCCATGGATGGGTACCACATGTTCCATACATGTAACCTCTCTCTTTTCTTTCTCCAGCGACCCAACACTGCCGGGTCATCCTGACCTGTCCCTTCCCCCTTTTTTTTTTTTTTTTTAACCAGCTCAGGGCGGGTGGGTGGTAATCGCTTCCTCCTCCGCTCTTCGACTGACGTCACTTCCCCCTCTCCTTCCACTCTTCAGCTCTGAGCACCGCCTTCACACAAAACCCTTCCCCTTTTCTAAAAGGGGAAACACCGCTCTTGTACGGCAACTGTGCTGTCCAGCACTGTCATGCCGTTCCTGCGCCCATTTCTCTTCTGTCCTTAACTCCGGGACTCTCTACGCATTCTAAGGTAAAAACCCTCTTATGTGCAGCAGACCCCCTAATACTCACCTGAACCCCATCGTGATCCAGTGATGTGCAAGAGAGCCTCTGCTCTTTGGGGGCTCTCCCTCCTCATTGGCTCCCGCTGCTGTCAAAAACAGTCATTGAGCCCATGATGACAGAGAGGGGGTGGGGGCCAAGGTGATGCATTGTGTGTGAATGGACACACAGAGCCATGGCTTGGGTGCCCCCATTGCAAGCTGCTTGCTCTGGGGGCACTCGGCCAGAGGGAGGGGTCAGTAGCACCGACAAGGGACCCGAGAAGAAGAGGATTGGGGCAGCTCTGTGCAAAACCATTACACAGTGCAGGTAAGTACGAGACGTTTGTTATTTAGAAAGAAAAAGAAAAAAAAAGGAAAACCTTTAATATCACTTTAAGACCCCCAAACATTATATATATTTTCTGAAAGCAGACACACTAAAGAAGAAAATGGTGGTAATTCCAATTTTTTAGGTCACATGATATTTGCACAGATTATCAACCACAAGATTTTAGTGAAAATACACTAAAGTTATTTTTAGCGTACAAAAACGCCATATACAGTGCAATTGTCCCATGCAATTTTCCACGTTTTGTCATGTTACAACCATAAACGTATGTTTTTGTTACAAAACAAATGTATTTTATTGGGATTTTATGTGATAGACCAACACAAAGTGGCACATCATTGTAAAGTGGAAGGAAAATTATAAATGGTTTTCAATTATTTTTTTCAAATAAATAAACTAAAAGCTAGTGGAACCAACTGCTTTCAGAAGTCACCTAATTAGTAAATAGAGTCCACCTGTGTGTAATTTATTCTCAGTATAAATACAGCAGTTCTGTGAAGCCCTCAGATGTTTGTTAGAGAACCTTAGTGAACAAACAGCATCATGAAGGCGGAGGAACACATCAGACAGGTCAGGGATAAAGTTGTGGAGAAGTTTAAAGCAGGGTTAGGTTATAAAAAACAAATATCCCAAGCTTTGAACATCTCACGGAGCACTGTTCAATCCATCATCTGAAAATGGAAAGAGTATGGCACAACTGCAAACCTACCAAGACATGGCCGTCCACCTAAACTGACAGTCCAGGCAAGGAGAGCATTCATCAGAGAAGCAGCCAAGAGTGGCAGTTGTCCAAATATCATGTGACATAAAAAATTTGCAACTACCACCATTTTATTCTCCAGGGCCTCCACATTCAGAAAATAAATAATATTTGAGGGGTTTTAACTAATCTTAACCCACTGATGCCGACGCAAAGCAAATATGTGGCATTTGGCTTCAAAGGGTTGTACCTAGGTGATGCCTGCAGCTGCCGGTACTGTTTTTTAGCGCCAACAGACAGCTTTCTTGTAATAACAACCGATGCGGCTAATCAGTCACTTGGCTGTTATTAGAAGCAGCGGGAGGAGACGCCCCCCCCCCCTCCTCCTGACGCTTTCCGTGGCTCGCCCGGGCTCTCCCTGCCCACCGGGAGGCCCGAGAGACCAGCTGGCATGTCCGTCGGCTGGCCAGAGACCTGAACAAAGCCAAAATCGGCTTTGATCGGGTCACAGATCTAGTAACCCGGAAGCAAAGTCATTGACATCACATCCGGTTTATGGAAGCCTTAAAGGCGCCAAATTTTTTAAAAATTACAGTATTCAAAACGGACAAATTTGGCATTTTGAATGCTTTTATGTGCAAAGGAGACATTTGGCGTCTTATAGACCTCAGATCCCTCCATAAAGAGTACCTGTCACCTATGCCTATTACTGTCACAAGGGATATTTACATTACATAAAAGTGATGAAATTTATATATTTTTTTTTAAAGGGATAGTCTAAAAAAAAAATAAAATAAAAAAATAAGACAAAAAATTAAAGCACCCCATCCCTCTGTGCTTGTGCGCAGAAGCAAACGCATACGTAAGTCGCACCCGCAAATGTAAACAGTGTTCAAATCACACATGTGAGGCATCGACGTGATCGTTGGTGCGAGAGCAATAATTTTAGTGCAAGACCGCCTCTGTAACTCTAAACTGTTAACCTGTAGACATTTTTAAAGCCTATGGAGATTTTTAATTACCATAGTTTGTTGGCATTTCATGAGTGTGCGCAATTTTAAAGCATGATATGTTAGGTATCTATTTACTCCGCAACAACATCTTTCACATTATACAAAAAAACTGGGCTAACTTTTTTGTTTCGTTTTTTTTTTTTAATTCATGAAAGTGTATTTGTTCCAAAAAAAATTGCATTTGAAAGACTCCTTGCACAAATACAGTGTGACAAAAAATATTGCAACGATTGGCATTTTTTTCTCTAGGGTTCCTGCTAAAAAAATAATAATAATAATATTTTATATATATATATATATATATATATATATATATAGTTTGGGGGCTCTAAGTAATTTTCTAGCAAAAAATACAGATTTTAACTTGAAAGCAACAAATGTCAGAAAAAGGTTTAGGCATGAAGGGGTTAAAGTGATTATAAGGCTTTGTTTTTGTTTTTTTTTTTAAATAACAAACATGTCATACTTACCTCCACTGTGCAGTTCGTTTTGCACCCCGATCATTCTCTTCTGGGGTCCCCTTGCGGCTCCTCCTCGTATAGTATAACCCTCTAGGAGAAGTGCTCTCCCAGGGGGGGGGGGGGGTACCTTGCGGGCGCGATCCATAGACGCAGAATGTAGGACTCGGCCACGCCCCCCGGACGCCCGCGTCATTGGATTTGATTGACAGCAGTGGGAGCCAATGGCTGCGCTGCTATCAATCTATCCAATCAGAACACGAGACACCTGCCGGAGCTGGTGTGCTCGTTCCCGTCGTGCGCATTTCCGGGATCAGGTAAGTATAAGGGAGGCTGCAGTAAAGTAGGTTTTTCACCCTAATGCATAGAATGCATTAAAGCGGAGTTCTGCTTTAAAAAAAAAAGAATTAAAAGACAGCAGCTACAAATACTGCAGCTGCTGAATTTTAATAATCAGACACTTACCTGTCCCAGGGTCCAGAGGTTCGATCACACGAAGCCCCGCCCCTCTCCCCCTCCTCTCTGCGGTGCCGGAATTGTAACTGTGGAGCCGGGCACCCACTGCGCATGCGTGAGCCGCGCCACGCGCCGCGACTGGCCCGTGCAATAATCTGGGACCTGTGACGTGTCCCAGATGATTGCTGAGAGGGGGGGGGGGGGAGAGGTGCCGCAGTGCGCCGGGAGGAAGTGGGAGCTGGGACCCTCTAAAAAGAGAGTACTGCCCCTGCCCCCCCCCCAAAAAAAAATGACATGCAAAATGTGAAATCTCAGGGGGTCAATTCCCTTAAAGCGGAAGTTCCATTTTTGGGTGGAACTCCGCTTTAAGTTGAAAAACGGTGAGGGTTTACAACCCCTTTGAGGCCTAAAAAGTAAATTTTAAAGGTGTGCAAAAAAAATAAAATAAAAAATGACTCAAAAAAATAACTAAGGGTTAACTCGTCCCACTCCAATAAACACATTTTTTGGATGAGGTCTTTGCTCTCAATATATTGTACTGTTTCTATGTCGTTCATTACCTGAACATCTATCTGAGCTGTTGCACTTGAACAGCAATTTAACCTGAAGGGCCCGCTAATGAACGGTTATCTTTCTAATTAGGAGCGCTCCAAATACTCCTATAAATATAATATAAATATTGGACATTCCGTTCTGTATCAGGCTGATATTAATGCACCCTTTCTATATGAATGAAGCGTATGATAATTCGGAGCTGTTTACAGGCTCGGGGGTCATTTCAGGCGAGCAGCAAAGCCTTCTGGGAAAGTAGGTCACTTCTATTATACCGGCTCTGAGCATAACAAGGAAGGGAGGATGTGCTTTGACTTCTGCATTATCCACCACAAAGCTTGCTGTGTCGCTACAACAAAAACACATTCGCCGATGGTATACATAGTACAGTAAAGGCTGCCGAAAATTTTAAAGTAGTTGTAAAGGCAGAAGATTGCATTCTATGCAGTAAGGTAAAAAAAACCTTCTGCATGCTGCTCCCCCTAAATCGGGGTCTCAAACTGGCGCTCCTCCAGCTGTTGCAAAACTACAAGTCCTGTGGGAGTCATGCTTGTAACTGTCAGCCTTGCAATGCCTCATGGAATTTGTAGTTTTTCGCAACAGCTGTACAGTAGGGCCACCAGTTTGAGACCCCTGCCCGAAATACATGCCTGACCCCGATTTCAATCCAGCGATGTGGGCAAGAGCCAAGGCTCTCTCGGCTCCCCCCCCCCTCTCCATTGGTTCAGATACAGGCTCTCCTGCTGTCAGCCACAGCCAGTGACGAGGGAGCAGGGGGTGGGGCTAGGGAGCGAACACTCATGAGTGCTCCCATAGCAAGCATCAGGGAAAAGAATCCCACAGATTACACTGAGAGAGTTGGTTTCCCATTGTAATAGCATACCTCCCAACTCTTTGAGATGGGGACGAGGGACACCCAATAACAAAAATATGTAGTCATAGGACACACACCCTGCCACGCCTCCTTAGAGGAGAATTATACTAAAAAAAGATTAGTTAAACCTACAAGTGCTTTTTTTTTTACCACTACTATTCCTTTATATTGGCTTTTGAAATTTACAAATGCAGCAATTTAGAAACTGGATGAAAGGTTTAGCACTGGGAAACACTTTCTGAAAGAGAAAAAGTGCATTTTATATACAACTATACAGATCAGACCAAAATGAGGGACAAATGAGGGGGAACGAGGGACAGAGGGACTTTGTTCCAAATCAGGGACAGTCCCTCCAAATCAGGGACAGTTGGGGGCTATGGTAATAGGCACAACATTTTGTAAATGTTTGGTTCATTTTCTTTTTGGTCCACTTTTATTAAAGAAAATCAAACAAGGTTCCAGCAAAGGTGGTTTCCCTCGCAGGGGGTTTTCACCGCCAGCAACAAATAAAAGGATATTCAGTCTCCTGGCTTACACATGCAGTATTGCAAACAAAAATACCGAGCCACCTGGCTCTCTTCAGCAGCAGACGCAACACTGCTCAGGCTCCCACAGGGAGCTCTCCTGACTACTGTCAGCGACCTCCGACTCAAGTCTCTGGCTTTCACAATGCAGCCTGCACTCTCTGGATACTTCAGTGCACACCTGCACTCTCTGGATACTTCAGTGCACACCTGCACTCTCTGGATACTTCAGTGCACACCTACACTCTCTGGGTTCTCCCTTGCAAGCCTGGACTCCTCAGGAGGGTGGAGCCCAGTACCCTGGTCCTGACTCTGCTATCAGGCAGGGCCGTTTTTAAGGCAGGGAAAAAGGGACAGCTGCCCTGGGCCCTGTCATTGTTGTGGGGCCCAAAGCAGCTGCCTCATACTTGACAACTATCCTGGTTTAAATTCCCTCATCCCTTGAGGTTTTAGTCCCGCGCTGTGTCCCAATATCTCAGTGTGAAGTGCTGCTACTAATGCTGCCCAGCTCTGCCCTATTGTTGTGTACAGATGACTCATCAGCAGACCCTGTGTTTACATGTAAATTACCGTCATTCATATGTAAATAGCGGCGGCATTCATATGTAAATAACGACGGCCAGCGGCATTCATATGTATATCATGCCCTCCTGAGGTCATATCCCCAGTAATCGCTGGCAACCAATCAACAAGCAGAAATCATGTGCTGTAACCTCTAGCAACTAATCAGTGAGCCGTAATGTGTGTTGTAACCTCTAGCAACCAGTCAATGAGCGGTAATGATACACTGTAACCTCTGGCAACCAATCGCAATAGCTGCCTGATCTGATTCAGTAAACTGATTTTCTAGCTGCTATTTATTGTATGTCTCAGAGCAGGTGGAGAGCAAAACTGCATGGGGGGGGGGGTTTGCCCAGGGTCCAATCAATATTAAAGACGGCGCTGCTATCAGGCACACACTCACCTGAACAATCAGTGTGCCGGTGAGTCTCAAAACCCGGACCTAGGACTGAGGATTTCATCCCACCCGGATCTCTAAGAAATCCCCGCCCTCCAGGTCCCAAGGTGGACGTTAGTCAATAATGAGGAAACTGAAAAGCCAGTTACCTCTCAAACAAGCAAATACACTGGAGCCCCTCAACCTGCCTGGTTGAAAATCCTGTATTCATACACTGGTGGGGTACCTCACTACCACAATATATATATATATATATATATATATATATATATATATATATATATATATATATATATATATATATATATATCTATATATCTATATATATAGATATATATATAGATATATATATATATATATATATATATATATATATATATATATATATATATAATATATACGCACACATGTGTATTTGCATACCCCAATACAATAGGCTGCGCACACCTGTGCTTACTGTAGATATATTCTCAGCAGTGATAACTTATCCTCCTCCATTCAGAAAAGTAATTTTATTGTTTTCACAGAAAGAATTTGTGAATGAACTCTATTCTGCGAATGGACGAGAGGTGGATGAATGACAGGAACCTTCCTCCCAATGTTAGAGAATTGATATCCCAGGAAAACATTTTTAACCTCTTCAGATCCGGAATTTTTACAGATTTTTTTGCAATCACAGCAGTAGCGGGTCGCCGGGGGCACGTGCCCTAGACCCGACGATCGAAAATCACGTAGAGGTACGTGATTTCACACTGAAGGGCCGTCCTGCTGCAGTAAATGTTCAAACTTTAATAATAGGAACAGTTTGCAAAATAAAATTTTCATGGATCAAAAGGTTCTTACCTCAAGGTCAGCATATAGTGGCTGCCAATCTCGAACCCTGCGTAGATCTAGCCAGTGCACATGAAGATATGCAAGCTATAGGGATGAAAGGAGTTCCCATTTTTGCCATTGGGAACATTTTGCAAAGTGGAAATGAGATGTTCCTCAACTTTCCAGCAAATGAGAAAAATAAGTTTAAGTCCCCTACCCAGAGTGATGGAAGCCAAGCATGGAGGTTGTTTATGAAATGATGTTCACCTTTGAGATATTTTAAAGGTTATTGGAGAAGGTAAGTAATGAGATGGGTATAAGAAACTTGTAAAAAAGAGAAACCTGGGAGTCCAAGAATTAGGGGAAGGTGTCTCTCAACCCCACCTCTCTCTGATCATACTACTGTAGCGTTACCCTCCAGAGAGCAGCTGGATTTTGGGTCCCCCTATTTCTGCACAACCAGGCAACATGCATTTTCCAACGTCCATCCAGAGTCAGTAACCAGTCCAGCTTGTTTTTGTTGTTTTATTGAGGGTAATCAACTTGGATAGGGATGAGGGATTATGGAATGCCAAACTTGAACTTGGTAGAACAACTTGAGGACAAACATCTTCTCTATGTACAGAATAAAACAAATCCTGGACTGTACTCCCTCTGGAATAATGTCAGTCTCTAATGGATCAGTAGCAAGGTTCCACTTTCAGGAGCTCTATGTCCCCTTGGTGAAACTCTCAAAGTCCCAAACTTACAGGAGCTCTATGTCCCAGAAAAATACCAGCCCATCTGGCTGCATTGAAAAGTGTTCCAGAGCAAGGGATTTAGGTTAGCTATGAGACTGTCTTAATAAAAGCTTGATAAATGTTGCACTAGGCAGCCTTCTCCCTTATTGGCCGTGGGGATGATCAGGTATAGGTGCTCACACTGTCCATTGAATCTTTCTGCCTTGGTTAAGACTGCTGTTCAGGCATCCTGCTGTACAGGTCTTCCAATGCTAGACAGGGTGTCTCCTGGATGAGACTGAAGGCTGGTGAAGGTCCCTCTCTACAGCTTTCTCTCCTTCCTTCCTCAGCTCCAGCCTGGAGACAGAGTCTCTAGCTCAGGGGTCTTCTCCCAGGCCACACGACTCCCGCCCCAACACTCCATCTTCCACCCGACAACTAATACTCCCTGCCCAGGCCCTCCAATATTTAAGGGCCAGCTCCCCACTTTCTGGGCCATGCTTGCCCTGGGATTGACAGAGAATATTCAGGCGTTTCTTGCCAAACCTCTTGCCACTAAGTTCTGGAACTTTCCAGAAGCTTTCAGAAGCCAGGGGGAGTCCCACTGACCTGAATCTGAGCCCACAGCAAATACCCAGACTCTCTTAACCTACTGAGAGTCAGCTAAATTTTCCTAACTAAACCGTACACTAGAGGGTGCTACGCTTCCAATAACCAGATATATGTTGTACTCATTCTTGGGATTCCATGTGCTTGAGGCCTGCACATTCCTGTCTAGTTGAGAACTCATTGAATTAGACCGAAGATTTTCAATATTTGACATATGTAACTTTAGTGAGGGTCCATACCCACTATGGGACAAGGAACTACAGTATGATATTGAGGTATATACCTTGGTCCATCCAAGGTATATAAGAAGCCAGTGAGTAATTTAGCCTGCCAGAAACCACCTGTTGGCCTTTATCTTGCCCCTTTCAGCAAGCAGGCAGAACCCTGAGCCCTGCATTTTGTATGCATGTAGTTGTATAGTATTTCTAATTGAATTGACTTGCCTAGGGTAGCCAGATACCTTACTGCCCCACCAATACATGTAAATCTTACCTCTATATTAATGACGCTGACACTTGAATGGATGTAAATGGCCTTTACGGCCTTTGTTTAACAAAAAAACAATAAAAAACTGTAAACTTTTATTTCAAATATTTAAAATTGAATTTACATATTCAAAATATTCAAAAAGATTTTAAACTCGAAATTCCAGTAATTTTGGTTTTCTGTTCCCTGACGACCCTCTTTAACTTTTGAGCCTGTAGCCCCTTTTGTTAGCATCTGCCCCCAGCCACTAACTCGCCTCGAGGACACACTAACTGACCACAGGCCCCCACTTAGTACCCGTTGGTCCAACAAACTGACACTAGACCAACCGGACTACTCCATCCTGGGATGTGTCCCAACGTTTTCAAAAACTCCTTTTCATATATATCTATATATCCATATACATATATATATACTCCTGTTGTCAAGGACCTGACGCCACCCACTTTCTGGTAAGAACCATTTTAACCACATTTTTTAGGGCGGGAGGGAGGGAACGTTCTTCCTAGCTGTCTCACCCACGACTGAACTTTCCACTCCCCCCAGCTACTTCCCAAAGTTACACACTCCTCCCCTCTACACTAATCCCCCAATCCCAACAGGGAAAAGAATTCCCTAAACCACTCCTACATTAATTAACCTGTTCCTAAGCTACTTGCACCCTGTCATGTCTGCACTACGCTTCCTCTTCATTACAGCTCCGTACATGTCTGACTTGGCTAATATTTTTCCTAGCAGGCTGGTAAAATAGGATCTGTTACCAGTGTTATCAGTAGGAAATCGGTTGGTATTTTTTTCCGATTAAAAACAAGTTGGTGCCCTTTTTGCAGTGGGCAGAAGCTAAAGTAAAGGTGGCACCTTCTGACTCATAATGGCCGTGGGAAATACATTCTAACTACCAGAGTATTAAGAAGTTTCACAAATCTCGAGCAGTTCAGGTTCATCTGAAGGTTTTAAATGGAAACCCAAAGTTAATGTTCTCAGATTCCTTCTTCATCTTTGTCCGTTATTCTCACTTTGAATCCTGCAAGACACAATCACGGTAATCATCTCAGAATTTTATAAACATTGATTACCTATTTTACATAAAAATCTGACATCTTTATTTAGTATTATCACTATACACTCACATATCAAATTGAACCTTCCTAATGGGAAATAAAAGACACATCTTTTATGCATGAACATTGAGAAAATAGCATATATTATAATATTTTTGAAATATAAGTGAACGTGATCTGCATAAAAAATACTACACTATGAAGACTGCTGTTACTGATCTCCTTCGGAAAAAGGAAGTTGACTGTCTCTCACTGTTTTTTGAGGTTTCTGACCCAGATTAAAGCAGTAGTAAAGTCTTGTGAAAAAAAAAAAAAGTTTTCTCCTGCAAGGCAATATCATAATGTGCTAGTAAGCAACACATACTAGCACATTATGAGAAACGTATGTTGAAACAAAGCCCTCTATCTGTGGGGTGTCAGTGCTGCAGGCGCTTCAATTTAAAAGTTTTTAAAACTACCGTTTTTTTTTTAGGAGCAGTGATTTTAATAATGCTTAAAGTAAAACAATAAAAATAAAACATTCCTTTAACCACTTCAATACCAGGCACTTAGACACCTTCCCGCCCAGGCCAATTTTCAGCTTTCAGTGCTGTCGCTATTTGAATGACAATTGCGCGGTCATGCTACACTGTACTCAAACAATTTTTTTATCATTTTGTTCCCACAGATAGAGCTTTCTTTTGGTGGTATTTGATCACCTCTGCGGTTTTTATTTTTTGCGCAACAAATAAAAAAAGACCGAAAATTTTGAAAAAAAACAAGTTTTTCTTTGTTTCTGTTAAAATTTTTTGTAAGTAAGTAAGTTTTCTTCTTCAATTATGGGCACTGATATGGCTGCACTGACGGGCACTGATATGGCGGCACTGATGGGCACCCATGAGGTGGCACCAATGAGGTGGCACTGATGAGGTGGCACTGATAGGCTGCACTGATAGGTGGCACTGATGGGCACTGATAGGTGGCACTGGTATGCGGCACTGATGGGCACTCATAGGTGGCACTGATGGGCACTCATAGGCGGCACTGATAGGCACTCGTAGGTGGCATTGATGGGTACTTATGGGTGGCACTGATGGGTACTTATGGGTGGCAAACAATTATTACCTATTTTACATAAAAATCTGACATCTTTATTTAGTATTATTACTATACACTTACATATCAAGTTGAACCTTCCTAATGGGAAAGACACATCTTTTATGCATGAACATTGAGAAAATAGCATATATTATAATATTTTTGAAATATAAGTGAATGTGATCTGCATAAAAAATACTACACTATGAAGACTGCTGTTACTGATCTCCTTCTGAAAAAGGAACTGGGCACTGATAGGTGGGCACTGATGGGCATGGATGGGCACTGACAGATGGCACCGATGGACACTGATGGGTGGCACTGATGACACTGATTGTTTGCAGTGATGCCCCTAAGGGTGGCATTGCTGGGCATCACTGCAACATAATGGTGCCAATTAGTGCCCATTTGTGGGCACTGATTGGCACAGATTGGGCACTGACTGGGCACACTGTGCACATGTGGATGGCCATGGAGTACATACCTGGCCATCCACATGTTGCCCCTTCCCTGGTGGTCCTAGTGGTGATCCCTGGTGGTCCAGTGTGGTGATCAGCGCAGACCCCCCCTGCCAGGAGAGCTGCCCATCGGCTCTCCTCTACTCGCGTCTGTCAGGCGCGAGTGAGGAAGAGCAGATCAACGGCTCTTCCTATTGACATCGTGATCAACCGTGATTGGACACGGCTGATCACGTGGTAAAGAGCCTCCGCCGAAGGCTCTTTACCAAGATCGGTGTAGCGGTGTGTCAGACTGACCCACCGATCGCCGCGATGCGCGCCCCCGCGGGCGCGTGGCGGCATGTTATCCTGCTGGACGTCATATGACGCCCAGTCAGGATAACTGAACCACCGCCCGGCCTGCTATGGGTGCCAATCAGTGCCCATTTGTGGGCACTGATTGGCACAGATTAGGTACTGACTGGGCACATGTGGATGGCCATGGGGTACATACCTGGACATCCACATGTTGCCCCCTTCCCTGGTGGTCCTAGTTGCATCCCTGGTGGTCCAGTGTGGTCATCTGAGGGGGGATAAACAATCAGCACAGACCCCCCCTGCCAGGAGAGCCGCCCATCGGCTCTCCTCTACTCGTGAGGAAAAGCCGATTAACGGCTTTTCCTATTGACACGGCTGATCACATGGTAAAGAGCCTCCACCGTCAGACTGACACACCGCTCCACCAATCGCCGCGATGCGCGCCCCCGCAGGATAACGGAACCACCGCCCGGCCGTCATCTGCTATGGGCCGGGCGGGAAGTGGTTAAAGATTCTGCCTGGGGGTCCCTTTAGTCTGCCTGTAAAGTGGTGCAATCTTTCTCATGTGTCTTACTGTGCCGCAGCAAAATAACATTTCCAAAGGAGATAATTTCATTCAAAATTGCTGTAACATATCAATATAGATAAAACACATGTCAAATAAATAATCGATCCAAAAATTAAATGTTCAAATGATAATTAAAAGTCCATGTATAAAAAATAAATCACCCAAGTGATATGAAAGTATCTTAAAAAAGTCCCAAAAAACATAAATTCTTGCTGTGAGAAGAAAGAAGCGTGCTTGTTCCACCACTGTGAAATCAGACTGGCCGCTTACCATAATACTGCTTCGAACCACGACCAATGGATCAGAGACCTTATACCGAGATGGGACATCAAAGACTGCAGGGTCAGGCTAAAGATGTTCACACTGACAGGTACTCAGACATCAGCCCACTTTATCCTTCCAGCGCCTTTAAAAAAAAACTGCTTCAGGGAGTTTTTTTTTTTTTAGCCTGACCCTGCAGTCTTTGATGTCCCATCTCGGTATAAGGTCTCTGATCCATTGGTCGTGGTTCGAAGCAGTATTAACAAACAGCTCTCTCTGATCCTCTGTAACGGGGGATCATGAGTTTATGGTAAGCGGACAGTCTGATTTCACAGTGGTGGAACAAGCATGCTTCTTTCTTCTCACAGCAAGAATTTATGTTTTTTGGGACTTTTTTAAGATACTTTCATATCACTTGGGTGATTTATTTTTTATACATAGACTTTTAATGATCACTTTGAACATTTAATTTTTGGATCGATTATTTATTTGACATGTGTTTTGTATATTATGTATACACTAAAGGGGAACTCTTCACTTAGTTCTAAATATTTGGTTTGGTGATGATGTGTATGATCACCAATCTGTTCTAGTGCGATTCAACCCCCTTTTTTTCATATTTTACTGTGTTTGTGTTACATAGATGAATCGCAGCTATAATTGTTATTGTTTATGTATTTCACCGTGGCGCGGTTATTCTCCCCATTTTTCTTACCAATATAGATAAAAATCAATAAAAATTCGGTGCCAAAATTTAAAAAAAATGACGTAGGGGCCCCCCAAAATCCCTACCAGATACTTATTCGAGCAAGCAGCCATGGCAGGCCAGGAAATTGGAGGGACGAGCGAGCCCCCCCTCCTGAAGCATACCAGGCCGCTTGCCCGCAACATGGGGAGGGTGCTTCTGATGTCACATGATGTCAGAAGGGGCGGGGTCACCCGGTTACTTCACTGGGTGGCCCCGCCCTTGCCTATATAACAGCTGTCACAGCCAAGAGACAGCAGTCGGTGGGACGCCTCCCATCTTTTTTTTTTTCTATTTTACTGGTCCAGGCACTGTGATTAAAGATGGATGGACATCATGGGACACTTTTTTTTCTTTCTTTTTTTTTAAATAAAGGAATTGTCAAAAATTGTCTCCTGTCCTTTTTACTTTTTTGACAATTTACCCCATACCCATTCACATGGGGGAGGCCAGGATCTGGGGGCCCTCTTGTTAATCTTCCAGATTTCGATAAGCTCCCCACCCGCAGACCCCCACAACCACCGAGCAAGGGTTGTGGGGATGAGGCCCTTGTTGAGGGCAAGTGGCCTGGTATGGTTTGGGAGGACGCTCGCCCCCCCCCCCCTTCCTGGCCTGCCGTGTCTGCTTGCTCAGATAAGGGTGTGGTATGGATTTTGGGGGGGCCATTTTTTTATTTTGGCGCAGGGTTCCCCTTAAATTCACATCAGACCTGAAGGGGCTGGTATGGATTTTGGGGGGGACCCCCACGCCATTTTTAAAAAAAAATTTGGCACAGGGTTCCCCTTAACCACTTCAATACACTGTTTTATATAAACTAGACTGCCTGCACCGACTGCATATAGAGTCTACACTGAATATCTAGTCTACACTAAATGCAGAGTGTATGTGTATGTATATATATGAATGTATGTATGTATGTATATATATATATATATATATATATATATATATATATATATATATATATATATATATATATATATATATATATTATATACACTGCTACTAACTAACTAACCTGCCTGCCTAATCTAGCTCAATCTATCTCCGTCCACACACTACATACTATATACGGACGCTATGTAAGCAGCCTTATATAGTGTGGGGCGTGGACTGAGTCCCCTGAGCCATGGTTGGCCAAAGGCACCCTGCCTTTGGCCAATTATGGCTCTTGCAGCAGAGCACGCTGTGATTGGCCAAAGCATGCAGGTCAGGTGCATTCTGTGGCCAATCATCAGACATCAATGCACTGCGAATTACCCGCGAACGCCCCATAAGATTCACTGTATCAAGCTCATCCCTATATAACAGTGTAAATTTGCTGTCCCCTCAAAATAACAACACACAGCCATTAATGTCTAAACCACTGGTAAAAAAAGTGAGTACACCCCTAAGTGAAAATGTCCAAATTGGGCCCAAAATGTCAATATTTTGTGTGGCCACCATTATTTTCCAGCACTGCCACCACTTCAGCCCCGCTCACTGTATATATACGTCATTTTTTTGAAGATGGATATCTCGGTAACGGCAGCAGCTGCTGCCACAACCGAGATATCCATCTTTACAGTGAGCGATTCTGTAAACGATAATGGTGGTCTCAGCGGCGGGTTCGCCGCGAGATCACCGTTATCGGCGGCGGGAGAGGTGCCACCCCCCCTCCCGCCGCTCTCCCGCACCCTCCGCCGCTTACCGGAACCGTCGGTAACGGCGGAGGAGATCGGGACCTGTCACCGCTGAGGTACTGAGACGAGTGAGGCCAAGATGGCCCCCACCCGTCTCTATACCATGTGACGGCCGGAGCGACGTCATTACGACGGCTCCGCCCACTGTCTTAAAGGCACAAATTTTTTTAAATGTAATTTTTCAAACGACTTTTTTTTTTTTTTTTTTTTTTTTTTGCATTTTAGTCTAAATATGAGATCTGAGGACTTTTTGACCCCAGATCTCATATTTAAGAGGACCTGTCATGCTTTTTTCTATTACAAGGGATGTTTACATTCCTTGTAATAGAAATAAAAGTGATCCAAATTTTTTTTTTTTTAAAAACAGTGAAAAAATAAATAAAATAAAATAAAATAAATAATAAAAACAAAAAAAAAATTTTTTTAAAGCGCCCTGTCCCGACGAGCTCGCACGCAGAAGCGAACGCATACGTGAGTAGCGCCCGCATATGAAAACGGTGGTCAAATCACACATGTGAGGTATCGCCGCGACCGGTAGAGTGAGAGCAATAATTCTAGCCCTAGACCTCCTCTGTAACGCAAAACATGCAATCTGTAGAATTTTTTAAACGTCGCCTATGGAGATTTTTAAGGGTAAAAGTTTGACGCTATTCCACGAGCGGGCGCAATTTTGAAGCGTGACATGTTGGGTATCAATTTACTTGGCGTAACATTATATTTCACAATATAAAAAAAAATTGGGCTAACTTTACTGTTGTCTTATTTTTTTTTTCAAAAAAGTGAATTTTTTCCAAAAAAAGTGCGCTTAGAAGACCGCTGCGCAAATACGGTGCAAAAAAAAGTATTGCAATGACCGCTATTGTATTCTCTAGGATGTTAGAAAAAAAACAATATATAATGTTTGGGGGTTCTAAGTAATTTTCTAGCAAAAAAACCTGTTTTAAACTTGTAAACACCTAAAATCCAAAACGAGGCTGGTCTTTAAGTGGTTAACCCTCTTGGGCATGGAGTTCACCAGAGCTTCACAGGTTGCCACTGGAGTCCTCTTCCACTCCTCCATGATGACATCACGGAGCTGCTGGATGTTAGAGACCTTGCGCTCCTCCACCTTCCATTTGAGGATGCCCCACAGATGCTCAATAGGGTTTAGGTCTGGAGACATGCTTGGCCAGTCCATTACCTTTCCTCTCATCTTCTTTAACAAGGCAGTGGTCATCTTGGAGGTGTGTTTGGGGTCGTTATGTTGGAATACTGCCCTGCGGCCGTATTCAGATCCTCAGAGAGTTCTTTGCCATGAGGTACCATGTTGAACTTCTAGTGACCAGTATGAGAGAGTGAGAGCGATAACACCAAATTTAACACACCTGCTCCCCATTCACACCTGATACCTTGTAACACTAACAAGTCACATGACACCGAGTTGGGAAAATGGCTAATTGGACCCAATTTGGACATTTTTCACTTACGGGTGTACTCACTTTTGTTGCCAGCGGTTTAGACATTAATGGCTGTGTGTTGAGTTATTTTTAGGGGACAGCAAATTTACACTGTTATACAAGCTGTACACTCACTACTTTAACTATTATTAAAGTAGTGAGTGTAATGACACTTTGCTACTATTGTAGCAAAGTGTCATTTCTTCATATGAAAATATATAATAAAATATTTACAAAAATGTGAGGGGTGTACTCACTTTTGTGAAAATACTGTATATAACATAAATCACAAAATATGCAATAGTCGGTAGTGTGTAACGTACAATAAATCTTAGCATGCAGGGATCAGGACTGGAACACACAGCACAAGAAACAGGGGGCAATGGTCAGGAGTATGTAGCATAAGTGTCATGACGTTGGCAGTCATTGGGGGAAGAAAAGCAAAGGCCTTGGCAGGGATAAAAAAACTTCCTGTCCTCATTGTCAGTGAGTGGAAGAACCCCCCTTCCCCAGCATCTGAATTAGTGGATAGAAAAATCCCTCTTCTCAAAGCACTGGAGGTCAGTAGATTATTATTATTTTTATTATTATACAGGATGTATATAGCGCCAACAGTTTACATAGCGCTTTACAACTTGAGGGTAGACAGTACAAATACAAAACACTTTAATACAGTAGGAATCAGAGGGCCCTGCTCCTTAGAGCTTACAATCTAAGAAGGAATAATAATACTAAAAATAATAATAATACTATCTTTGAGATTAACCTCACTTCCACCCTTCCCAGACATTGGGGGTCAGTGAGAGTTATTCACACTAAAATGTTGCGCTAACATGCGCTACATGCTTTGGTGCACTGTGGTGCCATTCACCCCTTACATGTATTAGTGGTTAGTGCAGTTCCCCCAACCCCCTAAAGTGGTCAGTGGTGTTTTTACCCCTCTCCCTCAAAAGCATTGTTAGTCAATGGTCAGTGGTCTCTCAGGCCCAAAAGCATTGGTGGTCAGTAATGTTCTCTTCCTCTAAAGGCAATGGTGGTCAGTAGTGTTCCTACCCTCATCTCTAAAGGCATTTGTGGTCAAAGGTGTTTTTCCATCCCTAAAGGCATTGGGGTCAGTGGAGTTCCTCTCCATGGCATTGATGGTCAGTGATGTTCACCCTTCACCCAATGGCATCCCAGTTGTAGTCCGTAGGGTTCCATATCGAGTTGGCCCACCCTTTGAAACTATAACAGCTTCAACCTATCTAGAAAGGCTGTCCACAGGCTTTAGCAGTGTGTCTATTGGAATGTTTGACCATTCTTCCAGAAGCGCATTTGTGAGGTCAGGCACTGATGTTGGGCGAGAAGACCTGGCTCGCAGTCTCTGTTCTAATTCATCCCAAAGGTGTTTTATTGGGTTGAGGGCAGGCTAGTTCATTTTTTAAATTTACAAGTTATGCGCTGCGCTTGGGTGACCCCAAAAACAAAATTAATAATAACCAACTCTGTGCTTACTAGTGCGATAATATTAAATACAAATAATATGAATGTTGAATAAATAAACAAGGTGTGAAAAAACAAGTGCTTGTTACACCATAAATTAGTGCTTAATGGTGCTTGTTACACCATACATAGTGTCTTAATCAACATAAAAAAGAGCTTAGTGCTCAATATAAGGTATCCTGCTTGTTTAAATGAAAAAATTAATAAATAATAAAAAAAAGTTCTCTTTGGCACTCTAAATAGTGCGTGCAAATAATGTCCAGCAGTGATAATAAAACAAGGACGGAGAGGCCAGGACGGAGAGACTGACACGGACTTTACACCAGCGCTGTCCCAGCACAGCATACCGCACCAAACATCCAGTGATTTTGCACCAGTGCCATGTGAGTACCCCGGTGTGGGGAGCGTTTTCTTTTAATCAAAGTATTTTGACTATATTACACTATATAGTTTCCTTTTCATTTATATGTATGGAGCCACATTGTTTCCAGCTGGAGGAGTGCAGCAGACACTGAGACTGAGCCCAGGGGTGGCTCCAAAGCGTATTTGGACTCAGGGTAGAAGCTGAGTCACACGCTCTGAGGTGAGCACATTAGCTTAAGGGGATCACGAAGGAGCACCGGAGCATGTTTTGCAGCACTCAGGATATCTTCGTCATGATGTTGGATTGTTGTCACAGCTGAACACCACCTGCACGCATTGTTTTATTATCACTGCTGGACATTATTTGCACGCACTATTTAGAGTGCCAAAGAGAACTTTTTTTCATTATTTATTATTTATTAATGTTTTCATTTAAACAAGCAGGATACCTTATATTGAGCACTAAGCACTTTTTATGTTGATTAAGACACTATGTATGGTGTAACAAGCACTATTAAGCACTAATTTATGGTGTAACAAGCACTTGTTTTTTCACACCTTGTTTATTTATTCAACATTGATATTATTTGTATTTAATATTATCGCACTAGTAAGCACAGAGTTGGTTATTATTAATTTTGTTTTTGGGGTCACCCAAGCGCAGCGCATAACTTGTAAATTTATCCTATGCACATTATATGAAGCGTGATTAGTGCATGCAGCTGGAGAAAAATGCATCAGACGATCTGCGCATGCGCTGTGTTGACGTCACGCCAGCTGGTCAAGATATCAGCTGGAGTGACGATTGGTACTGCGCATGCGCAAACCCCATCGGGGGCATTTTTCGACGGAGGGCATTTCTCGATAGAACACCGCCATCCAGGGCATGTGCCCCACAGCCGACTGATCGGTGCCCTGGGACCAAGTGCACACGATGCAACCATCGGCATTGATGGGGGATTCCAGAGGCAGCTATCCCCGCCCGGCTGTCTGTCAGATCTGTGTAGCACGGAGCCAAGTGAAGCTTTCTGAAACTCCTCCTCGGTTCTATGCTACACGGATCTAACAGAACAGAACGGAAGTCTGCTGCACTGCTCTAATAGCAATGCAGGTGAGAGAGCTGTGGAGAGAAAGGGGGAGAAGGGGGGCTGGTTGAGCAGAGAGTAGAGACTGTGAAGTTGTGGATGTTCTGCAAAGGTCAGAGGTCAAAGCTGGGGGGGGGTTAGATTGTGCAAAGTAAGAGTTGTGGGCAGGAGATTTTGTACAGGGTTAAGAGTGCTGGGGTGGGATTGGGTTGCACAGGTGTAAGATGAGGGGTTGTAGATGGTTATAGCTGTGGATTGGAGTGAGCTGTAGATAGGGGTGCAGAAATGAAATGTGGAGGGTGGAGATAAGCTGTTGATGGAGGGTGTGCAGAGGTGACATGTTTACAGAGATTAAAAGGGGAATTGTGGATGGGGGGAGGTGGCTGCACATGCTAATGTGAAATGTGGGGGCAGAGAGGGTGAGCTGGCTGTGGATGGGTGGGTAAACTGTGGAAAGGGGGGGAGAGGGTGAGCTGTTGGGGGGTGAACTGTGGACGAGAGAAGAGAAGGTAACCTGTGGGGGGTGAGCTGTGGAGGGGGGGGTGAACTGACGAGAGAAAGTAACCTGTGCGTAGGGGGGTGAGCTGTGGATGAGGGAAGAGAAGGTGACCTGTTGGGGGGTAATCCGCGGAGGGGGGGTAGGGTGAGCTGTGGGGGAGGAGGTGAGCTGTGGAGGAGAGAAGAGAAGGTGACCTGTGGAGGGGTGAGTTGTTGAGGGGGGGTAGGGTGAGCTGTGGAGGGAGGAAGATAAGGTGACCTGTGGAGGGTGAGCTGTGGAGGGGGGTATGGTGAGCTGTGTACGAGGGAAGAGAAGGTGACCTGTGGATGGGGAGGTGAGCTGTGGATGAGGGAAGAGAAAGTGACCTGCGGGGGTTGAGCTATGGAGGGGGGGTAGGGTGAGCTGTGTACGAGGGAAGAGAAGGTGACCTGTTGGGGGGTAAGCTGTGGATGAGGGAAGAGAAGGTGACCTGTGGGGGGTGAGCTGTGGAGGGGGGTAGGGTGAGCTGTGTACGAGGGAAGTGAAGGTGACCTGTGGGGGGGTGAGCTGTGGATGAGTTAAGAGAAGGTGACCTGTGGATGGGGAGGTGAGCTGTGGACGAGGGAAGAGAAGGTGACCTGTGGGGGGTGAGTCGTGGAGGGGGGGTAGGGTGAGCTGTGGGGGGGTGAGCTGTGGGGGGGTGAGCTGTGGGGGGGTGAGCTGTGGATGAGGTAAGAGAAGGTGACCTGTAGATAAGGAAGTGAGCTGTGCACAGGGGGGAGAAGGTAAAGAGCACTTTACTTCTCTTTCCCGAGAAATGGCGGTATTGTGGGTGGGAAAAGGTGTGGGGTGGGGTTGGGGGGGGTGTGAGGAGTTGACTGGGGAGGGTGGGTTCCTGCGCCTATTCTCTGAGGAAAAAAAAGCCCTGGGTAAAATACTTCACATAGCCCTTTTCCTACAGGTCTGCTTTAAAACATGTATGAATAAATCTGACAAATTGAAATGACAATGTTCTGTACTTTTAGGAATCCAGTGAAAAGCGACAATGAGTCACAGTTGGAGCCTCAGGCTGCAGATCAGAATTGAACCTTTTGATTTTAGGAAGGATCCTGGATCTTCTGGAAGTGCCAATTGGGACCCTAGTGTATTCTGCATGAGATATCCAATGTTTTGAGAATTATACAAACACTATGTAGTTTTCTATGTACCTGCTGCTTTCTATTACTCACTGAATCTTGCTGCAATAAAGTAAAAATGAAAAAAAAAAAAAAAAGGTGTGAATGACGTTAATTATAATTACTAGGAATGACAGTAATGTATTCATCACAGAAAGAGCAGAACAGAGAAACCACAAGTGTGAGACGATTGTACGATTACTGTGTCTGAGGGAAAAACAATTCATGATACCGTATCAGTTATGTGATCAGTCCTACTGGAATTACAGATGCTGGGTAAAGAAAAACGTGTAATTTTACAAAGTTCTATGCCTTGTTCCATCCTGCACTGGGCCATTCTGGTGACTATACTTACTTTTAATTGGAAATATAAGCAAAAAATAAATAAATACATATACTGTATGCTGAAGACTGTCTGTAGCATTAATGCAGCAGTTTTTGTTTATGTGAGTTCTCTCTGTAACATAGCTGTATTACTTTTGATCCTGCTGGTTGCTCCCTGGCTTACCAGTGCCCATCAATGCTGAGCACTATAAACTGACCTACCTGACACACACTGATCATTACACTGACCCACACTGACCTACCTGACACACACTGACCATTACACTGACCCAGACCCACACTGAACTACCTGACACACACTGACCATTACACTGACCCAGATCCACACTGAACTACCTGACGCACACTGACCTACCTGACACACACTGATCATTACACGGACCCACACTGAAATACCTGACGCACACTGACCTACCTGACACACACTGACATACACTGACCTACCTGACCCACACTGATCATTACACTGACCCACACTGACCTACCTGACCCATTACACTTGACGTCAGACTTCAGGTGACCCTGACCTCCAGCTCCTCCTGCACCTCAGCTGTAGTGTGCAGCGCTGGCGCACCTATCCCAGGAGACAGCAGGCAGCCAGAGACAGGAGAGGACAGGAGAGGAGAGCTGCAATTGTTTTTTTTTTTCATCTACAGGCCCCTTACCTGCATAGGCAGTTTTTTGGGAAACGCAGTGTAATATGACATTTTCCAACCCCTGTAACTGTCGCTTTTGCTTAGCTGTTAAAGGAAGTGAGGGGGGAAAAGGGTCCTACTGGCAAAATCCTACCTTGCTGCACTGAACCCTTCTACTCAACTGTAAAAATCCCCATTCTTCTTGGTATGGGGAAGCAGGTGACTTGCCTCTTCCATAATTGTTGGGTATCAGAAGAAACCAGACTCATGAATTTGTGAACAAACAAACTAATAATATTGAGTGTGAATTTGGTATCCCCCAGTTCCTTGTCCCACACTGACGTTTCCTAAATAGCTCCAGAGGAAGCCTTAAAAAGAATACTTTAGAAACTTCAAAAGCCTCCTCTCCTCTCCTTATGAAGAAGTCCAACAATTCTGACGATAAAACTCATTCTCCCCTCATGTGTTCATGATTTTGTTCAATTCAGTCGCTAAGCAGGTAAGGGTGGTACTGTAGACCGAACAAGAGGAAGCAAGCCCTATCCCAGATCTAGCTCACACTTTATTGTCAGTGACTATTACTGAATCTTCAAACCTGGAACCTGGAACCACTGACCATATCTTCTTATGAGTCCCTCCATCCATCACCAGTGAACAGGACAACCCTGAGCTACCTAAACCTGCATATAGAGAAAATATCAGCTGTTAAAATAAAAATCGAAAACTTGATTAAAAAAAACACAAAAAACTATTACGTGGAACCCTAGGGTTCCTCTAGAAGTTGCTGGGGGTTCCTTGAGCAGCAAGCAATTTCTGCCTCCCATATAAGTTACCACTAGCACCAATGATCTTTTTAGCTACCTGTAAGGGGGGGATTTGTCAGACTTACCACCAATGTAAATGGGCACTTAACTGGCCCTCAGTGAAAAAGGGGCTCTTTTCCCCTGACCACCAGTGTAAGGGGGTACTTTTCCACTGACCACCAACTTAAGGGGGCAATTTTCCACTGACCATCAATGTAAGGAGCTTTTTTCCACTAACCACCAATTGAAGGGGGCAGTTTTCCACTGACAATCAATATAAGGAGCACTTTTCCACTGACCATAAATGTGAGCGGGCACTTTTCCACTGACCAATAATGTCAGAAAGCACTACAGTTTTACACCCTGCCTTATCAGACATTGGGTAGGTGTCATGCACCTATTCAGAGACTGAAATTACAAGGTTGGCCTCTCTTGTATCTCCAGCCAAGGTCCCGCTGAAGATGGAACAAGGGATACCAAAGGACAGGAGGAACATGAGTGCTGGCAGATGTTGAAAGGAGAGCTTGCAGCAGGTGATGCGGTCCCAGGCAGGCTGGCAGAGCATCATGTCAGGAACAGTAACTGTGTACAGAGATACACCTGAAGTTAAAGGGGCACTCTACATAGGCCGCAGGTTCCAAGCAGGCACTCAAATCAGATGTGGGAAAAGAACCAGGAACAGAAGTGTGGTCACAGGGATAGCCGAGGTCTGCAGCAAATGGGCAGCGAGGTACAGAATCATAAGTGAGAGACGTGGTCAGGAACAGAGCCAGGGTCAGGAACTGGCGACAAGACAGAAACAGGATCCAAGTTCAGGTCAGAGACAAGCTAGGTCAGCAACAAGGGAACTAGCAGAGTAGTAGCAGGATGCAGGGAATAGCTGAAATACCAGTTAGCACTTAAGCATGAGTAGAAGCATGCTTAAACATCTGGCGCCAACATGCAGTGTGCGCATGTGCGCACCTGGTCACCATTCTGCCGAGAATGTCAAGCGCTTGCACATTTCTGTGAACCAAACCTCTGATAGACATTCCCTGAAACTAGGTGTCAAATACATTAGTACATTGCATTTTTTATTCTTTTACTTATTCTTTTATCCACAAATTACCAATCATGCAAATCATGTCCTGTGGGTTGGAGATAATTAAAAGCAAGGGTTCCTTGAGACCTGCAAGTTATCTCAAATTTGATAAAGGCTGATCTAACTTAGTTCTTAGCATGTCTTGGTGGGTTAAGTAAAAAAAACCACAAAAAAACAACTACAGCACAAAAAATAAATTACATGCTCAACGCTGTTTTTAGCAACCACATCCTGAGTGTGCCCTCTTAAAGTGCTAACTGTGGTATTGCACAACAACAGATAATAAACCCAGGATCCACCCAGCATGCCTCTCTTTTGTCCAACTGCAAGCCAAAGCCCTTAATTGTAATCATCATCAAAGTGTAATTTTTTGTATCATTGCAGAATTGGTAAGGTCAGAGTCAAAGTTTGATTCTTGATTTAGGAGAACTTTTCCCCCCTTTTCCTCAGGTACTATCACAAAACACACATTAACGTCACATTCATAATAAATCAAGTTGGGTTTTGCACGGACAGAAATTAGCCCAAGGCAAACATTAACTCAGGTTTGTAATGATTAAAACTGCAGTCAATAATTAGGATATTTTTAATGTTTTCTGCTGCATAGTTATTATGACTCCCTTTTCCATCCCTTTCGATAATTAACGAATTACCAATAAATTGCTGCATGGTCATTTACAAAAATAAAATAGAAATAGATCTCCGTGTGAGTTTGCAAATGCATATTTTGTCTTTACTACAAAAAAATATACATCTATTTGTTTAATTATTTCAGGTATTTTACATGCAATTATTTATATCCAATGAGCAAAAATGAAAATTTCAGTACAATGAGCACAAGGGTTAATTCTGTGCAATTTAAACTTACAGAGTGTAAAAATATCTTGAAATGTATGATTAGTCTGCAAAATAGAAACAAGCTGCATTTTGATGTTTTAATACATCCCCAAATCTCTAATCACAATAGTATAAATTCATAAATATATAATGCATGCAGGAATTTCATTACCATCTGTTATTTTCTCATTTTAACAGTCAGAATACTTCGCAACTTTCTAAAGCAGGGTTAGGCAACCAGCGAGAAATGGAGCTCTATCGGAAAAACATGGAAGAGATCAGAGAGCACTAGGGTGCATAACGGTTTTTAAAGTGGAAGTAAACCCAATGTCATCCTTTCTAAACTACTGCCATGGGGGTTATCTATAAGGATATACATGTCTCCTGCATGTATCTTTACCTGTCAAATGTCTCCCCTCTGTCTGTTATGAGACCCGGAAAACTGCAGATTCTGTGGGCGGGTCTGTTGTCTGGAGCTCGGTGGGTGGAGTCATGATGTCAGTAGACTCCCCGCCCACCTCTACACTCCCCTTGTCTATATGCATTTTCTCCTGTGTATTTCTTACACTGAACTTCTGCTATGATCTCTAACATCCAGTGAAAAGACAGGAAAGTAACCACATGACTTCAGCATGCCAAATCATGCTGAGGTGTGGAACAGCCAATCCTTGCAGAGCTGCTGAAGAAAGGAGTGGGGGAGGGAATTAAAAAATAATGCATGTCTTAGGCTAGTGCACGAGATATGTAAATCACCTGTCACTCACAGCAAGGGGGAGGATTTGACAAAGTTTTTCTCTGTTTGTCAAGTTTTATCTCACTGAACAATAAAAGAGGATTGCTCAGAGCTGGATTAACTCTTTGTGGCAAGACTGGGCTCAAATGATAGGAAATCTTATACTCTACATTATGACATAAAAAAAAATGTCAGGTTTACATCCACTTTATTGAGTTAAAAACTCCCATTAAAAAGTGAATACAGCTTTGAGATGCTTTGCCTTTCACATGCCCCACATTGGCACTTTGTCTCCATGGTTTACGCATAGCTTACATATGACCTTCCTGCTAACGCAGGTGTGGCTTGCAGGGCACATAAAAAAGACTTGAGGGTCAATCTCTCTGATGTCAATTCGGAGTTCATAAATACTATAGTACATAAATGCTCCCTGAGCATCAATGTCCAAGACAATGGCTACAAACTCCACACAAGATGGTACCGAACATTCGCTTTCTTACACAAAATTACCCAGTTTTTTTGAAGCAATGTTGGCACTGTGCAACAGAGAAAGGACATTTCCTACCTACTGTATATGGTTGTAATGCCCTTTTCTCCAGTCATACCGATTAAAATATATCCTGAATTATCAAGGCAGTGACCATTTACATTCTTGATTTCTCTCCTTCCTACTATCTTCTTCGCCGTACATCCCTACTTACTTAGGGAACATTACATGAAGTCTCTGGCCATGCATATGGTCAATGCGGCTAGAATGTGTATTCCACACATTGGAGAACAAACTAAATACCTGAGAAAATGGTTTGTGAGACTAGACAGAATAGCAACGATGGAAAACATGTTTAATTAAATAATATGTTTTATTATTGTGTGTAATTTTTGCTTGGGGAAGCACCTTCAAAGTCCCACAGGTTTGTAAATTTTTGCTATTCCTTTGTCAATTGGGATGTGGTGCTAATGTATTTTTCATCAACTACTCATACAATTACACATAATCCAGCAACCAATGGACATGAGTTCAACCCCTCCCTTATATGTCAATATAGTTTATCTCAAAGGGAACATTACCTAGGAGGTATCTCCTGGGTAAGTTTCCTTTGAGGTAAACTATATTGACACATAAGGGAGGGGTTGAGCCCACATCAATTGGTTGATAAATTTTGTAGTATTGTACATTTTTGTGGAGGGCTCCTCTGCCATCTGTGAGTGTGTATAGCATAAACCTTGAAGGATTATGTGCAGCGTTTTTCTTTCCTACCCATACAATTAGCTATATGATGGAAAACATATCCACTCTGCCCAGGTCATTAAGACATGGGCATGCTGGGCATACTACACATCCACTCCAGAATTCCTGAATGCAATGACACATCCTGTGTAACTGAAACTCAATGCCGGAGCACGTAAACTTTAAACCACACCTTGAATGGCCACCTAAACCCCGGTTGACCCTGGGGACCAGTAAGGAGATAGGACACCCTGAAATGATGGATAGTTACTTTCCATTAACTTTCCCTGGAGTCCCTCGGCTCTAATTTATTCTGGTTTGTTATCTATTTTCCTCCTACAACCCTCCACCCCCTTTTATTTTTTGTTATTGTCCCGTCTTTCTTTCTCTTTAGCCAACTCCATTTACACCTCACGCCTCTCCTCCCTCTAGGTTTGCCTGTCCCTTTTTCCACCCCCTCCTCTCCTACCCAAGCATGCCCCCCCCCAACTTTGCTTAGTTCTATGTCCAGGTCAGAAATCCCCATCAAGATACTCATGGGGAAATGCTTATCAATCATTACATATTAACAGCATTTAGACTGACATGCTCCCCTTCCCCTGGTCCTTACTTTCCTGCAGCCCAGTTATGCCGCATACTCACGAGCGGACTTTTCGACCGGACGGACTATCCGATAGACTTTCGGCGGACTTCCAACGGACTTTCCCAACGAACGGACTTGCCTACACACGATCACACCAAAGTCCGACGGATTCGTACGTGATGACATACGGCCGGACTAAAATAAGGAAGTTGGTAGCCAGTAGCCAACATCTGCCCTAGCGTCGGCTTTCGTCCGTCAGACTAGCATACAGACCAGTGGACTTTTTGATAGGAACTGGGTCCGGCGGAGTTCCGACGTAAAGATTTGAAACATGTTCCAAATCTAAAGTCCGTCAGATTTTCGACCGAAAAAGTCCGCTGCAGGTCCGATGAAGCCGGCTCGTGTGTACGCGGCATTAGACTACCTGGAAGTGTATTGGGGGGAGGCAGTCAAGCTGTCATGAGACCTCTACCAGAACTCTGCAACACTAAAGGTGTTATGCAATCCTTACATAGCGGCCGTGTAAAGTGTGTGGACAGAGATAGTTTGAGCTAGATTAGGCAGTCTAGTATATATATATATATATATATATATATATATATATATATATATATATATATATATATATATATATATATATATATATAAAATTTGGGTGGGTTGCTTCTACTGCTCTGATTCTTAGTATAGAGATCAGTGTCAAGGTGGACTCCCAATATTCCACGAATATCCAATAGAAAAAACGACGGGACACGTTCTCCAATGCAAAATTGTCTTTATATCAAATGCTTTTTTAAAGCATAAAAATGGTTACATGCTACTGTACAGTTACGAGCATATCATCCTCTTCACCAGGCTTAGTGCAATGATCTACTTCCAGCCACATACTTTCATACTAACACTACAGGGTGTAGTCTCACAGGTGTGTCACACTAATTCAATTATCACTAATACACAAAAAACAATTTAACCTGTTATCATACCTCGAACCTGCTCCAAGCTAAAAACTACCATATTTTTCACTCCATAAGATGCACCCCCCCCCCCCCAAAATGGGGAGAAATGCCTGTGTGTCTTATGGAGCGAATACTGAACAGCCCCGCCACTGCAGCCATGTCACAATACAGGGCGCAGGGGCGGATCCAGGGGGAGGCAACGGGGCAATTGCTCCCCCTGAGAAAATAATGAGCGGGTGACTGAGCAGGTCGGCGGGTGAGTAAGTGGACAGGCAGGCTGGCAAGCAGGCCGGTGACTGAGCATTTATGCCGGCGGGCGGTCGGGCTGGCGTGTGATTGAGCGAACAGGCAGGAAGCCACTCCCCTTCTGAATATGTGACTGAAGGGACGTTGCATCGCGGCCATCTTGGTACTCCCGCACTTGTCCACAGTAAGCCTAGTGTTATAGGTCGGCAAGCGGACATCTTTATACACCCACCAGAGTATTGCTTTTCACAGTTATTTTATTTCACTAAATAAGCTGAGTTTACTGTTAAAAATAACTGTGAAAAGCAAGACTACGGTGGGTGTATAAAGATGTCCGCTTGCCGACTTCTAACTCTAGGCTTACTGCTGGCAAGTGGGGTGTACCAAGATGGCCGCAATGCAACATTACTTTGGTTGCATATTCTGATGAGTAGCGGCTTTTTGACATCATCTCTCACCCTGCATCACCACAGCTCAGCTTCTAACAGAACACCGCCATCACTGTGCAGGCGTGGGCAGCAGAGAGATTACATTATCTCTCACTGCCCGCTCTCACTCTGGGACACAGCCACTGGCAAGTGACAATCCGCATCTTGTGGCAGGCGACATTGGCAAGTGACAATCCACATCTGGTGGCAGAGGATATGACAAGTGACATGGCAAGTGACAATCCGCATTTGGTGGCAGCCAACGACGATGGCAAGTGACACGCTCAGGGCTCCCACTGATTCTGCATTATGGTGAGTTGAACTATTTAATTTTATATTACAATATAATAATAGAAATAATGCGCTTCAATCATCCTGACACCATGTGATGATTGAAGCGCCAACACCAGCCATTGCCCCGAAAAATTGCCCGCAAAATTTTCTGGCAGTGCCCCTCCCGAGACTAGACTCTGGATCTGCCCCTGACAGGGCGGCCGTCTCCCATGAGCGCCGGGAGATCTCCTGCCACTCAAAGAAGACAGAAAACAGAGCAGCTCCAGCGGCCGAATGGAGTACTGCCGCTCGGGCTGCTCTGTCTTCTGAGTGACAGGTGGACAGGCGACTGTGATGACGTCCTCGCCAGTCGCCAGTCGCCAGGCACAGAACAGGCTGCATTTAATGGACACAGGTAAGGCTGCAAGTCAGGCTGCATTCAATGGACACAGGTAAGGCTGCAAGTCAGGCTGCATTTAATGGGCACAAGTCAGGCTCCATTTAATGGGCACAATTCAGGCTCCATTTAATGGGCACAATTCAGGCTCCATTTAATGGGCACAAGTCAGGCTCCATTTAATGGGCACAAGTCAGGCTCCATTTAATGGGCACAAGTCAGGCTCCATTTAATGAGCACAAGTCAGGCTGCATTTAATGGGCACAAGTCAGGCTCCATTTAATGGGCACAAGTCAGGCACATCATTAGTACATAATCATCATACATCTAATCATTACATTTCTCAAATAGAAGGAAAGATTCAGTTCTTACATCGATTAAATAGTAATAAGACTACTCATCATTAAAGGGTCAAAAGGAACAAAAATTAGAAAAAATTGCACAAAATTACACAGAAACTACCTGCACATACAGTAGGTGACCGCGATATTGTGTTAATTTTGCTGCTGTTAGATTTGACACCTGCGAGCCCCGTCGTGGGAGCCATCGGGAAAGGAAAAATGTGTTTTTTCCTTTCCCAATGAGCGACAAGCAATACTGACAGGTGTTAGGTATGAATCATAAGGGGGAACTCAACGCCAAATTTTAAATAAAAAAATGGCATGGGTTCCCCTCCAGGGGCATACCAGGCCCTTAGGTCTGGTATAGATTTTAAGGGGAACCCTATACGCCGAAAAAACGGCGTGCGGGTCCCCCCCAAAGTCCATACCAGACCCTTATCCAAGCACACAGCTTGGCCAGTCAAGGGGGTGGGGATGAGCGAGCGCCCCCCCCCCTCCTGAACCGTACCAGGGCGCATGCCCTCAACATGGGAGGGTGGGTGCTTTGGGGAAGGGGGGCACCCTGCGCCCGCCCACCCCAAAGCACCTTTTCCCCATGTTGATGAGGACAAGGGCCTCTCCCCGACAACCCTGGCCGTTGGTTGTCGGGGTCTGCGGGCGGAGGGCTAATCAGAATCTGGGAGCCCCCTTTAATAAGGGGGCCCCCAGATCCCGGTCCCCCACCCTATGTGAATGAGTATGGGGTACATTGTACCCCTACCCATTCACCTGGGGAAAAAGTGTCAATAAAAAAACACACTAGACAGGTTTTTAAAGTAATTTATTAGGCAGCTCCGGGGGTCTTCTTCCGACTTCGGGGGTCTCTTCTGACTTCTCCGCTCTCTCTGGCCTCTTCTCCCGGTGTCCGGTTCTTCTCTCACTCTCCGGTCTCTTCTCCCGGTGTCCGGTTCTTCTCCCGCTCTCTGGCCTCTTCTCCCGGTCTCCGGCCTCTTCTCCAGGTCTCTGGTTCTTCTCCCGCTCTCCGGTTCTTCTGCCGGGTTCCTCCGCTATCTTCTGCTCTTTTGCCGCTCTTTTGCTAGCGGTGGCCCGGTCTTCTCCATTGTCTTGTTCCCTCTTCTCTTCTTCTGATGTTGACACGACGCTCTCTCCCATTGTAATGGCGTGTGGGAGGTGCGCAATGACTTATATAGGCATGGGGCGTGGTCACCGGGCGATGTCATCCGGTGATCCCGCCCCTTATACCGCCACCGTCCCGGGGCATGATGGGACTGTCTTGTTGGAATTGGAATTCTTTCTCGCGCTGGCTGCAATAGGAAAATGTGTTTTTCCTATTGCAGCCAGCGCGAGATGTACAGTATCCTGTCGCAGAGAACAAGCGCGACGGGATCACGCTGGAAGCACAATCTCGCGGGCAGGTACTGTAAGTACAAAACCAAGCCCCATAATTCAATGGGACTGTCTGTCAGCCAAAGTCCACCACCGGATATATTCCATATTTCCTGTCCTGTATAGTTCCATTCAGCCTGTAAGGAAACATGAAATATATCTCTCGCAAGTTTATAAAACAGGTATAAGTCATAATCCCTATTCATTCCTCCTGGGTGCAGAGACCTCAATTCATTTATCCACCAAACGTCTCTCTTTGTTTTAATTTGAGTATCCTGTCACCCCCTGTAAGAGAACCATATTCGCGCTCCGGGCGCACGAGAAACTTTTAGTTTAAAAAGTTTAGGGTTGCTGTCCTGAAACGTTGCTACAATCATCCCTTGGCAGGCCATTTTGGTATCCACAAGAGCACAGACCTAATTTCCCGTTCTTTTTGGTGGCCAGACTTGATACGGGACTGTAATAAATACAGTATGTCAAATCCTGTGTAATTTGTCAACGCAGCAAGACTGATCAAGCCAAAACTTGGGGGTCTACTGGAGTGCCTTCCTGTGCCTAAGAAGCCATGGAGCATGATTTCAATGGATTTCATTTTATAACTTCCTCCCTCTGAAAAGTATACCATCATATTTGTCATGGTCAATCGTCTGACCAAGATGGCACACTTTGTACCCTTATAAGGAACCCCTTCTGCCACGGAGACTGCCTCCACGTTCATCCGAGAAATTGTGAGACTACATGGTATCCCCGAAAATATTGTCTCTGAAGGGTGCAGTTCACTTCCAGATTTTGGAGGGCCCTCTGTGAAGCTTTGAACATCGAACTCCGTCTGTCCACTGCTTACCATCCTCAGACAAATGGACACACGGATAGAACCAACTAGACCTTTGAACAATACTTGCGCTGTTTCTCCTCTTTCTCACAGGACGATTGATCACCTCTTCTCCCGCTTGCGGAATTCGCATACAACAACTCCATCCATTCTACTACGAAACAGACACCCTTTTTTGCAAACTACGGATACCATCCTTCCTTTTTGCCTGAAATACCCATGGAATCTTTTGTACCTGCTGTTCAAGATAGATTAAGTTTTTTCCGCTCCAATAACAAATTGCTTCAAGACACTATCTCTAAAGCCCAGGCAAATAACAAATTTGACAAGAAGAGGAGGGGTAACTTGAGTCTGGAACCAGGAGACGAGGTCTGGTTATCCACAGCAAATTTGAAATTTAAGTGTCCCTCCAAGAAACTGGTCCGAAGTACCCGGACCCCTTTTCTGTAAGGAGAAAGTTTAACTCTATGGCCTTTGAACTAATTTTACCAAGGAATCTAAAGATTCACCCTGTTTTCCATATCTATTTATTAAAAACAACAGCGCCCAATCCCTTTCCCAACTGGGATCTGGAAAATCCTCCCCCACTGCTCGTTGAGAACAGTGAAGAATTTGAAGTGGAAGCTGTTCTAGATTGTAGAACCAGGAAAGGCCAAACACAGTTCCTGATCAAGTGGAAGGGCTATGGCCCTGAGGACAATTCATGGGAACCAGCTTCTAATGTACATGCCCCACAAAAAGTACAAGCCTTTTTTCAGCGCCATCCAGAGAAGAAGCCCCTGAAGGGCATCCGGAGGCTGCCCGTAAGGAGGGGGCAATGTAAGAGAACTATTGTTGTGCTCCAGGCGCACTCACGCTCGCATGCGCGCATGAGAAACTTTGCGGATCACAGACACTCCAGTGTGCGTGCGCATCCATAGGAGCGCGTCCGCGCATCCCTCTGGCGCCAGGCAGCCTATTTAAGGGGCGCACTGACCTGTAACAGATGCTGACAGATCTTCAGCTGTTCCTGTGCCCGTATCCTGTTGAAACTTGCTATTACCTGCCTGATATAAGTTGCTGAACCTTGGCCTTCCTTGACCCTGCTTCTGGACTCTCCTATACTTCTGATTATTGGTTCCTGATCCCGGCTTCCTATTTTGACCCTGCTCCTGCCTGATGACTTGGTACCTTGCTGTCCGCCTGCTACCACACCCGGCTATCCTTGTGACCACGCTTCTCTCTCCTGTTGGGCTCAATGCTGTCATCCGGGTGCCCGCAACTAAGTTCCTGTGACCTGCTGCGACTTTCTGCCTTCCAAGAATCGTATCATCTGCTTCAAGCTTCCGGGGCTATATCTGCAGGCACTCGTGTTCCTCCTGTCCCTTGGGTCCTTCTGTCTCCACTCTCAGTGGGACCCAGGTTGGAGATACAAGAGAGGCTGACCAGGACTATGACCAGGTAGGTGACGCCCCCTCTGCGGTCTCTGGGTACCTCCTCTTAAATCATAATTTTCAAGTCTGAATCACTATGGCCCTGTTCAAGAAAATGCCTAGAAACCGGCAAACCTTATGTCTAATAGTGCTATGGTGCTGGCAGGGCCGTCTTTAAGGCAGGGCAAAAGGGGCAGCTGCCCTGGGCCCTGTCATTGTTGGGGGGCCCAAAGCAGCTGCCTCATACTTGCCAACTATCCCAGTTTAAATTCCCTCGACTCTTGAGGTTTTAGTCCTGTGCTGTGTCCTGAGGTTCTAGTTCTGTTAGTAATGCTGCCCAGCTCTGTCCTATTGTTGTGTACAGATGACTCAACTGCAGACCCTATATTTACATGGAAATACCGGCATTGATATGCAAATAACGGCAGCATTTGTATGTAAATAGCGGCAGACTGGCAGCATTTATTTGTAAATATACGATGTATTCATATGTATATCATGCCCCCCTGAGGTCATATCCACCATCTTCTATACTGAATGCTACCCACGGGGGAGGTAAAGGAGCATGCTTGAAAGTCCTGCCTACAACTGTGGTCATTAAGCCTACCATCAGCCTGTTCTGCAAAGGTAAGCAAATTAGTGGGGGGGAGGGTAGTGTGGGATGTGCAGAGGTAGGCAGAGAAGGAATTACAGTTTGGGGTGCTCAGGTGAGCAAGGAGGGGGTGTATGGAGGTAAGGAAGGTGGGTGCAATTATTGGCACTGCTGTGTATCTGCTAAAGGGCAGCACGTTTCTGTGGTGTCAGAAAAAGCGATTTTTCATGCGTTCCTGACACACACAAATGTGAACGCAGGCTAAATGTCTTTACATTGGTGGTCAGTGTAAATCTTCTCATAAATCTTCTCATTACATTGGTGCTTGGTGTCGAATCCTTTCATTCATACTAGTGGCCAGTGTGAAGGTCCCCCTTACATTACTGGTCAGTGTAAATCCCTCCTTAAATTGGTGGTTACTGTGAATGCTTCTATTACATTAGTGGTCAGTGTAAACCCTTATTACATTGGTGTCCAGTGTTGAAACTCCTCTTTATATTGATAGTCGGTAAAAAAACAGCATTGCCATTGATCACACCCTCCCCTGCCACCAACACTGCCACTGATCCCAGGAGTCCTAGAATCCCTAGGAGTTTTCTGTCTATTAATGGGTCCCCTCACCTCCCCAGTCCATGGTGTGCAGGCAGTGAGGAGATGATGTGCTGGAAACCTCTAGAAACCAATCAGTAAGCAGTAATGATGTGCCGTAACCTCTAGCAACCAATCAGTGAGCAGTATTGATGTACAGTAATCTCTAGCAACCAATCAACAAGTAGAAATCATGTGCTGTAACCTCTAGCAACTAATCAATGAGCTGCAATGTGTGCTATAACCTCTAGCAACCAGTCAGTGAGCGATAATGATACACTGTAACCTCTGGCAACCAATCGCTGCCTGATCTGATTCAGTTTTTGAGTCTAGCTGCTATTTATTGTATGTCTCAGAGCAGGTGGAGAGCAAAACTGCATGGGGGGGGGCCCAAGAAAATTTTTGCCCAGGGTCCAATCAATATTAAAGACAGACCTGGGTGCTGGGCAATCCTAGATTTGATTTTTTGTGTGGTTTCACCAACGTATATCAGATTACAGGGATGAGTTAAAATATAAACTGTATAAGAAGACCTTTCACCATGATTTTTTCACCACTAACTTTATGGATATAATGATCACCCTTCATCAATAGGTTACATTGGATGCAATTAAGGCAAGGAAAACAACCATTCCTCTTTTTATCCAAAAATGTCATTTTTCACTGATGTTCCCTCAGGCCGATATTCAGACTTTACCAATGAGTCCCTAATTGTCTTGTTCCTCCTATAAGCTTTCACAGGTAACCGCTGGAAGGAATTATTCTACCTATCTGAGGGTAAGCCGTCTGAGCAATGACCAATGTCTTTTGATGACTCTTAAAATATCCTCACTATAACTGTGAAATTGAAAAATAAAAGGTAATCTCCTTACCTCACATTTAGATGTACTTGTAAATACCTTTGTCTCATCCTGTGCAAGTTTCCTACGCTCCTGTGCAATAAAATTTTCAGGGCATCCCCGCTCTCTAAACTTGTGACACATATCATCCAATCTGATCTCTCTCACAGTCATGTCATTGACTCCTCACAATCAATCTAAAGACATGTGGTGGGTGAATGCTGTCAAATGACAGCAATTGATTTCGGTCAGTAGGTTTTATATATAGATCAGATTCTATCCAGCTCCAGTCTATATAGATCCTAAGGTCTAAAAAAGGAACAGACTTACCCCATAATTCATTTTAAATTGGATTTCAGGGCAACAATCATTAAGCAGTGTACATATCAAATCTTTTCAAAAAAGACTCAATGTTCCCCTGCCATATGACAAAAATATAATCAATGAAGCGCCACCAGGTGGCGCAATGCATCTTAAATAAATCATGAGGAAATATTTATTGATGTTCAAAGTCATTCATAAAAGCACAGGCATATGGCGGGGCAACATTAGAGCCCATCGCAACTCGTTTTAGCTGCATAAAGAACTGATCCTTGAATAAAAAATAGTTATTAGACAAAACAATCTGAAATAACTTTTCAAACAATGATAGTTGTGACTCAGAGAATTTCTCACTCTCCCTAATTAGTCTCATAGTCGCACCGATCCCCGCTGAATGCGGGAATGCATACTTGCCAACTGTCCCGGATTTCCCGGGACATTCCCGGGACTTAGACGCCATTCCCGAATTTGTGGCGTCCCGGTAAATGTCCAGAGAGATCCGGTTCTTGACGATTTCGCCGCCGCCGCCTCCGCTGCCGCCGCTAGAGGTCCGCGGCCGGCGGAGACATTGTCTCCGCCGGCCGCCATTTTAATGAAGTTTAGGAAGACGGCTGGGGGGGGCTAGACGGAGCTCCTGCGTCGCCGCCCACCCTCCGCCTCGCCCCGCCTACCCTCCCCGCCTACCCCCCCGCCCCGCTGCCAGTCTGATATGGAAAGGGGCGGGGGTTCAAGCCATGCGGAGGACACCTCTGAGGTAGGGGGGGCGCACCGCTGTGGGACTCCTGATGTGAGGGGGGGCTCCGCTGGGGACACCTGATGCAAGGGGGGCTCCACTGGGGACACCTGATGTGAGGGGGGGGTCCGCCGGGGACACCTGATGTGAGGGGGGCTCCACTGGGGACACCTGATGTGAGGGGGGGCTCCACTGGGGACACCTGGTGTGAGAGGGGGCTCCACCGGGGACACCTGATGTGAGGGGGGCTCCACTGTGGACACCTGATGTGAGGGGGGCTCCACCGGGGACACCTGATGTGAGGGGGGCACCACCGGGGACACCTGATGTGAGGGGGGCTCCACTGGGGACACCTGATGTGAGGGAGGGCTCCACTGGGGACACCTGATGTGAGGGGGGGCTCCACCGGGGACACCTGATGTGAGGGGGGGGGCTCCACCGGGGACACCTGATGTGAGGGGGGCTCCACTGGGGACACCTGATGTGAGGGGGGGCTCCACTGGGGACACCTGATGTGAGGGGGGGCTCCGCTGGGGACACCTGATGCAAGGGGGGCTCCACTGGGGACACCTGATGTGAGGGGGGGTCCGCCGGGGACACCTGATGTGAGGGGGGCTCCACTGGGGACACCTGATGTGAGGGGGGCTCCACTGGGGACACCTGATGTGAGGGTGGGCTCCACCGGGGACACCTGATGTGAGAGGGGGCTCCACCGGGGACACCTGATGTGAGGGGGGCTCCACAGGGGACACCTGATGTGAGGGGGGCTCCACCGGGGACACCTGATGTGACGGGGGCACCACCGGGGACACCTGATGTGAGGGGGGCTCCACTGGGGACACCTGATGTGAGGGGGGCTCCACTGGGGACACCTGATGTGAGGGGGAGCTCCGCCGTGGACACCTGATGTGAGGGGGGCTCCGCTGGGGACTCCTGATGTGAGGGGGGGCTCCACTGGGGACACCTGATGTGAGGGGGGGCTCTGCCGGGGACACCTGATGTGAGGGGGAGCTCCGCCGTGGACACCTGATGTGAGGGGGGCTCCGCTGGGGACTCCTGATGTGAGGGGGGCTCCGCCGGGGACACCTGATGTCAGGGGGAGCTCCGCCGGGGACACCTGGTGTGAGGGGGGCTCCACTGGGGACACCTGATGTGAGGGGGGCTCCACTGGGGACACCTGATGTGAGGGGGAGCTCCGCCGGGGACACCTGATGTGAGGGGGGGCTCCGCCGGGGCTCCTGGTGTGAGGGGGGGCTCCGCCGGGGACTCCTGGTGTGAGGGGGGGCTCCTCTGGGGACATCTGATGTAAGGGGGGCTCCGCTGGGGGCACCTGATGCAAGGACGGACTCTGCTGGGACATCTGACGCAAGGACGGACGGCTGGTGGCAGGCGACGTGGCTAGTGACACGCTCAGGGATCCCACTGATTCTGCATTATGGTAAGTTGAATGATTTCATTTTATATTAATAATAGAAATAATGCACTTCAATCATCCTGACACCATAGCAACCATGGTGCCGGGATGATTGAAGTGCTAACACCAGGTGTTTGGAGTATCTTTATCTGCTAGAATACACACATTTTTATTGTGTAGGATCTGGGGCTGCTGTCCCGTCATTTCCCTCTCCCCCTTTCCCCCTCACCCCCTTTCCCCCTCTCCCCCTCTCTCCCCCTCTCCCCCTCTTCATCCCTCATTCATCTCAGAATGTAACCACACCCTCTTGAGCCACGCCCATTTAAGCCACGCACACTATTTCACGTAAACCACGCCCATTTTTAGTCGTATATTTTCACTTGTATATTTTTCTTAAGCCACGCCTACAAACTAATGCCCCGCCCCCTAATTCTTGTACAGCTCCGCCTACAGCCACAAAAGTGTCCCACGTTTTTTTTTTACAATGTTGACAACTATGGGAATGATGTATACAGGCTCACAACATCCCAGGTAACCAACAGTTCATTGCCTTGACACAAGGAAAATTCCTTTAATTTATGTAAAAAATAGCTAGTATCTCTGATGTATGACTTGGTATCGCTCACCAAAAGAGACAAGATTTTGTCTAAAAGTTGTGCTGAAGGGACAAAAATTGAGTCTCTCCCTGAGACAATGGGACATCCGGGAGGAGATCGACTATCCTTATGGATTTTAGGTAGGGTGTACAGGACAGGAATCCTAGTGTGGGTAGGCAACAAAAATTCAAAAAGGTCCCGGGTAATAACTCCTTCCTTAAGCGCAGGTTTAAGAATACATTCAAGCTGTTTCCTTTTAGTCCAAGTGGGGTCCCAAGTCAATTTTTTATATACCAATTGATCATTTAGCTGGTTATTGATCTCGTGCTCATACAACTGGGGATCCATGATGACCTCCTTTGTCAGCGGGTTTCACTATCACATCTTCACATTTACCAAGCTCCCGCAGAGCTATCATCTCATTGTGTGATAGGTTATTGGGCAAATGATCCCGATAATCAATACGAGAAGTCAACTCTTTGACTTCACGAGTTACCTCCTTGACAAAAGTCTCCACCGGGGCATAAGTGGTGGGTGGTACAGATTTAGATTTCACCTGCATTTTCACCTTTGCTGGTTTCTAGGCATTTTCTTGAACGGGGCCATAGTGATTGAGACTTGAGATTTATGATTTTAAAGGAGGTACCCAGAGATCGCAGAGGGCGTGACAGGATACTCAAATTAAAACAAAGAGAAGTTTGGTGGATAAATAAATTGAGGTCCCTGCACCCAGGAGGAATGAATAGGGATTATGACTTATACCTGTTTTTATAAACTTGTGAGAGATATATGTCATGTTTCCTTACAGGCTGAATGGAACTATACAGGACAGGACATATGGAATATATCCGGTGATGGACTTTGGCCGACAGACGCTCCCATTGAATTATTGGGCTTTGTTTTGTAATTATGTGCAGTTAGTTTCTGTGTAATTTTTTGCAATTTTTTCTAATTTTTGTTCCTTTTGACCCTTTAACCACTTCAATACCAGGCACTTAGACACCTTCCCGCCCAGGCCAATTTTTAGCGCTGTCGCAACTTGAATGACAATTGCGCGGTCATGTAACACTGTACCCAAACAAATTTTTTATCATTTTGTAACCACAAATAGAGCTTTCTATTGGTGGTATTTGATCTCCTCTCCGTTTTTTTTTTTTTTGCGCAACAAATAAAAACAGACCGAAAATTTTGAAAAAAAACAAGTTTTTCTTTGTTTCTGTTAAAATTTTTGTAAATAAGTACGTTTTCTTCTTCAATGACGGGCACTGATATGGCTGCACTGATGGGCACTGATACGGCGGCACTGATGGGCACCGATGAGGTGGCACCAATGAGGTGGCACTGATGAGGTGGCACTGATGGGCACTGATAGGCAGCACTGATGGGCACTGATAGATGGCACTGGTATGCGGCACTGATGGGCACTCATAGGGGGCACCGATGGGCACTCATAGGCGGCACTAATGGGCACTCGTAGGTGGCATTGATGGGCACTCGTAGGTGGCATTGATGGGTAGTTATGGGTGGCACTGATAGTTGGCACAGATGGGCACGGATGGGCACTGATAGGTGGGCACTGACAGGTGGCACCGATGGACACTGATGGGTGGCACTGATGACACTGATTGTTTGCAGTGATGCCCCTAAGGGTGGCATTGCTGGGCATCACTGCAACATAATGGTGCCAATTAGTGCCCATTTGTGGGCCCTGATTGGCACAGATTGGGCACTGACTGGGCACACTGTGCACATGTGGATGGCCATGGAGTACATACCTGGCCATCCACATGTTACCCCTTCCCTGGTGGTCCTAGTGGTGATCCCTGGTGGTCCAGTGTGGTGATCAGCGCAGACCCCCCCTGCCAGGAGAGCTGCCCATCGGCTCTCCTCTACTCGCGTCTGTCAGGCGCGAGTGAGGAAGAGCCGATCAACGGCTCTTCCTATTGACATCGTGATCAACCGTGATTGGACACGGCTGATCACGTGGTAAAGAGCCTCCGCCGAAGGCTCTTTACCAAGATCGGTGTAGCGGTGTGTCAGACTGACACACCGATCCACCGATCGCCGCGATGCGCGCCCCCGCGGGCGCGTGGCGGCATGTTATCCCGCTGGACGTCATATGACGCCCAGTCAGGATAACTGAACCACCGCCCGGCCTGCTATGGGCCGGGTGGGAAGTGGTCAATGATGAGTAGTCGTATTACAATTTAATCGATGTAAGAACTGAATCTTTCCTTCTATTTGAGAAATGTAATGATTAGATGTATGATTATTACGTACTAATGATGTTTAGTTTTTAGCTTGGAGTAGGTTCGAGGTATGATAACAGGTTAAATAGTTTTTTGTGTATTAGTGATAATTTAATTAGTGTGACACACCTGTGAGGTTACACCTTGTAGTGTTAGTATAAAAGTATGTGGCTGGAAGTAGATCATTGCACTAAGCCTGATGAAGAGCATAATATGCTCGTAACTGTACAGTAGCATGTAACCATTTTTATGCTTTGAAGAGCATTTGATATAAAGAAAATTTTGCATTGGAGAACATGTCCCGTCATTTTTTATATATATATATATATATATATATATATATATATATATATATATATACTCTGCATTTAGCATAGGCTAGTTATTCAGTATAGACTCTATATTCAGTCAATGTAGGCAGTGTAATTTATGTAACACAGTGTATTGAAGTGGTTAAGGGGAACCCAAAATGTAAAAGCGGCAAAAGGTAAAAAAAAATGGCATGGGGGGCCCCCCAAAATCCATACCAGGCCTTTCAGGTCTGGTATGAATTTTAAGGGGAACCCCGCGCCAACATTTAAAAAAAATGGCGTGGGGATCCCCCCAAAATCCATACCAGACCCTTATCCGAGCATGCAACATGGCAGGCCACATGAAAAGGGGGGGCGAGAGAGTGCCCCCGACCCTCCTGAACCTTACCAGGCCATATGTCCTCAACATGGGGAGGGTGCTTTGAGGTCCCCCCTGCGGCTTTGTACCCCTACCCATTCACATAGGGGGGCAGGATCTGGGGGACCCCTTGTTAAAGGGGTATTCCAGATTCCAATAAACCCCTCACCCGTAGACCCCCACAACCTCCGGGCAAAGGTTGTGGGGATTATGTCCTTGTCCCCATGCACCCTCCCTATGTTGAGGGAATGTGGCGTGGTATGGTTCAGGAGGGGGGCTCTCCCGCCCCCCCCGCTTTTCCTGCGACCTGCCAGGTTGCATGCTCGAATAAGGGTCTGGTATGGATTTTGGGGGGACCCCCACGCCATTTTTTTTATTTGGCGCGGGGTTCCCCTTAAAATCTATACCACACCTGAAGGGCCTCTCATGGATTTTGGGGGGGGGCACGCCATTTTTTTTTGGGCGCGGAGTTACCCTTAATATCCATACCAGACCCGAAGGGCCTGGTAATGGACTGGGGGGGAACCCATGCCGTTTTTTTCAATGATTTTTTTATGAATATTGCTGGGATTCGACAATACATTACACCCGCAAGAAATTTTAAATGTCATTTTGCTGCGGTACTGTTATAAACATGGGAAAGAGACACTACTTTACAGGGAGACTAAGGGGACCCCCCCAGGCATGATATTTAAAGGAATATTTCATTTTTATTGTTTCACTTTGAGCATTAATAAAATCACTGCTCCTGAAAAACAGCAGTTTTAAAAAACTTTTTTTTTTTTTGCATTGATACATGTCCCCTAGGGCAGTTCCCGGGTCCCCAAACACTTTTTATGGCAATAACTTGCATATAAGCCTTTAAAATTAGCACTTTTTCACGTTCGTTAGCGGTGTTCGCATGTTCGCATACATTTTTTGTATGTTCTGGTGCGAACCGAACCGGGGGGTGTTTGGCTCATCCCTAGTTAGGACTAAGTAATGCAGAGTTCAGAGGTCAGCAGTATGCAGGGCAGACATTAGGAGTAAGTAACACAGAGTTTAGAGATCAGTAGTAAGTAATGAAGAATGAAGGGGTCCATAGTACAGCAGTCAAGGTAACACACAGTGCAGTGGTCAACAGTAACTAACACACATTTCCTCTCTTAAGCAAAAATACTCCCCTTCCAGTACAAACGTCTACTCCCCTAAGCGTAAATTGCCCAAAGCACCAATTCCTCTCTCCCTTTTCATTCACCAGATCTCAGATGCAGTGGCACCCTTATGCCCCGTACACACGATCGGACTTTCCGACAACAAAACCGTGGATTTTTGTTCGAAGGATGTTGGTTTCAACTTGTCTTGCATACACACGGTCACACAAATGTTGGCCAACAATTACGAACGTAGTGATGTACAAGACGTACCTGATTGAGTCAACAAATAAAGTAGTATAGTGCAGCGCTGATAGAGATGAAATAAGCAATAAAATTATACCAATATAAAGTGAATATGATAAATGAATAATCAAAACAAAAATACACAGCAATAAAATATCACAACGATAATGATAAAATAGTATAAACCAGCAGTGTCAGTGCATATAAAGTGCATAAAGTCCATATATGACATCAAATATAGTGACTGTGAATCTGTGTGAACTGGTTGTCTGTAGATAATCCACCACCGTAAGGAAAGGGGCTTACCAGACAGGTTGAACCCAAGTAGGCATATGCCTGATGAGTCAACCAAGCTTTTGGTGTAACACACCCAAGGAGGTACAGCAACCACGACTTCCAAAATAGACCAAAACAGATAGGGATCCGTGACCGCTTTGACATCAGTAGCTGTATTTGAGAAGACATTAAAAGCATTGGATAAAATCAAAGCAAAGCAGTGGCATCAGCAGAGCCCATCCCGATGTTTCGTCCTAATAAGGCATCCTCTGGGGAATGCCTTATTAGGACGAAAAATGGAAAAATGGTAAAATGTCTGGAAAAAACACACAGTACCTCCGATCACTGTGCAGCGCGCCCCCGTGGGCACGCGCCAGCATGTTATCCTGCTGGATGTCATATGGCGCCCAGTCAGGATAACAGAACCACCGCCCGGCCGTCAATCTGCTATAGGCCGGGTGGGAAATGGTTAAACGATTGAGTATTTTAACATAAGAGATGCTCAAAACTAAATAAACTTTTTAGGATGACAATTTCTCATTTTTACCATTATTTATTTTCATTTGTTTTGTTTGATATTTTTTCACTGTTGGAAAATTAGGACGAAATGCCTTTTTTTTGTTTGCAAGTGACTTAACCATGTCTTTGTACCAGAAAACGTAAACTGGTCCAAAAAGAATAAATGCTTTATTCATTTTTATGTCTTTTTGTCTATAGATCCCATAGGAAATTTAAAATAAAACTGTAGACCATGCTGGCAAAAGAAAGTCTTGTCCCCTGCCCCAAAAGTATGTATTACGTTGTGATCTTAAGTATTGACAAAGTTATATTAAATAAATAGGCCCATAGTGGAAATGTAAAACATTTTTGGGCCCATAAGGTGTATATAGGTACAAGAAAGGGAGTGGTTAAAGTAAAAATAAAGGCAAAACTCTTTTTTGTTTTGGATAGAGTGCAGAGGGATTAGTCAATTTTTTTTGCTGTCTGTGTCCCCTTTAGGGAGAATTCCCCTCTCTATTTGTCTTGTTTACTGTTATCATCAAAAGTGATAGCAAAAGAAAATCACAAATTTTGGGTTGTCCCCATAAAAGTAACAGAGGGGGAAATCTTCCAATGGTGACACTAGTTCTGGTGACCTGGGGTCCCCAAGACATTCCCTTGATTTGCAGAGATTTTCACTCACTTCCTGTTTGTTTATGAGACAGGGAGTAAAGGGAAATCTCCGCAATGGGACAAAAATGGTGAAACCCTCCAAATTGACAAAAAAAAAATATTTTCCCTATAGTTCTACTTTAGGGATACATGCATTTTAATTTATTTAAGGAAGACTGTTCCGCAACACTGTGTTCTTGCATTACATTGAGGTTGATTTACTGAAGGATTTGCCACTGTTCACTTTGCAAAGTGAATATTCACAAAGCTTAGTAAAAACAACGAAGCTGAATCAACCAATCATATGCTGGGTTAAAAAAATAATTTTTCTTTCATTGGGTATTTATTGGTTCACCCTATTTATTAACACACGTTAACCTTATTTCCTATAAATCTTTTTAATAATTTTTCATAACTAACAAACAAACCAAGACACAAGACATCATACACACTGAACCAAAAATATAATAATACAATTTCAAAATCCGATATATCAATTATTAATCCACAAAAGAGAGAACAAAACGGAAACTCTAGAAAATGTGGAATATACAGCGTGATATGCTTTCTGTACCCAGGGCTTCTTAACGGCCAAAAGCTTACTCCCCGTTAGATGGGTCTCTTGAAGTAACACTATATGTGAAAGGTAACTTTTCAAATATCTAAATATTAATGTTCTTTTAAATTTTGAATTAAGGCCATGAACATTCCATGACAAAATAGAAAAAACCTCTTGGTCACGTGACATCAAAAAAAGAAAAAATATGATATCCAAATAGTAAATTGCGTAACAAAATACACTGCAAAGAATTCTCCTAGGAACAACAAACATTTAGAAAAACAGATTTCAAAAAAGAAAAAACACAATGTGTATGAACAATTAACAAAAACACACATCCCAGGTGTTAATACGCCCTTCCTGCCTTTCTCCAATGTCATCCCAAAAAGAATGGGATGGCATGGAGAAGGCCGTATCCCAAAAATAGGCAACTATATCTACTTGTCCTATATGTTAAAAAAAAGGGAAAAAAAAGGAGAGGAGGGGGGGGGGTTGGGGGGTGGTTGAGGGGTTGGACGGGGAATGGGAAAAAGGGAAAAAAAAAAGGGGGGGAAGGGGCAGGGGGAAGCTATAAATAAGAAGTAAAAAACGTAATAAAAAAGCTGTGGTTAGTATGATTTCACGTTATGATTCATTTATAGTCTTACAACTCCTACGATGTAGTTCAGTGTAGGAAACGGACTCTTTTTTTAAAAAAAAACTTAATTTGTAGAATTTATCAGTAAACAATAAAAGTAATCTAAACACTACACATTCAGGCTTACTAAACTTCAATAAGGATGTTAATAACGCATGTTTTTATTTTCTTCAGTTTAGAGATGTCCAAACAATGAAAATTTTTTGTTGACTCTGGTAAATGTTACTTTACATTGAGCTTGGGCATATGCTAAATCTTTAAAATGAAGAAAAAAATATAAATATTAATATAATTTTCCTTCCTTAATTTAAAAATCTATAAATTATTTTATAATAATTATAAATATTAATTTAAAATCAAGGACCTTTGGCCATCCTTGCCCTTTTAATCACACACACACACACACACACACACACACACACACACACACACACACACACACACACACACACACACACACACACACACACATATATACACACACACACACATTTTTCCTGCATCCCCTAGACTTTGTTGTTTTGTACCCTCACCAATATTTTTTAAAATAACCTCATTTTTAAGTTCAGGTTTGGTTTTTTCCTCTTAACTTGATTCAATCAACACAGTGGTCTGAACTGACACTAAACTTTCACACTTCAGTAAAATTTAGGTCAACTTGAGATGAAGGTGGTATGTTCCTGATGTTTTGGCTGTACACTTGCTGGCCATTTTTGTGCATTTGGTATGATTAGTGATGTGCCCTCCCTTATATAGATGATGGGTGTGTAACTACAGGAAGGCAAAGCAGAAATACATTTAGGCAGAACACATATAAATACATAGCTTTACCTTGTGGCACCCAGCCAGTGTTTTTTACTCCCTGTCACTATGGCCACAGAGCCTCCAGTGGAGGACTACTCAACATTTTATTATGAGAATGAGAAAGAGCCTTGCCATCCTAAGGAGTTGCCCCATGCCCGTTGGATTCTCTCTACCCTGTACTCTGTGTTTTTTGTGATTGGACTAATGGGTAATATAGTGGTGATCATGGTGGTGTCCAGGCGCACCTCACGACGAGCAGACACCTTCATTCTGAATCTTGCTGTCTCTGACCTGACCTTTGTCCTCACCCTGCCTTTCTGGATATCCTCAGTGGCACATGAAAGATACTGGATCTTTGGAACGTTCCTATGTAAAGCCAGTGGGTTTGCCATGGCTGTCACCCGTTGTGCCAGTTCTCTTCTCATGGCCATCATGAGCATTGACCGTTATGTTGCGGTGATAAAGGGAACAAAGGTGCACCCACTGCGGACACGAACCTGCTCCATCGGGGCTTGCTGTGTGATCTGGGCTGTGTCGATTCTTGTTGGATGCCCATCGCTAAAGACTCGGGATGTCAACGCCGAGACCTTCGTTTGCATGGACTCTGATGACTCAACCGCCAGTTTATGCTTTCGGATTGCAGTAATTTTCCTGACATTTGTGGTTCCATTTTCTGTGATGGTTTTTTCCTACTGCCGCATGGCCAAGTACCTGTGGAACTATTTTGGCAGGCAGATAAACAAGTTATCCAGGAAGGGGAGACCCCGGAGTCGGCACAGCTGGTTACATATTGTGACTTGCCTTGTTGGAGCTTACTGCTTTTCCTGGCTGCCGTATAACACCCTGAACACTTTGTTGCTGATCGATAGGCTTTTTGCTTACATACCCTGTTCAGCATGGGTGGCTATAGAGCAAGGCCTGCATGTTGCATCTGCCCTCGCCTTTGCCAACAGCTGCACCAACCCCCTCATCTATGCTCTCCTGGATGTTGGTTTCAGACGCCGGGCACAACTGGCCTTGCCAAGACTTTTGCATTCTTGCCGTTCATTATTGTCTACTGCTAGTTTAACCATGCCAACCATGAGCGCTAGTGTGGAAAGTACCAGCACCTACACTGGAAATAGACAGTGCCATTAAAGATCTATTTTTGGACTGTTTTACCTGGTTATCAAAAAGCCTTGTCTGTACAGTATTGCGGTATATCATATGTAATTTAGTTGATCTTGTAAAATAATTTCTTTTATAGGTCAGTGGAGTCAATTTACTAAAAGATAAGAAGGCGTTTGCTTAGTGAATAAGTCCATAGATTGTGCGGTTTAAAAATCCAATCATGTGCGAGGGCAATGAAAAAGACATGACTGCATGATATCCAAGAGCTCAGCTTCACCTTATTTACTAAAGCCAGTACATTTATTCAGCTAAGTGAACAGCCTCTTCTTTAGTAAATGAACCCAAATAAATAAAATGTAAATAACACATTAACTAAATCTATTTGTTACATCTATTCTGTCTATTCATGTTTAAGACTCGATAGAGTTAGATATAATTACTTTAAGTAATCTTCTTCAATGATTTCAGTTAATCATTTTGTATCTGTACCTATATATAGCAGTTTTATTATTCAAGTTAAGCTGGCTACATGTTATAATATAAAATTACAGTTGTGTAAGTGCACATGCAATCCACTGCATTCATAATACGTGAATAAGATTCTTTAAAACAGCAACGGAATAAGCCCGATTAGACCGAAGCGGATTGTAAAGGTGGTCACCCATGCAACAATGTCTTCTTTTAGGATTTCCTAATAAGTTTTAATATTAAGATATTTTCATATTTGTAAAATTTTGCCTAACTTTAGCAGATTGTGCAATCAGATAATAAAAATGATTTGAAAATATTCAATTATCTAATCATAGGAAGAGAAAATCCCTGTTTACTTATTTCATCTGCAGATAATTAGAAAGTTAAAGTGAATATTCATACCTTTTATTGTGTGAACATTCCCAAAAATTCTTTGCTAAATCAGCATGATTGTGTGTGGCCATTTCAAGCTCTGGCACAAGGCAGAGGAACAAAACAATCAGTTTTTCTAATTAGTGCCTATGATTTATCCTTTGTGTTTTTCACGGGATATTAAAGTACCCTATGGTGTTGACTTATCAAAGAAGTAGAGCAAGTTCACTTTTCAAAATTAATTTTCACTTAGCTAAACTTAACTTAGCTTAACGAATAAATTTAAGTTTTTCTGATTTTAATTACCCAATTATGTGTGAGCAAAACCCCTTTTTTTAAAAAATTTCCTTGCACATGAATAGGTATTCTTTGTCAAGGGGATTTCTAACTTTGTTTCATCTCATTCACTTTTACATTGCAAAGTTAAAAATTTCACCTTGAAAGCCATCATGCGCTACTCATTTAGTAAATCAGGGTCATTGGGAATAAAGTGAAACTTTTATATTTGAATTGCTGTTGCGGGGAACCGATGAGACCAAATTGTGAACATCGCATAGCCAATTTTATAAAAAAAAAACTTATGAATACAGTTTCATTTTGACAAGCTTTTTTTTTTTTTTTTTTTTTGACCTAGCTTGTTCCATTGTTTTCTCACTGGCTTTTGAAGCATTGACTCGACCCAGATTGGCTTGATTTATGGGAATCGTAGATACTCTATGAGACTGATTTACTAAATGAGCAGAGATTTTTCATGCTACAAAGCAAATGTGAATAAATTAAAGCTATATTCACTTTTAATGCCCAATTATATGCCAGTGAAATATAAAGAAATGCACAGCTTTATCTAATCCACATGTAGTTATAGATGATATAACATTTATTAGAGAAAATGTTTTTCAAAATTTACATTTAATTTACTATCAAATGTAAAAAATATATATCATAGAAATGTTATTTTCATTATTACTGAAAATATTGATGTACGATTTTATCATAATTACATTTTTAATCAGTTTTTTTATCTGTTACTTAAAATAAAAAAAAAGTTACTTTACCTTCCATCAAAAAGTTGTCCTATTCACCTTTGTTTAGACGTTTAAGTGCTCCTGAGTTCTAGAAAGTAGAATGTTTGCTTAAAATCATCCAAAAAATGATCCTATTGGAATTGTTCTCAGTCCATTCATTAATGGAGTGATTGTTGCTAGCACTTCAGATAATTTAATAATTGTTGGCAATAATTTAGCATTGATGAATGATGATGACCAGATGTGGTCAATCAGAAAAATATCCAGCTTGCTGAATGCTTGAGTTAAGAGAAAAGGTCTTTTGATCACATGCACAGCGATTGGAACATGATAAGAATAATCCTTATATTTTAGCGAAAATCCGAACAAGAATTGTTCTGCTTCCTTGTATGTAGATAATTCCATAAACGCTAACATCTTTCTCCACCAGGGAAGGCATAGGTTTGTACAATATGCTTACAGGTAACAGGAGATATAAATACGCAGAAACGAGTATTGTGATCAGTCGTGTTACCAAAGAAAAAAAGGATGCACAAAATGATAATCTGTATGACAGAAAACCAAGAAAAAAAATTTCATTTCCATGGATGGATTTTCCTGGTAGTAAATTGTAAGAGACAAGTTTCTAAAAATGCGCACCATTTTTTTTTAAGACAAATAATTGGCCAAAAGTGTAAATGACTTACTGTATTATTCCTAAAAATAGCTGTTAAAGTAATAATACAAAGAGGATAAAAATAACTAAGAAAAAAAATGTCCGCAAATACAAATTGTCCTGGCTGGTTCTCCTCTACACAAGGACCCACATGTAGCATTGCTGAACCAAAAGCCACAGATATACTAAATTCTACTAAACAATTCAAAATATGTGTACACATATTTGCAGCTGCAAAAAAAGTAATAGCACATTTTTGGAAAAACCCCCACCTTTTGCCTACAACAGTTTTTTTTACCAATATGGTCCACACAATGTTCTTCAAAAAATGAACTGCCCATCAAAATGACACCATGAAGACATGCCGCGTACACACGAGCGGACTTTCAGGCGGACCTAGAAATAAAACATGTTTCAAATCTGTGCGACGGGCTCGAGTCCGGTCGAAAAAGTCCGCTCGTCTGAATGCTAGTCCGACGGACTAAAACCGACGCTAGGGCAGCTATTGGCTACTGGCTATGAACTTCCTTATTTTAGTCCGGTCATACGTCATCACGTACGAATCCGTCGGACTTTGGTATGATCGTGTGTAGGCAAGTCCGTTCATTTGAAATTCCGGCGGACCTACGCTGCAAAGTCCGTCGGAAAGACTGTCGGACCTAGTCCGTCGAAAAGTCCGCCCGTGTGTGCGCGGCATAAGGCTATCTGGTCCCCAATGAATGATTTTTTTTTTTGCCTACTTTTTAACTACCTCTCTGATTCTATAAAACCGACCTAATCCTAAATTCCAATCTCAAATAACACCCATGCAAAAACGCGTGATGAATAAAAAACAAAAAATTTTATATATATATATATATATATATATATATATATATATATATATATATATATATATATATATATAAATTAATGCGAATGCGAGCTGCACCTTAAAGCTGCATCTTAAAGCTAAAGAAAAAGCTCTAAATCAGTTCTGGAGAGAGATCGCGCTCTGTAAAACTAAAATTAATAGTGTTGAATACTAAAACATAAACTTTATAAATGTGCCAATCCAATGCATAAATAATATATATATATTTTTTTTAAAGTCCATAAAACATGTGCTCTTTGTCTTTAATTCCATCCATAAGTGAAAAGAAAAAGTGCCACCAAACGAAGGAAAGTGTTGCGTCTTCCCCACCGGCTCACACCGCACTCACCAGAAGGATTTGACCCCCTTTTTTCAAAGCAAGGGTCGAAAATAGCACTCGGACCTTCACACTGGGTCTGCAGCTGAGGCTTTTTTCAGGCGCTATGCAGGCGCTATTTTTAGCGCTGCAGCGCCTGAAAAACGCTTCCAATGTGAAAGGGGTCTTATGGATGGAATTAAAAACACAGAGCACAGGTTTTATGGACTTTCATTTCAAAAAATATTTTTTTTATTATTTATACATTGGATTGACACATTTGTGAGGTTTCTGTTTTGTATTTCGTGTATTTCGTATTCGATACTATAGATTTTAGTTTTACAGAGCGAGGTCGCTCTCCAGAACAAACGTAATCCCTTAGGATTACTATTTGGAAGGATAGATTCCCCCTCTCATTTCTTTCATTTGCCCTGTCCCTTTCTATTTCCTACATATCCCTGCTTAGGGTTAGACACCTTTTCATTTCCCTCCCAAATTAAAAGACTTTTATGCAATAAATTTTTATGATCAGATGTTTATTGAATAGTACATGACGACTACCCTGTCTCAATTCTAGAGACATGTTTATTTCCTTTTCCATTGTAATCTCCATTTTCAATTTTTTTATAATTTGAACGTAAAGACGGCCATACACGGATCGAAATGTGGTCGGTCCAGCAGGATCTGGCCGAATTTCAAATCATGCATGGGCACCCTGGTTGTACAGAAATCAATCTGCCGACTGAATTTTTGTACAACCACTCTGTGAGATAAATACCGCTCAATCAGCAGTGGCTAAACAGTGTGTTCTGATGGAGGAGAAGTCTCTCTGCTGTCAGAATACAATATTTCAGTGGGAGTGATTCCCCCATCCACCTGGAATGTGTGGACGGGAAATTCAGGGCAGTTTTTTGTTCAACCCTCTGGTTAAACAAAAAAAACGGACCCATCTATGCCCAGCTTAGCCCAGTTAAAATTATGATAATACTTTTTTTTTAACCACTAGCCGACCTGCCGCCGTCGTTATATGGTTGACTCTCCTGCGGAAATCGCCATAGCTGTACGTCGGCTCGCACAGGCGCGACAGCAGGCGGGCGCTCCGCCGGCGGCGGCACGCTCTCGCTCCCGCTGCACACTGCAGGAGCACACCAGCGGGTCGGGCGGGCTCGATGTCTGCCGGCGACCCGCGATCGCCTAGTACAGAGGCAGAATGGGGATCTGCTTTTGTAAACAACTAAAGCAAAGCGCAAAAAATAAAAACCGCAGAGGTGTTTAAATGCCACCAAAAGAAAGCTCTATTTGTGAGGAAAAAAAAGGACATACATTTTATTTGGGTACATCGTTGCACGACCGCGCAATTGTCATTTAAAATAACGCAGTGCCGTATCGCAAAAAATGGCCTGGTCATGAAAGGGGGGTAAATCTTCTGGAGCTGAAGTGGTTAAATTAAAACTTTAGGCAAAACTTTTTTTTTAAATTTTGGATAACGTAAGGGCGGGTTATAACCCGTCAGATTTTTTTTTTTCGCCATCTGTGTCCCATTGCAGAGATTTCCCTTCACTTTCTGTCCCGTAGCCAAACAGGAAGTGGGAGGAAATCACTGCAAATTAAGGGAATTTCTTGGGGACCTCCAGGTCACCAGAACTAGTTGTCCCTATTAGAAGATTTCCACAAAATTTTAGATTTTCTTTTACTTTTACTTTCAATGATACACAGTAGAAATAGAGAGGGGGAATCCCCCTAACGAGACAGACAGCAATAAAAACTGTCAGGGGTTCTAATCCCTCTCCACTCTATCCAAAACAAAAACAAAAAAAGTTTTTGCCTTTAGTTATACTTTAAAGTGGTGTTTCACCAAAAAAAAAAAAAATTAGATGTCAGCAGCTGCAAATACTGCAGCTGCTGACTTTTAAAATAAGGACACTTACATGTCCCGGGGTCCAGCAATGTCGGCACCCGAGACCGAGCCGTCCCTCGATCCTCGGGTGCTGCCGCCGCCATTCACACTGAGGGAATCAGGAAGCGAAGCGTTGCCGCTTCACTGCCCAGTTCCCTACTGCGCATGCGCGAGTCGCGCTGCGCGTCTTCACTGGTCCCCATTGTGTTGTGGGAACTGTGTATTTCCCACAACACAACGGGGGTGGGCGGGGAGTCTGCGGCTAGCTGCGGCTAGCTGTACCCGGAAGTGGGTGCAGATACCTGTATTATACAGGTATCTGCACCCCCCTCCCCCCTGAAAGGTGCCAATTGTGACACCGGAGGGGGGGAGGAATCCGATGAGCGGAAGTTCCACTTTAGGGTGGAACTCCGCTTTAAAGAGGAAGTAAACCCTGGTGGGTTTTACTTCCTCTTTATTTCCCTTCAAAGGTAAAGTATAATGGGCTACTATGCATCGCACAGTAGCCCATTATGTGTCAATTACCTGTAGCTGAAGCCTGTGATGTCACCGCTGTCCCCACCAGCAGGGGGCGTCCATCTTCGCCCCTCTTCCTTCCGGGGCCACGAACTCCGACTCTGTGACCAGCCGGAATGGCGTGACCCCTATTAGAAAGGGCACGATCTGCCCTTTATAAAGTGCGCATGCGCCGTAGACATCGGTGCACGGCTTTTTTGTAAATATTTCTAAACCGCGGAGGTTTAGGAGATATTTCCAGCACCTACAGGTAAGCCTTAGTATAGACTTACCTGTAGGTAAAAGTGGTTGTACAGGGTGTACAACCACTTTAAGCTCTTCTCAGCTTATATGCTTTGTAAATCTAATGATACACACAACCTTTTTTTTCTGTCAGAATAAACTCTGAAGGTTTTTCCGACGGAGTTCTGACGGAGTTCCACTGAAACTGTCTTGCGTACACACGATCACACCAAAGTCCGACCGTCCAGAACGCGGTGACATACAGCATGTACGACGGGACTAGAGAAAGGAAGTTCAATAGCCAGTAGCTTCCGTCTCTTACTTGCTTCAGAGCATGCGTCGTTTTTGGTCCGTCGGAACAGCATACAGGCGAGCGGGTTTCCCGATAGGAATTGGTTCCATCGGAAATATTTAGAACATGTTCTATTTCTAGGTCGGTCAGGATTTTTGGAAAAAAAAAGTCCGATGAGGCACACACACGATCCGAATATACGATGAAAAGCTTCCGTCTGACTTTCTGTCGGACATTCCGCTCGCGTGTACGTGGTATTAGGGTCTCCATACACTGTAAAATCTGACCATACAACCATTGTACGATACAACTTTAGATTTACCAAAATAATATAATATGAGGACTAATCAATCAATTTGTTTCCCATCAGGCATGCCCTTGTGCTACATAGTAGAAGATTGTACAATCAGATTGTAATGTGTGTGGTGGGCATTTATTATCAGCGTGTTCTGCTATCTTACCTGTTACAGCCAAGCTTTGGTAAATAAGACAAAAATCAGATGAAGTGTAGTGGTATTACCAGGCAGTCCATGTGTGCTCTCCTCGTCCTTGTGCCCTGTCTGTGCCAGTTGTAAAGTACGATTGACTTTAAGCCTGTTAAGTCAGACTGGTGGGAAAGTGACCTTGGTGTCACTTCGGTGACTCACCAGACGGCGGTGTGTACCAGCCACGCGACTTCCCAGTTCTACTCATTTCTCTCTCTTGTACCCCCAGACAATGGGTAAAATATTTCCATTCTCACACTCTGCCTGACCCTTATTTCTGCCATTCACAGCCAAAACCAGTAAAGATATGAATGCACTACAGCGTGCCTCTTAAAGCAGAACTATGCAGTCCCTTGAAAAAGTATTCATACCCATTAAAATTTTCCAAATTTTCTCATGTTACAACCAAACACGTAAATGAGTAACTTAAGCTTGTTCAGTTTTGACAATAAAACCTGGAAGCTGATTGGCTACTATGCAGAGCTGCACCAGATTTAGCCCTCTCCAGTTTTAGTAAATCAAATCCCAATTGTTTCTTAGCAATTACCAGTGGCGTCGGCAGGGGGGGGGCTGACGGTGGCTGGAGCCCTGAGTGGGTCCCCAAAAAGCCCCGGGTCTTGGGCATGCACAGTTTTGTTATTAGCCCCCAAGCCCGAGCGCCGCCGCCGAGCGGGGACCGATCTGACCTGAGCGCAACCGAGTGACAGGTCCCGCCTTCTGGAGCCTGCAGCGCCTATGATGGACGTCCCACTGGTCCAATGTGGGGACCGCGGGACATGTGACGTCCATCCTAGGCGCTGCAGGCTCCAGAAGGCGGGAATTACAATGTGGCCGCCGCACCACTGTGAGAAGATCCCCACTCGGCACTCGGGCCAGTGGCTTTCCTCTCCTCTCCTGTCATCATGGCTCTGGCTGCCTGGAGTGACTGCTGTCTACTCTACAGGCGCGCCGCACACTACACCTGAGCTGCAGGAGGAGGTCATGTAACCTGAAGTCTGGTGGTCAGGTAGGTCAGTGTATCATGTCAGTGTGGGTCAGTGTATGTCAGGTAGATCAGTGTGGGTCAGGTAGATCAGTGTATGTCAGGTAGGTCAGTGTGGGTCAGATAGGTTAGTGTGGGTAAGTGTGGGTCAGGTAGGTCAATGTGTGTCAGGTAGGTCAGTGTATGTCAGTTAGGTCAGTGTGGGTCAGGTAGGTCAGTGTGGGTCAGTGTGGGTCAGGTAGGTCAATGTGTGTCAGGTAGGTCAGTGTATGTCAGGTAGGTGAGTGTAATGGTCAGTGTATGTCAGGTAGGTGAGTGTATGTCAGGCAGTTGAGTGTAATTGTCAGTGTGGGTCAGGTAGGTCAGTGTGTGTCAGGTAGGTAACCCAGTGGTGTATTTAGATTTTGTGCTGCCCTAGACCTGACTAAACTTGTGCACCCCCTAATTTAAATATGACCCACTCCTTCCTGTCAATGTCACATCCCTTCCTGTTTAACACGCCCATCAATGCAGCCTCCCCAGTGCCCATCAATGCAGTCTTGCTAGTGCCCATCAGTGCAGTCTCACCAGTGCCCATCAGCGCAGCCCCATCAGTGCGCATCAATGCAGCCTCAGCAGTGCCCATCAGCACAGCCTCACCAGTGCCCATCAGCACAGCCTCACCAGTGCCCATCAGCGCAGCCTCATCAGTACCAAATAAAGGTCTTCAATTGCATTCTAATCATACCAAATCATGTGAGCAGACTGCAGTTCCTCTTTAAGCACCTGTTCGCATCAGGCTGATTTGGCAGCAATGGCATTGTCTGAATTGGTGCGGCGCTGACTTTGCGGTGCTGCAATGATTCCCAAAGGTAATTCCTGTATACTATTTTTGGTGACTTTGGGTGCGATTTGTATAGACATCTGTGCAAGAACCCACACAGATGTCTGTCAAATCGCCCCCCGAAGTCAGGCTGCATTGCCAGTTTGAAACCGTGTGAGTTCAGCTGGTAACCCACACAATTTCTAACCCGCATCAGTGTGAACCTGGGCTTAATGTAGTCAGCAGGATGGGTAATAAAATCCAGACTGATCTATGATCAGAAATGACACTTTTCTTCATATGTCAGAAGGCAGCATTAGCCATACAGGTAGCTATGAAAGGTTACCACATATATACAAGCAAACACTAGGGGGAATTTCACCCTGGGGTGTGGGCACGTCGGCGGTAAAGCGCCGCTATCTTTAGTGGCGCTTTACCTTTGTTTTTGCGGCGCTTTTCAGCCGCTAGTGGGACGCTTTTAACCCCCCCCCCCCCCTAGCAGCTTAAAAAGGCTTAAAAGCATTGATTTCAATGGACAGGGGCGCTTTAGGAACGGTGTATACACCACTCCTAAAGTGCCTTAAAGAAGCTGCTTGCAGGACTTTTTTGAGCGTCTTGCCAGCGCAGTGCCCCAATGTGAAAGTACTCAGGCTTTCATATTGGAGTGACAGGTGAGGCGCTTTACAGGTGCTATTTCTAGCGCTCAAACGCCTGTAAAGCGTGAAAGTAGCCTAAGGTGTTAAATGCCATTGATTCCAGAAGCACCAGCCTGCAGATATTGAGCTGTAAAGAGTTAAGCATCAGTGTACATGTGTCCATTGACGCAGAGAAGAAACGCACAGTCCTCCCCTAGCACCAAGGACACAGAGGGTTAATTATCCTCCCTATTTCAGATAACAGGGGGATAGGAGAAACAAAGTGAAAGCGGATGTGTGTGGTTTGTAAGAAGAGACAGTGAGGAGGCTCATCATCTTACTTTCACTCCCTCCAGGACATGCAGAATGTAGTTGGGTCTGCCTACTGAAGCCACAATCTGACCGATCTGGAGGCTCCACCCTGGAGTCACAACACAGGAGGTTGAGCAGTTCTCTCTCTCTGCTCTCCTGTCTGTGCAGAGGGGAGGGGAAGGAGGGAACTGTGAATACACGCTCTGCTCTATGTGAGAGACGCGGCAGCCAGCAACCTCCGGCAGTGGATGGACTGAGGCCAGAATACAGCACTGAGCTATCCGCTCCCCCCAGTGCTGGGCTCGGATTTTGGGCTGAAGACCCTGTTTTTTTTTTTTCACCTAGCAACACCCCTGGCAGTTAATATTTCATTCATATGTAGATCAAAGCTGTGATCCTTGAACTACATTATTACTGTTATACAGGATTTATATAGCGCCAACATTTTGCACAGTGCTTGACAATATAAAGGGGGATAGTAAAATTACAGTACAGTTAAATACAGAAGGAATAGTGGGGCCCGCTCATGGAGATTACAATCTAAAGTATGAATGAAATAGTAAATACAAGTACATCCCCTTACAAGTTATTTTTTTAAATAAATGTATTCCTATATAATCCATTATTAGAAACTTAGTTAAAGCCCAACTAGAGGAAACTTTAAAATGATCCCTTGTAGTGGAATTGCTTACACGCTGCAAGGTTTATCTGCTCATTTTGTCCAGGGGAGAGGCTTACTAACCTGATCCTCCACTCTCCTGACAGACAGTGCCCCCCCCCCCCCGAATGCTGCAGCAATGGACTGTCCCTCTGCATCATCACCTCTAGGGATGGGCTGACTGTTCGAGTCGAACATGAGTTTGACTCGAACATCGTCTTTTTGATCGTTCGCCGAAGATCGAACATTATGGGCTGTTAACGCCAAATTCGAAGTGGCGCTTCACAGCCCATAATGCACTGTGTCATCGCAGTGGTTTGCTGGTTTATGATTGGCCAAGCATGCACTATGACCCGCATGCTTTGGCCAATCACAGCGCCGTAAGCAAAGAGAGCCATAATTGGCCAAAAGTGGAGTGTCTTTGGCCAATTATGGCTCAGGGAGTTAAGTACACTCCCCACACTATATAAGGCCGCCTGCACGTCGGCCCTGTGTAGTGTGTTGCTGGCGTTATAGAGAGATAGATAGAGAGACAGAGAGAGAGAGAGAGTGTCATTTTATTGCTTTGGCAATTTATTCAGTTAGCTAGATCTCAATGCAGACCGTTCTGCTGTACTATTTCTAATCTACTTCAGGCAAGCAGTTGATCCAGTTTAGCTAGATCTCACTGCAGACCGTTCCTGCTGTACTATTTCTAATCTACTTCAGGCAGCCAGTTGATTCAGTTAGCTGCAGTGTATTTCATATATATATATATATATATATATATATATATATATATATATATATATATATATATATATATATATATATATATACACATATATATATATATATATATATATATATATGTATATATATATATATATATATACATACATATACATATACATATACATATACATATAAGACACTTTCAGGCAGGTGACTCAGTGACGTGCAGTTCATAAAATATATAACCACTGCATTGTAGTCTAGCCAAGCCTATACCTGACTGTAGGCCATTCCTGGAGTCCCGTTTTAAAGACACTTTCAGGCAGGTGACTCAGTGACTTGCAGTTCATAAAATATATATCCACTGCATTGAAGTCCAGCCAAGCCTATACCTGACAGTAGGCCATTCCTGGAGTGCCTGTTCAAAGACACTTTCAGGCAGGTGACTCAATGACGTGCAGTTCATAAAATATATATCCACTGCATTGTAGGCCAGCCAAGCCTATAACTGACAGTAGGCCATTCCTGGAGTGCGTGTTCAAAGACACTTTCAGACAGGTGACTCAGTGACGTGCAGTTCATAAAATATATATCCACGGCATTGTAGTCCAGCCAAGCCTATACCTGAAAGTAAGCCATTCCTGGAGTATGTGTTCAAAGACACTTTCAGGCAGGTGACTCAGTGACGTGCAGTTCATAAAATATATATTCACTGCATTGTAGTCCAGCCAAGCCTATACCTGACTGTAGGCCATTCCTGGAGTACCTGTTCAAAGACACTTTCAGGCTGGTGACTCAGTGAGCTGCAGTTCATTTAATATATATATATATATACAGGGTTATATATATAGTCTAGCCAAGCCCATACCTTGTTCAAAGACACTTTCAGGCAGGTGACTCAGTGAGGTGCAGTTCATAAAATATATATCCATTGCATTATAGTCCAGCCAAGCCTATACCTGACAGTAGGCCATTCCTGGAGCACATGTTCAAAGACACTTTCAGGCAGGTGACTCAGTGAGGTGCAGTTCATAAAATATATATCCACTGCATTGTAGTCCAGCCAAGTCTATACCTGACAGTAGGCCATTCCTGGAGCACATGTTCAAAGACACTTTCAGGCAGGTGACTCATTGAGCTGCAGTTCATTTAATATATATAGATATACAGGCTTGTATATATAGTCTAGCCAAGCCTATACCTGACAGTAGGCCATTCCTGGAGTGCGTTTTCAAAGACACTTTCAGGCAGGTGACTCAGTGAGCTGCAGTTCATTTTATATATATATATATATATATATATATATATATATATATATATATATATACATATATATATACAGGCTTTTATATATATAGTCTAGCCAAGCCTATACCTGACTGTAGGTCATCCCTGGTGTACTGTTTTTAGTAAACTTCAGGCGTTGTTTTGCTAATCTAATTGTACAGTATGTCTGGAGGGCCACCAAGGAAAGGCAGACGCTCACAGGCCTCACAGGGCAAGCAGGCTCTGTGTCTGCAGCCAACAGTGCTGGTCGTGGACACGGTGCATCCTCAGCAGGTGGCCGTGGGGCACGCTTGTCCTTTTTTTCGGCAGCTGACCGTGTTGAGCCACAACATGCAGAAGAGTTGGTAGAGTGGATGACCAAGTTGTCCTCATCCTCCTGAAGGCAGTAATGTGAGCCCAGAGAGAGGGGGTGCCCAAGAAGGACAAGAAACTGGCAGTCATGTTCCCCCATCTGCAGCATACTGCCAGGTTTGCTCCAGTGGTGAGGAGGGAGGGGATGATGAGGTCACTGACTCTACGTGCCAGATAGAAGAGAGGAGGAGGAGGCACATCTCCAGCTTAAGGGCAGGCAACCGACTGCATCACACCACAGAGCTCCGCATGTGCAGGGCGCTGCTGACTCCGTGTGTTCCGTGTGGGCCTTTTTTGAGATGTGTGCAGCAGATCGCACCATTGCTGTTTGCAACATATGTCTAAAGCGTATCAAGCGTGGCCAAAACAGCAGCCGCTTGGGCACCACATGCTTGACCAGACATATGTCAAGCTCCCATGCAGTCCATTGGCAACAGTACTTAAAAGACCCACAACAAAGAACAAGGCAGACCTCTCCTTGCTCCTCATCAGCTGGGATCTCCAACCCCACTATAACTTCAGTCCTCTCAGAGACCTGCACTGAGAGGAATGAAGGTGTAGAATTAGGTGTCCCAAGCACTTGGGGGCAATCTGCTAGCGGTACACCAACATCCAATTGTAGCAGGCAAATTTCCCTACCCCAGTTGCTAAACCGGCAAAAGAAATTCGGTTTCAGTCATCCACATGCTTAGTGGGTGAATGCTAGTTTGGCTAAATTGCTAGCACTCCAACTGCTGGCTTTTCAGCTGGTAGACTCTGCCCCCTTTCGAGAATTTGTGGAATGTGCCATACCTCAATGGCAGGTTCCCAAACACCAATTTTTTTCTCAGAAGGCCATTCCGGCTCTCTACCGACATGTGGAAGGCAATCTCTTGGCCTCGTTGGACAGGGCGGTCAGCGGTAAGGTGCATATTACCGCTGACTCAAGGTCCAGCAGGCATGGACAGGGACCTTTCTTTCACGGCGCACTGGGTAAACCTGCTGGCAGCTGGGAAGGATGCAGGACAGGGTGCAGTATTGTTGAAGCTTGTTCCGCCACCACGCCTCCAAAATGCTGGTAGTGGTGATTCTGCCACAACTCTCTCCTCCACCCCCTCCTCTTCTACTTCCTCTATGGCCTCTTCCTGTGCAGATTTGTCCACAGAACCAGCGGTGCTCCATAGGCGTTCTAGGGGCTACGCAAACACTCAGGCAAAAAGATGCCATGCAGTGCTTAAGTTGGTCTGCTTAGGGGACAGGAGCCACACTGGGGCAGAGATTCTGGCAGCTCTGCAGGGGCAGGCTCAGAGGTGGTTGACACCACGCCAGCTTCAGCCAGGAATGGTTTTTTGCGACAATGGCACCAACCTCCTCTCTGCCCTCCGTCAGGGACACTTCACCCATGTTCCCTGTTTGGCTAATGTCCTTAATTTGGTGGTGCAAGCGGTTCTTGTGCAAGTACCCGGGCTTACAGGATCTTCTGAGGCAGGCCAGGAAAGTCTGTGGGCATGTCCTTTCACGGCGCACTGGGTAAACCTGCTGGCAGCTGGGAAGGATGCAGGACAGGGTGCAGTATTGTTGAAGCTTGTTCTGCCACCACGCCTCCAAAATGCTGGTAGTGGTGATTCTGCCACAACTCTCTCCTCCACCCCTTCCTCTTCTACTTCCTCTATGGCCTCTTCCTGTGCAGATTTGTCCACAGAACCAGCGGTGCTCCATAGGCGTTCTAGGGGCTACGCAAACACTCAGGCAAAAAGATGCCATGCAGTGCTTAAGTTGGTCTGCTTAGGGGACAGGAGCCACACTGGGGCAGAGATTCTGGCAGCTCTGCAGGGGCAGGCTCAGAGGTGGTTGACACCACGCCAGCTTCAGCCAGGAATGGTGGTTTGCGACAATGGCACCAACCTCCTCTCCGCCCTCCGTCAGGGACACTTCACCCATGTTCCCTGTTTGGCTAATGTCCTTAATTTGGTGGTGCAAGCGGTTCTTGTGCAAGTACCCGGGCTTACAGGATCTTCTGAGGCAGGCCAGGAAAGTCTGTGGGCATGTCCTTTCACGGCGCACTGGGTAAACCTGCTGGCAGCTGGGAAGGATGCAGGACAGGGTGCAGTATTGTTGGAGCTTGTTCCACCACCACGCCTCCAAAATGCTGGTAGTGGTGATTCTGCCACACCTCTCTCCTCCACCCCCTCCTCTTCTACTTCCTCTATGGCCTCTTCCTGTGCAGATTTGTCTACAGAACCAGCGGTGCTCCGTAGGCGTTCTAGGGGCTACGCAAACACTCAGGCAAAAAGATGCCATGCAGTGCTTAGGTTGGTCTGCTTAGGGGACAGGAGCCACACTGGGGCAGAGATTCTGGCAGCTCTGCAGGGGCAGGCTCAGAGGTGGTTGACACCACGCCAGCTTCAGCCAGGAATGGTGGTTTGCGACAATGGCACCAACCTCCTCTCCGCCCTCCAACAGGGACACTTTACCCATGTTCCCTGTTTGGCTGATGTCTTTAATTTGGTGGTGCAGCGGTTCTTGTGCAGGTACCCAGGCTTACAGGATCTTCTGAGGCAGGCCAGGAAAGTCTGTGGGCATTTCCGCCGGTCATATAATGCCAGTGCTCGGCTGGCTGACCTCCAAAAGGAATGCAACCTGCCCAAGAACCGCCTCATCTGTGACATGCCCACCAGGTGGAACTCAACGTTGGCAATGCTGCAGCAGCTGCACACGCAGCAGAGGGCCATCAATTACTACCTGTGCGAGTATTACACCAGGACAGGGTCAGGGGAGCTTGGCTTTTTTTTCACCACACCAGTGGCCCATGATCAAGGATGCATGCACTGTCCTGTCACCATTTGGGGAGGCCACGAGGATGGTGAGCAGTTACAGTGCATGCATCAGTGATACTGTCCCTCTTGTCTACCTGTTGGAGCACACGCTGCGTGGAATAATGGACAGAGCACTTAAGGCAGAACAGAGGGAGGAAGAGGAGGACTTCCTTACCTCTCAAGGCCACCTTTATCCAGACAGTATACCTACAGGCCCGCCTATCACACAGGAAGAGGAGGGGGAGGAGGAGGAGGATTGTGTCAGCATGGAGGTGGAGCCTGGCACTCAGCATCAGCAGCAGTCTTCAAGGGATCGTTTTCAGGCCCCAGAAACCCATGGACTTGTACGTGGCTGGCAGGAGGTGGCTGCGGATCAGGTCGTCCTTAGTGACCCAGAGGACTCTGGACCGAATGCCTCAGCAAACCTACGCTGCATGGCCTCCCTGATACTGCAAAGCCTGTGAAAGGACCCTCGGATTCATGGTATCAAGGAGAGGGATCAGTACTGGCTGGCAACCCTTCCTGATCCACGTTACAAGGGTAAGGTGGCGGAACTTATCCAGCCGTCGCAGAGGGAGCAGAGGATGAAACATCTTCAGGAGGCCTTGCAGAAAGGTTTGTGCAATGCGATTCCAGAGCCTGGGAGGTTACAATTTCCTGGTCCTCTTGGACAACATGTTGCTGAGGCTTCGGCCAGTCACAGAAGGAGCGGTGGAGAAGGTGGCCATCTGACCGATGTATTTAGACAATTTTTTCGCCCGCAGCCCCAAGGTCTGATCGGTTCCAGCAACCATCGCCAGCGTCTGCTGTACATGGTGCAGGAACACCTAGGGGCAATATCAGACTTGGAGACCTTTCCAACCGAAAACCCACTGGGTTACTGGGTCTTGAGGATGGGTCACTGGCCAGAGCTTGCACAGTATGCAATTGAGCTACCCGCCTGTCCTGCATCCAGCGTTCTTTTGAAACGCACGTTCAGTGCCGCTGGAGTCTTTGTAACCTTTCACAGAGTGCGTCTGTCCACCGACTCGGTTGATCGGCTCACCTTCATAAAAATGAATCAGTCTTGGATGACCAGCTACCAAGCACTTGATGCTGATGTAACCGACTAATTTTTTTATGAATGTGGGATCTCTTGAAGCCTGCCTATGCTGATGCTGAGTGACTATCCTGTTATGCTGAGTGACTATCCTATTCCTCCTCAATGTTCATGTAGATAGCTTCTAAGAACATTTTTGGTTCTGGGCACCACCACCAGTGGCTAAGGCCCAATTTTTCTGCCCCTGTTTAACAGGGGCGTGTAATTACAATTTGTGCTTTAATATCTTGCAGCAGGGCTTGTTCCTGCGCTCAACAGGAGTATCTGTGAGGGGTTGCAGTGTTGTGGCACCACAACCAATGCTTAAGACCCAATATTTCTGCCCCTGTCTAACAGGGGCGTGTAATTACAATTTTTGATCTACTATTTCACAGCAGGGCCCGTTCCTGCGCCCACCAAGAGTAACTGTGAGGGCTTACAGTGTTGTAGCACCTCCACCACCTATGCTGATGCTGAGTGACTATCCTGTTATGCTGAGTGACTATCCTATTCCTCCTCAATGTTCATGTAGATAGCTTCTAAGAACATTTTTGGTTCTGGGCACCACCACCAGTGGCTAAGGCCCAATTTTTCTGCCCCTGTTTAACAGGGGCGTGTAATTACAATTTTTGATCAAATATTTAACAGCAGGGCTCATTCCTGCGCTCAACAAGAGTATCTGTGAGGGGTTGCAGTGTTGTGGCACCACAACCAATGCTTAAGACCCAATTTTTCTGCCCCTGTCTAACAGGGGCATGTAATTACAATTTTTGATCTACTATTTCACAGCAGGGCCCGTTCCTGCGCCCACCAAGAGTAACTGTGAGGGCTTACAGTGTTGTAGCACCTCCACCACACCACCACCAAAGGCCCAATTTTTCTGCTCCTGTTCAACAGGGCATTTAATTACAATTCTTGATATAATATTTCACAGCAGGGCCAGTTCCTGTGCTCAACAAGAGTATCTGTGAGGGGCTGCAGTGTTGTGTCACCACCACCACTACCTAAGGCCCAATTTTTCTTCCCCGTTTAACAGGGGCGTGTAATTTTTGATCTAATATTTCACAGCAGCGCTTGTTCCAGCGCCCAGCAGTGTTCTGGTACTACCAACTCCTAAGGCCCAATTTTCCGCAGAGTGTATAGGGCAGGCCGTATAGTATATACAGGCGGTCCCCTATTTTCTAAAATCCGGCTTACAAACGACTCCTACTTACAAACGGATGGAGACTACAGGAAGTGAGTGAAAATCTACCCCTAGGAAGGGAAATTCTCTCCTGTAAGAGTTAATATGGGAAAAAGGTGTCTCCTCCACTGATTTATCACCAATCCTTGTTTCCCCTTAAAAACCCCAAATTTTCAAAATCCAATTGTCATTGGGACAGAAAGTGAGGAGAAATCTTCTGAACAGAAGCACAGACAGCAAAACAAATGTTACAGGGGTGATAACCCTTCCCTATGTTTTCCAAAAAGCTTTAAAATATATTTTCTGGCTGAAGCTACACTTACAAAATGTACCTGTTCCAAATTACAAACAGATTCCACATAAGAACTAACCTACAGTCCCTGTCTTGTTTTCACCTCCTGTATACTGCTGTTCAGAGTATATAGGGCCTGGGGGCCCAACGCGTTTTTATTTTTTTAATTTGGGTGCAGGGTTTCCCTTAATATCCATACAAGACCCAAAGGGCCTGGTAATGGACTGGGGGGTGGGGGGGTACCCATGCCTTTGTCTTACTGATTTTCATCCAAATTAAAGCCTCAAGCAGTTTTAAATTACTTTTATTCCTTTAGAAATGTCATTTTGTGCAGGGACTGTTCTAAACATGGGAAACACGCGCCACTTTACAGGCATACTATAGACACCCCCCAGGTACAATATTTAAAGGAATATTTCACTTTTATTTTTTTACTTTAAGCATCATTAAAATCACTGCTCCCGAAAAAACGGCCGTTTTTAAAACTTTCTTTTCCATTGATACTTGTCCCCTGGGGCAGGACCCGGGTCCCCAAACCCTTTTTAGGACAATGACTTGCATATTAGCCTTTAAAATTCGCACGTTTGATTTCTCACGTTCGAGTCCCATAGACTTAACGGTGTTCGCACAAACTTTTGGTCCGTTTGCATGTTCTGGATGCAAACCGAACCGGGGGGTGTTCGCCCCATCCCTAATCACCTCCAATGTAACATTGGAGCCCCGCTCACACCAGTACGAGGTGCCGGAAACCTGCGCGTTTCCTGCATCGCATTTAAAATGCACTGCCAATGTTAAGTTAATGACACTCCAAGCGCAGGTCTGCACCAGATTGCATGGTAAAGAAGTACCACCGTGATCAGGTTGAAGCGCATTTTTGCATGCATGCACTACTTTTAGTGCGGTTTAGTGAGTTTCAGCCTGTTCAAAGTAAGCAGGCTCAAATCGCACCACACCACATGTGAATCGCATAGGAACCCGCAGCGGGCTCCGGTGCGATTCTTAGTGTGAACTGGCCCTTAACCACATGAGCTCCGGAAGATTTTACCCCCTTCATGACTAGGCCATTTTGTGCTATTTAGCACTGCCCTACATTAACTGCTAGCTGTGCGATCATGCAATGCTGTACCCAAATAAAATGTATATAATTTTTTCACCCAGATAGAGCTTTCTTTTGGTGGTATTTTTTTCTCTTTTGCGATATAAACAGGAAAAGGCCGAAAATTTTGAAAAAAAAAACCCCAATATTTTTTACTTTCTGCTACAAAACTTATTCCATAAAAAAAAAAAATTAAAAATCAAATTTCTTCATAAATTTGGGCCAAAATGTATTCTGCTACATGTCTTTGATAAAAAAATCCAAATAAGTGTATAATGATTGGTTGGTGTGAAAGTTATAGCTTCTACAAACAATGGAATATATACTGCATTTTTTTTACCTTTTATACTACTAATGGTGGGGATTAGCGACTTATACTGGGACTGCGATAGTGGCAATCGGACACTAACTGATGCTGGGGGGAACTGATTAACTGTCACTAACATCACGAGTGACACTTATACAGTAGTACCTTGGATTACATAATTTGTTCCAGAAGAATGCTTGTAATCCAAAGCACATGTATATTAAAGCGAGTTTCCCCATAGGAAATAATGGAAACGCTGCTTGTTTATGCAGTACCGTATGTGGCCAGAGGTGCGGGGGCACCAGAGACACTTGGAAACACTCAGAGACGCTCGGAAACGCTCAGAGACACTCGGAAACAGTGTGTTTCCGAGTGAAACAAAGTGTTTCTGAGTGTCATCGGTGCCCCCGCACCTCTGGCCCAATGCGGTACTGCACACCCCAGAGGCTTGAATCCTGCTCGTCTTGCGGGAGAATGCTTGCAGAGCGAGTCAGAATTTTTTTTTAAATACAGCTTTTTTTGTGAAATGCTCGTAAACTGCGTTACGAATGTGTTCTGCCCACATCCTAATCCTCTGATCTCTCTGCAGAGTGATGTGTTCTGCCTACATCCTAATCCTCTGGTCTCCCTGTAGAGTGCTGTGCTCTGCTCACATCCTACTCCTCTGGTCTCATTGCTGTGTTCTGCCCACATCCTAATCCTTTGGTCTTCCTGTAGAGTGCTGTGTTCTGCCAAACATCCTAATCCTCTGGTCTCCTTGCTGGGTGCTGTGTTCTGCCCACACCTAATCCTCTGGTCTCCCTGCAAAGTGCTGTGTTTTGCTCACATCCTAATCCTCTGGTCTCCCTGCAGAGAGCTGTGTTCTGCCCACATCCTAATCCTCTGGTCTCCTTGCTGGGTGCTGTGTTCTGCCCACATCCTAATTCTCTGGTCTCCTTGCTGGGTGCTGTGTTCTGCCCACATTCTAATCCTCTGGTCTCCCTGCAGAGTGCTGTGTTCTGCCCACATCCCAACCCTCTGGTCTCCCTGCAGAGTGCTGTGTTCTGCCCACATCCTAATCCTCTGGTCTCTCTGCAGAGTGCTATGTTCTGCCCACATTCTAATCCTTTGGTCTCCCTGTAGAGTGCTGTGTTCTGCCCACATGCTAATCCTCTGGTCTCCCTGCTGGGTGCTGTGCTCTGCCCACATCCTAGTCCTCTGGTCTCCCTGCTGGGTGCTGTGTTCTGCCCACATGCTAATCCTCTGGTCTCCCTGCTGGGTGCTGTGTTCTGCCCACATCCTAGTCCTCTGGTCTCTCTGCAGAGTGCTGTGTTCTGCCCACATCCTAATCCTCTGGTCTCCTTGCTGGGTGCTGTGTTCTGCCCACATCCTAATCCTCTGGTCTCCTTGCTGGGTGCTGTGTTCTGCCCACATCCTAGTCCTCTGGTCTCTCTGCAGAGTGCTGTGTTCTGCCCACATCCTAATCCTCTGGTCTTGCTGGGTGCTGTGTTCTGCCCACATCCTAATCCTCAGGTCTCCTTGCTGGGTGCTGTGCTCTGCCCACATCCTAATCCTCTGGTCTCCTTGCTGGGTGCTGTGCTCTGCCCACATCCTAATCCTCTGGTCTCCTTGCTGGGTGCTGTGCTCTGCCCACATCCTAATCACCTGGTCTAATTGCTGGGTGCTGTGTTCTGCCCACATCCTAATCCTCTGGTCTCCTTGCTGGGTGCTGTGTTCTGCCCACATCCTAATCCTCAGGTTTCCCTGCAGAGTGCTGTGTTCTTCCCACATCCTAATCCTCTGGTCTCCCTGCAGAGTGCTGTGTTCTGCCCACATCCTAATGCTCTGGTCTCCTTGCTGGGTGCTGGGTGCTGTGTTCTGCCCACATCCTAATCCTCTGGTCTCCTTGCTGGGTGCTGTGTTCTGCCCACATCCTAATCCTTTGGTCTCCCCGCAGAGTGCTGTGTTCTGCCCACATCCTAATCCTCTGGTCTCCCTGCTGGGTGCTGTGTTCTGCCCACATCCTAATCCTCTGGTCTCCCTGCTGGGTGCTGTGTTTTGCCCACATCCTAATCCTCTGGTCTCTCTGCAGAGTGTTGTGTTCTGCCCACATTCTTATCCTCTGGTCTCCCTGTAGAGTGCTGTGCTCTGCCCACATCCTAGTCCTCTGGTCTCCTTGCTGGATGCTGTGTTCTTCCCACATCCTAATCCTCTGGTCTCCTTGCTGGGTGCTGTGTTCTGCTCACATTCTAATCCTTTGGTCTCCCTGCAGAGTGCTGTGTTCTGCCCACATCCTAATCCTCTGGTCTCCCTGCTGGGTGCTGTATTCTGCCCACATCCTAATCCTCTGGTCTCTCTGCAAAGTGTTGTGTTCTGCCCACATTCTAATCCTCTGGTCTTCCTGTAAAGTGCTGTGTTCTGCCCACATCCTAATCCTCTGGTCTCTTTGCTGGGTGCTGTGTTCTGCCCACATTCTAATCCTCTGGTCTCCCTGCTGGGTGCTGTGTTTTGCCCACATCCTAATCCTCTGGTCTCTCTGCAGAGTGATGTGTTCTGCCCACATTCTAATCCTCTGGTCTCCCTGTAGAGTGCGGTGCTCTGCCCACATCCTAGTCCTCTGGTCTCCTTGCTGGTTGCTGTGTTCTGCCCACATCCTAATCCTCTGGTCTCCCTGCAGAGTGCTGTGTTCTTACCACATCCTAATCCTCTGGTCTCCTTGCTGGGTGCTGGATACCTTTGCGTTATTTTCAGGACTATCTGTTAACCCTACCAAATCGAAAGCTATGTCTCTTAATCTTCCACCCTTGGAATTGGCAACTCTAAAAAATGCTTTTTCATTTCAATGGCTCACTTCTCTTCCTTACCTGGGGATTAGGCTCATTCCAACGTACAAGGAACTCTACCAGGCCAACTTCCCCCCTCTGTTCAGGAAGCTATTGGAAATGCTGTCCTCCTGGACCCATTTCCCTGTCTGGGGTTTCACCAGACCCAGAATCAACAAACAGGTTCTATACGCTCATAAGATCAATGGGGGCCTCGCAGTTTTCAACCTCCAAGCCTACTACACAGCAGCAAACATAGCCCCGTTATCTCACCTCCATGAGCAACATCAAATGTCGCTATGGGCCACAATGGACTTAGTTGACTCATATCCGATTCCGGTAGCCTCCCTGCCCTGGCTCCCTCACAAACACCGTTCTGACATGCTTGGGCCTTGCCTGGCACATTCCCTCTGTGTGGGACTCGATTAAATACTCGGCGGGTCTGATTTCTCCTCATCTTCCCTTACTTCGCCTCTTCCACTCCCCATTGTTTCCGCCAGGGCTTGATAACCCACAACAGATCTCTTGGTGGGCTAACAACGGTTTTGTTGATATTCATTCTTTATTCACCCCCCACTAGGATAATTACATTTGATGCACTGCGTTCCTCACATGATATCCCACTCTGGGAACACTACAACTACCTGGCTTCGCCACTTTCTACAACAGCTCATCAAGTCCCGACCTACTCCATACATCTTGACCCCTTTTGAAAGCCTTTGTAGATCCCGGCCTCAGTCTTCGGGCTTAATTTTCTTAGTCTATGCAGCAAACATTTCCTCTAAAAAAACACAATTAAACCTTACCACCTCCAGTGGGAGGCCAATCTGGGGAGGCAGTTGGATCCGGAGGACTGGCAGGTCATGACTATTGCTCTTTCCAAATGCTACAAAAATGTCCTCATCTTGGAGAATGCATATAAAATACTATACAGTATTATACCCCGGCCAGATTGGCTCATTTAATTCCAACTTATTCTCCTCTCTGCTTCCAGGGATGCTCTCAAGTCGGTACCATGTCACACATCTGGTGGACATGTCCAAGAGCATGCAGATTATGGATCAGAGTCTATGCCCTTCTCCGCACCTTATTTCATATCAATCTGAAGAGGGACCCTTATGAAGCTCTTCTATGTAAACCAATTATAGAACTACTACGTCAGGAATGCCAGCTGTCACTGCATCTGTTTAGTGCAACTAAACTGACCATAGCAAGAGCCTGGAAGACACCCATACTTAGCTTTGAGGCTGTTAAACATCGTATTAACGTCATTATGGTACATGAAAAGCTGACGGCCATACTTTCAGACACTCATGATAAATTCCTTAGGATCTGGGAGCCTTGAGTCGCCTACATACGACCTACTAGATTCGACTCTATGCTCCTATCAATCTAATATCTGCCCGTGGATCCCCCCCTTCATTCTTACTCCTACTCTCATTCGTTCTCCAGCTTTATCTCCCTTCTCCTCCTTCCATTTTCTCCCTTTTCCCCTTGCTCTTTTTACGTATCCTTCTATCTCATCAGGCCATCAGGCTTGTGCCTGGCTGACATGGTCACATGGTTAATTTTCAGTACTATTATATTATACAGTGCCCTGCAAAAGTATTCACCCCTTTGGCTCTTTACCTATTTTGTTACGTTACAGCCTTTAGTTCAATGTTTTTTTTAATCTGAATTATATGTGATGGATCAGAACATAGAGACTTATCCAAAGCAACTTGGAGCTGTGATAGCCGCAAAAGGTGGCTCTATAACAGGGATATGCAATTAGCGGACCTCCAGCTGTTGCAGAACTACAAGTCCCATGAGGCATAGCAAGACTCTGACAGCCACAAGCATAATACCCAGAGGCAGAGACATGATGGGACTTGTAGTTTTGCAACAGCTGGATGTCCGCTAATTGCATATCCCTGCTCTATAAAGTATTGACTTTAGATGGGTGAATAGTTATGCACATTGACTTTTTCTGTTATTTTGTCCTATTTGTTGTTTGCTTCACAATAAAAAAAAAAAAAAACATCTTCAAAGTTGTGGGCATGTTCTGTAAATTAAATGATGCAAATCCTCAAACAATCCATGTTAATTCCAGGTTGTAAGGCAACAAAACACAAAAAATGTCTAATGCCCCATACACACGGTCGGATTTTCCGATGGAAAATGTCCGATCGGAGCGTGTTGTCGGAAATTCCGACCGTGTGTGGGCGCCATCGGACATTTTTCATCGGATTTTCCGACACACAAAGTTGGACAGCAGGAGATAAAATTTTCCGACAACAAAATCCGATTGCGTCAATTCCGACCGTGTGTGGCCTGTTCCGACGCACAAAGTGCCACGCATGCTCAGAAGAAATTCCGACACGGGACAGCTCGTTCTGGTAAACTTAGCGTTCGTAATGGATAAAGCACTTTCGTCACGCTGCAATGTAAAAAATGGTTTAATACAGCGCACTCTCTTCTTCTTTATAATGTGACAAGAATTAAGTCGTTTTGATGCTCATATTCACACACACTTCTCACAAACTTTTTTCGTTACTATTTATCGGGATTCCCTCAATATATTTTGATTTCTCACATCTGTAGAATCTTTTTTTGTGTTTCTCTTTTTATTTATTTATTTTTTTTGGTGATTTTGATTTGTACTCCCGAAAATGTTTGTGTGTTTTTTGTGACAAGTTCCCACAACACCATTGATATGTTGTTCTATTTAATCTGTAGGAGGAGATTGTTTGGTGTTGTTGTCCCTTGTTAATTTCACATTGTACTTTAGAAATGTACCTGAATACTCACCAACAAACTGTCCTTTTTGGATGAAAACACACACAGGAGAGTAGAATTTACCTAAAAATATTTTATTAAGGGGTCACAACTAAACAAAGAGGGAGGCAACGCTGGAGAAACTGCAGAAGTGGGCGAAGCCTTGGACCCCCAGGGCAGACATCAATTATTTAAAAGCAAAATTGGTGGCCTGAGGAGTCCATATCTAAGGGAGGGCAGTCTGGTCCAGAAGTCCCAGAGATCCGGAAAGCAGCAGATGACATCTGTGTCCCCAGGCTGTGGTCATACGAGAGACTGCAGCTTCTGTCAGACCAGACTGAACCCAGGGCCATCACTCTCAGGTCTTCTTTCCACGCTTCCTTCCAGCCTTTGGCTGTGGTGGTGGAGTTGTGGCAGCAGGAGGAGGAGGAGGAGGAGGAGGAGGAGGATCGTCCCTCTCCATGACATCCGTCTTGTGTGTCAGTTCCCCACTCTCCCCCTTACGAAGGACTTTATAAATCAGGTCCTCAGAGATCTTGCGTTGACCCTCCTGCATGCCCAGCAATTTGGTGGCAGCCATGCAGGCAAAGGCCTCTGCAGGACTGGGGAAGGCTCTGAGGGACGCCGAAGCCTCCTGGATCAGCCTGTACGCTGAATCCTGCACAGGACTGGGAGTGGCCTTCCTGGCCCTTTTATATGGCAGGCGGAGGGGAGGGACCTGAGACTCAGTCAGGCTGCGACTTGTCCCAGGCTTCTCTTGGCTGACACTTAGCCCCGCCTCCTCCTGGCTGCCACTAATCCCCGCCTCCTCCTGGCTGCCACTAATCCCCGCCTCCTCCTGACTGCCACATTCCACAGCCTCCTCCTGGCTGAGGTCTTCCTGTGTATGAAAAAGGGACATAGTTTTAGTATTGTTTTCATCAATCACACACAATTTTCACCTCCTGACTGCTGCAAATTGAATGTTAACAAATATAACAGACTATCCTTCTGAGCCCAGCAGTTTTCATTCTTGTCCCAATTTTGGGTGCCCACTACTGTCTATTGATATGTAAAACACTTTATGAAATCAGCAAATAGTGATCAATAATAACATCTAGTAAACATCATTTCTTTATTGACCAGAAATCTGTAGAAGAATTCTATACCTGACTCCAGCTGGGCTCCTCCACTTCTTCCTGGCTGGAAGGCACAGGTTGGACATCGGAAGCCTCAGCTGGGATGGAAGGAAGCGTGGAAGGAAGAGTGGAGAGGGATTCCCTGACTTCAGTGTGGTCTGACAGAAATCGCAGTCTCTCATAGTACCACAGCCTGGGGACATAAACGTCATCTGCTGCAGCTCCGGACCTCTGGGAATCTGTGACCTTCTTGCGCTCCCTAAGATAAGTGCTCCTCAGGTCCCCAATTTTAGCTTTTAAATAAGGGATGGTTGCTGTGGGGACCACCGGCTTCACCAACTCCAGCAGTTTCTCCAGCGCTGCCTGCCTCTTCTGTTTATGGTTATAATGGGGGTGTCTCACCTGCCACAGACAGGGCAGCTCCCTGTACTTGTCAATGAACAGGGGCAGGAAATTGTGGTCGTTGAACCCATCCATTTTCTCTGCAAGACACAACACAAGACAAACCCTAATGTCAGGCCAAACTCCCCTAATCTTGTTACAATATAGGCTTCAATTTCGAAGCAGTATAGGCCCAAGTTTAGATCCTACCTTCGTTAGCATGATCGGCGTCTCCGATGCTCCTTCCTCCGCTCACAGATCGTACGTAAGACGCGCGCGTTACGATTTATACACACTGCGCATGCGTATAACTCCGCCCGCCCCTGACGTTCTTTCTATTCTATTCCCCGCCCCTTTTCGTTCGGCGCAGTGGAGGAAGAGCACATGGCGGAGAGACAGCAGGATAGTGCTAAGTACAGCAACGAGGAGGAGGAGGAGGAAAGGCCAGAGCCTGAAACGTCCCGATTCAGAAGGAGATTTAAGGACTCAAATATGTCCTTTGGGGAGATGTTGGAGATGGTGGACATCCTGAAGAAGGCCGACTATGATGGAAAGTATGGGCCTTACCCCAACCACAATGTCCGAAAGGCCAAGATCATGGCGAAAGTGGTCAGGAGTCTGCACCGGAAATTCGGGGTACGACGATCGAAAGATCAGCTCAGGAAGCGGTGGTCGGACCTGAAATTACGAGAACATGAGCAGTACAGAAAGATCCGGAGAGTGCTGCAAAAAAGTAAGTAGTTGTGCTGTGTTCCTATTGTTCTTGTGTTTATTACGTTCGTGCTGCTCCATGTGCTTTTAGGAACTGTTGTACAGTTTAAAATGGCAACTTTCATGTTCATGGGCACATTATTCGTTCGGATCACACATTTTTCGTTGCAAATATAAAATACCATTGTTTAGCCCATATGCATTTGGCCACCATTTTGAGGCCCTATACTTGTCTTCAAAGAATTGGGTTGTGTAGATGGCTTTGTTACTAGAATGAAATGCAAACTAGATTGTGTGTAAGGAGAGGACACTGAGCAGCTGTTTTCACATCTGGACACTGGAGCACTAGTGTGGGACCCCAGAACACCCTTTTTATTAGGGGGGCCACACAGGTGCTCCAGTGTATACTATAGGGGGGTCTCCATCTGTGAAGCTTGTACTAAACAGGTAAAGTATTGCAGGTTGACAAAGGACACTAAAAAAGCTACATCTTGGAACTCTGCTAAAATAGACAATTGTACCCCACTTCCAAGCAATGTTTCATCTTTATAGTTCTGCCATCAAATATCTGTGTGCTAATTATACCATTTTTGTTTTACATAGGGGAGAAAAGACTCGGAGGACACCCCTCATCCGAGGAGACCAGAGCCCCCCCCCCTCTGGAAGAAGGGAAAATACCAACACAAGCTGAGCAGGAGGAAGAAGACGTGGTGGAACTAGTCACCACAACAGGTGAGTGTCTGCAACCACAGGCTCAGATAAGAGATGGATGGCGGCATTTTTTTTAGACCTAATTTATTTTGGGTTTCCTCTCTTTTTAGGTGATCGTGAGGTTGTGGATGAAGATCCTTTCACATCCGAAAGTGCCCAGATCCTGATCGGGGAGATCATGGGGTGTAATTTACAATTGGAAAACATCCAGCAAAACATCAATGATGTTATTCCAAAATATAAAAACATCATTGATGTTTTGGGGCGAGTTTAAAGCCCCTCAAAATCACTTTCTTCTTTTGTGTGCTACAATGTGCGAAATGTTTTTGTGATTTTTCCCAAAGCCAAAATTGGAGGATGCACACAGTGTGTCAACATGTGCTATCTGCCATCACGGGAGATCAATGGACGCGTTTTGGGGGTGCAACCCCTTCCTCAATAATAAAGTAGCGGTGAGGAAGGGCTTTCTCCCCCAAAACACGTCCCTTGATCCCCCATGATGGCAGATAGCACATGTTGACATTGTGAAATTTGTGTGCATCTTCCAAATTTGGCTTTTCCAGGGGTGATTTCCCCCCATCTGAACGCAATATCAAACACAGTTCCTAAATACTCATGTCTGATATAGCCTTCAAGTTCTACCAAATGTGAACTTTGTAAGATCAAGATTTGTGTCTTTCTTGTGGGTTTTACACAGGCCTGTTTTCTATAAAATGCACATTTTGATTTTGGATAATGACACCACAAAATATGTTATACAATAAACATGTTGGTTTGTCAGAAAAACCTTTGGTAAATGCACATGTGATTGTGCAGGTATTAAAAAGATTGTTCATCAAGAATGTGTGGATTATTGTCTCACGCTACAACACTTTTGGGGTGATGTAATTGTTGTTTTATGAGAAAATGGGGGTAATTTCCTAAGGGCAAATCCACTTTGCACTACAAGTGCAGTTTCAGTGCAGTTGCAAGTGCACTTGTAGTGAAAAGTGTCTTTGCCTTTAGTAAATAACAGCCAACAGTGCTTTGTATAAGGTTACACAATCACGACATTTTCTGGACTCCACACATTTCTGTCAGGGTCAGCTCAAACAAACACAAGCAGTAAATGTCCACAAAGAAGAGCCTGGGGGGAGATGCCTGTCAAGAACTTGAGGTCCTGCAGGCTTCTCCCTGTGGCCAAATACCGCAAGGTAGCGACCAACCTCTGCTCCGGAGTGATGGCTTGCCTCATGCAGGTATCCTGCCTGCTGATATAGGGGGTCAGCGAAGCCAACAAACGGTGAAATACGGGGTCCGTCATCCTGAGAAAGTTCCTGAAATCATCAGGATTATTCTCACGGATCTCACGGAGCAAAGGCATATGACAGAACTGGTCACGCTGAAGCAACCAATTCTTGGTCCATGAACTCCTCCCCACCCTGTTCATGGACTGGACTTGTGTCAAGGTCAGGACCCCAACACCAAGCCCCCGCACAGCACGAACTGTACGAGGAGTACGCATACGAAACATGGCTAGAAAACGGTCGGCTGCTCAGAACGAAGTAACAGAACGCACTGAAGAACAGCAAGGCCTGTGAAGAGCGACCTGAAAAACAGCAATGAGCGGACAAGATCGCACAGAAAACTCCGATACGAACTGACTGCACGCACTGAAGAGCAGATACAAACCCACAAGCACAAACTGAACGGCAGAAAACGATCTGAAAGCCACGAGTCTGAAAAAGCGCGAATCGTCTCTCACCAAACTTTTACTAACACGAGATTAGCAAAAGGAGCCCAAAGGGTGCCGCGCTTGGTTCTGAACCGGCCTTTTCTAGTCTCGTCGTACGTGCTTGACGTCACCGCGTTCTTGGCGATCGGAAATTCCGACAACTTTGTGCAAACGTGTGTAGGCAAAACAAGTTTGAGCCAACATCCGTAGGAAAAAATCCGAGGATTTTGTTGTCGGAATGTCCGATCAATGTCCGACCGTGTGTACGGGGCATTAGAATGCTACATTCTAAGCAGCATGTTCCAGGATACTGTAGCTTTAGGAGGGGATACTACTCCCCCAATTGTTCCATCTTATGGACCTGAACATATCAATGCACTCCTTTTTATTTGTCTTCCTTTCGCTTATATCTTATGTTTATCTCCTATGTGACCATAGATGTAATGTGCTGTTCTGTTGAACTGAATATTAATAAAAACCTTTTACAAGAAAACAATATTACAAAAAAGAGATAGTACAAAATGAACAGGCTCATAGTGGATAACTTGCCCTTCAGTAACTGGGTATGGGCAGGTGCCTACTGTTGGGGTGTACTCTGCTAATATTACTGGTTTGCACTGTGCTGCAATAAAGTTTGTTAGTGAGTTTTTGTGTAATAGGCTGCCCAGGGAATTAGGAAGGCGTTAAGTCTGCTCACTCCTGGGTGTTCATAGCTCTGCCCCCTTGTGGAGGGCTATAAATACAAGGGGAGGCAGACTCTAAGTGCCGGTTCACACAGGAGCGACCTGTCAGGCAACTTAGCCGCCTGACAAGTCGCGATCCATGCATTGCAATGGAGCCATTCTTATAGGAGCGACTCAAGTCTTTGGAGCGGCTTGCATTGACATCTATACAGAAGTTGTTTTGCAAGCTGCGCTGATGGGGCGGCTTCAGAGTCGGGCGACTTTGAAGCCGCCCCTGTGTGAACTGGCACTAAGGGTTTCCCTTATACATGGCAATAGAGAGGAAGGAATGCTACACCATGTGAAGCTGTATTGAGCATGTGGCCTCCCTTTTGGGGTACCCAGTCGAGGTACCGGAAGTCGGATAGGGAAACTTTTGGAGAGACTTTTCTTATCTGGAAGTTTTGAATTTGGCAGAGTAAGCTAGGATGAATTAAAGCTGTGTATGGAAGGATCTATGAGAGATGGTGTCATATTCATTCTCCAATTGTAAGGTCGGAAAATGTTCTCTGAGTTACAAAATGACTGGTCTGAATTTGCTACAAAGGGGTGCAGGCAAGGCGTATAAAAGAACAGCACTTGTACAGAAAGGGGGTGAAGAGCAGATGCAAGAGAGTCACCATAGAAGGTTACTTATGCTGTGGATTTGGCAGGAGATATGGCCAAGTGCCCTTGCTATGGGTAACCAGTGAAGTGCTGAAGAATGTTATAGCAGTTGGCCAGAGGAAGGTTCGTCCCTTGGCATGGGAGATGGTAACCCTGGCAGTGAGGGGGCTGGTGAGCCTGACCTCCTCCCTAGAATTCGGTATTCCATACCCAGGACTGATATGCTAGCAGAGGGTACCTATGGACCTAGCCTGGAGGTATGGGAAGAGGAAGAGATAGGTGGATCCAATAACGTGTTAATGCTTGTTAGCATCAGAGGTCTGTGCTCTGTGAATGGCGGGATTCTTGCATAGTCACTGGGAGTGAGGTCTGAGGTGGCAAACATGGCTGTGCTGGTGGACTGGGACACAGGCTTCATGGTGTCCCCTCAGAAATGCTGCATTCAGAAGAGAGGAGAAGGTGAACAGTTACACGGGATGAGTGCTTTACAGAAAAGTTCTCAGTGTACAAAGTGGAACTGTGTAAGGCAAAAGGCTCATTTGTAAGTTGGGGTGCCACCTTACTGCTGACTTTCGTATGACCACGGCCCCCGTGCCTATGTCCCAGGAATTAGTGAGCGCATCCCAGAGGGTTCCCCATTGGGCGCTTTAGCCTGGCCTATATTGGTTTGGTCTGAACCCAATAGTTAGCTGACATTGCTGGGCCCAATTGTGGACACAGCGAACTGGCCCAGCAATGAAAGCTAAAAATCCAGGTTCTGATGAATTTGCATTTGTATAGAAACCAAGCCCCCACCCAAGCTTATCTCTAGAGTGGGAGAAGGAAAAGTCAAGAGGGGTTTTGCATACACTATTAGGTCTCTTGTCTCTCTTTAAAAGTTTGCCAGATCTGGCAATGGATGAGCAAGCTGAGTATTCCCCTAGACTGTCTGGCCCAGGGTGCCCTTGTGATGTACTCTTTGTACGGGTTTCATATACCAATAACTCACTTTCAGCATTATTCACTGGCAGACATCAGTTAGGTTCACAGAAGAGGCAATCATTTCAATCTACTGAGTGGCATCTTCCTCATACCCTCATACCAGACGACTGATTTCTGAACTTCAAAAACTGCTAAACAAGGATGTGGTTTAGGAACCTCAGCTATAGATATTGTATGAACTTCACGTTACGGGTAATTTTGTAATTTTGCTAAATTATTATTGCACACACAGCTTACAATGGAAAGAAGAAGTATGGCCAAAGCTTTTTTTTTTTTTTATGGCCAAAGCACTTACTTGTGCTCTCCTGTTACCCAGAATCAGCCGACAGCTGTTGGCTGACGTCACAGAGTTGCTCCAGGCTGTTGAAGAATCCCGACCATATTGTCAGGATCCACTCACCTGACTAATTGACAGGTGGCTCTGCCTCTCAGTGCATTGGTGAAAGCTGAAGCCAGCTGTTCCCACCCTTTCTCCTGCTCAGTGTTCCAGTGAGCACTGGAGGGACAGACTGGAGAGTGCTGACTGACAATCACCGCTCTTTGCTCAGTGGTCATGTGATCACTTAGTTCTCGATCTTGGAGTCAGTGGGGGACGTCTGCAGCATCACAGCAATTCTGCAGTATAAAGATGAGTAGGTATTTTTTTTTTTTTTTTAGTAACCCCACACCCCCCTTTTAATACAGTTTTCCCAGCATGTTCAAAAAGAATTCTGCAGCTTGATGAAGATTACATTTTTATTTATATTTGTGTTTAAAGTCTTTTTATTAATTTTTTTTTTCTTGCCTTTTCGATTGGCCTGAGCACAAATCGCATCTGTGCCTAATTTACATTCTAAGCGCATGAAATTTGCATTGAATTCGCAATACAATCGCGTTGGTAATAAGCAAACACGCAATGAAAAAATTTGCATCAAGATCGCATCGCACAAGTGTGAACCGGCACTGAAAGGTTCTTCTCCTAGGGCCTTATTATAATAGCCATATACTGTATATCGTAATTCATCAAGAGGAGGCAAGAGGCAACGTGAGAGATGGAGGCACCCCACATCTAAATGCAGAAACTCCGACTAGAATATTACATTTTCAGCAATTAGACAGAGCAGAGGCGTAACTAGATCCTTCAGGGCCCCAGTGCAAAAAACTGTGAATGCCCCCCCCCCATCCATGGGCTTCCAGTTCTGGGAAGGTGTCCATGGACATCCCTTGGTGTAGCGGTGTGTCAGACTGACATAACGCAGCACCGATGACCGCTATGTGCGCCCCCACGGGCACACGGCGGCTGTTATCTTGCAGGACGTCATATGACGCCTAGTCAGGATAACTGAACCACTGCCCGGCCGTCATTCTGCTATAGGCTGGACGGGAAGTGGTTAAAGCAACGGGGCAATGGATGCGCACCTCCGCATCCTGAGCATTCATGTTTGTACTTGCAGGACCCCCCAAATTTGCAGGAGCCCTCATTATATTGCCAGCACACCCCTTTCTTATTTGTGGCCAATTGTCCGGGGTTGGATGAGCCACCACCCCCCCCCCCCCCCTGGAAAAAATTGACTCGTTGTCCTCGCCGACGTCATAAGTCGCATCCATAGGCTAATATCCTTGTGATCCCACCGTAACGATAGGCGTATCGCCCTCCTCTGCCAGAACTGTTCATCATAACGCAACCGCGCCTATTCTGACTCCGATTGTTGTGAAGCGACTATCAATGTGAGACCTCTATGCCTGGCCTGTATAAGATATAATCACTGAAGACAATCCTCATCAGATAGTTTGAACTCATCAAATAACGATTCCATCCACAAGATGCTTTTATTCTGATCATCAGGTTACAGTAGTTGACAGGATACAAACAGATGAATAGGTTGTAGTATTTATGCGGTCAAAAGATGATATTGTCTGTAGCTTACAATGCAGAATACATGTGCCCTGCTACATGTGGCTTGTTAGCTGCATCCATGACACAGAAAGTACAAACACAGGAAGAAGGGTGGAGCATTACAGTGAGTGTGTCATAACATCAGGAAAAATAAACTTGAGAAAACAAGTGCATTACCACAAAAGGTCACTAGATGGCAACATGTGAACTAAATATAAACGTCCATAGAAAATGGTTAGGACAACAGTCTATTTAAATCTATGGCCCGTTGGGGCAGCACACTCCCCGTCTGGCATGGTAAATGTCACTATATACATCAGAACGGTAGTTATGCAACTGAAAATAACAAACAGTGTAATTTGCTAGATGTCTTAAAGACCTATAAGACATAAAAAGAACATATAACTCTTAATTTAAGCCTTCAAGTTATGTCAACTAAAGTTCAAGACACTTTTTTCTTGAAGTCACAGGTAGGATCCAGCAGCGTAGGCAAACAAGTTTATTTTCCAAAGGGCATATAAATTCTATGCCCCGTTGGGGCAGCACAACGCCGTTCCCCCGTAGACTCTATGTGCCTCACCCACGGCGTCCAAATAGCAGAACAGCTCAGAACAATGTCCCGGGTACTTTTCTCCAATTACACTAGCCATTATGCCTAAAGCCTGGAGCCAATTCTGGAAAGTCCGCGGAATAAGCCTGCATCTCCTCTTTTCCTCATCCTCCTTCTTATAATCCTCAGGCTTCACCCTGTCTAAATTGAATTTCTCCAGGGGCATTAGTGCGAATATCTTCACATACTCACCTTTCCAGATCTTCTCCCGCACCTCCGGTTTTAGGTACGCCCCCAGAGGTCCCTACAAACACACATAAACCTCACACTTAGCGGCGTCTGCCAGAATGACCAGATCCTGCTTCTTAGCTGCCTCCCCTGCCATGTCCCCCACCGCTGTCTTGGGAGCCTCCTCCTGACCTACCACTGCCGTTACACACGCCGCTGGCACTGTAGCTGCTGTGGGAGGCGTGAGCGCAACCCCTGTCACGGGATCCCCCAAACCTAAATCCTCCCCACCCCCAGGAGCCACCCATGCCGCTGCCAGTGATGTGAACCCACTCGACCCTGGGTCAAGCCTTTTTACCAACTCCTTTAAACCCACCAGAAACCCCTGCAAACCCAGGTCCACCGTGGCGTGGTGGCGGACCGATGCAGCCAGATGGGAGGAAACAGGCGCAACTGCCCGCTGTGGGGTAATCTGACTACCAGAGCTATTACCACTACCCGCCCCTAACCCGTCCACCCCCCGACTGTACAATGAAGAAAAAACGTACTTACCAGGCTGCCTAGGAAGGGTCCCACCAGCCGACACTCCCATCTCCATCGCCGCTGGACAACCTTGCGGCACCTCCTCATCCGACAGCGACAGTTCACCCTCAGATCGATCAACAACCATGTCTTCGGTTCCCGCTGACAGCCCTCCAGTGGATTCGTCCCTGGATGCCAAGGATCCACGCTGTTCTCTGTTCCGCCTCCGCGCGCCGGATCCACCCATTGACTTCTTGGTCGCTTTTCTCGGGCCTCTGCTGCCTCCACTGCTCTGTCGGCCTGGGTCCTGGCTCTCCTCTGGTTTCTTCCTCTGCCTATCCCCTCTTTGGGAGCCGCCCGCTGCTGTTGGAAAATCCCCGGTGGCCGCTGCAGATCGCCTCCCCCGCCAAAGCCCCGCCCCCGCTGCATGGCCGCCAGGGGCAGAGCCCGCATCTTCCGCCTCCCTCCACATGTCTGGCCTAGGGTGGGCTTCCATACTGCCAGAGGCCCCACAAGCTGAGCTCCGGCCACGATGGGGATTCCTCCCAGGACCCCCTGCTGCGCGCACCATGGAGCACTTTGCTGGGGGCCCTGAAGGGGCCCTCAGGGGACTCCCTAGTTGCTGTCGAGCTCTGGGTGAGGGGGGGAGTCCGGGGAGAAGCGCTCCGGTGGCCGTGACCGCCGAGCTTGCGCGGACTTCCTCCCCGCTGTGCCGATCCCCGGGGATCCCTCTCCTAACGCTGCCGTCAGCCTCTCCTGGAGCCATCCTTCCCCCCTTGTCACTGCTTCGGCCTGCAGCCGTTCTAACAGGACCTCTACCTGAGCCATGATGTGGACCTGCTCCTGCAAGCTTGCTCCTCCAGCTACCACTGAGCTGGGGAGGGACACACACGCTGCTTCATGCAACTAGCTCCTCCCCCACTGCCTAACACCCACTCTACTCATCTCTACCAAACAGCTCTCTTCATAATGTGCCCTGCTTTACCCTGTCATGTTTTATGCTTTATGTATGTGTATCTTCATTTTATGTCATTTTATTAATTTTACTCCGGGCTTCTCTGGTTTGATAAAGCAGCTGTATGACTCTACAGACATCACCACCACCAGAGTAGACAACCAGCGCATCTAACTATAAGTGCGTATCCTTCACACCTATACACCACACACACAAACTTTGTCTTTGTTGTTGTGGGCAACATAGACAAACTACATGATTTTTCTTTTCTTTTTTAGATATCTTTTAGACACCTTCCAAGACTTCACATCCACAACAATCTTCACATTTGATGCATCTCCGTCTAATTGCAGCTACTATGTTTTATTAGTAAAATTCCTCAGATTTCCCTGACTTTTGTGCACACATACAGTCAATCGCAGCACACAAGGCATACTAGTACAGGTTACATAGTCAGGGTCAGTTACCGAATTGTAAGAGGGCTCATTCTGGGATGGTAGGCATCTGTGGTGCAAAAATTGTAGCACATGGCGCTGTTCGTGATGTCCGCAGTCATGCCGCAAGTTACAAAGGGAAAACTATTGCTGCAGCCAGGTAAGCCAACTCTGGAACTGTTATGTTTGCTAAACACAGCACAGACTCAGAAGTGTTGGCTTATAAAAAAAAACTTGCTTAACCAAGTTAATAAAATAGCTAATTTTAATGCCAAAAACAAATTTGCCACTACGGTTGCTAGATGATCCTACTAATAGCATGGCTGACTAGCTTCCAGACTCCAAAATTGCAAGTTTCCTTTCTTGTATGCATACCAAAGGGCCAATGCTAATTAAAAACGTAATTGGCAAGTACAATAAACAGCTGTTGTGCCACAAACTTTCCTCTGTGTCACTTTTCATTACTGATTACTGAAACTACAGACATCTCGACAACCAAAAAATTAGCCATGGTGATCATTTATTTTGATGAAGATGCTTGTAAAACCCAGTACCAGTTCTACCGCCTTGTTGATCTTACTGAAACTACTGCTGATGTAATTTTTGAGCAGATTAAAATGATCGTAAAGGTTTGAGTTTTATTTTTTTTTTAAATAACAAACATATCATACTTATCTCCACTGTGCAGTTCGTTTTGCACAGAGTGGCCCCGAACACCGTCTTCTGGGGTCACTCGGCGGCTCTCACGGCTCCTCTCCGCATCGTATAACCCACTAGGAGAAGCGCTCTCCCGGGGGGGATACCTTGCGGGCGCGCTCCCGAGTCCAGCATTCGGCATCCATAGACACGAATGCCGGACTCGGCCCCCCCCCCCGCGTCAGTGGATTTGATTGACCAATCAAGATTGATCTATCCAATCAAGAGCCGAGAACCCCGGGCAGAGGAAGAGCGTATCTCCACCGGGTGAAATTCCAGGGCTCAGGTAAGTAAAACAGGGGGGCTGGGGGGCGGCGGTCACTGCCAGGTGTTTTTTCACCTTAATGCATAGGATGCATTAAAGCGGGGTTCCACCCAAATTTTGAACAATATCTGTATGTATTCTCTTCCTTGCCTAGATGCTGACATGCCGTTTAAAAAAATTGAAATTGCCTAATTACCTTTTATTTTTCTATTCTTCTTTGCACTTCCTGGTTCTCCTCCCATGGGAGTAGGCGTGTTTCTAGCCTCTCCCAGACTCCTGGGAGCTAGTCTCAGGCTTCCCAGGATGCCACTGAGCATGTGCGGGAACGAGCGGTGAATGCTGGGAGCACAGCATTCACCACATCCAGGAAATAAATGCTTGTGGGCTTCAAATGCCCACAATGAAGATGGAAACCGCCTGCAGTGAATAATATAAGTTATTCTTTCCGACAAAATCTGACACAGGCGGACATATTACACACAATATGTGAGTATGTAATGCTGAGAAGAAAAGTTTGTGAATGAACTCAAAAAAAAAAAAACGATAGATAGGTGGACCCCGCTTTAAGGTGAAAAGACAAGAGGGTTTACAACCCCTTTAAGCAATGTTTTGTGGAAGATTGTATCCCCCTGAAAAATGTTATGGCACTTGGTACAAATGGTGCAATTGTGCAAGTGTAATTGTTGTTCCAAGAAACTCTGTTCTATCCCACTTCAAAATAGAGCAGCCTTTTATCTTTCACATTCATTGTACAGGTCTCTAAAGTTATACCTAAAACTGCTGAGCAACTTTGCAGAGAAATACTGTATATAACCACTTTGCACATAGTTGCAAATGCATACAATTGTATCACAAATTTCTGGAATTTTTTGAGGCAGATTGAGTCTCAACAGTTTTTATGGATGTCTCTGTGCTCCATCTGGGGTGATTCATTTTTCTCTTCCCCTGTTTACCATTCTATCCAAACTTAGAACAGAAATTGAGGGGACCTCTATTCTATTCTACTGAATATCCACGGCAACCTTAGGCTACACAGACTTGTGTCACGTGGCTTTCCATGTGCGGTGGTTCTGTGTCCTCAGCCAGCTCGGCTTGTATCTGTGGTGGAGGTCTAACTGCACATTGACCGCCATTGACTTTAGCGGCTTTGGGTGTCTCCATCCTAGTTCTGGTGGCAGTATCTTGGCTCAGACTGCTTAGCTGGATCTATGAGAAGATCAGATGACAGTCACCTGGCAGAAACTACTAGCTTTGTAACAGGCGTGTGAACACTGGAACCATGTGAGTGCATTATGTTTACTCTTTATCATGTCTACAAATAAAGAAGGTTTTACACCAGGGAGTGCTTCCCTTGTTCCTTTTATTTCCTTGTTTTAGTAGATTAGACAAGCTGCCCCTGTGGACCATCAGCCTCATTGCTTCTTGTGTCACTGATCTAAAACAAGCAAACTGAATGGAATATTTATAGGCACTTATCTGCATACTTGTTCCAAGTCAACGACTGAAGGTGTTGAAATAAGAGAACCAGGCAGAAAACACATTTAGGAGAGGTCAGCAATGGCAGTATGAATGTGAAGTGCTGTACCCATGTAGACTTACCCTCCTTCCTTTCACTCCCCCACTGCTCCAGCAATCCACCAGTGCAGTCTGTTGTAAGCTTTGAGTTGCTTGAGTCTTTAGATTGGCTCACATGCTCCTCCATACCGGGAAATACTAGTGTAACGCTATCGATAACCAGTCCTGGAACATTTGGCTCTACTGATGTCCAATAGGTACATGTTAATGTCCCAGACCCACTTACTTGGTGATAAATGTCCCAGGCACATTCCTTCCCGGGGTGCAAGTCCTTTTTCCGGGTGGTGGTGGATTAATTAAGGGTGCCAGTCACTTTGAATACATTTTATATGTTTAATAATGAACATGCATGAAGAGTGGGAAGATGGGTGGAGGTAACACAGGATACCTGAGGGTTCCATTAACAATACACAGTCTCTGATCACATACATGGTCTTTTCACTAATATCAATCCTTCTGTAACAGAACTCTGCTGGATAGAATACATTTTATAAATGTGGCTCCTTGTCAACTGAGGTTCCTGTGTATTCTCAGTCTTATGATACAAGGCAGGACAGCAGTGGGAAGGTTCATGTGGTGCTTCCCAGCTCGGTCGGTCACTCACATCCCTGTGGTAGGACAACCGCAGCTCTGCTTCCCCAAACGGCCAGTAGCACTTCATCTCAGCCAGCAGCTTAGGGACACCTCCCATGATCAGAGATCCCTCAACACTCCATACCTCTAGGCCCTAAGGCCTGAGGCCTAAATAAGTGGATCACACAAACATCCTCTCGAGGGAAAGTCCTGGAGGGAAAGAAGAGAGAGCAGGTAGTGACTCAGATATTTAATAGCTCTCCCAGCATGCACAGCAAGCTCCCCAGGCCTGCTGATTGGCCAGGTATTAAATATCTATAATGTGCAGTAATATCTCTAGCACACCCTGCTGGAGAACACTCACACAGCATGTGACTGAGAATAATCACTGGACACTTAGAGTGCACAGCCAGCACACAGCTAAGCTGACTAATACTACACTAACAGATCACAATACACAGCAAAAATAATTTAGGAAATAACTACATCCCTACACTAGATATTTCCTTCAGCTACATAGTTGCTAACATTTTTAAAAAACAGTAACAGTAAACTTGTGCATTGATCTTAAAGGAGAAGTACAACCAAAGCTCATTTGGCTGTACTCCTCCTGTGGATTACAGAAGTGCAGTTTGTTCTGCACTCCTGTGACCTGTTTTCAGCAGACGGCGGGCTGAAGCAGGCTGGTGCTCAATATTTTGGGGGTGGGCAAACTAACACCACCCCCTCCCCCCACGCGCAGGAGACGGACAACGAAATAACGAATGCCGCATCAACAAATGGAACGGGATGAATTAATAATAAATAATAGTAAAATTTTTATTATTATTATTGTTATTTATTATTATTAATGTGTTACGTTCCATTCGTTTAGATGCGGCATTCGTTAGTTCGGATAATTCGTAACTTTGGATAAATTCATATTCGTTACCTTCACTAACAGCCAAATTTGAAAGGAAATTCCAATACCTATAATTTAATAGTTAGTTAATATTTCAGATCTTTGAGTTTTTGGGTTTTCAGATTTCTGAATTTCCGAATTTCCGAATTTACAAATTTACGATTCTTTGAATTTTCGAATCTTCGAATTTACGAATTTTTAAATATTCGGAAAACTTTGTTGAATGGGTTTTCATTAATTCAGATGTTTATGAATTTACAAATTTGTCTATATCTGTTAAAAAACAAATTCGGAAAATGTCTACCATGAAGAATGAAGGCAGTTCTGAAGGCAAAAGGGGGTACAATCGGGTACTAGCAAAGTGTACCTAATAAAGTGATGGTGAGTGTATATGTTAATTTTTATTGACTTATATTTATTAATAATAAGCATATCAAAGAAAACCAAATATTTCTATTTCAGTTCCATAAAGAGGTCAGGGTTGGGAGCACAGATTTTTGTGACTTTGGCTGTGCCTGATATGTATAGAACAGATGGTACATTCTGGATATGCCATTGCTGTGAGATTAAAATTATTCCGTGAGATGACGGGATCATTCATCCGTTTAATTACTGCAGAAAGTCAGTTGGGAACCTTCACCTCAGCTGACATTCCTGTACATGTCTCAGTGGGTGTGAATACATATTATTTACATCTCACATTTACATCTACAGCGAGAAGCAATGGCCTGACCCCAGGATGCATATCATACTACACAAGGACAGTCCTTCTCTGCTTGCCTATTGTGTATAGGGATAAGAGAACCGGCAAAGTTCAGTTCGCTGCATGTTTGACCAACCCAGCAGGACGTTTGCAAACCCTGAACATAGCATTGAACCCCACTAAAGTCTATTAGGGGGCAATCGTATTGGTCTTTTCTGCCCTTTTTCAAGGCTAATTTGCCTGCTTATGTTAAAAAGGGGCATGGCACTGCCATTGCGGATATGTACCAATGCCAACAAAATATACGGTTTCAATAGCATTATACTTCTGATACACATGTAGCCCTCTTTTGGGAGGGTGATGAGAAATGGTCCTCCCCAAATAGTATATTGCACTAAAGCTGTAGGTAAATAAGAGTAGCAGAACCTCCTCTAAGTGGAAGAGTGGCTGTCATAATAAAGTTGGCAGTGCTTCCATCCAGGACAGGGCCTTTGTGAACAGATGGGATTCCTTTCCTGGGAAATTGATCAGTAATCTGCTAAAAGTTATTGGGAGCAGAAAATAACTACTGCAACCAGAATCAGAATAATTTATTTTATAATGCAGATGCAGCCTCCTCACAATAAAAGACATCACATACTGTACCTCACACAGGGCCGTCTTTAGCGCAGGGCAAATAGGGCAGCTGCCCAGGGCCCAAACACTGTTGGGGGGCCCAAAACAGCTGCCAATTGAGCCCACGCTGCTGCCTGACAGAGTTCCGCCACTTGTTAGCTGTTCACTAGTTACTACTGTCAGTTGTAGATACAGAGAAGCGCTGCTTCTGTATTTACAAGTGACAGAGCACTCTTCTGTCTGTCGGCGGCCGCTCCGATCCCTCTCCAATCTACACATCTCTATATGATAGCAGAGGAGGGTGAGCGGGGGGGGGGGGGTGTACACAGGAAGAAGCTCCTCGTGAAGCAGCCAGCAGCCTGAACAGACGGACGCCCTGTACTGCCCCGAACACACGGTCGGATTTTCCGATGGAAAATGTCCGATCGGAGCGTGTTGTCGGAAATTCCGACCGTGTGTGGGCTCCATCGGACATTTTCCATCGGATTTTCAGACACACAAAGTTTGAGAGCAGGATATAAAATTTTCCGACAACAAAATCCGTTGTCGGAAATTCAGATCGTGTGTACACAAATCCGACGGACAAAGTGCCACGCATGCTCAGAATAAATAAAGAGATGAAAGCTATTGGCCACTGCCCCGTTTATAGTCCCGACGTACGTGTTGTACGTCACCGCGTTCAGAACGATCGGATTTTCCGACAACTTTGTGTGACCGTGTGTATGCAAGACAAGTTTGAGCCAACATCCGTTGGAAAAAATCCTAGGATCTTGTTGTCGGAATGTCCGAACAAAGTCCGACCGTGTGTACGGGGCATACGTTTATTTGATCTTCTGTAGCTTCACTTGGGGAGGGGGAAAATCTCTTCACTGGATTGGGGGGGGGGGCGGGGGGACAGGGAGTGTGAGCTTTGAACTGGAAACTGGGGGGAGAGCTTTGTACTTAGGGGGACAGAAAACTTGGATGTACACAGCCCTCAGTCCTGCACTCCATACAAAGTTTACCCCTCAACCCTGCACTTTGCACATAGCGCACTCCTCTACCCCGCATTCCATACGTAGCGCAGCCCTCAACCCCACATTCCATATGTAGCTCACATATCAACTCCGCATTCCATACGTAGCGCACCCATCAACCCCGCACCATACGTAGCGCACCCATCAACCCTGCATTCCATACGTAGTGCACCCCTCAACCCCACATTCTATACATGGCACAGCCATCAACCCCAAATTCCATACGTAGTGCACCCATAAACTCCACATTCCATACGTAGTGCACCCATAAACTCCACATTCCATACGTAGTGCACCCATCAACCCCGCATTCCATACATAGCGCACCCATCAACCCCGCATTCCATACATAGCGCACCCATCAACTCCGCATTCCATACATAGCTCACCCATCAACTCCGCATTCCATATAAAGCATACCCCTCAACCCTGCATTCCATACGTAGTGCACCCATCAACCCTGCATTCCATACGTAGCGCACCCATCAACCCCGCACCATATGTAGCGCACCCATCAACCCTGCATTCCATACGTAGTGCACCCCTCAACCCCACATTCTATATATGGCACACCCATCAACCCCAAATTCCATATGTAGTGCACCCATAAACTCCACATTCCATACGTAGTGCACCCATCAACCCCGCATTCCATACATAGCGCACCCATCAACCCCGCATTCCATACATAGCGCACCCATCAACTCCGCATTCCATACATAGCTCACCCATCAACTCCGCATTCCATATAAAGCATACCCCTCAACCCTGCATTCCATACGTAGCGCACCCATCAACTCCGCATTCCATACGTAGCGTACCCATCAACCCCACATTCAATACGTAGTTCTCCCCCCACAACCCCACATTCTATACGTGGCGCACCCATCAACCCTGAATTCCATACGTAGCGCACCCATAAACTCCACATTCCATACGTAGTGCACCCATCAACCCCACATTCCATACGTAGCGCACCCATCAACCCCGCATTCCATACGTAGCGCACCCATCAACTCCGCATTCCATACAAAACGTACACCTCAAACCCGCATTCCATACATAGCGCACTCATCAATCCCGCATTCCATACGTAGCACACCCATCAACTCCACATTCCATACGTAGCGCACCCATCAACGCCACATTCCATACGTAGCGCACTCATCAAACCCACATTCCATATGTAGCACACCCATCAACCCCCCATTCCATATGTAGCGCACACATCAACTCTGCATTCCATACGTAGCACACCCATCAACTCCGCATTCCATACAAAGTGCACCCCTCAACCCCGCATTCCATACATAGGGAACCCTGCATTCCATACATAGTGCACCCCTCAATCCTGCAATCTTTTCAAAGTTTACCCCTCAACCGTGCACTTTGTACGTAGTTCAACCCGGCATGCTGTACGTAGCTCAACCCAGCACTCTATACCTAGCTCAACCCAGCACTCTGTACGTAGCTCACTCCTCAACCATGTACTCTGTACATACTGCACTTTTCAACCCTGTATTCTATGTAGTGCACTCCAGAACCCTGCAGTCTGTATATAGTGCACTCCTGAAATCCTGGTTTATAACAATGCCTCACTGTTAGTGCATTTTAGTCACACTCACAATTTGATGCAGAGGTAATGATGTGCAGTAACCTCTAGCAACCAATCAGTGAATATTAATAATCTGCTATAATCTCTAGCAACCAATCAGTGACCAATAATGATGTGCAGTAACCTCTAGCAACCAATAGGTTAGCAGTAATGTTGTGCAGTAACCTATAGCAGCCAATCACTGAGTGGTAATGATGCAGAGTAACCTCTAGCAACCAATCAGTGAGCGGTAAGGATTTCCAGTAACCTCTAGCAACCAATCAGCAAGCATAAATAATGTGTTTTAGCTTCTAGCAACCAGTCAGTGAGTGGCAATGATATGCTGCAAGCTCTGGCAACCAATTGCAATTGCTGCCTGGTCTGCTGCAGTAAACTGATTTTGAGTCTAGCTGCTATTTATTGTATATCTCAGAATGGGGGGCCAAGAAAATGTTTGCCCAGGTTCCAGCGGGTTAGCTAGACTTTGCCAAAGACTTCTATTATATCTTGCAGGTGTGATACACTTTCAGAAATCGGTTTCACTCCGCCTGTGACAGAAGCACTCGGCTTTTGTGGCTCTGCTCCCTCCACAGCCATGCTTCCTCTAGCGCCGGCACCATTCTGAACACTGATGCTCTAGGATGGCAGGTTGGGAACCCGCGATCTCTGCTTGCCAACTCACCTTTCTAGAGCAGGAGGTCGCGGGACTCATCAGAGGGCTCCATGAGCACCCCTGATATATATAATGCATACTGCACATTTAATTTAACCCTAAAAGCCTCTAGCATTCAAAAAACGCGTGGACTGTGAAAAGAAGCTGTTTTGTAGTGCGAAAGGAAATACTCCTAAATCGCCTGCCAGAGGGCAATACTGTAAAGACAGCCTTTGCAGGATGGGGGCTATTCTTCAGGATATTAACAGCTCTCTGAAGGCACCTCTTCTCTCTAGTTCTTCAATGCTCAATAAATAAGCCTGCTTAATAATCTTCTGCAGTGGTTTTATCACCCTTTGTAGGGCATTTCTGTCATGGAATGTGCACAACCCTTTCCACAGAGAGTCAGCACACTCTCAATGGCAGCCTTGTAGAAGCTGAGGAGGACCCGCCCAATAAAGCCTACCCTCCACAGCTTCCTCAAGAAGTACAATGCCTTGTCCATGACAGACCCTCCCTAATTTTTGTTCCCATGAAACGTACCCTCTCGACCTCCACCCCATCAATCACAACTGCATAGCTCCCAACTGTCCCTGATTTCGAGGGACTGTCCCTGATTTGGAACAAAGTCCCTCTGTCCCTCTTTCCTCCTTATTTGTCCCTCATTTTCGTCTGATCTATTTAGTTTTATATAAAATGAACTTTTTATCTTTCAAAAATAGTTTCCCAGTGGTAAACGATTCCATCCAACTTCTAAATTGCTGTATTTGTAAATTTCAAAAGCCAATATAAAGGAATAGTAGTGGTAAAAAAAAGAGCACTGGTGGGATTAGCTAACCATTTTTTTTTGTATAATTCTCATTTAAAGGGGTGTGTCCTATGCCTGTATACTTTTGCTAATAGGTGTCCCTCATTCCCATCTCAAAAAGTTGGGGGGTATGCAACTGGCTCATAGCTGGTCTCTCTATGTCTCCTGAAATCCACATATACTTCCTTTATCTTATCCACATTTAGCTCTAAATTATTATCTCTGCACCAACCCACTAGGTTTCCTGTTTCCTGCTGATATGCCACCACCATCACTTATTCTCACAACTAACGTGGTGTCATCTGCAAATTTTAGAACAGAGTTCACCTCGAAAGCATATGAATATAACTGTTTTTGCCTTTCAAATGGGTCAGTACAGAATGAAAAGGCAAGCAATGGCATCTTCTGTGGATCAATTAGCTTTAAAGGCAAACTGGTAGCTATCCAGCCCTAACGAAATATGCTTTTTAATATGATTTAAATTTAACTTCTCAAAATATTTCATTATGATGGGTATCATACCAACATATACCATTAACCATAAGTATACTCTTAAGTAAATTTTTAAGTTCTGTATATAATTGTATTCTATTTTGTATGTATTGCACACTGCCCTCACTGTGTACACGGCACTAATAATGTTTTCAGTACATGTTTGCATTCTTTCGAGTCCTGATTATAATTAACCTGCCTATGTTACGCCCCTTGTTACCATAAGTACAATTGTAATATTAATGTGATACCTACGTAATCATGTGTATAAAAACCTTCAATTATGTCATAATAAAGCAGAACAGTTATTTGGAAAGATGCAGAGTGTATCTTTTGTGTCTGTTACCTACTGCAGTAGTTATTAATTTGGAACCACTAATCAATATGAGGATAGGAGTTGCCTATATAAAAGGTCCAGGTCAATACTGATGCACACCAGCACGTACATCCAATGTACAAACAGGTATGTTGTATTATCAGATAGGAGTCCTGGTTGAATTGTACACATATACCTTTGTATATATAATTATCTTTAGAGATACCTTCAGACAGAGGCATAACTAGAACCTTCAGGGCCCCAGTGCAAGAAACCATGAAGGGCCCCTCTGACCCCCCTTTTCCCCTTTACATCTGAATTTGCAGAGTTACCCTTTACATCTGAATCCTCAGAGTTTCCCTTACCTCTGAACCTGCAGACTTTCCCCTTTACATCTGAATCCACAGACTTTCCCCTTTACATTTGAATCCGCAGAGTTCCCCTTTACATCTGAATCCGCAGAGTTCCCCTTTATATCTGAATCCGCAGAGTTCCCCTTTACATCTGAATCTGCAGAGTTCCCCTTTATATCTGAATCCGCAGAGTTCACCTTACATCTGAATCCGCAGAGTTCACCTTACATCTGAATCCATGGAGTTCCCCTTACATCTGAACTCGCAAAGTTCCCTTACACTGTAAGGGGGACTCTGCATTCTCTGATGTAAGGGAGAACTCTGAGCACTCTAATTAAAGGGGGAACACTGAGAACTCTGATGTGTGGAGGAAACTCTGATGTAAGAGGAACGCTGTAGACTCTGGCGTAAAGGGGAACTCTGATATTGGGGGGCTCTCTGGAATCCAGAGCTCCCACTTACATGACAGTTCCCAGCATTCCCCTGTAATCAGGGTTCCAGAGCCCCCCTTTCATCAGAGTTCACAAAATTCTCTCTTACATTAGAGTTTGCAGAGCCCTCTTACATCGGAGTCTGAAGAGTCCCCCTTACATCAGAGTTTGCAGAGTTCTCCCTTACATCAGGGTCGGCAGAACCCCCCTTACTTCAGAGTTCTCCTGCACAGAGGTAATATTTTACACTGGATTTCTGCACAGATCTGGAAATACACAAAGCACACTGAGATTCAAGAAAGAATACACGTAAATCTTGTAGACATTATTTGTGTAGCTTGGATTTGATCTTAAAGACTGGAATTTCCTTTTTTTTTTTCTCCGATGCTTTCTCTCTTGAAATCAACTGAAATGTATCAAAACACGCTTCAAAGCACGTTGTTGCATATTTCAGTATTAATATAGTGCTTGCGATGCACTTTATATTGCACATTAGCGAGGTGACGTGCATTGATGTGCGTCACGGTGTGTGTTTGATCTGCATTGGTGCAAATTTTAGCACACAGGAAGTGCATTGATATGCATTTTCATTGATTTTACTGGAAAACACATGCAGACAAAAAATGTACAAGTGTGAATCCAGCCTGAGCTTTAGGGTAATAATAGCCATTAGATTTCCCCGTGCACAGTTCCATACCAGACCTCCGACATCAGACTATAAAGAATATTTTCAGCGAGTCGTTTTTAAAAATGTATTTGTCACCCTAATGATCTTTTAACTTGAATACAACTATGAGCTTGTTATAAGAAACTCACATTACACTGTGATATCCAATATTTGCTGCATTAGAGCTTAATCCCTCATGTCACATGAGAATGGCCTGCAATCAGACAGCGGGGTCACCCCGACGAGGTCGCATCTGCTTGGCAAATACAGCTCTCTCACTGCGAAGACGACTCTGTGACATTAAACTGCACACTCTGAATATGAGATCCATCCATTAGGTGGGATGCCGGGGTCATGTCAAAGTGGGAAGAGGCTTTGGTGGTTTGGCCATCGCTCTCAGGTTATATCCTTCGGGAGATGCTATCATAGTAATGAGGCTTACTCAGAAATGATGTGTCTGCAATACGGATACCAACAGAGAAGCACAGAGCAGTTATATGACTATCAGCATTAATCTCGTTGGTGAGGAGTCTTTATGATCCAAGAGTCCAGTCTTGGCTTTCACGTACAGATAGCTTGTGAGGAAAGATTAGGGAAACAAATCAAAACCTGACCAACGACTTGGCAAAAGACACACTCAAAGGAAAGACTGAAGTATGGCCACAGCAGACTATGACTGCTATGAGGACCGGATGCTTGGGGGTCCAGAACTTCTCTGGCTTTGGAAAAAAATGTATATTCATTGCTGTGCAAAAGTCTTAGGCAGGTGTGACATGCTGAAAATTAGCAATGCTTTCAGAAATAGAACTGTTAATAATTTATTTCTAGCAATTAAAAAAATGGAAAGTACTGTAAATGAACAGAAGAAATCCAAATCAATCAATATTTGGTGTGACCACCCTTTGCCTTCAACACAGCATCAGTTATTCTAGGTACACATACATGTAGTTTTTGAAGGAACTCGGCAGGTAGGTTGTTCCAAACAACTTGGAGAACTAACCACAGATCTGTGGATGTAGGCTACTTCAAATCCTTTTGTCTCTTCGTGGAATCGCAGACAGAATCGATGATGTTGAGATCAGGGCTCTGTGAGGACCAAACCATCACTTCCAGGACTCCTTGTTCTTCTTTACAATGAAGATAGCTCTTAATGACAATGGCTTTTTTTTCTCACTTTTTTTGGTCACTCGAAGTTCAACATGGCACCTCATGGCAAAGAACTCTTTGAGGATCTGAAAAAAAGAATTGTTGCTCTACATAAAGATGGCCTAGGCTATAAGAAGATTGCCAAGTCCTCGAAACTGTGCTGCAGCACGGTGGGCAAGACCATACAGCAGTTTAACAGGACAGGTTCCACTCAGAACAGGCCTTGCCATGATCGACCAAAGAAGTTGAATGTATGTGCTCAGCTTCATATCCAGAGGTTGTCTTTGGGAAATAGACGTATGAGTGCTGCCAGCATTGCTGCAGAGGTTGAAGGGGAGGGGGGTCAGCCTGTCAGTGCTCAGACCATATGCCACACACTGAATCAAATTGGTATGCATGGCTGTCATCCCAGAAGGAAGCCTCTTCTAAAGATGATGCACAAGAAAGCCCGCAAACAGTTTGCTAAAGACAAGTAGACTAAGGATATGGATTACTGGAACCATGTCCTGTGATCTGATGAGATCAAGATAAACTTATTTGGCTCAGATGGTGTCAAGCGTGTGTGGGGGCAACCAAGTGAGGAGTACAAAGTGTGTCTTGCCTACAGTCAAGCATGGTGGTGGGAGTGTCATGGTCTGGGGCTGCATGAGTGCTGCCGGCACTGGGAAGCTACAGTTCATTGAGGGAACCATGAATGCCAACATGTACTGTGATATACTGAAGCAGAGCATGATCCCCCCTCTTCGGAGACTGGGCCACAGGGCAGTATTCCTACATGATAATGACCCAAAACACACCTCCAGGATGACCACTGCGTTGCTAAAAAAGCTGAGGGTAAAGGTGGTGGATTGGCCAAGCATGTCTCCAGACCTAAAACCCTATTGAGCATCTGTGGGGCATCCTCAAACGGAAGGTGAAGGAGCGCAATGTCTCTAACATCCATCAGCTCTGTGATGTCTTCATGGAGGAGTGGAAGAGGACTCCAGTGGCCACCTGTGAAGCTCTGGTGAACTCCATGCCCAAGAGGGTTAAGGCAGTGCTGTAAAATAATGGTGGCCACACAAAATATTGCCACTTTGGGCCCAATTTAGATATTTTCACTTAGGGGTGTACTCACTTTTGTGGTTTAGACAGCGGTTTAGAGCGGTTTAGACATTAATGGCTCTGTGTTGAGTTATTTTGAGGGGACAGCAAATTTACACTGTTATACAAGCTGTACACTCACTACTTTACATTGTAGCAAAGTGTAATTTCTTCAGTGTTGTCACATGAAAAGATTTAATGAAATATTTACAAAATTGTGAGGGGTGTATTTACTTTTGTGAGATACTGTATAAATGCCTTACTAAAGCAATCTTAATACTATGGTACATTATCTTAGCACATTATTCTTCCATAATTCAAGACTAAACATAGTAATATATCCAAAATCAGATATTATTTTGGTACCCGAACCTTTTTAAATGTTAAAAGGGACATATATTGGTACTTGTACCATCAGATTGCTTGTTATAGCTTCTTATTTGTAATTTTATTATATTTTATTTTATTTTCGCTGTTTGCTTATATTACTTTGTAATTTCTTGGAAAATCATAAAATGACAATATACATATATAAAAAAAAAAAACAACTGTGAGCAAGTGTACCTACGAGAATTGAAGAATTGGTGCTGTTTTGAAGGCAAAGAGTGGTCACACCAAATATTGATTTGATTTGGATCTCTTTTCTGTTCATTTACGCAGCATTCCTAATTTACAGTATTTTTTCACACCTGCCTAAAACATATGCACAGATCTGTACATACTTTAGAAACCTCTAAATAAACCAGGATTCAGTGGGACCCTAAGGTTCCTCCAGAAGCTGTTAGGGATTTCTTGAGCTGTGGCTGATTGACCTCCCATCTGATGATGCCTGGAGGGTTCCAGGTCCAACGCCACTTGGTAGAAGCAGCAGTATCATGGCAATGTTATTGTCAGCTGTCTGTAGAGATCAAGAAAGGAAGGGTGACCCCTGGAAGTCGCACATCTATGGTATCCTGCTGAAATGAATGGTGTGGCAACCTCAGTCTGGACTGTGACCAGGCCAAGCCCACAACGTGTTTCACTCCACCCCCCAGAGCTTAGTCTGTAGGGATGCCACTCTGACCACAAATGTAAGGGGACATTCTTCATACTGACCACCAATGAAAGGAGACAGTCTTCCCACTGACCCCATATTGAGTTAACTTTAGGGGTTCTGCGAAACTTAAAAATGATCTCAAGGGTTCCTCTGGGGGTAAAAGGATGAAAAACGCTGCTCTATATGATTACTATAAAAAAAACTATTAGTACTAACTAAGTACCACAAGGAGATTTGCCCTTGGGATAGATTTTAGTGGGACAACAGGATCCATTAATAAGACTGATATTGGGTCCAATTACACACAGTTATGGCCATATGTCAAATCACCATTTGTAATGCAACATCAGTCTTAAAGTGGTTGTAACCCTTTACAACCACTTTAACCTACAGGTAAGCCTAGATTAAGGCTTACCTGTAGGTGCTTGAAATAACTCCAGACCTGCACGGTCCAGGAGATATTTGCAAATCGCCGTAGGACGACTTCGTCTGCGCATGCGCCGGAGTTAGATAGGGCACGCTGTGCTGTTTCTAACTCGGGTCATGCCTTTACAGGCGGCTCCCGTCATGCAACGTCACGTGACTCCGGCCAGTCACAGAGCAGCCTCCTCCTTCTGCAGCCCCGGAAGAAGGAGGGGTGAAGAATGGACGCTCGCTACTAGCGAGGAAGACGGGGACATCGCGGGCTTCTCCTGCAGGTAAGTGTCATATAATGGACTACTATGCAATGCATAGTAGCCCATTATGCTTTACCTTTGCAGGGAAACAAAGAGGAAGTACCACCCATCAGGTTTTACTTCCTTTTTAACTGTACAGCCCGTCGAGGGCTGCTTTCACATATGTATATTGGAAGACAGCCATTCTCTTGTTCACAGGCATCCATATTGGCATTCCCAGGCAGGCATAACCACATAGGGCATACTTCTAGTTATAAAACAGGCTGACTTTGAGGTAATCAGTATTTGAATTGGAGCTGTAGGGTTGTTGTGGTCCATGTTTTAGTGACTGATATTATTCGCTTAAGGTCTGCCCTAATGCAGTTTTACTGCTACAGGGGGGCACCTCTGCACTGGACCATGTATATATACATGCTGAAGCTCTTTTGGGTAGGAGGCGTGCATGTGCAGTAGGGTCCCCCCCCCCCTTGGGTAGGGGGCATACCAGAGGCTCGCTATCACTGTCATCGCCTCGCTATCACTGTGATCACAGCACAGCGGGAGCTCAGCAATGAGTACCCACCGATCATTGAGCAAAGATGCTGAATAGCGGTTTGCCTATGTAAACAAGGCAGATCACCATTCTGACAGGAGGGAAGGCATGGATCCTGTGTCTCGGCAAAGCAGGGACATGGATCCATGTCTTCCCCTGGTAAAAGCACCTCCCCCACAGTAAGAAAACAACAGCTAGGCACACAGTTAACCCTTTGATCTTTGTTAACCCCTTCCCAGCCAGTGTCATTAGTGTAGTGACAGTGCATATTTTTAGCACTGATCACTGTATTAGTGTCACTGGTCCCCAAAAAAAGTGCCAGTGTCAGAATGTTCACCGCAATATCGCAGCCCCGCTATAAGTCGCTAGTGTTGGGCGACCCAAGCATGAACTTGGGCTGGACATTGGCTGTTCACCCATTCGGCAAAGATCTGAACTATCAGGGCGTTCGACCGTTTGTTCGGCCCACCGAAAGACCACAATGCTCACCTGATTTGGATGTAAATACCCTCAAATTAAAGCTGAAAGTCTGCAGTTAAAGCACATCTTGTTTGTTTCGTTTCAAATCCATTGTGGTGGTGTATAGAGCCAAAAATATTAGAATTGTGTCGATGTCCCAATATTTATGTATGGACCTGACTGTGTATATATATATATATATATATATATATATATATATATATATATATATATATATATATATATATACCTATATGACAGGGAAAATATTACAATAAAAATAGCACAAAATGTGAAGACCATTTTAAAACATTGTCAAGCAAATACATTGCATTACCTATTTAAAATGAAATCTTTCTGAAAATATGCAATATATGCCCCTTTAATAAAGAAGTCATTTTTCAACTGTGATACATCGCTAGCAGATGAACTGTAATTTAATGATAGGTACGTTGGCTGCCATAGATAATAGACAGAATCTAATCGCATTATACATTAGGCTGGTTTCCGATCTTAAGTTAATTTATGTGATGAGTCATTGTAACCTGACAGTTTCCTGCTCCATTCTGGATAATGTCCGCCTATCTATCTATCTATCTATCTATCTATCTATCTATCTATCTATCTATCTATCTATCTATCTATCTATCTATCTATCTATCTATCTATCTATCTATCTATCTATCTATCTATCTATCTATCTATGTCTTTAAATCTAAGACTGGTTTAGAGGCACTCACAGGTCTTACAGAGGAGGAAGATCAAAAACAGCAGTGTTTTTGTAGTCAATGTTTTAATGAAGCTCAGTCTATTTTTCTCCTGCTTCTCTCTCTTTATGTAGCACCCTCCTAGTTAGTTGGTAGGCTGTCAGAAAAAAATTGTTTTTCTTTGAGCTCCTCAGTAATCAGTGGAGCAGTTGCTGATTGCTTTGGACTGATCAGGGCCCCACAGGACTTGATTGTTTCTCCCTGCTTTTTGGAAAGTTCCAGAACACAGGAGTTTAGAAGGCCAATGAACAGCCTGTATACTTATGGGGTTCCCAGCCAATCCCTGGGGACACTTGCTCAGTAGGTGGTTGCAGAGTACATAAATAGTCTGGGTCTGGAGCAGTTTTTGTCCAGTGGGAGAAGTACAGAGCCTGGAGGGCTTCCGCCCTCTCAGGTATAGAAGCACAACAAGAGCTCAGCAAGAATCCCAACTAAGCGAAGGCTGAGGGCCTTACTTTCTGAAAAACTTCAAGCTAAAGAAGGGGGATTTCACCTGGGTCTGGAGAGTCCTCTAAGTAACTGCCAGAGTCTGAGGGAGGCATCCAAGTACCCAAGGACTTGTGAGTACAAACTTGAGGGCAGGATTTGGGTGATTGCTGCTGTTGTTAACCCCCTGTTGCAAAAAGGCTGAGGCTTGCCTAGCCTGGATCATTGCTGATGGTGTCCCAGTGCTGACCATTCCCATAGCTATTGCTAAGGGACTTTACTAAGGAGTAGCTGCAGAAGAAAGGGCATCCTCTTAATGCTGTTCAACATTCCCACAGCTACTTGTGCCCTATTATATCCAGCAATAAACTAAACTATGCACAGAGGCATATAAAATGTTTTACAGCTTTGTACATGTATTTAATAAAGAAATACCATTTTGGATGTCATCCTGAGTGCCGACCATCTCTTTCCCTTTTCTCTTAGAAGGGCCTAGTGACTCGCTTGGAGGACGCACTGGTATCTGACAACATGCTAGCAGTGTTGCCAGGTCAGCTTAAAGGTTTTGACACTGTAAAGCTGGGCTTTGTTCTGGATCTGAAAAGTCTGTAAGTGATCTGATGTGGTATCTGGGACCCCTAACCCCCACTCCCTCAACCTCCCCCCCAGTTTGACATAAAAATTCTAAGATAGACAAAAAGCGACTGGCACCTATTTTTCTGTTCAATATTCCCCATTATGGCCATGGATTTAGCCATGGAGTAAAGGCTGGCTTGCTGGAGCTGTTATCCTGTCCCTTTAGAGTACGGGGGGGGGGGGGGGTTCTACAACATCTGCCTCGAGTGTACATCCTGCCTCGAGTGTACTTGGAATTCTTGATGAGTACCCTATCCCCTTGCCCGGAGCAGTAAGTCAACAGCTATGTTATCTGCTAGATGATGTTGTTACTCCAACACTACACTTTGATTCTTTCTAACTGTTTTTAGTGCCACCTACTCATCAGGTGTCCGTTGGGACAATGGTTTAAGCATTTCCAGCAGCAGGTCTGAAGGCACCCGGCCACACTGCCCAAATATTAAAAATAAAGGGGTATGTCCTATTGCTTTATGTACCGTGTTATTATA